>CM035807.1:17821484-18446484 GCA_020466095.1 Chlorops oryzae | reverse complement strand
AAAACACGGCGATACAGTAGACGCACCTCTTCCAACGGTGGATAGCTATCAATTTTCCATGTTAAATTATAGCTATCAGACGAGCGACCCCATTTGGGTGAATAAAATTCGGCTGGCCCCGGGCGTCCGGATAGCTCCATGTATTTACGCGAACGTCCAAGTGAGTTATCGGCAACACAGCTGGAATTTAATTGGTATTTATTAGTTTATTTGTTTGTAGCCGAATTCATTGTTATGCCATTCTAGGGATATGTTTCGGGATTTGCGATATTGCGGCATAACACAGAAGAGCTTAATGAAAATAAAAAATAAGTCTGCATTCAGTTAAATCTCTTCAATTGATTTAGTGAACGTTTTACGCGCTTAGAAGCAATAAAAAAATTCGGTTTAATAAAATAGAAAAAAGAAAATCCTTTTTTTTTATATCTATAATTTTGCAGCATAAAAGAGGCGAATCAACTAAATAGGGAGCATGCTTGGAATATTCTTAGGGTGTCTGGTCAAATTTTGGAAATATTTTGTGTGCGAATAGCCTAGATTATGACCAGAGATGCCCACCACTACATTGAAAGCTTGCGATAGTGTGTGTGCGCATTGCACTGAAGAACGTTTTTCGCCTTTTCAGTTCTCTCTTTTAGCTTCATACCGACATAGGTCTTGCTCAAGTTCGTGCCTGATCGAAAGGATCACAAGAGGTTTCGATTTCTCAGCTTGCTTGTTGCCTATTACGTGTATGTACACAATTCATTCGCTCTCAATGCTCCGAAGCTTGCTCCGCGGGCATCAACGATTATGACCATCAACAAAAAGTCCGAAGGAAGTGCACTTTATGATGGGTGCTAGCATTAGCATACGAATTGCTAAGGGCGATATCGAAAAGGATCACAAGAGGTCGACTCATGCAGTTGATATATACGGGAGTCATTATTTATAATAATGGCTCAATGCCAGAATAGACTGTTTAAATAAAGCTGTTGCAGCCGACTAAAAACTAATGATCATTTTAAGAAATCCTTTTTGAGTAAATTAAATTGATTTCAAACTTCGTGGCGGAAAAATATAAATTAGGGAGAAATCATTTTATTCTGATTTTTCAATATTCCTCATAGCTGTTACGGTCCCTATTAGGACAGGCTAGGTTAGGTTAGGTTAAGAGGGCTGTTATTATAAAGACACACTTAGGACCTTAGGGCACGTAGTGATACCCTATTGAGGTGAACACCTACTTATCTCTAGAGCCATTTAAAGCTCGCCACAAAGCAAGCGATTTGGATAAGATTTACCAGAGTGTTAAGTCCCTTGGAGAGCTGAATGAGGTGCTTTTCTTGCAGTAAAAGATATAATGGAATCCTTCCTCATCGTCCTCTTGGCAGAGTCCGCATTAAAGGGATCTCCTATTTGTAGTCTCATTGCATGAGCTCACAGTGGATCTTTTATTGTTTATGAGTGGCCAAAATTCTTTGGCTTTGGAGGATGTGGGTCCTGTTGACCACCTATACGTCTGTTTTCCCATCGTTTTAAATGGAGCCAAAAGATTGCTAAAGGTATATTTACAGTTCCTGTTGCCGGAAGAATCTGTGCTGTCGTACCTTGTTTAGCTACTTCATTGGCAGATGCAATTTACCATAGATGTCCCTGTGTCCAGGAACCCAGAATTATGCGTATTTGAAAGTACTCAAAACCATCTTGGAGTTAATAGACGACGAGCTCAGGGATTGGCAAAGCTGCCTGACTGTCTGAATAAATATTGATGTTACTTGCGGAGACTACGTTATGCCCTTACCAGTCCAACACCTCTTCTCAACATCTGCTTGAAAAGACGCTAGTCTGGTAGCCAAAATTATAATCTTAAGTTCAATTTTTCAATTATTCTTTCGCAAATTATTCCATCGATCAAAGAGCTCTCGATTTTCTGGAGTACTTGATAGTTTTAACTTATTCAGAGCGCATAGGTCACCTTATTTCATATTGTCGCTCAACTTCATACATTATCTTCTTCAAGAATTCACATCGAAGATAACTTTAAGATAAGATTCTATCTTAAAACAAAATTCATGAACAATATTTCTAAAGTAGAACGAACTCCTGTGATGCCGCAAACTTAAAATTCATGAAATTAAGATTCAGGAAATGAAAACAAAAACAAAAACAAGCACAATGTCTGAGGGGATTTATTTAGTTTATGTTTTCTTTGCTTTTTCCTTTCTAATGAACAGAAATATTTTGCTCTCACCTGTAATTTCCAAAGTCCTCCTGCTGAATATGACGTATGGTTAGAGTGTGACGATTCCCTCTCGATGACATAATTCGCCTATCGGTCGTTTGTATCGGAAATGAGTTTTGGTACCATGACACCTACATAATGTTGTCAGAGCCAGGCCATGAATATTAAGCGCAAAAAAAAAAAGAAATAGATTTGAATTATTATTATTATTTTTTTTTTTTTGCTTTTGAAAGTAAATCCGCGAAAGAAAATCGTGGAAGAGAAAGCAAAGTGATGAGATTCTTAAATTGGAAACCGTGTTTCGTAGAATTAATTTGACATTCAAAGTCCCTAATTTATTCATACGTTCCTCCGCCGTTCTTTCTTCGATGTATGGAGCAAAGAAAAAAAAACATTTCAATGCTTAACGCTTTCCTCTCCCGTCCCTCTCTCTCACTTTTTCACTTTCTACAGCTGGAACGGTCTCTTACTTCGTTCAGTCATGACATTCAATTCAAAATTTTCAACTTTGAAATTCATTATTTTGTTCAAAGTTTTCTGACGTTCCACTGAAGCAGGGAACGTCGAAGAACGTATACTGGGTGATTAAGAAATGTCTTCGTTGAAATAAATTTGTTAAGGGTTAATGAATTTGCATAAAAATACGGACTGAGAAAAGAGAGAAGATTTAACATATTTATTCCCATTTGATGGATGTGTTCTGTTAAAGATTTTCTTTTTGAAAGCCATTGTCAGGTGGAAAAGGTCCTTATTTTAAAGTGTTGAGTGAGATATAAAAAGAAAAACTAACTGCACTCCAAAGGGTACACGTATCTTAAGGCTTATTTAACTCAATTTTTCTATCATTGTCAGTTAAAAAAAAAATAAAAAATAAAAAAAACTACCCTGTGTATTGAGGCCCGCGTTTGTCAAACTTTTCGAGCTTATCAGGATTAAAAGGAACCATCTTCCCTTTCATACTACTATTTTGTGCATATCTATGTTCAAACAAAAATATATCAACTCGATTTCACGGAAAGCAGATAAACGGTTTCGTCTCGTTGTTTGATTTTTTATTTCTATATTGTCAAAATAAACTTCTGAGCATTCCAAGAACTCAATTCAATTCAGGTTTTAAAAACTTTTTGGTTTCGAAGCGCGAATTGCATTCTTTTGTTGAAACGGGGAAAAATATTAAATTTTTTTAAACAATTTTGTAGCAGGAACTTTTATAAACTTAGTTCCATGGATGTTGTTTTAAGGATATTCTTACCGTAGCAACTGGATCAGCATAGACGATGCAAACAAGCTTTGCTTCAAATCCCTCGCCGGAATGTACCCAAGATTTCTCAACCTGTATGTCGGGAGGATCTAAAATTATGCAAGAAAACAAGAATTTAACAGCAAGATGTAAAAAATATTTCAAAAGTATATATAAATTGTTTGTAAACGAACCAAATCCTTCTCCGTTCGTCATGAACGCTCTTAACTCATTTCTTGCGGTAATCTTTATGGCAAAAATTTCCTCGAATTAGACTCTGTGTAAGAGAATTCTACTCAAGGAGCATATCCTTTCTACGAACTCAACAATCCATGGTTTTTGCATGGAAAATTGAATATAAACTTTTTATTGTTGCAAGCGAACAAAAAAGTACTTGAGATACCTTTTTTATAAAGTCAATAAAATTTCTTGTATTGATTTATTTGTTGTATTTATTTTGCTTTCTAATTTCCATATGGACCGTTTAAATAAAACATAAATGAAAATTTCCTTATATGACATTTGAAAGCTCATTTCATTTAAGTTTCATTTAAAAAGCTTGATGAAACCGGGCCTTAGTATTTTAAAGATTTCTCCCTTAGCTTTTTTTTTGAAGAACATGAAAGAACATGATACAAATCGCCAATTACAGAAGAATTCCGAGAGGCGATATTAGAACAAAAAGTTTTTTAGTAGGCAAAGAGACTGAAAGGCGTCTAATTTTGTGGCAACATAATTCAAAAGGAATATCTTAAATGTTAAGGCTTATTATATCGGTGGATCTGTGGCAATATGGAAGAGTAGCTTAAGTCGACATAAGCGAGAAATGAGTTAATGGCTTCGGAGGTACATATAAGGAAGCCAGGGCGCTAAAGTGTGTTCAGTCCATTTTCAAATATCATGATTTTGTAAGAAGTTATTTGCATTTGCTTTTTAGTTCATGTATGTATTTTGAAAAACTTTTAATTTAGACAAAATCTTATGTGCACCCAGCTAACATTTTTTGAAATTTTTGATCAAAAGCGAGCCTTTTTCGAGTCGCCTTTCTGATTAAAAAAATGAAATATGCGCTCGTTTTCTGATCAGAAATAATACTTTTGTCGGAAGAAATTGGAACCCTAGCCGCGACTCTTCTAAGGGAGTCATATTTGATAATATTTGCGAGTCGTTTTCGAGTCATATTTGCTTTCATTTTGGAGAGTCTTCTACGACTCATATTTATAATCGGTTGCTTTCCAAAAATAAAAAAAAAATAAAAAAAATTTTTAAATCAATCCACCATGTTTTGGCTTTTCCGTGTATGTTTGTATGTTTTATATGTATATGTATAATGTATTATTATTATAGATTCAACAATTTTTTTCCCCTTGCCTTATGTGGGATTTGAACCTAGGAACTCACGTTTTCTAGTCCTGTGCTCACCCGTCGACACCAAGCTTTCCAAATCGAAAGTTTTGGAAATTTTTCGTTTATAACTTTAAAGTCAAATTTCATTCAATTCAATTTTGAGTCAAATATTGAGTGAAATATAAGATAGCAACAATTTCAATGTCCATATTTCAATCTCCTACACCGAGAGAAAAAGGTAGTTATATTAACTGAAAAAGCAGGTTAAAATAACCGAGTTCACCGTTAATTCTTAGCTTATGTGTAGTAGCGGTCGATTCAACAGTACAAACACAGTCAATAGGGATATAACTACCTGATGGTTGATATAACTGTCTCGGGGTTAAATCAACTGTCACCAGCGACTGGGAAAAAAAAATTTATTTTTTGCTTTGACTTTTTTTTTTACCTTCTTTTATTAATATTTTTTTTTTTTTATTAAATTATTATATTTTTTTTCTTTATTTATTTGTTTCTATTTAAATCTTTTTCTCTTTCATCTCTCGCCTCGGCCGAGCCTTGAACCGCTGACTTCCACTTCGCTGGGCGAACGTCTTAACCATTACGCTAAACGAACGAATTTAATTTATTGGTCAAAATGCTCACTTGAGCTTATGGTTGCTCAAGTTTTGGGGAACGTGCTTAAGGAATTGTTTCACTCCCAAAATTTTTTGCTTGAAAATGAACCATTAAAAAAAAAACTAAATAAATTAAAATCTTAAAAATTTAGGAGAAAATTTTTGCCTTAAAAAACGGGGACATGACATAAGGCACAAATGACATAAGTCACAAAAAAAAAATGACATTAGGCCCAAAAAATTTCCATACAAAATTGGGTTTTATGGCATATGACATAATTCCCAAAAATTTGGGTTTTATGTCATAAAAATATTTGGGTCTTATGTCATTATGCCATAAGGCCCAAAAAAGAAAAATGACACAAGGCCCTTTTGGGCCTTATGTCATTTTTGGAAATTTTAGTTTTAAGAGGCAGTGTGGGTTCATTGATTTTATTAGTCTGGATTGGAGATGGGCACTCGGAATATGCGGAAAAAAGGCGTTGAAACTCTTGGTCAGGGCAAAAGCTCGGGAAAAACTAGATCCTTATGCACGAAAAGCTGTAAAGATCAATCAATGGGTCAATCGGCTAACAGCTACTACGTAGCGTTGCCAGACTTAAAATGTTTGCTCGAACTAGCAGAGTAGATTTTTTTTAGCTGTTTGTATTTCAGATAATGAAAACTAGAAAAAATGTCGTGTCCGTAGTCATTATGTCGCGTCCGTAACCGTAATATAGAGAAAAATTATCGCGTCCGTAACCACCAATTGTCGCAAATTCTCGCATGCGACGCTTTTTCCAAGATTTAAAAACCAGAAAATTTTTTTTAAAAAATCGCGCGATTTTCTTAGTCAACAGTTTCAGACTCGGTGGTAAAGAAAAGGACCGATTTGCAAGTGGTGGTCCAGAAAGGGACCGATTTGAGGGCGTTTAAGGGGGTGCCAGTGTCGCTCTCTGCGTCATCCTCAACATAACTTTCCAGGGATTCAGATTCCTCCGATAACCGGTGATGCTCCCTCACGAACTGGTATACCTCTGCAGCGACCTTAAAAAATTCCTTGAGAGGATCTGAATTTCTGGCTCTATATTCTCGCAAAAATATAAAACACTTTTAAAAACTTGCATTATTAAAATTGCAATTTATTCGCTTCATTTATAGATTTGTTTAATAATAGCTGCATAAAATCTTAAATTCTTAGATTCTTAAATAGGTGGCAGCACTTGCAGATCTATATTCGGGAGCCATATTTTTAGAGATGTGCAAAAAATCTATAAAATCGGAAAGGAGGGTGGTAAAATAAATTTGTTGCGCTCAAATCTCCAATCAAAAAATTGCGGAAAGACCGCATTTGCGAAATATCGGCGGTCAAAGTAACACAAAAACTCGAATTTAGAAAAAAACGCGTGCCGAAAGCGGGGGTGCGAAGTGGACCGAAGCGAGCGAGCAGGGGGAATCCCCCTCATCCCAATAGCGTAAAGCTTTTTGTGCATAACGAATTAACCAATTTTTCCCCTGTTTAAAAGTTCCAACTCTTTTTTCCGCTTAGTCTGCCTAGCGAACTTGTAGGAAAATATTTTGTGCCTTGTGTCATTTTTTTTTGGGCCTTATGTCATATGACATAAGGCACAATTTCGTCATGAAATTTTTGGGTCTTGTGTCATTTTTTTTTTGGGACTTATGACATTTTTTTTTTTTGGGCCTTATGTCATAAAATTTTGGGTTTTATTTTTTGGGCCTTATGTCATTTTTTTTTTGTGACTTATGTCATTTGTGCCTTATGTCATGTCGCCTTAAAAAACAACTACACTCTGAACAAAAAAAAAAAAAACTGTAATTAAAAAAAAAATCAAGAAAAATCCCCGCCGCCAGCAGGGATAGAACCCCGAAGCTCACGACGGTCAACTCACAGCTTAAACAACTGAGCTATTGAAAACTCCGGAGACAGTTGATCAGAATGCGAACTTATACGTCTAAGTGAACGAAAGCGAATTTGAACATAAAAAGTAACTATTTTTCAACTGTTGATTTGACTTCCTTTTCCAGTCCATTTAACGGGGAATACAGTTTATTTGACCACTCTTACTTTAACTGTTCTAAGTGGTTGATTTAACAGTTCTTATTTCTCTCGGTGTACGTGGTTAATTGGTGATTGCTCTATATTTTGATTTTCTAATTTGAATACGACTCGCTTTTGAAACATATTGGAGAGTCGTTTTCGAGTCTTCTTTTAATCGTGCATGTGATCAATAATTTTCTAATCATGAAGGGGGCTCGAAACAGACTCGTTAATGAATCTTCACATAAAACAGTCATCCCAATGTTGGGTGGGTAAGTTTGATCACACATTCTCAATTTTCAATATAAGTGTGAGCAAATTGAAATTTTACATATGGATAAAGCGCATAAGTAAAACAAATTCGAATATCTCAAAACAAGAAATTTCGACTTAAGTTACTCTTCCACATTGCCATAGACATATTAAATCATTTTTATAATGGACCGATTCTTCTTTTTGGCTTTTTTAGCTTTAAAGTATGCAACGTATTTTTTGTGACAAATATAAAATTTGTAATTTTCATTACTAGTTTGGCTTCTCATTCACTTATAGTATTATTTATAACTTTGCCATTTATGAACACATTGTGAAAACTTACATCTCATTTTGTTGGGAAGAGAACCAACATTAAGGGGCTATCTCCATTTCTGTCAGAAATCAAAAACTTCATATAAAAAAAAACCCTTAAAAAATTTTCTGATTCATTTCTGAGGCGTTTTTTTAGAAAAAGTTTTTCATTTCTGACAGAACTGGAGATAGGCCCTAATGGGTGGGTTGAATGCATGGTTTTTTAAAGGTTTAAAGGCCTACAGAATCTTATTATCTTGACCGATATTACACTTTTGGCCCTAAAAGAAAGTCTTAGAAGGCTCAATTTTCTTTAAATTGAGGTATACTTTTTTCAAATTGGATGATGCATTGTCGAGTTCTGTCCGAAAAAAATGCAATACCTCCCTTAAAAAAATCTTTTGTTTGCCAAAAATTTATCAAAAAAGATACTTTTGCTGGAATAGTTTTTTAAATATTTTTTTTTGAATATTTGGAAGGCCAAAGTCAATTAGAAAACTGTGTTGAAATCTCCTGAGAATAATGCTGCAACCTATTCTAACCCTTCAATACCCACTAAAGATTTTTTAAAGCCTTCAAAAATTAGAGTTTAAAAAGACTATAAATTGAACCCTTTTTTGAGATTTCAAAAATAAGATTCTAGAAGTAATATAAATAAAGCTCTTACATACACAGCTTGAAAAAGTATAAAAAGACTCAAATTAAAATCCCCTCTAATAAAAATTCCTGTATTCCTGTAAATTCATATCAATAATATTTAATACTTGTAAAAAATTTTGAGAATAGCAGCGTTTGCAATAACCGAAAACTCTTTGAACTTGACCACTTTGAAATGAATTTTGTTTTAAATGGATGTATTAACTGATTGTGATAGTTTTTGTCGAACTTCTACTTACAAAGGACATCTAAGCGCATATCGACCGTTACTGGATCACCAACTCCATTATCTGCAGTGCACTGATAGACTCCGGCCTGTTGTCGTTCGAGTTTCTCCAAGGTTAAAATTGGGCCATCGCCAATGCGTGCCGATGATTTGCCAGCGCCACTCTGTTGAATATAAGTGTGTATGTTTATATGTAAATAGTTATGAGAGACCTTAGATCTACGGATTTGAGAAGTAAATAAAGCAAATATGATATAAAGATATTTGCGGTCTTGGATTTTTGGAGCTTTGTCCTTGTCCCACAATTGTGTGGGCTCTAATATATTTAAGGTCTTACGACTAAAGTCAATCGATTGCTTTTGAACATCATTTCCCCATATATATGTATCTATATATATACACATAACTACATACATCCACCCTATATTTTAAGAGTTTGCTCACAAAGTGCTTGCCTGACACTGTGACCTGCATTTTTGGCAAGCTTGTTTCGTTCGGCTGGAACCTTTGCTTGGGCACCATGTCGAACAGGAAACGGATGTACTTTTTCAATTGCACAAACTATTAAAATCGTGTACGAACATGTCTTCCTCATGTCTCTCGTTTTCTCAATGAGGTTACTTATCGGAAAACATAAAAATTCGATATTGACACTGCCAAAAGTTGTCGGTTCAAATAAAAAATAAAAATAAAAAAAATAAAAAAAGAAACAGAAACAAATTGACTAACGAAGAATGAAGGAATTTTTTGAGTAACATGGAACAAAAGGCAGTAAGGACCCAGAGAACTTCTGACGTTGGTTGTCAGCGTTCTTTTTTTTTTTACTTCTCTGTTTTTGTGTGAGAAAAAAAGGACCTACTCATAGCATCTGTGGAAACGCCGACTTTTACGCTTGAACGGCATAACGCAAGAGTGTCAACTTGTTCGGTGACATGCAGAAAGTAGGTGTAAACGAGCAGCTTTCCTGAGCTTCGTGCAGGATGTGCAACGTCAAGTCAGAATGTAAGCAAATAAGGACGTAAGACTCTGTTGAAAGGACGAGAAAAGAGTTGTGCATATGCAGAAAATAGCATGGACATACAAATGGCAAACAGTAGAAGTAGAGAAAGGCCCCCTCCAGACAGTTGAAAAGGGCCATTGTATGAACCTTTAGAGTAATGTGATTCGAGGCGAACCCATGAGCATGAAAACAGGAGGAGGTCATATGTCATTGCAATGAATGGAGCTAAACAGGTATGTTATTTGGTCAATGCCGTTAGCTTAGGAAAGCGGATAGCTATCATGTTTCGGTAAATGGCAGCAACAGCACCAGGACCAGCAGCAGGGATTGAGATGGTCTTTCAATGCATTGCAGACCGGCACTGCTTCATTGAATTGGAATGCAAGAATGCAAATAAATCGAGTGAAAATGTCGACAGAAACGCTACATGGAGGATAGAAGAACCCTAAAATGGCTTCTACTGTGTGAATCCTCTCTGTTAAGCTGCGTGTCAATGTGAACATACACTAATACATTCATCAGGCTGTCTGGAAAGTTCGTGAACGGCATATGCCGGAAACGGAAGTCGTATATACACTGGTGAAAATATTGCATAGACATAGTGGCAGTGTAGGGATACACACGAAGCAGGTTAGCTGAAAGCTAAAAGCTGAGAGCTATTCGCACAGCCATTTTTAACGTTTGGCACAGAGTTGAGTTGCCAGCAGCCAACAACACTACTTGACAGAAAAGGTGAATGCTAGAACCATATTTCAAATTCCAGCTTAAAAGGACTGAAAGAAGATGCCTTGAATGCATAGCAGCAGTGTCGCATTAATTACATTTTGGCATGTTGGGGACAGGGGGTTTAATGTTCTCCATACAGTTGACTTACGTATTTTAAAAAAAAAAAGCGAGAAAAACCAAAAAAAAAATTGTCCATTTTGACCAGAGGTGCTGCTGACTGTCAATGAAGACTTCCATTTATAAGGTCTTTCTCATGCACACTTTCGAATATAATCTATGAAGGCTCAACCATGACATATTGACTTCAATGAATTCACTTTAACACAATGATTTAAAACTGATGATACGCCGAGCTGAAATTGCTCTAAATTAATGGTGAGATAAATTAATGACATTTCCAAAAGAATTGTAGCATTTGAAGGAGCGATTGAAGGACTTAAAAATTGTTCGATAGTCACAAAGTAATCGTACCAAAATGGTTCAGGTATAAAAGCAACTGACACCTAAAGATTCTGAACTTCATTCAAATATTTCGAAAAAGTCCGGTTTTTTAAACAGTTTGGGGATTTTTGACAGACCCTAATACTGGAGGTACCCCAAAAAATGGTCCGATCAGGTTCAGTCATGTCTCCGTGAGTAATCATACCAAATTTCATCAAGATAGCTCAACTCTTTTAATAAGAAAACTGTATACAGACAGACAGACAGGTGGACAGACAGAAAGATGGACAGACAGACAAAGAGACAGACAAACAGACAGACGGACAGACAGAAAGACAAACAAACAGACGGACAGACAAACAGACAGACAGACAGACATGGCTCAATCGCTTGTCCTGGTGATTGAATCTCCTGATCATTTCTATATATATTTTGTATGGTCTCTATCACGACTGGTTCTGAGTGTTACACACAACCACACAAACGCAATATATCCTCGTCGGGTATAAAAATACACTGCTCACTTATCCGATTAACTGCAATTCAGACTCACTAATTTGAACCATCCTGAAATCTCAAACTCACCATCTGTACAACACAGCAGTTGCCGATTGCCACTTGCCACAAGCCACCGAGGGTATGCAAAACACAAACATTTTTGTTTTTCATCTATAACCATTCACATAGCAATTTAATTTATAATTGACTTTACAGTGCATGCATTGCACCGACAGCACATGCAATCGAGTATAAATCGCCTGCAAGCAGCCCTTCAAGAATTCAACGTAGCCTCGAAACTGCAAATAAATCCCATAGCCCAGCATGCTCGCACACATACTGAGACACACACACACACACACACACGAGAATAAGCCCAACTCATTGGCGAAGACATCGACCATAATTTCGTTGCTGAAGCTGATTTATTACTTTACTGATGGCCTGCCCTCTGGTCGATGGCGTAATGGAAGGAATAACAGCCATCAGCAGCATGAGCCGAACGAGCGCACCAATATCTTACGTTCACAAAGGATTGAAGCCATTCCGGAATCAGCTGCTCCATAGGCTTTTCCAAATGGAAGCAATCCTCGAATGCAGTTAAGTTGCCGATTGTGGTCGGTATTAAGTACATAACGGTTACTCAGCCTTCGCCTTTCCTTCGCTTTCGTCTTTGCCATCGCCATTGCTTTCGCCTTCATCGTCGTTGTCGTCGTCCTTGGTATAGTTTTGATGATGCATGTGCAAAAGGAAAATAAATGATTTAATGCAACTGGCAGCCAGGCAGGCAAGTTGCAGTTGTATGGGTTAATTTTGTATTTATTTGATTCTTTTGCAATGTATGCATTATTCCGAATTATTGTGTCTCAGCCTACACAAAGCGAGAGAAAGAGAGAGAGAGAGCGAGACTACAAGATTTGATTGTTAGTTATTATTCGGACTCTCAACCGAAGAGTAAAATAAACATGCCGTTCGTGCTGATTTGCCATTCCTATTAACGTTGGTGCAATATTGAACATTGATAGAAAAGCTGTCCTTTCTCTTCCAACTAGTTACTATTGCTGACGTGTATAACGTCTGACTAAGAACACTTTCATGTCCTCGTTGCATACAGGCAGGCAATCATCGAGGAGTATGCACCTCCGAATTGTTTTGAAGGTAGGTAACCATTAAAGCATATTAGCTTGCTTTTATGACACAGATTTTCCGAAAGCATTAATATTCCTGCAAGCCTAATGAATTGTTGGTGTTTATGTTACTGCTGCTGCAGAATGTACGGTGATACACATAAACTAAATTCAAATCTGGCAAGCTGGCCAAAGTGGAGGACAGAAACAACAAAAGCGTATTTAAGCCGATTATTCAACCATTGCACATACCAATTGAGCTGCTTTGGACTATTAGGGTTGTGTTGATAAAACCGATCAAAGCATCAAAGTCCCTAGAACGCTTTCGAACGGAATACAAAGGAAGACTTAGACTGTCTGGCCACTCTACGGGAAATATTTTGAAAACAAATCTCATCATCGCTATCACTGACAGACATCTAATATTCTTGATGGGCAATTTCAGATGAAAATAATTAGATTCTGAAGAATATTTTCTGCGAATTAAAAGTGCCTCAAAGGCATTTACTACAACAGAAATTATTTGATACCCAAAAACCGATGCTATTTTTTAAATCAATTTTTATCTAATTAAAAATATTACCGATTGATCTCAAATAGAGGCCATTTACACGTTAAAATATTTTGATAATGAAACACACTTTTTGTGGGCTAAGGACGCACGGGGATGTAGTATGGTAGCGTTTTTCTCTCTTCCCTCTGCCTCCCTTGCCGACGAAAATTTGTTTCATTATCGAAATGTCTTAACGTGTAAATAGCGTAATATGGCCCAAAAGCCTTGCCAAGGATGTGTTAAATAAAAAAATAATGATTTCCCACTTTTCGAATTAAACTGAATATAATTTTGTGTGCACACTTTTGGAGGATAAAAATATTCTTCTGCTACCCTTCCCACTCAAATCTGTTCAAACAAAAATTGAAGTAATCGCCATTTGAACTTCAATTATTCTAAATAAATCCCCTCGTTTTTAATCCTTGCCCTTTCACAGGAAATCGAAGAAATAAAAAATTGATATATGTTTACCAAAATAAAGAGAAGAGCAAAAAACAATTCTTTCAATAGCCAATGAGTCAGAGAATTGTAATTAAATTTTAACTTCGCATCCTTGATGCCAGATTTGCAGGAATTTTTTTTTTTTTGTTTTTGCCCCCTCTTCATTGAAAATAGCCGAAAAAGCAACGACTTTCGATTGGATATCTTACTCATTTTCCTTTACAGATGCTTAAGCCAAAAATATATACTCTCGAAGATAAAAGAAATAAAGTTTGCACAAACCTTTTTAGTCCAGTATATCGATGGAACTGGATTGCCGGAACCTTTGCACTCCAATGTTATTGGGCCACCTTTGCGTGCTTGCAATTGACCGGAAGTTGGAATGGCGCGTACGCTTGGCGGCACTGAAAATGAAAATCGAATTTAATTTTGTACAAAAACTGTGGAAAAAATTGTTATTGGCACTGCAAAGTGAAATCGGAAAATGTAATTGAAAAGGCAAAGGTATTTACAAATTGAAAAATTCTAATTCGAATGTTTTCACGTAATTGTAATAAAATACTTGAAAATTCAATTCGAAGGGTTATTTTAGGGAAATATTTAATTTTACTTGAAAGCAAATCGAATCGATATTATTTTCTTCAAAAGCTCTTGAAAGAACGTTTTCTAAGGAAGTTATTTTAAGATGACAAATCAATGATGGTATCATTTTTTACTGACATTTAATCGAAACCTTATTGACTTAATGAAAAAAGGGATTCTGACAACATTCGCAAAGCGACTTTTAAGTTTTATTTGAAACGGAAATGGTGAGTGTCCTTCGGAAAACATCTTTTGCCAAGTATCGCCAGTAATAAGAACTTTTAAGCCGAAATTGCTCCTTTCGAAAACAACAAAGATGTTCAAAAATATGAAAAGGTATGGAAAAATCAAAATGCCAAGCCTACATCTTGTCGTAAAAGGAAAAAAAAAAATGGAAATTATTACATTCTTTTTCGTGTAAGCTTCTTTTAGAGCTCTTGCTTGCATAAATATTATAAAACTACTTACCCAAAATTTCCACAGTATGCACTTGGTCACGATTTATTTTGTCACTGATTTGACAGACATAATCCCCAGCATCTTGTGGCTCTAAATCTGATATTTCTAAATTATAACCATCTATCAGTCTTATGCGCTCATCCCTTGTCACCATTATATTCGAGGCAGTGAGAACGTTTATACCGCGTCGCCATAATAAAACGTAATTTCCTGAAATAAGCATCAAGACAGAAAGACAAGAAAACAGATTTGTGAGAATTGAAGTGGAAATAGAAATGGAAATGAAATGGATATATAGAATAAAAACGAAAAACAAAAAAGCGAAACACGACCAAAAGAAGGGCACAAAGAAAAAAGGATCACTTTCACGGAGAATGAATCCGACTCAAGTTTCAAATAATTTTCCTGTTCTCGAGTAGAACAATTGTTTTTCGTGGAAAACAAAAGTGGCAACACTTACACCAACCAGGCTTATTTAAGCCGACAAAAAGAGTTGAGAGAAAACTCATTTTCACGACAACTGGAAAAAAGAAGAAAAAAAAAACTTATTCCTATGAAAGTTTTTACACGAGACCTCGAAAAACTTTTCAGCTGTATCCAGTATTTTCTTACATGCATACTCTTATATGTATGTCATACAAACTTTTATACTCTTTTGTCATTCAGACGATGTGTTGTATCGACGATACTTTAAAGGAAGGCACAAGAACTGGAGTCCTTCCGTTTCTTTTAGACGATTTTGCCGCACCATTGTGTGAACACACTCGTATATAATACTTAAGTAGTTCTTTAATACTTTCTCGCTCATGAGTAGTTCTGAACAAACATATTTATTCTTGTATTCTTCTATCAGACTGGTTTCATTCTTTGTCGGGCTGCATAGATATATGTGCGTGTGTGTGTGTTCGTGTTCTTCATTTCGCTTAGCAATAAATGACATAATTTTGCAGATGTTCTTGCTTGAGGCAATTTTACTTTTACTCGCTGACGCCAAATAATAACAAACCAAAAAGAAAATAATAATAATATACAGGAGGGAGAGTATAATTAGGTTGAATTGGATTAAGCGGCGCATTACGCTCTTATCTTCGTTTATTGGCAGCGAGTGTATGAATGAATTGTGGATAAAATGCCTGGATCTTAAGGGATTTATGTCCTTTGTGAAAAGTTTTTTGTGCAACTGAACTGAAGAAGGCACTCAATTTAATATTCTAAGCGTTCAAGAAGGCAAGCAGAGAAAATAATTCATGAAAAAATTTAT
This sequence comes from Chlorops oryzae, assembly GCA_020466095.1. NCBI lineage: Eukaryota > Metazoa > Arthropoda > Insecta > Diptera > Chloropidae > Chlorops > Chlorops oryzae. Next base: position 18,430,480 of record CM035807.1, on the reverse strand, counting down.
TAGCGTAAAGTGTTTTTCTTATAAACAACTTCCAAAAGGTCTGAGTGTTTCTGCGGGTATTGTTTGGCATTGCAGAAAATTCCTCAAGCAGCCTTACACAAAAGATTTTTTATCACTTGTCGTGTCATATTTTTAGCTCCGAATGTAATTGAAAGTCAAACTTAGTCTATTGAAAATAATTTTCGATCACATTAAATGTTTTTTATGAGCAAAAAGAAATATAATTTGAAACTTTTTATTGAAATTCGTCTCGAATACTTGTTGAATACGTATGGAATACTCCAAAAAGAATTTGTTGCTCATACGACATGCCTACCCGTATGGAATACTCCAAAAATAATTTGTTGCTCATACGACATGCCTACCCATAGTAAATGTTTTACTTCCGATAGCGTTACTTATACGATAGATCGGACTCGAATACTTGTTGAATACGTTGCTCATACGACATGCCTACCTATATGAAATGCTCCGAAAAGAGTGCGTTGATCATACGACACGCCTACCCATAGGAAATGTTCTACTACCAATTTACTACCAGCATTTGGTTTTCTTATCGAGAATTATTTTTTTTTATTTTTATTATTTACTTAATTTTATTTTAATTATTTTTAAAATACAGTAAAAACCGTTTATAACGATACCGCTTATCACGATTATTGGTTATAGCGATGGATTTTTGCTGGTCCCTTTATAACCGATTTTCACTGAACTTATAATAGGGGTATTCACAAAGGCGTGTTAAAAACGTTGGAAAGTCGGAAAATCGGAAAATTGCGACTTCTTAAACAATTTTTAATTTTTTTTTTGGATCTTGCACAACTTTTTAAGCAGCTAAAATTTTCCGATTTTCCGACTTTACTATTTTCCGACACCTTTGTGAATACCCCTAATATGTATTAATTTTTGAATTAATTTGTAGGGAAAACTAAGGCTTTAAGAACACTTTGCTCCTAAATTTCAACCTCTTCATGGGATTTTTGAACAGTTAATCTCTAAAGATACTTTTATTTGATTACAAAGCAATCAAAGTGGTTGTAAATTTAGCAATTTTCGTAAAACCAAAACTCGAGGCAAAGTAATTTGCAAACAATGTGGATGTAAACTTACAACTTTCGCATGAAACTTTCCCCAGCATATGTTGACACGAAAGATATATCGCAAGAGAGCAGATGCAACCATAATCGATGGAAGGAGGTTTTTGGGACTTTCGAAATTTTGCGCAACAATTTTCACAACAAATTTGACGACATATGAGGCGTGAAAAACGAAAATGATAGACTTTAATAGAAGAAAAATTTGAATCGGACCCTTTTGAACGAGGAAATATGTATTTAAATCCAATTAGAAATTGAGTTTTGAACATTTTATTGATAAACAACGAAAATAAACAAATAATACTGGCAACATAAGACACTTAAATTAACCCATATTTAACTATAACATGGAAACTAAAACTGAAGCAGTCCTGTTCAGTAGTTTGAGATGTTTAAAAAAGATGAAAAAATTTCTGATCTTAATTGGAAAAAATTCATACAGACTTAAAAGTCAATGTTTAAGGGTTAATCCGAAGCGAGCAATCAACGCAGTCGGAAGTACAAGTACTCAAGTTTTTGCTCCGCAACAAAATTTTTTACATTTTTAAGCGATTGAACGCCAATTGACATTGTACGAGTACATGCCAATGGATTTCAGTGTATTTTTAATGGAAATGTTTATATTTGAGTAAACCTTTTTTTTTTATGCGAAAGAATGCTTTTATGAAGTGGTGTTTGCATTCAAGCAATTCCGTATGATTGTGAGCCATTTAAGGCTGAATGCACTTATGAAAAAAAAATAAATAAAAGGAAATTAATAAAAAAAAAAACCTTATCGGCCTATTTCATGCGGTTTTATCTCATGAATTAATTGTCGACGCGGCTTCCCAGCGTGCGTGCGCACATGTTGGCAGCACTTGACAACATTCCGCATACTGAATAGCAGAGAGTTTTATTGTTTTCGATTATTATAGAATGTCTATCATCATAAAATAATATTTTATTCTTATTTCCGGATATCGATTACATTCGATCCATCGTCATCTTCTTCATACTCATAATCATCAACGCTGTCGTCCTCGTCATTCTCGTCAGCATCATCAATTGGCACTCAAATGCTTTTTCGTGTTCTATACACACGCGCGTCCTTTCCGGTCTTGCTCCTGGTTTTTTCTTTCGGAATTGGTGCTTTCACTTACATCGAACAAAATTCATCTCTATTAGCCATAAAAGCACTGTTTGTTTACTTATTCATTCTTGATTGTCAGTTTATGAGTGTGTCCTTGCGAATTCGCTTCTGTGTGTGTGTGTGTGTGTGTGTGTGTGTCTGTTGTCGCCACAATTTCAATGCAGCATTTACGAATTCGTGTATCTGTGCGATTGTAAAGCATTTATTGCAATTTTTATTTATTTTGTTTTTTCATCCGCACGTTCATGTTGGAACGTTTTTGGGCACCGCACTCACATATTAAGTGGCCTGTTTTTGTTGTGTGTATTAAGTTCATTGAAGGCGGCAACGAATGGAAATAAAATGTTAAGCGTCTCCACGAAAATTAAGTCATGAAAATTTAATAAGCCACACTTTCTTCTGCCTCGTTTTTGTTTTTGCTTTTATTTTTTGCTTCTTTTTGTTATTCACTCCATTACGCAATTATTGGGGAGAAAAATTAAGATTTTGTCAGAAGAATTTTTTGGGCAAGTCAATTATTTCAGATTGACAGAACTGTAGGGAAATAAGTCGGCGTTTATGGAAAATTTCGTTTCCATAAGGGATTTTATTTTATAGTTCGAAAGCATTCAACGAGATTTGATTTTCATTTAAAAGTGCTGTGAATCAAAGTTTGAATAATAAGTACAGCTTTAAAATATTAGGTGTAGTAAAAAGAAATCCATTATTTTTCCAATAGATGGCGTTATTTATCTGCATCTCGCGTTGTATAAGTCCGATCGTGTTCCGCTAGGGGGCATTAGAAAGATGACAGTTCCTACTAAAAAAACTTTTTTGACACTTTTTTGATTGATTGATTCAGTTTTGTTTGAGAGCTTGTCAAAGATGGACATCAGCAAAGAGAAAATTCGCTACATTTTACAGTTTTTCTTCGATAAGGGAGAAAACGCAAGCCAGGCGGCTGAAAATGTAAATAGCGTTTATTGACCTGATACTGTAACAGCCAATCATGCGCAATTTTGGTTTCGTCGATTCCGTTCCGGTAACTTCGATGACAAGGATGCACCACGCACTGGAAGGCCAATTGTCGAAAATGTCGATAAAATCATGGAAATTATCGAGTCCGACCGTCAAGTTAGCACTGTTTCGATTGCAAAAGAGCTAAAGATTGCACAAAAAACCGTTTGGAACCATTTGAATAAGGCTGGATACACAAAGAAGCTCGATGTATGGGTGCCACACGAGTTAACGCAAAAAAACCTCATAGACCGAATTTCCATCTGCGAATCGCTGCTGAACCGCAACAAAATCGACCCATTTCTGAAGCGGTTGGTGACTGGTGATGAAAAGTGGGTCACTTACGACAACGTCAAGTGAAAACGGTCGTGGTCGAAACACGGTGAACCGGCGGAAACGGTGGACAAGCCAGGATTGACGGCCAGGAAGGATTTGCTGTGTGTTTGGTGGGATTGGCAGGGAATTATCTACTATGAGCTGCTCCCATACGGCAAAACTCTTAACTCGGAACTCTACTGTCAACAATTGGACCATCTGAAGGAAGCAATCGCCCATAAGCGGCCAGCTTTGGCCAATAGGAGAGGAATTGTGTTCCATCAGGACAACGCCAGGCCACACACATCGATAGTGACTCGCCAGAAGCTCCGGGAGTTTGGTTGGGAGGTTCTTCTGCATCCACCTTATAGTCCGGACCTGGCACCAAGTGATTACCATCTGTTCCTGTCCATGGCGAACAATTTTGCTGGTGAAACATTCGCTTCAAGAGAGGCTTCTGAAATTCGACTGTCTCAATTTTTTGCTAATAGGAACGAGGGCTTCTATGAGAGAGGCATAATGAAATTACCTTTAAAATCGCAACAAGTTATCGAACAAAACGGCGCATATTTGACCTAAATCGGGTCATTCTAACTATCTTAAATAAAGCTCTCAATTTAATGCAAAAATAATGGATTTCTTTTTACTACACCTAATATAGCGATGGATTTAGGAACTTTTACACACTCATTTATACCTATTTTCATTGTACAGTAGGTTCGGTAGCCAGGCTTACTTTTCAGACTAAGGGACTAGGAAATATTTTATTAAATTGAATAAGATACTAGGAAAAACGCATATTTCTGACACTATTTTAAGCTTGACTCTGAGGGAAGAACTCTATAAGAATGTAAGCGTTTTTTTTTTCTTTTTTGACCCCTTTAAACTAACGACTAGATTCACTCTTTTTTCACAGAAGAGTGTACGTTTAACCAACTCTTGTAATTAGCCAACTGGAAGGATTTAGAGTATGCTCCCAAAGAAATGCATATAAACATTGAGAACAATTCCAATTCGATCTTCTGTGGCTATCTCCATTTAATCACATCTTGAGCCAGGCTTTTGGGAGTCGTAAAGCCTATATAATGAACCGTTGACAAAGTTTTGAAATTTTAAGTTTTTAAATATCAAAAGGCATATCTTTAGGCATTTTTGTGCCCAAGTCGCAAAGTGCTTTGTCTAGAAACAAAGCTCAGCTCAAGTTACGACTTAAGAAAACTCTTCAAACATTATCTCTATGAATGGTTCAAGAAAATGGGTTTAGACGATGAATTTTAAGTGTTGATAACTTTTATATATCTGACTAAAGAGGTGATATTAACAGCATTTCAAAAAAGAATCTTCCAAAGGATATCACTCAATATTTATGAGCTACTAATAAAAATTGTGTTTCATATCGCCTTTTTGAATATTTTACAGTCGCAAATCTTCAGCTTTCATTCAACGTACTAATAGGTCTTAAAAGCGGAACAATAGCGAAAAAAAAAAATCTTATCAGCAAGGGGGAAAAAATGGAAAATTCAATCCAGCTATTGCAGCTTTTCTTCTTTTTATTTAGCTCTTTTCATTGGGAAAAAGCTGTGGGCGATTAAGTTTCATTAAAATCCAATTTATAACCATACATTGTGATGAAGGAAAATCGGAGAGAGAGAGAGAAAAAAAAGAAGAAGGTGAAGCGTACAAATTAGTAGAACCGTAACAGGGTAAACGGGGAAACTTATCGTATTTCACTGCGTTGAAACATAACAAAGAAAATTTCTCAACGCTCAACAATAAACCCATACATGCATTAGCACATGTTGCAGCAGCATGCTGCGAACAAAGTTTTCAAAGTGTTGCAATTGCTTTCTACCGCAGGAAGTGTTGGAAAATTGCAATCAATCAACTACAAATTTAGTGTATATGTTTTCCCCTACTTGCGTTTGCTTTAGGATCAGAGCACGGTGCACGGTGGGGCCAGGTGGTGACTCAGCTGCAACTACAATGACGAGTAAAAGTTGCTTATGTTTTTAGTTGATTCTCTTTCATTTTACTTTCGGGTTGCTGCTCTATTTGACACTTAATTTCTTTTATTGGATTAAGAAGCTTTATACGCGCAAAGACGAGCATATGGAATTCCCTCCATGCTTGATTAAGTAAAATTGCAAGTTTGTCCATTGCTCATTGTCTGTGGCAAATGCATTGGAAATGTGTGAAAAGCGTACAAAATTCAATCAATGAAAATTTTATTGGTATATGTGAATGTATGTTGCATGGTATCTATTTGTTCTCCAGGCTTAACTCTTAGCGGTTTTTATTTTATAATTTTTTTTTTTTTTTTGCTTTATTTTTCTTTTGTACGCCTTCGATATTGAATTACACGATTTGAAGAATTGCCATGGCAAGGATGGCGTGGAAAACGACAAGCCGTCTCTTGCGATGTTGTCATTAAGGACGTTTAAACGAGTGAATGCGAACAAGAATTGCAATTTGAATCGAAATCCGAATCGATTGAAATTGCGGAATTGCAGTCTTCGTGCTTATTGGAACCTTTTAAAATTCATGTTGAAAGTTTTTATGGCTTTGCAATTGGCGAAAGAAATGTTTATAAAATGCACTTAAAAGCTTCCAGGTTTCTGGTTTATGTGTTCTTTCAATGAGACATCAATGAGCAAAACTTCTTCTTGGCTTCCATAAAAATTGTTGCAAAAAATAAATATAAACTTCACTATAAACAGAAAACACATTACGTTCAAATATCACAACCTCAACCGTCTAAATATATCTGACATAATTGCCAATAAAATCAAATGGCAGTCAATGGCAAAAGAACTCTTTAATCGCAGACAGAAGTAAGGCTGACCTGTCGGAAAATTGATCCGAGTTATGGCATCTGTATGTTTCGATTTAAACGAGCAACATGGACACCTACACTGCACATCAATTCGCCATTCGAAAGTATTCGAAAGTATAACGGACATGATGAACGGAGTAAAAGGAGTTTTATCGGACGACAGCTTTATTTTTATGTTCCATCTCAATGGGATGAAGTAAAGCTTACCGTTCTGTTTTTATATCGAGACCAAAGAGCTTCTGTTGTTGTTGTTGTTGCTGTTGTCATTTTTGCAGGCTGTTATGCAGAAGGGTCAAATCCATTTTTGATTTGACTTTTTACTGATGTATCAGCATTTCTCGTCCCAAAGCAATATTCTCTTGCAGTGTCATGGTAAAGTAATTGACTTTTGGAATTCGATTTCGTTTGTGATTTCCGAGGGAATAATCATTGAAAAATTGATCGATGTACCTGCGCATTAAAGTAGCATTTTTACTAAGAAAAAAAAATTTTCGAAAAGCCTGATGCTTAAGGACACTCAAAACCAGATCATCTATGTGAACTTATGTTGATGAAAATATCTCAAAAAGCTACCTTTTGATTTGAAGAGAATTTCTATTAGCGAAAGGTACACCCAGAGAAAAAACCACATAAAATCAATAAAAACCACATTGATTCGATGTGAAACGTTAACGAAAGTCTAGTAACGTAGAAAAATTTTGATTCAATATGGAACACCATTGAATTAAGGTGGCGCAATATCGACGATTTTAATATAGAAACCATATTAAAATGATATTTTTCGGTATTGAATTAATATTAGATTCTACTTAATTGTGATATGAATTCTTGTAAAAAACCAGGTCGGTGGGTTCGATCCCTGCTCCAGCGAGCGTCGATTTTTTTTTTTTTTTTTTTTTTTTGGGAAAAGTAGATAATTTAACATTTACATTATTTGAAAAACTGAGAAATAAAACATTTTACAAAATTTTTATGCTTTAAAAATTAAAAAAAAGATTCTATAGGAATTTCTTGAACGTGCTTGTGCGTGACTTTTGGAAGACCCGACGAAAGCAACTTGTTTTATTGGTTCGCGTCCAACTTACTTTCTGCTCCCCGTAATTTTTCCTTAAAATTTACTTGCCTGTTTTTTATTCTCCATTTTTCCACAAATTCTTTGGCCTGCGGCAGGGTTCGAACTCGGGCCTTCCAGATTACAAGTCTAGCACACTTCAACTACGCCATCGCGCGATATGATTTCAGCTTGCTAGATTGATTATATCAATGTAAGTGCAAAAAAAACTGTTCAATAAGGGGATCTTATCGATTTAATGGTGTCATATTTTTCTGTGTGAAGAGTTTCCATATTAATTTAATAACGTTTCTTCTTGATTTAATAGGTAGCAACGTAAATTTCAACGCAATTCATGAATTAATATGAAAACAAACTCAAATTAATATGGTGCAACTTCAAATCAATGCAACTTTAACATACTCCACGAAATATATGGAAACTACATCAAATCAAAGTTGAAAATTTTTACTTTAATATGTTTCGGTATTATTTTTCTTCTATATTGAAACATATTGAATTAATATGGCTCGGATTTGATTTTAAGTTGCAGTTTTTCCCTCAGTGTACTGGAATTTATTTATTTTGAATATTCATAATGTCGCCAAACAAAGGGAAATGACTGAAAATTATTTTATTTTTTATTTAATATTTTTGTAGGGAAATTTTTTTCAGTTATTTTTAGGTGCCTTGATTTGTTAGCTTAAAATCGCCATTTGTTTCATCTTTCTATCTCAATTAGTTTTCGAGATATAAAATTTTTAAAAAGGGCTTACTATAGATGATTTTTCAAGGATACTTCATGGAAACTACGCAATCGGAACTTAAACAAGTAAGGGTGTTATAGTCAGGCAATTCTGACAATAGAATACCCGACACAGACACACATCTTCAAATAATTTTTAATATCAGGAGTTGTTTAAGTCCATAGGGGCCCCATATACCGACTTTTGTTTAATTTCTTTATGAAAACTGCCCCTTTGCCACGCCCACTTTTCAAATTTTTCGGAATTCTAATCGGAGGCTTAAATATACGCGCAAATTCTAAGTTTCATTGAAATATTTGGGAAAAGTCAGAGGTACCCTTAATACGATCGAAAAATTTTTTGGGAAGGACGTTACTGGCTATCAAGGAAGTATACGTGCCAATTTTTGTTCAAGTCCCATTGGTATTTCGGGAGTAGGAGACAATTTTTGAAAAACGCCCTTATGCCACGCCCACTTTTCCAATATTTTGAAATCGTATTACTTGCCTTTAAACATGTTCGAGTATTAAATTTCATCAAAATATCTTGAAGGACTTCGATCTAAGAGCAGTTCTTGTGATTTTCGTAACAGACCCTAGTACTGGAGGTACCCCTAAAAATGGCCCGATCGGGTCGAATTTGTTCTTACTCATGTCCCCGTGAGCACGCATACCAAATTTTGTCAAGATAGCTCAACTCCTTCGATAAGATAACTGTATACAAACAGACAGACAGACGGACGGACATGTCTAAATCGAATCTCCTGGTGACGCTGATCATTTCTATATACATTTTGTATGGTCTATCTCGACTGGTTATGGGTGTTACACACAACCCAACAAACGCAATATACCCTCGACACAGAATGTGTCGGGTATAAAAACCGGTTTTTACAGTGTTTTTAGGAAGTATCAATGCCAAACCCAACACACCTTGTAAATCAATTTCAGGGATCCGGAGGTGAGCCGTACCGTTTGGCAGCCCTTTGAAGATTATTTGTCATTGTGAAATCAAGCAAAAACTCACAAAGGGAATTTCGTCCAATAAAACCTCTTCCTGATTGCAATAACTGTTATCAAAATTTTTGGGTTTTTAAAGAAAATCCATCCTTTATCTTTCCGAAGTTTATCCTTAAAATTTCATGAGATCTTATTGGGCTTCAAATTCGTTTGATTGACTTTGATAAACTATGTTCATCGAAACAATGGAACTAGATAAAGCTTAATCATCATTTTCCAAGAATTTCACCAGGGAAGAAATCACTCTTTTCAAACTCAATGAATCAACGTCCGCTCAGCACAAAAAAGAGTTTTGAAAACTTCTATTTCATATCAACATTGAAAGAACTCAACTAAAATTATTCATTCAGAAATGCCTCTAATACACCAGATTCAATTTTGAACATGAATATGCTTCTCAAAATAAATAAATAAAAAAAAAATAATAATAAAAAAAGGCCATCACACATGTTGATAGACAACTTTATAAAATGTCAAAAATGCATTTACATGTCAAAATTGCGAAAAACGAACATTAATTTTGACAAATTTGTGCAGCTCGAGGTGGTAACCACCAACGTTCGTACATTCAACGAGGATACATCTTACTAAAGGGACCAAGACAAGGACGAGTTAATGCAGCATGTGACAACAGAAAATGTACATTCTTGGCTTTTAAGAAAATTTAATATGCGCCTCTATAGCCCATAGGAGAGGAAAAAGAAAATTCCTTCGCAATTCACCACCTCGCATGCATATTTATACAGTGCAGTGCAGTGATCCAAAGATACGACACGAAAAATAAAAAAAAGGAGAAAAAGAAGAAGAATCTTTTCACACTAGCTTCAGTTATTGAAAAAATTATATTAAGGCAAGTCACACGACATGTTAAGTGACGACTTTATGCAATGTTAAAGCAGCGTAACATGTCGCTTAACATTGATATATGAACAGGAACATGAACATGAACATGAACATGAAAGAGCGAGCATAGCTCTTAGTAGAATGGCACATTTTGCTACATTTGAACACAGATATGTGCAAGTTTTGTGACAGGAATGTGCATAGATGTGCAAGTTACGAAAGTGGAATGACAGTTGATAATGTAAACGTAAAATTGCGAAGGCTTCTCAGGTGAGAGAGCTCATTTTCGTCTCATTATGAATGTGTCACTTTACGTCTAACTTTTCGGGATGACAATTCCTGAATTTCCGGAAAAGTGATATTTCATTTGTTCTGTTTAAGTTGTAATTGCCATATTACTTATTCATCCGCTATAATTTGCCTATTCAAGTTCTCTTAGGCGTATTCGAAAAAAGTTGTACAAAGATATTTGGAATACAAACGATCAAGCGGCATGACCTGCGATTCGTTTAGGTATGTAAGAAGATCTTTACATGTTCTTCTCATAATTTAGTCAAATAATTACGATCATTTCGAATCTTTTCAGCAGAAATTACTTCAGTTTACAAAAAAAAATAGAACAAACTTTAGCTGATCGAAGAATGACCATTTCATGAAAATATACTGGACTCCGAGACTTAAAAAAAGGTATAGTAAAACGCTATGGCTCTATTTTCCTTAAAAGGAATGGGACGAATTACTAATGACGTTGACCTCAAAAAGAGCGCTATTGAAATAGCTAAATTTGAAGAAAGTTCCACTGAGATGGAGTTGTTCCTGTGTATCGGACTACCCGGACTCTAGTCGAGAAGTTCCTTTTAAGCAATTGACAATAGTGGGACTCATGCAGCTTCGCAAATTGTGGGAAATGAGAAATTTGTCACACAACTGTCAAAATTTATATGAAAATTTACGATGGGAAAAGTAGCGAAGGCATTTGCGAAGCTGCATGAGCACCACTATTACAATTGATATGACAATTCGTGACAATTTTTCATTTACTGGAATTAATTCCAGCTTATTTATTTATTTTCCCCATTTGAGAGTTTTCGATAGAAGCAGAGGAAAAAAAATTTAATTAAAATTCAAAGCACAAATTAAAATAAGAAATAAAAATTCATTTAAACCAATTTTAATTGCATTGTAGGAACACCAGAATCCAATTGAGTTATTGGCGCTTATTGAACTGATTTAAGAACCTCATATTCAATATTTAAATTGCCAATTCAATCTGAAAATAGGCCAAACAAATGGCTTAGGTGTGTTTGGATGTATATTTAATATTTTAATTTTTTGATTGTCGACTGAACAAAAATTCAATTTCAATAGTTTCGCTGATTAACATTGATAGAATTTTCGGTTGGAATGAATTAATAAAAATTAAATATTCGATGAGTAGGCAGCAAAAAGCAATTTTTTGTGTATTTTCTATTTATGTAGCAATTTCTTTATTTATTTTTTTTTTTTGAAACAATTCGTTAGTAATTTTTGAATGGAATATGTCAATCAAATAGAAAAAAATGGCAAAATGCAGCAATTATAATTTTTTAGTTACTTAAATTATCTTTTAGAAGCTAATTATATTGGGGCGGCTCGATTTATATACAGTATACTTTGCTTAGCTGCCTTCGCACTTTAGTGCACATGTAAGTTACCAGCACAAAAATATGCTATGGCAGCATTTTTGTCTGTATTTGTATGAAAATTTCTCTTTTAACTGCATTCAACTTAGTTGCACATTCGCTTTAACAGCATCCTATTTTTGGTTTTGAAATAAAATTTCATAGAAAAATGTTCCTTTAACAGCCCTGTTGGAAATTTATCTTTTGAAACGCTTTCTTATCGACCTAAAATGCCTTTGCTTTTCTAGAATTTTTCAAAAATTTTGATACAAAATGAATAAACGTGGCTTAACCCATTTTAGACCGCTGTACGATTATTCGTACACCAACTTAAAAAAATTATAAAAAATACTTTAACCGTGTTTCTGTGCTTTTTTTGTTTCTTAATATTCATTTTATAGTTTTTCAAAATAATTATTACAAAAGTTTGTGATTAAAATTGATTTTTTTGGGGGAAAAAATTAATTTAAAAAAGTGTATTTTTTTGAACATTTTTCGCGAGAAAAATTTTTATTAAAAAAAATGTAACTCTTCAAATATAACTGATGATTTCCGCACCCAAAAGTTCGAAAAAAAAGTATAATAAACAAATACTTCCAAATTTTCGTTAAAAAGTTATCGAAATTTGTTAATATAAATATCCGTTCGATTAATCGTACGTTGGTCCATAACTAAGCAAATCATTATGTCATCTCTCTCGGTCCAATTTTTGCTGCTGACACAGCTGTTAACGCATTTTTCAAATAATTAAGTGAATTTCTTATTAAAAATGGCTCGTCGTCGCTTTTTAAAGGCTTCGGAAATTCAAGATGTCATTGAAAACTGGAGTGACGGCGATGTAAATCTTATAACACTTTGCCCACCGGACAAAGTCGACCAAGTTACCGACAATGAAGACATCGATGATGAAGAACTCCCAAATGGGAACTTGGCAGAAATACCAGAGGTGGCAGGCTTTGTGGAAGTTGAGTGCAGTTCTTTTCAAGAAGATTTCGCTGCACCAGCATGTGGTGCTGAATTGGATGTAATGCCAAAAGCCGCATTGCATGTCAAAAATCAATCTGAGAAATCAGTTGCTACTTCAAGCAAAAAAAAACAACCGAGCTAAGTTTGACAACAATAACAATTTACGCACTTCAAACTCTGAAAATTGTAAAAATGTAATTATTTCGGAGGAATATACAGATTTGCGAAATTTTGCTAGCCCGGATTGGCGTAAGGGTAAAAAATCATCCAAAGATGTAATTATTTATGACTTCAGCCTGGATCACTCGCGACTGGCGCGTGGTGCAAAGGAGTTGGTAACTAAATTGGAACATCTGAGCCCAACGGAACTATTTTTCCAGTATTTTGATGACGACATGTTGAAACTTTTGCAAACAGAATCCAATCGGCAAGTTAAGACGACTGTTAATAATCGATTCCATATTACAAATTTATTTTATTTATGCAGATACTATAACCAGCATAACAATATTGGAGAACTTTGTACAAATCAAGATATGAAGCGTTTTCTTGGAATTTAACTTCTTTCCGGCTACAATACAGTGCCTTCTATAAGCGACTATTGGAGTAAGAGGCCATCATTGGGTAGACGAGTAGTCCAGAAAGCCATGTCTCGCAATAAGTTCAAACAAATAAAGCAATATTTGCACTTGGCCAACAACAACGATTTGAATGCTGAAGATAAATTTGCCAAATTGCGGCCATATTTTGATATTTTGAATCGGAACTTCAAAAAATTTGGGATATTTAGCGATCATTTGTCTATAGATGAGCAGATGGTTCCTTACTATGGAAAACATTCAGCCAAGATGTATATTCGCGGTAAGCCAATACGTTTTGGCTACAAGCTTTGGTGATTGTGTTCTTCAGAAGGGTACTTGTACCAGTTCTTGCCTTATTCTGGCGCAGGCGGTTATAATAAAAAAATAGGCCTCGGAGCTGATGTGGTCTTACACCTTCTGTCCATCGTAGAAAATCCTTCTTTCCACGACGTCTATTTTGATAATTTTTTTTCTTCTTACTATCTAATGTGCCTTTTATCTGAACGACATTTTTTCGCTACTGGTACTATTCGCCCCAATCGCCTATGTGGAGCGCCTTTATCAACAGGCAAGAACTTGGCAAAAGGCAAAACGGATTATGTTTTTGATGAAAAAAACAAAATATTATTGACTCGTTGGAGTGACAATAAAGAAGTTACCCTTATAACAAATCATCAAACCATTGAGCCAACTGCTCGCACAATGCGTTACAGAAAAGAAGCTGGGAAAAAAGTACCGGTCGAAATTGCGCAGGTGATAGCGCAATACAACCAACACATGGGGGGTGTTGATCTCCATGAAAATGCTGTATCTAACTATCGAGTGGCCATTCGTGGTAAAAAGTGGTGGTGGACCCTTTTTATTTCTGGGCTGGATAGCGCATTAGTAAATGCGTGGAAAATTAGTTCTTTCATTAAAAAAATGCTGGGCGAAAAACCAATGTCACAAATTCAATTTAAGTCAACGGTGGCAGAAGACTTACTGGCTGTAGACGAATCCGACGAAGAGGATCAAATTGGTTCCAACTACTCAGGAAATGTTAAAAACACTCATGTGATTTTAAAAGACCCAAATTCCAAGCACTTACGCTGTGGCGTGTGCCACAAGACCACAATATACACGTGTGCTCAATGCAATAAGCACTTACATGCAAAATGTTTTTCAAAATATGAAGCTCATATGTAAAATATGCAAGCCCGAGACTCATTGTACGTATGTATATATTTAAAACATATATATATAGTAGGTTAAAACATATACTATTTTCGCTATTCATATACCTTATGTGCCTTAACTTGAATAAAAAGTTTATACTGTTGTTTTGTTTATCCACCTGAACTTATTTGTGTTTCAATATATCATGCAGGGTAATGGACCAACGTACGATTTTTCATACAGGGCGTATCTGTAAAAGGGGCGGGGAAAAAAAAAATTTTCCGCCGGATTTATAATCAAGCTCAGTTAATAAATAAAAAATAGAAATATTATTGGAAAATTCCAAACGGTTCTGGTAGCGGTCTAAAATGGGTTAAACTCTCAAAGCGACCATCATTTGAAAGTTTAAACCTTCAAAAAGTTTAAGCTAGGTAGAAGACTATAAGCCTTAATATTTTTTCCTTTAAATTTTTTGCATTTTTTATTTCTAGTCAGTTATAAAAAGTTTTCCTTTTGTTACAAAAGTTAAATATATAAATATAAAAGTTAAATATAATATTAAAATTTAAAATTGCGAAATCGAGTCTAAAAAACTGAACCGATTTAAAGGCAATTTGTTCCGGACAAAGTCCAGAGAAAGTGAAAGGACATAGGCTGATTTTAAATCGTTCTATCTTTTTTTCAAATTTTCTCTAAAAAATACACATTTTTTAAGGACATTCAACGAATATGAAAGATGGAGAGCGAAAACGCTATGCAAATTTAATGTAATACATTGACCTAAACAGCAACACAGCTTTGGCTTCGAGGGCCAATCCACTATGCTTATTGTGGTAACTATACCCAAATCATATTTCTTCTAAGCTACTCTTCGAGTGGTCACATATAATCTAATATATCAATACAAGACCCTCTCCATTTAAGACAGTCTTTCGTAGTGTTGAGATATGATTGGAAAATGACCACTCCCATATTTAAATACTCTTCGAATGTTTTCTATTGAATTTTCTCCGGCTAAGCGGCTAAAACATTAAATCCTTTAAAATGCTCTTCTACTTTATTTTTCTCCCATATTCCGAGGCTTGCCAATTAGCATGGGACTATTATAAATTTTTACTAAGCACTGTTATATTTATATTGTAAATAAATTTTTTGAATCTTCCAAGTGAACACCAAATACTTTAAAGCTTAATCACAAGCGAAGACCCAAACTCATTGTGTGATGATGAGAATGAAAGGGAATGAATTTAAAAGGTGTTTTAAAAGTCCTTCTTTTGAGTTTCCTATCCTTAAAAGTTTAATCATTATATAATCCATCTATGTACATAAATCGAAAGTTAATAAGTAAAAGAAGAAAACAGATTGCACAACGTTAAAGTTTTCAAGTCCGATTAAGAAAATAATAACTCTTAGGTCCTGACCCCAATTAAACAAAATTTTCTCTTAATTTTTCAAAGCACAAAGAAAAAAGTTTAGGAAACGAAAATTTTCTTTAATGACTCAATCCTCCTTCAAAGGCCATCCCTATTCGTTTAAATTTCATTGAAAGAAAAATGACATAACAACTTTTGACGGAGTAATTAAGAGAAGCAATTTTTTCTCATTTTGCGAACTGAAATTATCGAACCGAAGATTTTAAAAAGTGGTCGGTATGGTGTATATTGTGTGTGTGTACCCCCTTTCAAGGAAAAAATAAATAAATGTCGAACCTTTTTTTCCGAAGATTGATTGCTCTGATTTGGAATAAAAAAAACTTACCCAAGTTTTCCACTTGACATGGTAGGACCAATGTATCACCAACAACTGCACGATATGTGTGACCACGGGACAAAAAGCGCGGCTGTGGACCAGCAATCGAAGACGTCTGCGATGTACTCAATGGACGAGCGTTGTTGGTTCCTGCAAAACAAAAAAAAAAAAAAACTTTACTATTTTTCTATTAAAATTATTTTTCATTTCATTGTCCAAATCAAAAAAACTTTAAATTTTTCAGTTTTCAATCCTTTAAAGCTATCCATTTTCTTGCTCCTCGAACGCAAGAACGTTTGCTTCACTCAATGTCTTTCCAGTCACATTTACAGTGCTTTGCATATTGATGGCTCCTAACTCCGTTGCGAATAACTTTTAATTAGCATAAAATAAACATAGACTATTTCCTTATTTTTACTGTTGCTTTTACTACAAATTTTTGGGTGCGAATCGTGAATGCTGAATCAACTTGAAAAACTCCCAAAGCGCCTATAAACGGACAGCACAATCTTGTGGACACGTTGCCAAAAACTTGCTGCTTATACCGTCGATAGTTCCAAGAAGAAGAAGAAGAAAAACAAGTAGAAGAAGAAAGAATTTCCTATTTTCCACTCGAAAGGCTTAGTTGGTCTTCACTTAACGTAACATGACTTTAGAGTTTTCTCAGGTTTTTTCCATTTCAAAAATGTTTGCAATTCATTCAATTGAGTTAAGTTAAGACTAACGGAGCCTTAAGTTCAACTGCAAAGAATATGTTTGGTACCAATTCTTTTGGGCGATGTGACCTACAGGTCACTGCCTTATTCTCATTGCATACTTTCAGACAATTTACCCGTATTCATTTCATTTACACGTTCTGTGTGAATGCCCGTGTATGTGTGTGTGTTCCTGTGTTAATGCCGAGGTATTGTATACAAGTCCCATGGGTACGACTAGTCTCTGTGTGAAAATTAGCTGGGCGTTTTCCGTGTTGCTGAGGTGTTAACTCGGTATAGATGAATGAGGAAATGTAAGACAAAAAGAAGGAAAATCGAAAAATGGAAAGAGAAGGGCGAAATGGAGAAAAAAAATAAAATGGAAAACGAAAACGAAAGCAAGATATGCAAATCGATTTGAAAGCGTTTTTGCAAATTGAAGGCTTTTCTGCATGTTTTGAAGGGACTTCGATGTAAATTTTGGAAACGTGCTTCAATGGCGAGTACTTAAGTTCGGCCATAGTTGAGAGTTGCCGTTCGTTAACATTTGCATAGATACGAGCAAATACGAATAGAAGGCTTGAAGTTAACAACGAGTCCTTGCCTTGTTCTTAATCAGAAAAATCATGAGTTGAATATCAGAGAATTTGCTGGGTACGACCGATTATCGAGAAAAATCGATTCGAATGAATTTTCTCTTCGATGACTCTCGTCAAAATCCAAAAATTTAAATTAGCAAAAAAAAAAAATTATTCTTAGCAGCTGTTTCCACATTGGAATCATGGAAATCAGGCATGATTTATTCTGTTAAAACATGTCCTTGATTTTTTTCTCCTTTTTTTTTGATTTTTTGAAAGCCTACATTCTTGCCTTTTTTCACACCCATGCATGTGATTGAGTGGGAGTACAAGCAAGCCTAATGAAAACACATTTTTCAAGGGGGGGAGAAAAAAACACAACGCGAAACATTTTTGTGCGTTGGGAACAGCGATTAATTCTTTTTTCTTTATTTTTATTTTTTTATTTCTCTTTGGTTTTTTTCGTTTCGGTGTGCTTTTGGGTTTCTTTTTGACGGTTAACGCAAAACCGCGAATGTTCATCTAAGCAATTAAGTTGCGCATAAATTTTCAATGGCAAAATATGCTGTCAAATAAAAAGTCAGAAAGACACGCAATTTCTAGCTTAAATGTTGAGAAAATAAAAGTTATGTGAGAGTAACATGAAATAATGCGGGGGCCAAAAATTGAACCGGGGAAATAAAGAAATGAAAGCTTGAAGGGCGCTGATGGGTTCGATGAAAGTCTGAGATGGAATTTAAGGAGAGTTGCCTCGAAATTTATACGATCTTTTAAATTGACGCTTTGGGGGAATTTTACAGAAAAATTTGCAGTGCGAAAATCAATACAGAAGTTTATTAGGTTTTTTTCAAGGACGTTTATCCGCTTATATAAGAGACTGTGGTTTTTTTTTTATCATTTCTTTCATATGATATTTAAGTTGGCCTTAGTAGTGATGGGCAACTAGTATTTTTCGTAAAAATGTCGCCTGATCTAGCATTGAAAGCTCATGCATTTCAGATTGGATTATCACGTAAGGACAAGACTCAGAGTAGGGGAAATTCATCAATAGGAGAAAGTTTTCTATGGGGCGTTGGCAAAACGCTTCTCATTTTCTGAAATCAAAAGTTGTCTTAAAATTACGATTTCAAATTGTTTAACGAAGGAGAAACCTTTTAATAACGCATTTTTGCTCTCTCGCTATCTTTCTCGCTATCTCTCTCGCTATCTTTCTCGCTATCTCTCTCGCTATCTTTCTCGCTATCTCTCTCGCTATCTCTCTAACCATCTCTCTCGCTATCTCTCTCGCTATCTCTCTCGCTATCTCTCTCGCTATCTCTCTCACTATCCCTCTCGCTCTCTCTCTCGCTCTCTCTCTCGCTCTCTCTCTCGCTCTCTCTCTCGCTCTCTCTCTCGCTCTCTCTCTCGCTCTCTCTCTCGCTCTCTCTCTCGCTCTCTATCTCGCACTCTCTCTCTCGCTATAGCTCTCGCTCTCTCTCTCTCTCTCTCTCGCTCTCATTCTTGCTCTCTATCTCTCTCTCACTCACTCACTCTCTCTCTCTCTCTCTCTCTCTCTCTCTCGCTATCTCTCTCGCTATCTTTCTCGCTCTCTCTCTCGCACTCTCTCTCTCGCACTCTCCCTCTTCTCTCTCTCTCTCTCTCTCTCTCTCTCTCGGTCTCTCTCTCGCTTTCTCTCTCTCCCTTTCTCTCTCTCTCTGCCTGTCTGACTGTCTCTCAATTCACACCAGCGTTCGGACTACGGAAATCCCATTTCTTATGACTTTCAGTTACATATTATATTACTTACAGTTTGTTATGCCCATTAGTCATGATTTCATGACTCATGATCAAGATGCAAAGACATCTGTATGGAAAACAATTTGTCTGCGAACGAGGCAACAGAAAAAACTCTTCCTCATGCAGATGTCATTACGTCTACATCGCGACATAGACAAAATTATTTTGAGTAATTTCAAATTACTAATTTGGTGAAGTGAAAAAATCGAAGTAGATTTCAGGTAAAGGGTAGTGGCGTAGTAGAATTTAAAATTTTTTTTCAAAACGGAGTATAGTAGATCTGCTCCGATCGGAGTATAGTGCGAATGCTGATTCACACTATCGCCTCTTTGACTTTTTAATCAAATTTGTATGAAATTATCATCATAATAATTTAACTTACAGATAAAAAAAAGATTTAAAAAAAAACGGCCCTTAGTTTTCTACAATTCATTGTAATCCTTTGAACCTTATAATTTTGGCAATTTCGATGACTTTCTGTCATTGTCGTTTTCAGCCTTACCTCTCTGACTAACTAAATCTCATAGACAGTTTGGCTCATCATTATCCTAAGGCAATGTTAATACAATTTTACACAAAGGTATTAATACCAAATATGTTCTTTTGAGCCATCAGTAGGTAATATGAGCTGCTAAAGACTTCCTTTCTAGAAATGATTGACATTTATTTTATGCAAACTTTCACATGCAACAATTTCTGTTTTGATTCATGAAGATTGCTGACATTTTGGGATGGTTTAAGGATACAAATGACACAGCTCTTCTCCTTTACCATTTTCTTGTATTATAATATTGACATTTATGGACTCATAAAGCTAACGGGGGAAGTGAAGATCTAGGTTCACTGTTCTTACACTGAGTTGCCATACTATTTCTGGGAATTTATGTTGATAAATTAAGTTTGTGTATATTGCTCCTATACGGAAGAGTTCAAGCTGCTGAGAATTTCTAAGTTTTATCTACACAAAAAAAAAATTAAAAATAAAATAAAAACAATGACTAAGAGGCGTACTTAAGTATAAGCCTTTAGAAATCCTAATTTTACGTAATTTGATGTTTTTATTATCCTTCAAAAATCCTGATTTTTTTGGAGTAGCTCATATAAAAAAGGCGTGGGCTTATACTGCTGAATATTATAAAATATACTAAATATTTATGTTTTTCTTTTTAATGAATTTGTTTTATGTTTTGTTATGTTATGTTTAGAACTCATTAAAAAAAGTATTTTATTTTGAGGGGGTTTCTTCTTAATCATTGCAACCTAAACTCGAATGCAAAAAGTATATAAATAAAATAGGCAAAAAATATTACGACTTTTTGGAGATTTAAAGACCTTTTTCCGAATGCATTAAGTTGGACACTTGAATGGCATTTTTGCCATTTTCAATACCATTTTGGTCACATTTTTACCCATCCATATTTATTTTATTATTAAAAGAATCCATTTTCAATTTTCTGGCAACCCTTTACAGGATATCTACAAAATTTCCGACCGTGCGAAAGACACCTTTTGGAAGACGCTCTCCACAGTCGTCTGGGGAAACTAAAATCGCCGGAATTTTTCGTTTTTAATTTTTCTAATATTTTTTGTATGATGTCCAAAGGAAAGATTGTTAAAAAATATGTTATATTCTGTATAAAAAAAGACAGAATTCCAGGTTTCTAACGATATGTCCGCTTAAAATTCATCCCTTTTATTTGTAGTTAAATCCTAAACATTCATGAACAAGAAAAAAAAATTGAATTTTTTTTTTCAAAAGCGGTTGTTCTTTATGCGCTTGCTTCGCTTTAAATTTTATGCTTACCACGCACATAAGCTACCAAGAAGGAATAAGTGATGCCATCAGCAACTAGAACAATACGAAGTTCAACTCGGATTTGGCGCTTCATCGTAATCGCACTGAAGCGACAAATAAGCGCAACGATGCACAACCTCTTGTCCTGCACAAAATACAGTTTTCACGCTATGCGACGAAACAAATTGCATTCCAGCGGAAAATAAAAGCAACAAAAAACGACAAGTACAAGGACAACAATTGGCACGGTAACTGACACTACACTCAGCGCGCACCAACGGCTAACATGAACGTTAAATCTGCCACCTTGCAGCACGCAGAAGAGTTCATAAAAATCGACAAGGAGCATCTTTTCTACTCTTGACTAATGTAACTCATGCAGCTCAGCCGGCGAAAGCGCATCAGTGCCGTAAAGAATCTCACGGAAGCGAGCAACAACAAAAGCCCCCGGTTCTCGGACCCATATAACTTCAGCTATGGCAATGGCTCTGGCTCTGGCTTCGGTTCTTGCTTCGGCTTTGGCTTTGACTTTGGGCAATCGTAAAACGCAAGTACAGCGTTTTCCACTTTACGCACGCAATGCACGGATTCAAAGTTCCCGCAGCATGTTGCCAATGAAACATGCTGCGATTTCTTGTTGTGTGGTTTATCTTCCTCTTTTCATTTTTTCCCATTTTCATGCTATTTTTCATATTTTGAAGAAGAAGTACAATACTCGGATGGCGGATGCACTTTTGGTTTTTTGTCCCTACAGTTGCAGCGTGCTTAACAGTTTTTAAAAGTGCCATTTTTACAGATCATCATTTCGTAAGATTGCAAGATTTTTTTTTGCTATCTTGCTATCTTTGTCTCTTGTTTACTCCTCTCGGCTGACTCGCGGGGCAATAGTTTCCTTGCTTGAGCATCCTTCATTGTTCGAGCGTACGTTGAAGCATAAAGCAATTTGTCAATGGTAGTGGCTCGTTAGATAGTACAAAGCAAAAAAGAAGTACACTTTTTCTTACTTCTTTTTTGTTTGTTTAGGTGTAAAATTCATAATCCTGCAAGCCAATTGTGGGCTGCTATGAAACTTCCGACACGAATATTCTTTTAATGACTTGACAAATGAGCGAAACATTTTATGCTGTAAAAATACTTTTATTCACCATTTCTTCATTATGAAGAAAATGTATAAATTTATGTAAGGAAATCTTCGTCTTTTTATGCGAGAGCTTCTTAGAGGACATCAGGATGCATCTCATCAAAATGAAATTCCTTTTGGCACTCGTTGCTCATGCAGCTTATAACATTCCAAATGATCGAGAAGGAGGAAAATAAGAATAATTTTTTTTTTTTTTTTTCATTTCTTTTCACTTCTTTTTTCTTTTCCGGAAAGTTAAAAAGTCCCCAAAAATTTCATTCGAAATGGTTTCCTCACCAAAGCTGACTTAAGCTAATTGAACTCCAAGAGTGGAAACATCTGTCACGCTGGCTTCGAGCGTTTATATATTTGCATTTCAAAGTTTACTTTTCCTATTCACTTCAAGGCTCCTAGTCCTCCTCCTCCTCGTTGTCGTCGCCCTCGCATGCCGTATTCAATGAAGCGCGTTAAGCTTTCGAAGTGTTTCAGGGAATATAAGTTCCGGCGAAATTGAAAGTGAGCGCACCCAAAAGTACAGCCAAGGGAATCTTAAAAAATAAAGCAAGAAATAAAAAAATTCAAAAAAAAAAAAAAAGAAGCCAATGCATTTCATTGGCTAAGGCGTTGAAGCATTTCAATTTGACAGCAGCAAAATGAATAATGAAAAAATGGTGGGGAAATTTTTTAAGTAAAGAAGACATTTTATGCAAATAATGAATATGTGATGCAACAGATTTGGTAACTGCATAAATGTATGCGAGCATGTTGAGGGTTAAAGCCAAAGTGATGGCATGATTCATACCCACATGATGACATGATGACGGAATTTCAATAGATGAAATCACATACCACTCGACACTAGCTGAAGTGAAATCACAGTGACGAGAAGATTGACTGTCGAGAGACAGTCGACAGCTTTAGTGACAGCAGTGCATCAACAACAACAACAACACAACAACAACGACAACTACAAAAACAAGAATAATAATAGCAGCAACAACAAAAGCCAGAACAGAACCAGGCCAGGACTAAGAGGAAGTGCAAGTGCAAAGCCAAGAGAAATCTCAACACCGTTAGGGTTGATCTGCTTCAATTCATCGGATTCGCACATACTTTGGCTCGGTTTGGTTCGCTTCGGTTTGCTTGCTTGCCAGACTCGAATGATGATGCACACTTCTTCATGAGATTTATTTGAATTTGCATTAGGAAGCATGTGAGAATTGCTTTCGAAGGGTTTACTCTATTCAGCATCGAAGGTGCACATATTTTAAAGGTGAAATTCTTCGATAGCTTTTCTTCGACGATTGCTTTTAATGCTGGCGAATTTTTTATTTTTATTTTTATTTTTTTTTTTTTTTTTGTATAGACAGACAGTCTTGCTGATGATGAAATCTGCTCCACTATCCTATGCTGTGCTATTGAAACTTGATGCGCAAAGTAGATTTTGATAAATGCATTTTCGCTTCAACAGCTCAAATTTTTATCGAAGATTCGATTCAGTCATTGAGATCAAGTCCCAGCGTGGAACAGATTGTTGCTTGCGATTTCATTTCTTTTCGATTTTATTTTTCCATTTGAAAAAAAACGAAAAAAATACATACATATATAACTATCAGGTATGAATGCTTTGGACCCATCGAGCGTATAAGTGAGAAGAAAATGAGATAAAGTGAAACGTTAGTTGCGAGGAAAGAAGAGCAAAGAAAGCAATGCAAACGACAATCCAAGAAAATCCGTTGAAGTCATAAAAAAAATTTGAAGAAATATAATTTGATTTATGCAAATTACTAGTGCCGGGAAATGAAGGAAAATGGATTTAAATTTTTTCCATTTTTCATTAATTTTTCCTTTTTTTTGGTTGGCGTTTGAACGTCTCCAGCTCTTAATGAATCAGACACATGGAAAGCTCAAATTAAAATTGTTTTCTCAGCGGAAATGAATATGGTTTTAACCACAATCGTTTACGTGTTGCCTTGTGGTTAGCCTGAAACGAGAGGAAGAAATATCCACCAGAGGATGCGGCAACAAGCAGATCGGTATGAAAAATTCCAACTTCAATCCGATTGGAAGAAACACAAATAAAGAGGGAAATGGAGAAAAAAATAAAAAAAAAACAAATAAGAATGAAAATTCATTTTATTTCGCATTTCCTTATGGCGAAATTCTGGTTAAATGCTTCAGCTTATCAACGTAAAAGTGTAGCTTTTTGAGGAAAGCACTGCTCGTTTTTGTTCTTCGGCAATGGAATGAATGAGTTCTCATCGCTCTTTAGGGAAATAAGACTTAATCAGACTGTGGCTTAAAGCTTTTAAGAAGAATTCTATAAGAAGCCGTTCCTTCGAATTGCATTGGAAGCGAAAAGTGGTTTTGTAGAAAGGTATTCAGCTACATAATCAGATATAAAAATTACTTCAAAAGATACGTAGGATTACGAGTCGAATCTCGATGGTCCTTAAGAGTCCCTAAAACTTCTAAAATTAAATCTATTCTATGAAGAAATTATAATTGAAAGGACACAGTTTGATCAGACTGAAAAAATTGTGCACATTCGATCTATCATCCTCTCTATCTCCACGCCATCTGGAGGTACATAATTCTCCGAAGCCTCTACGCATTAGGTTCAGAGGCTTATTGTATGTTAAAAAAGACTAAAGCTACCTTAATATTAGGTAACTATGTAAGGCAGTCTTCCTGTAAGTGCTTAGGAATCTGGAACATTTATTTTCGACACTCAAAAAATAAGGAATTTTCATACGAAATACGTAGCAACCTGCTACGAGTGAGTTCTGTCCAGGCTATTTTATTAAAAAATACTTTAAAACTCTTTGAAAAGCTCCAAAGTAGATTTCATCAAAAGGAAAAATTTATGTCCATCACAATTTGCCAGTGGCATTCTTTCATATTTTCATTTCCTTGCATTCGAATTTTGTTTTTTTTTTTTTTGCATCCCATTCAAAAGTCAAAGAGTAGAAACTTACCAATGACTCGGGAATATAATTCCAACCGACTGTTTGAACATGTTTTATTCATGCCTACGTCATCTGGCATTCATGCATCTTCCTAAACATATTTTCATATGTGAATTTCTTCTCAAAACTATTGCTTTTGACCGCTTCAGAGATGCACAGTGAAATGGACAGTGGTCGAGAAATATTTTCCTTGGCTTTCAGTGAGACATTTCGATGATGAAAAACTTTTTGTTGCCTAGGGACGCGTGGGGATTTGATGATGCGGGAGCGTTTGGCTTTTCTCTTCCCCGTGCGTCTCTGTCAACAACAAAATGTTTTAATATCGAAATTCTTACAGTGTAAAAAATGGGAAAAAATAAAAGATTCACAAATCTAAAAGAATTTTATGATTTTTAGAATGTTTTATTAAGTCATATTTTGTTTTACACTTGTTCTTTTATCTTCACGAATGTGCTTGCTTAGATATTAAATTCTTCTTTCACCAGCAAAATGCAGAGAACATGCATAATGAAGAAAAGCTTGAAAAGAGAAAATATGAAAAGTTTGAAAATATTTCATGCTTTGCTTTTTACTTTGAAGATTTTTTAAAACAAAAGGAATTAAAACAAAACAAACAAAAAATAAAAAAAAAAAATTGGCAAAATATTTTCAAAACCAGAAAGAATGAATAAAATTCAATTTTTAGTCCAAAATACTACCAGTGAATATGGCCAGTGGGTGGAAAAGATTCTTCGTTGACACTAAATATTTGACTTTGTGTTCAACATCGTTTGACCAATGCATTCTTGTGTCCTTTGTCTCTGTGGCCAACCAAGGGAGAGAGACAATTTTTATCAATCAAATCACAGAAGTCAGTCAGACAAGAATCACCTAAGGAACAGGAAGAGTTTTCCATATCATTTTCATATGTAGATGCTGGTCAGTTGAACCCTTCATATGCATTGCTGCAACTACAAATCCGGTTCGTTCGAGAGTATATTTGTAATCATCATGACGAAGAGGTTCCTTTCAGGATAAATGATCTTCGTGATTGCTTTGAGCTCAGAAGGATATACACCATTTCAAATCCTGAACGGATCACCTTCAGTAAATGTGTTATATAAAGGAGATCTTACGGAACCGTACCTAGCTATCATTCTGTGTTATTAATATTGAGTCCGAGTTTTTATTATAGCCTTTAATTACTACTGACATTATAGCAAACATTTTCGGAGTGTTTAGATTCCAAAAATTCTTGTAATTTTCGACGAAGTATTTGGCTTAAGCATTTGAGTTCGAAAGAAATACGAAATTTTTAAATTATTTGAGGCTCCGAAAAATGAGTCCAAAATAATTCCGAAATTTATTCAAAATATAAGGCTCTCAAAAAAAAATGTCCAAAGTGACCTCAAAACTTTTACATTATATGTATGAAGCTTCGAAAAATGCGCCCGAAATAACTCCGAATGTTTTTTTTACAAAATGCAAGGCTCCGAAAAAGGATTCCGAAATGACTCCCAAATCTTTACGTAATATGAGGTTCCGAAAAATGATCCCGAAATGACCCGAAAGTTGTTACGTAATTTGAGATTTTGAAAAATGAGTCCGAAATAGCTCCGAAATTTTTCTTAAATATTAGGCTCCGAAAATGGATTTCGGAATGACTCCGAAAATTTTACAAACAACAAAGGTCAGAATTGTGAGCCCAAATTTGTTCTCAAATGAAATGATGTAAGTCTAGAAGCACGTAGTCATACATACATACATAAATGAGCCAGATTTTTTTTTTTTTTTTTAAGATTTCAGATTCGCTTAAAATCTTATCTTAGTACAATATTTGTCTGCTATTAGATTGAAATCGAAGGCGGAAATCCGGATCTTTCGTTCGCTTATTACGGAATCTTTTTCTATTTTAATATACCGTAATTTCGGACTACCATCCGTTAATAGCTCATTGCACTCGAATGCAAAATCCATCCAACAGAGCAGATTCCCCACAGTGTGCAATTTGTTCTTTTAGTCCTGTGCACTCGTGGAACTGAGAAATTACTTTCGCAATGCCGTCTTTCAAGAGCCTTCTAACAATGGACCCGTTTCGTTATTTTTAATTTTTCCTTTTCTTCTTATTTCTCTGCTTTTTTTTTCTTATTTAATGTGCCGCTGCGGGTCTTACTGCTTTGTATAATTGCGGTGAGATTTAACCTTAATACGTTTAATGTGCTGGAACCGCATACAAGTTTTCTTTCCACAGCTGGAGAAACGGACTGCAACACTAGACTGGGTGGGCGCCGACAGACGATAGCAATGGTTTGGAAAATTTTACACCACAATGCAAAAAAGAAAAACCTCAAGTCGACGCGATATTTTTCCTACAGGCGGCGGCGGCGTCAGCCGACGATTTTGTTGCTTTTCTTTTTTTTTTTTTTTGTTGCTTGATTTCCTTGAGAGCATATGAAACGAAGATGATTACAAGGGCCACTGACTGTGGTGTGGTGGTCTACAATGCTGACTTCGTTGACGATGAAAATGATGACGATGATGGTCATGATGATGATGATAATGAAGATGATTACAGTAATGCTGATGATGATGGTGGCGGCATTTAATAATGCCACTGGCGATGTTGGAGTGCCTCGCCGTGCCGCTGATGATAACGGTAATGGCAATGGCAGTGGCGATGGCGATGGCAATGGCAATTGTAATGCTGCTCTTAATGCAGCAGGATTGAAGTTGCCTTTTCCGATTAATTTCTGCGTATCTTGGTTGTCATGGTACATTTAACGCTGCATTCTTACACACACCTCACACAGTATCTTTTGCTTTGATAAGACCGTGTCGAAGGAATTACGCGTTCTGGCAATGAGGATTAAAACTTCTAATTAATTTCAACAGCTACTGCCACCAAAAAGGACGAAAGAGAGAGAGAGAGAGAGAGAGAGAGAGAGAGCATAACTGCTTTAAATTACTAAGATTCAAGTGCTTTTTTCCCCTTGTAATTTTCCAATAAATTAAACGGCATGTTGAACCTATTGCGGGCGGCATTGCTTGAAAGTGACATCTTTGCGAAACTAGTGCTGAGGTCACGCTCTGTTCGTTCTGTACGGCGATTTGCATAAAGTATTATGTCATTCAGACAAGTGATCCTATCCTTCGATGTGCCAATATCTTTTTGACCTTTTTTTTTAAATGTTTTTTCGCTTACCATCATCAGCTAACTATCCTCGTCTGTGGCTCCTTCATAAAACTTATTTTCTTAACAAATTTCTTGAACAAGCGTAAATTTTCCGTTTTCATTTTTTATAATCGCCACTTCTTTCTTTTTATTTTCTTTTGTTTTTTGTTGCTATCTTTTCTTCTAGGATTTTTCTCTTATTTTTCTGTTTTTTTCTGGTGTTTTTCTCCATGAGTTCATGGGTCTTTTGTGGAACTGCTTCTGCTTTTTATTGTCTAAAGCATTTGAACTTTTCTCTTCGGCATTTCCGGCGAGTAGTAAATGCGGCAGAAGAAGCAGCAGCAGCAGCAGCAGCAGCAAGCGAAGCAGCAAGTAAAAGCAGCAGTAACAGCATATCCTATTCCGGCATCATACTTATCATGCTGAACAGCTTGGTCTTCAGGTTTTTGCCTTCTCAATTTTTAATTTTTCTTTACTTTTTTCGATCAAACTTGTTAAGCAAAATTTTCTTTGGCTAAGCTTTTTTTTTTTTGCTTTAACTTTTCGTCTGCAGCAAGACAAGGAAGGCGAGTGAGCGGAGAGCGAGAGCGAGAGAGAGAACCTCTTGCGCTTGGCTAACTTCTTTTTCCTTATTTGTTTTCCATTCCGCAGCTCCTTTTGAACGACATATTCCGTCTTGTAGAGCTTCGCGCATTACTTCTGCATGCACTGAATCTAGTTGATTTTTGTCCTTTTCATCCTTTTTCGTCTTTTTCTTTACCGTAACCACAAACTAAAGCTATGGTCGTTCAGCTGCGCTTTGGTAAGAAAGACAATAGGTTAGAAAGGCACACACACACACAACAACACACGCCCAAGGACACGCATACAAATGCAAAAACAATTTAATTCAAAATAAAAATAAATTGAAATGAAATGAAAGGAAGCCGAGCAGAGCATAGGAAATCGCTCAACGCGAAGAAACGGTTTATTCAGCGTAGACAAATTATTTTCCCTTCAATTGATAAAATAATTACGAGCCATTAAGGATAATGTGTTCTAGCGTTATTCTTTACTGCAGTCGAAATCGTCGTTGTCTGCCACGAGACGACGATGATGATTGTCCCCAATTCGAAATGCAGAAATCGTAATCGTTTGGCAATTTATGCATCGGAAGGTATGTGCATGATCTGAATTTTTGGTATGCAAATCGCAGGATAATATCACAAATCGATTTACAATAAGTACTTTTCGTTGCTCGAGACGAAATTCTTCTCTATCTGTTTCTGTGTATTTATTCTTTTTTTTTTTTTCTTCTTATTTTTATATCCTTTTTTTCGCAATGAGGAAACTTGAAAATTTGCTTCTTTGCCAATTTTTCTTTTGTTTTAATGTAGGGAAAAATCTCTCAGCGAGAACTGAAGGAGTTACAAAAAAAATGGAAAAATATAATATAAAAAAAAAAAAAATCTGTTAGTGAAAATGTTCTATTTCGAAAAATAAAGAGAGTCCTTTTGGTCTATGAAAAAGGGAAATGAATATTTTTTTTTTGTTTTTTGGCATGAAAAGGCCAAGAAAATAGCTTCAGGAAATTGGTAATAGAATTTTCGGTGCTCGACATTGTAATGCTGCTGGCTTTTTGATTCCTTTTAGAGATGATTTTCTAGCACAAAAGGAGCATTACTTAGTCGGCTAAGAGTAAGTTAGGAAGATAAAAGATAGCTTTATAAAGATGAAAATAACTTCCTTTAAATGGTCGTAGTAGTCATCAACTCGGTTTAAGAAATTCGAAGGTTTAAATTCTCGAATATATTTTTCTAGTCTTCATGCCAAACAAATCCCTTCGCTATATTTGAATTTTTGAAAAATTTTCATGCACAAATTTTTTAATCGGGTTTAAACTCTCCTGCAGACAATCATTTGAAAGTTTAAGCCTTTAAAAAGTTTAAATTATGTTGAAGGCGATGAGTCTAGAAAGGTTTAGAAAGCTCTTCCCTTTCAGATGCCACTAAAACTTTATTTTTGAAAATATTAAAGCCAATTTAATAATGATCACAGCCACAGAAGTCCTTCTGAAACGACGAAGCCAATTGATCCTTGCCTTGTGGGAGATGAACAATTGATATAATCGATAAAATTCCGATACAAATCATAACGCTTCAACGCGCATTGAATTCTTGCCCTTAAAATGCTTAAATTGCAACAATAAGTCTTATCCTTAGAGGATAATAACTTCACACAATAACCACACAGATAAACACGCAGCCACACAAACAAGAACAATATACCGTATTTAATTATAGCGAGACTAAAGATTTCGGCCATTTCCGTCCTACACTTGGCTGCACTGATGATACTTGTAGCTACGAGGGTTGCGTTGGCGGCTGCGATTTAAGATATCCTCTGAAGAGTAGGACGAAAATGTCTCTATTTTGATAAATCGCTCTTTAAGTTGTAGGCACATTTAGAAAATTTAAGGTGATTATGTTTTGAACTTTTTTGCAGCATAGTTTTTCTTATTTAATGTTGGATTAAAACGTGGAAGTTTAACGTAACTAAGTAAAAAACAAGTAAGAAAGCTAAAGTCGGTCAAGCCCGACTTTGAAATACCCAGCGTCCCGAAATTTGAGCCACTATGTTTTGCTTCTCTATTTGTGGGCGTGGCATGGAGGGCAACATTAATTATTTCCCTACACCTTTCATTCGCCTTGGAACCTATGTTGCGAATTTGAAGCTTTTACGCCTTTTACTTCGGAAGTTACGAAAAATCTTCATTTGTGGGCGTGGCAGTGGGCGGGCCGCATAAAATTTTTCCTACACCTTTCATTCGCCTTGGTGAACCTATGTTGCGAATTTAAGCTTCTACGCCTTTTACTTCGGAAGTTACGTAAAAATCTTCATTTGTAGGCGTGGCCAGTGGGCGGGCCATAACCATAAAATTTTCGCTACACCTTTCATTCGCCTTCGTGAACCTCATGTTGCGAATTTGAAGCTTCTACGCCTTTACTTCGGAAGTTATGAAAATTCTCCATTTGTGGGCGTGGCAGTGGGTGGGCTACATAAATTTTGGTTCCTACACCTTTCATTTCCTTGGTGAACCTATGCTGCGAATTTGAAGCTTCTACGACCTTTTACTTGACAAGTTAGATAAGCCCTTATTTTTTGGCTTATTTGTGGGCGTGGCTCGAAGAGAGGGCGGCGTCCATTTTTTTGCCAGGATTTCCCTTTTGTAGTTTACCACACACCAAATATCAATGCGAATGTGTTGAGTGGTTCCCAAGTTACAAGCATTTTATTGAAAACACAATAAATTCATTTGTGTGGCGTGGCAGTGGGCGGATGTCTCCAATTTTTACTTAGGATCATACTCGGACCCCGATATACATGTGTGCCAAATTTCGACTTCATTGGTTTAGCCGTTTCGGAGGAGATCCGACCACGGACGTTGGACGGAACAGACGGACAGACGGACAGACGGTCAGACGGACAGACGGACAAACGGACAGACGGACAGACGGACATGTCTAAATCGATTCAGTTTTTGATCCTGATCATTTCTATATATATTTTTCTATATCTCCGGAGCTTAATTCTCCCTGTTACAAGATTTGCACAAAACTAATATACCCCGCTTACGCTGGGTATAAAAAAAGCATACTTTAAGGGTGCATATAACTTTGTTTTTCTCTTTTGTTTTGGTTTCGAAAAAAACAAAGCGCAAAGGAAACTTAACTGCATTGAATTAATACGAATTTCATTACGATCGGGCTTTATCGCCCATATGAAGACATAGACATAGTTGCTTACAAATGTATAGAAGTACAAAAAAAAAAAAAAAAAAAGGCAGCCCTTCCATCGAATCGTGTTAAACTTGATTTCAGACCGCGGCCAGCAGAGAGCATTTTCATGAACCCATTAAAATTCGCGGCACACACTTCAGGGATACCTCAAGTGATATAGAAGACCACATATACATATGTATATGTTGGTTTGCACGTGTGAATGTTTTATGCACAACATGCAGGTATGTAAGTTTTCGTATCACGTGCTCTCACCATTCTGACTGCTAACGTACGAACACTTTCATTTGAAAGTAGAAATCCAAGACCACTCTCGGCAAGGGCAAAACTCCAGCAAAAAAAAAAAAAAAAAAAATACGCCGGTCTCTTCACCTATGGAAGTATTTACACATAAACAAGCTAACGACGCCGACATGTGTGAGCTTTTGTTTTAGCGGAAAATCATTTGAAATTCCTTTGTGTTTTCTCAGTCACGTATATAACAATGTTTATAAGTACGTTCCTACATAGAATCGTGTGCGCGTGAACAGAGATTTGGCGAAAAAGTTTGTGACAAAAAAAAAAATAAGAAAAAAAGGGAACCGGAAAAAACTTGGTATTTATCTAATCCGTGCCAGCATATCGTAACGATTCAGCCACAAAATAGATGTGAGAAATGGGTGAAAAATAGGCCAAAAATATTACAACATACCAGCCGATGTGACCAGGACATATGTACTTACATTCAGCTTAAAGCGAATTTATATCGTATCTGCTTTTGATGACTTAATTTGTTCATTTTCTTTTTTCTTTTTGCTTTTTTTTTTGTGTCCTGGGCCATGTAGAGTGCGAAAATTAAAGCCGACAGTTGCCATCGCTACTGGCCAACAGACACCCGAGCAATCTTCAGCGATTTAGTACGCTTCGCAATCCTCGTAAACGTACATAGGTACCTCGTCCGACGGACGTGTTCGAACGTGTGGTGTGTGTGTGTCTGTGCGTGCTTGCGCAACTTTGCTTGTGTGGCTTTTACTCTTTCACGCTTTAATCCTATTATCTTATTATGAGGGTCGGAATTGAAAAAGTTACCTTTTAAAAGGATTTTAAAAGTTTTGCAAATCATTTCACGATAACAACGCGCGCTCAGCGAAATCCTTGCGAGGGCGCGCGCGATAGAATATTCGTGCCGCTGTCCTTAGCAACAACATTCGTAATGCACGAGGTTCACATAGATACTTATGATGAAATGGGGTTAAAAGTAGAATCGTCTTTTTGCGTAATGGTTTCGGTATGGGTTAGTCCGGAGATTCGGACTTTTGTTAATGGCTTTGAAAGTTGTTTTTGCGTTGGATTTTCCTTTCCCTTTTTTTTTCGCCAGTGAAATTCCGATGCTCTTACTTTCGGTGATTTTGAGTGTATGCAGTCATGCTTTAATATCAGAGTGAATGTTTATTGAGCTATGATTAATCACAAATTGATAGTAATAGACTCTTTGATTTAAATTTCAACGTCTTTTCCGAATATTTAAAATTAATCAGGGAGCCCTCTCCATAATATTTGGTAAGACTTTGAAGCGTCTCGCCTTGACCCACTCATTTAAATTATGAATTACAAAAAAAAAAACGAAGATAAAAAGCTAGTTAAAGGCTTATTAGGCTCTCTTAATTAAATAAAATCAAAAGAAGCAATCACAGAGGTAGCAAGGAACAAAGCGCCAGAAGAAGATCAATAGATGCCTTCATAAAAGAATTTGAGAGCGAATTTGACCCTGATGGTATTGAGGTGGACAGGACAGACTGTTCTCTGGCAAGCAGGCGATTTTTTCCATCTTGTCATGACCTTTGTAGCGACTTGAGGCGCTTAAAAGAGCACGAAGCTGTATCTTCTAATTGGCCTCCATTGCCCTGCATCAAAGGTTAAAATTATTTGAATAATCTTCTTACAACACCAAGACTTTAAGAGTTCCCAACAACTTCGTATCAACAGTCCTATTGGGCGCACGTTAAGCTTCTCCCGTTCCTTTAATTTTCTCATCATTAAAATCGAAACATTCGAACTTCCAGAGCAAGGCGAATTTTCCGGCAAAACTGTTTTCTAAGAAGCGTTTTAATGCGATTTTTGTTTTGTTTTGTTTTAAAGCTTTTGCGCACTTTTTGTTTGCTTCATTATGAAAATCGATATAATTTCCCCTCTCTTTCCAAAAGCAAATCCTGAACGGTCAAAGAGTAGAAAGCAGCAATAAATCATTAGAATTCCGGATATAGATCATTATAACTACAATCGGTCAAAAGCTATAGTTATGATTCACATTGGGAACAAAAAGAACGATTCTTCTTCTCTCAAGCAGTACAATACATTCTCAGTAGTTTTTTTGTTCGATTGTCAAAAAAAAAAATATATAATAATAATAATAATAATATTTCATCGAATCAAATCCGAAATGGAATGTCAAACATTCAAGTCATCACACTAAGGTCCAAAGTTAAATGAAACGTACTAATACGAAAAGGTCTTTAAAAGCTTTCAAATAAATTCCGTTCAAGCGGCTGTTGAGTCGAGCAAGAGCAAGGACACTTATCATTAAACGCCTTAGGATAGAAGAGCACTTAATTGCTTAAAGTTTTAGAGCTATTTTTACATTGAGGCATCGGTAGTCGTCTCCTCTGTCATTGTGTATGCCTTGGAATTTTACAATTAAATTGCTGCAAACACGCATACCAGGACAATTAAATACAACAAAGCCATGGAGATAATAAAACCACTTTTTGCAAGCCCGGTAAATGGTTGACTTTTCAAACTCATTTAATTTGCAAAGGAAATTACACTGAATCGACACACTCAGTGGATATGTGTGTGTGTGTGTTTGTGTGCTTTTTAAGTGCTAAGTTCTGTAAATAGAGAATTTATTGGGCTTAAAAGGTTAATATATTATTTAAACTTTTTGATGTGGTTTAAAATTGTTTTAATTTTTTTTTTACAGAAAAATTGGTTAGTTTACGAGCAACGAAGGCCAAGAAGAAAAAGAACTTCATTTCAGATAATAATAAGGACATGAAATGACATGAGTGCTGATTTTTAGGACAATAGAATATATTTCAATTGCGCACCCGAAAAGTAAGTAAAGGAGCATTATTAATATGTCCCCTTGAAGAAATCGCCTTTAACGAACACCTCTTGGTCTTTTAAAATATTTCATTGCATACCCTAAGGTGCAGAATTTCAATGCTTTTTAGTGCTGATACTACTTCATTCTGATAACTGTTTGAGTATATGAAGTGTTCCCTGAATTAATTGGCTTATCTTTTTAAGATTATATTTTTATAAGTCGCAAATCAGACGACATATTTCTATCAAACTGCCAATCATCAAGAGCTTTCATGTTCTGAATATTGTGGGAATGAGTATTGGGGGTGGCGGTTGAATTGAAGGACTTTTTTTATATGTATATGCTCTCATACACAGACACAAGTCTATGTCGACATACATTCAACTCTATTCAAAGAAACCCATTCATGTCAAGGTCTCTCTTTTTACGACTCTAATATAATACTCTGCCGGAGCTCTAATGCCGAGCTTATACTTTCACCAACATTGCTAAAAATTGTACATACATGTAATAAAGAAGGCAATTTGAATTTACTTCAAAAATCAAGAAAGAGAAATTCGTAATTTCGAATACCATTCGTGTAAGGATGGCATAGAAAAGGCGCCAAAAATTACTCAAAAAAATACAAAAATTGTTTTCATGTAAATTTTTCTATCAATGCATTGACATATGTGGCATTACTTGTGAATTTCAATTTCATTTCCATAAATTTGTCAGATACTGTATTCAACTGTATCATTGATGATGATAAGATAAGAGCTACTCTATTTTTGTATTTTCCCTTTTTCCTATTTTCCTATATTGCTTTGTTGAGCCTCTCCTCCGTTCGCCCGTCCTCCTCCCATCAAACAAACAAAAAACCGCAGCGGATGAATCAGAAGTTTGGCAAGAACTTTTTAATTTATTTTCAAAAGAAACGAAAGTGAAAGGAATCCTCAAAAGACTTGAACCGAACTGAATATTGAAAACACTGACACTTCATAGATACATATGTACATCTATATATCTCTATATATATATAAGAGATCTATATATCTATCTATATATAAGAATACAGATGAAGATAGAGAAATAGACGATATGCTCTTGGTGGTATGTACACTTTTAAAATGGCATACTTACGCACCTACTTGTGCGCCTTTGTGCGCTCAAGCACGTGTGAGTTTATTTCAAATGGAAAATTCCTCAACGCATATTTCAACTTTTGGAAAACATCGTCACAAGAGTGACTAATAAAAATTCTTTACGAAAATGGGGAAAAAGCGAAAAAGTCCTTTTTCTCCTCTAGAAATGCGAAGGCTCTTTCGAACTGACTGACTAACAATGAGAGTTAAGAGTACCCACGTCTGAAGTGCTATGCAAATGGAAAGAGGAGTTGCTTTTCCTCCATCCAATTTTTTTTGGAGGGGGGGTGGGGGGGGGGGGGGGGTGAGGGGAGTAAATGCGCAAAACTTTAAGTTTTTCGTTCAAGAGAAAATTCTATTAAAACTTTGAATTAAACCGAAGCAGTGAAGCAAAAATCGTTCCTTTAGCACTTCATGCTGATTTCCATTTTCATTTTTTTTTCTATTATTTTTTTTTTTTTTCTAAATTTTTCTGTACTTTTTTGAACTGGACAAGAATTCTTTTCGTATTATGCAAATGTATTTCAATTTAGTTTTTTTTTTGCTTCTCTTTATTCCTTATTTTTAGCATGTTCGTTGTGCTGTGGTGTTTTTGCGGTTGTTGTTGCTGCTGCTGTGGTCCAGAGAAATCTTTAACTTATCCTTATTTGTTTTTATGGCGTTCCGTATGATTGTATAAGTTTCTGTGGCATATTTGCGAATCAATTAAATTTGTCTTAATCTCAGGATATTTTCGCATTTGTGGAAACGAATTTCCTTTTATTGCTGAGATCCTTTAAAGGTTCACTTAGTTCGTTTGACGAAAACTTA
Source organism: Chlorops oryzae (assembly GCA_020466095.1). NCBI lineage: Eukaryota > Metazoa > Arthropoda > Insecta > Diptera > Chloropidae > Chlorops > Chlorops oryzae. The sequence goes on along the minus strand of CM035807.1, from coordinate 18,393,457 downwards.
ACTTAAAGAAAGATACCTGCTTCAATTTATTCAATATACATAAGTGTGGTATTTATTTTCTAGTCGAGATTATAGCAGCGAGTGAAGTAGTGATGATGATAGCGAATATCGATTGAATGAAAAGAATTCGGAAGATAAGATTCGTAAGTAAAGTTCGGTTACGTCTAAGGACGTTAAGCAGAGCCTTAAGACGACAGCGCTTCATCAAAAGCACATTTATATAGCGCATTAAGTATTCAACGTTTTCTTTTATGACTTGATTCGTCATATCTGCTTTCTCAAGCATATTTCAATCTTTGTTGTTTGTTATTTGTTCATTTTGTCTCGTTGCGTTCGGTTGTGAAAATATTTTCATTGCCTTCTGTTCGGTTCTGTTCGGTTCCGTTCCGTTCCTTTTCGTTGTATAAATTAAAGTTGACATAAATTTTAATGGACTTGAGATTGAAAGTTGTGTGTATAACCTTGTCTGTCATAGCCTTGCGGTCTCGTTGGTTAGTCACTCACTCACACACACACACACCAGTACATTCATGCATTCATATTTAAAGACAGATATTCATCATACGTCGAGGCTATAAATAATTTTATCGTTTTGAGTTATTTTCAGATACTGACGCCTTGATGATTTCCATGATATTCAACAATTTTATTCGCTCCTTAATAAATATTTATTTAGATTTACTGGTTTATTTCGTTTATGAAATGTTTCCATGAAATTGAAAACTTCGAATTTAATTTGATTTGATTTGGGTGAAACAAAATCCGGAAGAGAAATTTATTTTTTGGAATTTGGTTTCATTCTTTTTCTAATATTTTTGTTTTTGAGCATTCAAATGCTTAATTGAATTTAAATGGAATTCAAATTTCAGGATTTCCTTTTAAAGTTTCTCACCGAGTTGTTTATTACATTTTAAAATAGTAATTTTATTATCCTGAAATTCAGTGCAAGCAATGTTGCATGACTCGATGAAAACGTTGCTTGAAAGAATGAAATTTGAAACTCTAGCAAACGTGAAATCGATGCATATTCAATAGGTTCTGGCAGCGTGCAGTTGGAAGAAGGATGTATGTACACCCAACAGTCAAATCGTATCGCGATGTGGCTGATAGGAAGCAGTTAGTCATAACGCAGCAAACGATGAAGGTGTTTTTATGTCAAACAGAATGGAAGGCATACCAATCTCCTGCGCTATCGGTGCCTAATTAGAGATTTGAATTCTCTTTATTTATACACAACATATTAGGTGTAGTAAAGAAATCATTATTTTTGCATTAAATTGAGGGCTTTATTTAAGATAGTTAGAATGACCCGATTAAGGTCTAATATATGCGCCGTTTTGTTCGATAACTTGTTGCCATTTTAAAGGTAATTTCATTATGCCTCTCTCATAGAAGCCCTCGTTCCTATTAGCAAAAAATTGAGACAGTCGAATTTCAGAAGCCTCTCTTGAAGCGAATGTTTCACCAGCAAAATTGTTCCCCATGGACAGGAACAGATGGTAATCACTTGTGTGCCAGGTCCGGACTATAAGATGGATGCAGAAGAACTCCCATCCAAACTCCCGGAGCTTCTGGCGAGTCACTATCGATGTGTGTGGCCTGGCGTTGTCCTGATGGAACACAATTTGAACTCCTATTGCCAAAGCTGGCCGCTTATAGGCGATTGCTATCTTCAGACGGTCCAAGGTTTGACAGTGAGTTCCGAAGTTAAGAGTTTTGCCGTATGGGAGCAGCTCATAGGATATTCCCTGCCATCCCACGCAAACACACAGCAAAACCTCCTGGCCGTCAATCCTGGCTATGGCCACCGTTTCCGCCGGTTCACCGTGTTTCGACCACGACCGTTTTCGCTTGACGTTGTCGTAAGTGACACTTTTCATCACAGTCACACGCTTCAGAAATGGGTCGATTTTGTTGCGGTTAGCAGCGATTTGAATGGAAATTCGGTCATGAGGTTTTTTTGCGTTAACCTGTGGAACCATACATCGAGCTTCTTTGTGTATCCAGCCTTATTCAAATGGTTCAAACGGTTTTTTGTGCATCTTTAGCTCTTTTGCAATCGAAACAGTGCTAACATGACGGTCGACTCGATAATTTCCATGTTTTGTCGACCTTTTTGACAATTGCCTTCCAGTCGATGGTGCATCCTTGACACGAATTACCGGAACGAGAATCGACGAAACGATAATGCGCATGATTGGCTGTTACAGTACAGGTCCATAAACGCTATTCAATTTTCAGCCGCTGGCTTCTTTTTCCCTTATCGAAGAAAAACTGTAAAATGTAGCAATTTTCTCTTTGCGATGTCCATCTTTGACAAGCTCTAAACAAAACTGATCAATCAATCAAAAAGTGTCAAGAAGCTTTTTTATAGGAACTGTCATCTTTCTAATGCCCCCTGCGGAACCGATCGGACTTATACAACGCGAGTGCAGATAAATAACGCCATCTATTGGAAAAATATTCTTTTTTACTACACCTAATATATAACATAATAATTGAAAAAGCTTACGATTTTCATTCTAAGCGTTTCATCTGACATCTCTCATCGACTAGGTTGAATCACCTGCCAAGTCAAGATACGATACGAATATTTAATTTACTTGAAATTATAACTCAGGATACCAAAGACAACTATTAATGTCCAACGAGTATTCCACAAGACGGTCATAAGTGTTTGAGACTAGTTAAATGTGCAAACGGTTATTTTCAAAAGACAGGGCATCAAAAAAAAAAAAGGTCCTTTCGAAGTACAGTACATATAGTCCCGGAAAACTTAAGTCTCACAAAAGTTATTTGTTGGGTAAGAGTTAATTGAAATTTTGTTTTCATGGAAAGACTTAAAAATAAAATAAAAATTTTATGGCTTTTTGGCTTCAAAAAGAGTTCCTTCTTCTTTTTAGAAAATAAATCGCTTTTATCCTTTCATTTGTTAGTTTCGGAACATTTTGAATATTCGGAAAGCACTGGTTCATTTGACACTCATCGGAGGCTAGTTGAAAATTATTCACAATCACAGCAGGAAATCTTTGAGTTCCGAATTGGAAATTAATAGAAGCTCTTTTGGATGAGACTTAATTTCCAACAAAGTTGCCAACTTTAACCCTTTAACATCAATTACAAAACAAGGATAAAACCTCATCATTATCAAAATTATTTGTGCCCAAAAGCAAAAAAGTGCACTTCAGCAATGAAGACGATGGTCGGGCATGGAAAATGTTTGCCATTCACTGCTCTTAACTGCAAACACTTATGGATCTGTGCAATCACATTAAATGCAGGAAGAATACGGTTACTTATAGAGAAATATTCCAGAAAGTTCTTTTTTAAAACTGAAGCTTCGATTTCTAAGCGATACACTTTCGAGTAAAGCAAATAAAATGTTTGATATGTATTTTTTTTTTTCTTTTTCCTTCGGATATTCTTTCGAGCATATAGTAGAAACCTCATTGCAATTTAATGCACTCGCATTGATTCCGCAACGTCTGCTTTAGTACTTGACAAGCTGACTACTTGACTCACTTGTTCATTTGCTGTTTCCCTTACTCACTCTCATAAGTGCACCATCAATAGCTCTCAGCTTCCTGCGAGTTGTGCCTTTCGATTCTATTCGGAATTACAATCGCGAAACAATGGCATTGAATGGGTGAGTTCGCATAAAATTCCCTTTCTCCGAAAAATTTTCTCTCACGCCTAGCTTAGTCTTATGTGGAAAGCAAAATCGTCTGTCGTATGAGCTTTTCGCTTCGATACGATTGTGAAATAATGCAATGTCATACTTGACATCCATTCGCGTTATCCTTTCTAAAGCCATTGAGGTTGAAGGACTGTTATGTTTCCAATAGAGCTTTCATATAAGTATGTATATGTACATAGGTGCGTATGTAGCTTCGGAATTCTGAAAAATTACCGGCAAAGTGCAAGATTAAAGTATAAATCCATCTTATAATGTTGTGCATCGGCCGAGGAAATTCTTATTACGTCTGATCGGTTAAGCGAAATTCGAGATGAGAGTGATTCCGGATGGAGCGTGTATAAAATTACTCAGGATAGAATAAAAATTTGTGAACTGAAAATAAAAAGCGACGAGGAGAACTGATTTAGTCCCGTACATCTGTCCGTTTCTCTTGTTTCAATCTATCTGGCAGTTTATTAGCCTCTTAATCTGTCCATATATCTGCCCAGCTATTTTTTCCATCTATCTGTCCATCTATCTTTCCATCTATCTGACCATCTATATATCTATATAACTTACCATCTTCCTGTCATCTATCTTATCATCTATATATCCATCTATCTGTCAATCTTCCTGCCCTATTTGTCTGTCCATCTATCTGTCCATCTATCTGACCTTCTATCTTTCCATCTATCTGTCATCTATCTGACCATCTATATATCCATCTATCTGTCCATCTATCTGTCATCTATCTTCCATCTATCTTCCATCTATCTGTCCATCTATCTGTCCATCTATCTTTCCATCTATCTGTCCATCTATCTGACCATCTATCTGATCCATCTATTTGATCATCTTCTGTCATCTATCTGTCCATCTTCCTGTCTACCTGCCTATTTGTCTGTCCATCTATTTGTCCATCTATCTGCTCATCTGTCTGTCCATTTATCTGTCCTCTATTACATAAAACATCTATCTACTCTATGGTCCATTATTGACATTCTTCCTTCTCTGTAATAGTATGCCTCTATGATCTTCTACCATTACTTCCATTATTGGCCATCTTCTCATCTATATACCAAATCATCTTCTACACTTCGATTTGTGTCATTTTGCCAGTTACTTCATTGTCTGAAGTTTATCTGTCAGATTTGCATAAATTTTCACTCATATGGCCACTGAGGTTCGAATTCGTTCTATTTGTAAAATGCCTAATTTAAATAGCTCACTTTAGATAACTTTTTTATATAAACAACAACCTTACACTTCGAGTGGTCATTTGAGAATTCATTCCTGAAGGGTGGTTATGCCTGCAAGATTTGCTACCATTTTCCATTACCATTGGCCACTGCATTCGACATTCGTTTATTTCTTAAAAGCCAGAAAAATAGAGCTGCAAGTTTAATTAGACTTTTTATTTAACAAACCAAAAACGCTTACACTTTGAGTTTGGTTGAAAATTTTCAAACAGTTACGATTTGCAATTAATTTTACAGCTCATGAGCCGCCTAAGGGTTCGGAAAAAAGCGTTAATCACGTTTAAGCATTGTAATAGCATAATTTATTAAATAAACAAGCAAACCAAAAAAAATAAATAAAAAAAAATAGTAATAATAAAAAGAACCACAACGGCGAGGGAATGAAAAATTCATTAGTGACGGCATTGTTTTCCATATTCAAGCGCGAATGCATTGAGGCCAGTCCAGGAGTTCTGTTTAAACTAATAATGCAAAAAGGCGAGAGCACAGTGGGTGGGCTCTAGTGGGTCTAGAGTCTAGGTTGCAATTGCTATACGATGAGCTTAGCTAAAGCCAGGGGATGGTTTTTTTTTCCTCTTTGTAATAGAAAGGGTAATATTTATTTTTTGCCTTACCTGCCAAGGCTGCTATTAATTATATGCCCTAAGCATGCAAAACTAATTTGAAAAATGAAATTTTTCATGTCACATAAAGGAGTAAGAATATGTTGTGCTACAAGCGAAGAGGAAAGGAGATAAAGGGGGTTAGAGGGAATTGGGTATGTTAAAATAGGTGAGTTGCTAGTTAACTAAAGTTATCGTTCACGTAAGGCAAGCTTGTATTTCAATGCCTATTATTGATGGCTTCCCTTGCGTTCATAAACGCGTTATTATTTATGGAAAATAGAGACTTTTCAAAGGACATTTAACTCAGTCAAAGACCTTTAAAATTGTGAGTTAATTCAAGGAAAAAAATGTTGATTTTGATTGCATAATTGAAAGGATGTTTTTGATCAACTCATTCAGGTTGTAACTGAAGCAGGTTTCGAACAAAAAATTCATGTTCTCTCTAAAGACGAAATTACCAATGATTACTGAAATTAAAACCAGAAAAGAATTGAAGAGGTTATGAAAGAGATTGACGCATCTTAAGACTTTTAGCTACCCTTGGGTCTTGTCCCATCTTACTTGTAGGCATAAGGCTTCCCAAATAACCGAATAACCGAAGCGTATTCAGACTTTTAACAGACCTAAACTAAGCTTTTCATTCCTGGAAAATACTAGAGGACGCACCTAAGCCTCTCGAAAAATATCAAATAAAATATCTTCATATTTTTCTCGTCCCTTCAGTTTCAAAATATTTTCACAAGATCATCAAAATCCCTTCAGAAGTAAACGGTTTCTTTATAGTCTTGCGAGACTCAGACTCTGTTACTTATACCTCGCCTACCCCTCAACAATGGAGGTTGGTAGGGTATCTCCACGGAACATCGCGGCATTTTTAAATGCCACTCGCCTATGGAATTAGAAAAGGGTAATCACAATAATCCTTTTAGGATGCAGTGGCGTGTAGACTTGGTTCCCAAACAGAACGCCAATCTTATCTATAGTCACTTAAGTAGACTCTTGTAAAGCGTGAGAACGAAATAAAAGAAGCCTACCAATTTTGTCCATTCAAAATGTCTTAAAAACGTATTTCGTTTCTTAACAATAGAAAAATGAAGTCGGAAACATCGTATCGGAAAACTTCCAACAATAAATTCATTGAACAAGACACACACTCTCTCTCTCTCTCTCTCTCCTTCCCATTTTAAAGACTTCGAACATTTATTTCCATTGTCTTTTCGGATTTCCTCATCATAATCTTCTTCGATTTAATTCTTTTCTCTCTTTTAATACATCCCTTAGGGCAACAATTTAGCTTTATTTCATTCCTTTGTTCGTTCGTCGGCATTGTTTTCATTAACTCACCAGAAGACGACACCATTGTGAACAGTGTCAACACAACTTCTCCGATTAGCTTTTGCCACCACAGCGAACTTCTGCTTTTGTTACCGTTTTGTTTTTCTTTATTTTTTTTATTTTCATTTTTTTTTTTTTATTCCTCCTTTAATTTAATCGCTATCGTCTACGGAGTGCGTTGATGTGACATCTTCATCATTATATCACGACTTAGAAATCTCTTATTGCAACAAATTTGCGCTTTATCTTAAATCTTCATTCCTTTGTAAGTGCGCTTCGGCGTTGGGGAAAATTATGCCATGGCAAGTGAGAAAAACCGGCCCACTCGACGAATGTTTCATTATCATGGAAGAGGAGAGGGGGAGAGGGAGAGCGAGAGATAGAGATAGAGAGATGTTGGCAGATGACAGTTTCAAAGACCGAAGATGGCTGTCGTCTTCATTATATCTTGACATATACCCACTTTTCGCTCGGTGTGTCGTCTTGCGAGGGAAATTTCCATCATCAAATGTTCACTTCAAAACGTAATCATTTCTTGTGCTCATTCACGTCTTCGTTCTCGATGTCCTTGTCTTTTTAGCGTAATTTATGTATGCCTTCTTTTGTGTCTCAATGTCATTTATTCAGAGTTACCAGAAACGGTGCTCAATGCTCGAGTGTAACTAACTTTGGCTGAGGTAACCGACGGAGGACAAAATATCAACGATTTTTTATTTCTATTCATTTTTTTTTCTTTCTCTCGATTTCTTCCTGCCCCTGCGATCCTGGACAGCTGGATGAGTTGGCAGTTCCAGCATTCTCGAGCTTCCTCATCTCTAGAACGAACCAACGAACGAACTACCAAAGTACTTTCAAGATACATTTTCGTTTTTACATTTTTTGCCTTCGTGATTCTTGCGCTCCTTCTTGATTCTTATACACAGTCGTGTTATCGATAAAGCACATTATGTTTATATTCCCAGTGGGCTGGATTTGCTAGATATACAAATTTCATTTTCATTGTTTGCTTTTATTTGGCAATTTTGAAAAAAAGGGAAAGCACTTCGTTCGTTCCGTTTATCAGTGGAATCGGTTGGATGGCAGGTAATGGAGGCGTTGCACACGAGACTACAACGAAGACTCTTTATTTACATACATACATCTGTACGGTCAGAAGAAGCGTTCGTGTAAGTGTTCTCATAAAGCATTTTAATATCGGTACATAAATCCTAATAAGCTCTTAGCATGATACGTTCTTACTTTGAGCTTATTAATGTAACCGCATACAGTGAAATCTCCAAAGCTAGAACATTGTTATCTATAGAAATTCATATAACTCGAACTAAATCGTCTAAACGAAGGCTTTACAATTCTCCAATTCGCAATTTTCTCAATCGCAAGTCAAAGAAATTCTTTGGATGCTGAGGATTTGTGGAATGGAAGTTTCACTGTGATTGACACGCACTTTACTGAATAACAATTTTACATTGAAACCAACCAAAACCAAATTTGTCAAAATCAAATAAGGATATCTTAATTTGGGTTTATAATCTGTCCCGAGTGGGTCGGATCAAAGCAACGCTGTTTGAATTGCCTGAGGAAGATTCACTTTCTTTTGATCTCTTTCTCTCGTTTTTTTCCAATAAAACTTTACACATAATATCTTTGACTTTTTTTTTATATTTTGCTCTTTGAAGAAATATGTAGCAGAATTGCTTTCTCCGCAAGGAAATGTAGAATGCCAAAAATTAAAGTTTTGTTTGTTGATTGAAAAAAAAAAAGACTCCAAAAAGGGAGAGCTTCAATTTTGTAATTGATTTACTATGAAATCTCTTTCTACTTGAGAGATAATAATTGCCTTAAGCGTTCAAGCTTCGATTGTGCTCGAATAGATACACCTTAAAAATCCCGATTGAATGTCCTTTTTTGATACGAAAAACATTATAGCCGAGAAATGAACTTTCAAGGGAACTTGAACTCGATAAATTTACATATTTCTACATAGAGCGAATGAGAAAGTTTTTCGTTTCTTCTTATTTGCTTGCGATCTCTTAGACTTGCTTAGATTCAAAATAATTGTGGAAAACTGTGTTCATTTATTCAGTTGCGAACTTTACCCAACCACAACAAATAACTTGCCCGACCAGATACGTGTCTATCGTATATACTCGTATCTATTATTTATTTTCTCTGATCACTTTTGTCAGCTCACGTGGGAACGGCGCATGTATACATGTATGTATGTATATGTGTAGCTTCGTAAGAGATAGCTGCAGCATGTCCTCTAGCTCACCCGATGGGAAAGGAGGGGCAGGATGACATTGATGATGATGATGAAGATGGTGGTACCCCACAGATGGACTGACTTTATGGCATTTGCAGCACGTCTTGAATGTTGCCAGCATACCTGAAGCGTTGTGAATCTTAAATCTCATGCATTGGATGCTTTATTTCTTGTGGTGAATGTGGGCTTCTTGTCTTGCGGTCCAATCCAGGTCAGTGTTCAGTGGAATTTTCATTTGATCGTGATATAAGAATGACAACGAGCATTCGGGGTTGATACATTCAATGGTCTATCGATGCGAATGTGTTGAATATCCATGCATACAGTATGTATGTATGTATCTATGTATGCTGGTATACTAAGGAACAACTTGTATCCCAGCAATATTGCAAAAGTTTTCGACATGTTGAAAGTTTACTTAACTATTCTTCAGACACATCGTCATTGCTTTGGTTGATTTCGCTGGACCTTTGCCGAGCTGAGAGAGAATCTTTTTTATTTAATTTTTTTTTTTCATAGACGAAGCAAATGCTTCGCCTTTAGTATTTCTTGATTTCCCAATGCTACTGATTATAAACTTTTTAATTGACAAAGAGTTACGGGCATGTTTTGAATAAATAAACATGTAAACGAAACTTAAAGAGAAATAGAATAGACATCGGATGGCTGTGAGAATTTTCAGCTGTAGGTGGCTGGATCAAATAAATTCTAAAAAAAAAAGACAAAAACCTACTGAGAATAAAATTAAATAAATCTTAGAGAAATTCCTTGCAAAGAAAATATGAATTGCTGTGCTGCAATCGAGAGCTTTAATTTGAATACCTAAAAACAGTTTCGTGAATTTCTTGTAGCTTATGTTTTCAATTAGGAGTTCTTCATCTCAGGTGCACTTAATGATAAGCAATGATGGCGCCCATTTGAAATGGAAAGACCGTCAACAAAGAAGCCAAACGTAAGATGGCAAACGGAAGACGGAAGATGAAAAGATGGAAAAGACAACATGGAAATTCCAAGCAACGGAAGGCCATTGGTTTCCGGTGTAACAATGTTGCTACCTCAACACTGACAATAATAATAATATGATGCGAAGATGACGAGTCTGATGTTTGTAGGTACACACAGCAAGGATGATAATTTTGTGTATTTTTCTTCTTTTTTTGGAGACCGATAACACAAAAGCTCGTTGCTTTTGTTAAGGAGAAAATTATGAAAATATGGAATGAAAAGAGACAAGTGTTGAAATTGAAAAATTACTGGAACTCATACCCCAGATCATTGTGAATAAATAGTATGAAGCAAGTGCTTGGAATTATAATAATGAGGTAACAGTTGAGCGCAGACAGACGACAGTGTGAATACCTTGCCAGGTGCTAGATGAATGTCCTTTCTAGGATTTGTAATCCAAGTACGTTTTTGAGAAGGGTAAACGCATTTAATAAATGAGTTCCAGTTGTGTTTTTGAAGCATATTCTTTAAGTTTTATGCTTGTGCTTGCCTTACACAAAATTAAGGAAGGATTAAACGATATATTAGGTGTAGTAAAAAGAAATCCATTATTTTTCCAATAGATGGCGTTATTTATCTGCACCTCGCGTTGTATAAGTCCGATCGTGTTCCGCTAGGGGGCATTAGAAAGATGACAGTTTCTACTAAAAAAGCTATTTTGACACTTTTTTGATTGATTGATTCAGTTTTGTTTGAGAGCTTGTCAAAGATGGACATCAGCAAAGAGAAAATTCGCTACATTTTACAGTTTTTCTTCGATAAGGGAGAAAACGCAAGCCAGGCGGCTGAAAATGTGAATAGCGTTTATGGACCTGATACTGTAACAGCCAATCATGCGCAATTTTGGTTTCGTCGATTCCGTTCCGGTAACTTCGATGTCAAGGATGTACCACGCACTGGAAGGCCAATTGTCGAAAATTTCGATAAAATCATGGAAATTATCGAGTCCGACCGTCATGTTAGCACTGTTTCGGTTACAAAAGAGCTAAAGATTGCACAAAAAACCGTTTGGAACCATTTGAATAAGGCTGGATACACAAAGAAGCTCGATGTATGGGTGCCACACGAGTTAACGCAAAAAAACATCATAGACCGAATTTCCATCTGCGAATCGCTGCTGAACCGCAACAAAATCGACCCATTTCTAAAGCGGTTGGTGACTGGTGATGAAAAGTGGGTCACTTACGACAACGTCAAGCGAAAACGGTCGTGGTCGAAACACGGTGAACCGGCGGAAACGGTGGCCAAGCCAGGATTGACGGCCAGGAAGGTTTTGCTGTGTGTTTGGTGGGATTGGCAGGGAATGATCTACTATGAGCTGCTCCCATACGGCAAAACTCTTAACTCGGAACTCTACTGTCAACAATTGGACCGTCTGAAGCAAGCAATCGCCCATAAGCGGCCAGCTTTGGCCAATAGGAGAGGAATTGTGTTCCATCAGGACAACGCCAGGCCACACACATCGATAGTGACTCGCCAGAAGCTCCGGGAGTTTGGTTGGGAGGTTCTTCTGCATCCACCTTATAGTCCGGACCTGGCACCAAGTGATTACCATCTGTTCCTGTCCATGGCGAACAATTTTGCTGGTGAAACATTCGCTTCAAGAGAGGCTTCTGAAATTCGACTGTCTCAATTTTTTGCTAATAGGAACGAGGGCTTCTATGAAAGAGGCATAATGAAATTACCTTTAAAATGGCAACAAGTTATCGAACAAAACGGCGCATATTTGACCTAAATCGGGTCATTCTAACTATCTTAAATAAAGCCCTCAATTTAATGCAAAAATAATGGATTTCTTTTTACTACACCTAATATTTAAATGTAAAAGTTTCCGCGGAGAGTGTAAGTCCAGTATTAAAGGAAAATAACACAAATTTTTTTTTTAACTTTAAGCCTTTGTCTTGTCGATGAGTGGAGGCCCTGAAGGCACACTTCTGTAAATGGCAAACGGAAAAAGGGACTGGTATGACAACCGGTACCCACACAATTGTCGTGCAAAAATGAATGTAAACAATTAAAGGACAAAAATGCCGCAGGTGTTGATTTTAAAACAATAACAATCAAGGGGAGGACAAGATTCTGCGAACAAAAAAACTGTAGAAAAGCAAACTGTACACAAAAGCAAAAAAAAAAAAAAAAAGAAAGCTTATTATGAAATCCACCTATGTATATCCTGTAAGTTAGAAAATGACACAGAAAAAAAAGAAAAACACGGAACAAAGAAAAGACAAGAACCTCTCCTTCCAGATCCAAAAATATAAAAAAATGAAAGGGCTGAGAAAAGGAATAAGAAGAAAATAAAAAATAAGTAAGTAAGTAAGCAAATTTCAATCCCTTGGGCAACTTTGTATTGTTGTTGTTTTTTTTGTTTTTCTTTTATCTCGGATAGAGTCCAGAGAAAACATGTTAGCCTTTATTGATATCCTTGTCGGATTCTTTTCTCATTTCCTTTTCTCTTTTCTATTTATTTTTATTTACTTTTTTTCCCATTCAAGTTAAAAGAAAAAAGTGGCAAATAAAGATGACAGCATCGAAGCAATAACTTGAAAAATGTTGTTATGGCACTTGAATGCCCCCGGCATTGCTCAACGACAATGGGATGCTCACTCCTTCTCTGTCAACGATGATGCCCAGAAAGTTGCATTGCCATAAGAATAAGTGGAACAGGAAAAATATCAGTATTCCAAGGAAATGGCAAGAAAAAAGAAAAATAGAAATGTGAAAGGAAGCTAATATTAAATAGGTAAATGCAGGGTTAATATTGGGTTTTTGATGTCTTTATTCGCTTTGCACATTATGCACTTCGCAATAGAAAGCACACAGATAGCGGGGGTGTTCAAGTTTTGTGGGTTCTTGTCGATTATTGAGGATTACAACAATACAATAAAGAAGTGAATTATAAACCCGAAGAAAACAATTGAGCCCTTCGTATTTGATGTAGAAAATAGAAACCATAGGGCAGGTAGCTTAGCTATACCTTTCAGCCCCAATGCTCTACCAACATTTCCTCTTCCAAACGATTTAATGTACATAGGTTATCATATTGCTGGATCTCAAATCTTTGGATATATTTCGATCTCAAATTTTTAAGCCTCATATTTTGTAAAGATTTTGGTGCACCCGATTTCGGACTCATAATTCTGTGCTTCATATTTTTTCGAGTATTTCGGAGTCATTTTTGACTCATTTTTATGATCTTCATATTTTGTCAAATTTCCGACTCACGTTTTGTTACGATTTCGGAGTCGTTTCGGACCCATAAATCCTAGCACTCTGAACTTTTAAAATTGAAAACATTTCGGAGTCATTTCGGACTCAATTTTTTGAGCCCTATAGTTTGTTATGGTCTCGGAGTCATTTTCCTGAGCTCCATACTTTGAAAAAATTTCAAAATCGCTTCGGACTCTCATATTTCTGTGGTAAATATTGTTAAAATTTCGGAGTCGGTTCGGACTCATTTTTCTGAGCTCCATATTTTCTAAAAATTTCGAAGCCATTTAGGACTGATATTTATCTATGAGCTTCATATTTTTTAAAAATTTCGGAGTCGTTTTGGACTCATTTTTCTGAGCTCCATATTTTCTAAAAATTTCGAAGCCATTTTGGACGGATATCCTGAGCTTCATATTTTTTAAAAATTTCGGAGTCGTTTCGGACTCAAATTTCAGATTCATATTTTGTTATCTATAACAAAAGGGAATCCAGGGAATCCTGGATCTTTGTTAATATTTGTTCTTATCTATCTCTACATGACCCCCTAAGTCAGTCATTATTTGCAATCACAGCAAAAATTCAATCAAGGGATTCAAACGCAGTCTTCCATCATATCCAAAACATCTTCAATCATCTTCATCAAGTGAATTAAGGTTCCAAGAAATTTTAATCTTCCATTAAAACCAAAAACCAAAGGATGACCGATCAAAAATTAAAACGCGAAATGATTTTAAACTCCACTTCCCATCGGCCTCATCTTCATTCTTAATTTATGAAATTTATTCTTAAACCTTTTAAAATCCCGGCTAGTCCACTTAAAGTCTGTCTTTTTGTCTGGACAACGAATAAACGATAAAGACAAATGTCGCACGTAGAGCTCGCTTATCGCCAATTACACTCGTAATGCCCAACGACCGACGCTGTTCGTGTGCACAACTTCCTCAATTGAATTGAATTTTGTGGCACAATTTCACCCAAACCATAGCTCATTCCTATTAAGGTCAAAAGAAAATTACCGCAGAAAGAAGGACAAGAGGAAAGTAAAGAATTGATTATTCGTACCACGACGAGTGTTCAAGGAGAAAATAAAGAGTAGAAAAAAGGGCAAAAATCATCACACAATATGCGCAAATATAACCGTCAAAATTTGTGATTTTTCCATGGCTTTAGGGAATTATACCCTTTTTTTTTGTTCATAATTTAAAAAATTTTTTTTTTCGTTTTTCCTCAACAAACTTTTCTTTGCGGTGCTTTGTGCACCAATATTTGCGTCATTAAGGATATCTTTTTTTTCTCTCTTTTTCAATTAATTCCTCTTCGCCATTATTTGCTGCGGTTATGATCATTTTGCTTTTTCATTCCTCCGGTTATCTATGTCATGTGGACAGAGCAGTTAACTTTTTTATTAGAGCTTCAAGCCGTTGTGTCGCGCGCTTATACTTTCCTTTCATCCTTGTTTTTTTTTATTTTTTTAATATTTTTTTTTTTATTTTTTGTCTTCCAACATTTACTTTGTAATTAAAAAGCAAACAATTTCTCGTTTCGTTGGGGGTTTCCATAACATCCCAAGACACAATTCATTGACTGCGAAAGGAGAATAAAAAAGTGGCTAAAAAAAATTGCGCCTTCGACCGCAAATAATGGTAAAAAGGATAAAAAAAAGGAAATAATAATAAAAGAAAAGATTGGGGTATGTTGGGAAAAGGGACAGAAATATTGGCAAATATTCTTTTTAATTAAGCATCGCCTCAATTTCTGACGACATTAGGTGAAAAATATTGAACAAAGCTGCAGGACACTTTCACACACATAAGCACTAACACCGAAGACACTGGCATTGCTGATAACGATGGCACTTTTTCCTAGCATCACTGATGCCTTCGGTAAGTAATGAGAACGTAAAGCAAGGAGAAAATAAAAAAAATAAAATAAAACACAGAGAAAGGGCGAAAGCGAATAATGTTATACCATTTTGTCGACTTTTCCGCAGTGTTTTCATAATTTAATATTCATATAGATGGGATTTCACGTGGTCGCAGCAGCATTGTGACAGGGGCCGGTTTTATTTATTTATTTTTTCTTCTTCTTCATTTTTGACAAGAGGGCAAGACTTTTTTTTATGACTTGGTTTTAATAGAAAAAACAATTTTTCACGGAATACGGGAAAAGATAAATGAATGGAAAAATTTTAAATATTCCTTTTTCTTTTCCCAGTTTAATATCCTTTTTTCTTTTTTTTTAATTTTTTTTTTTTTTTTTTTTTGCAAAAAGTAAATGAAGAAAACAAAACGCGAAATAAATTTCTTAATTAGTGTCAAAAGGAAAGCGAACCAATTAGTGATGTTTCTAGAAAAACCCATTTATTTTCTTAATTTTAATAAAAAAAAAAATAAAAAAAATCGAAAAAATTTGGCAAGTTGTCTGTCAAGACGGCCATCAATGTTGTTGAGGACTTTTTCGGCGAAAATTTAACATGATGAATTGATTACCATTTTCTAACAAAGGGTTTTCATGAAAGAACATTTTGGAAAGAACGCTCTGCAATTGACCTTTGTCAAAGAAATATATAAAAGGATATTAGAAAGTAGGTTCAAATCCTTCTATTTGAGATTGTTAGCCCAAAATCAGGTCAACGAAGATTTTGTCTTATACATTAGGAGGATAAGAGAGAAAGTAGTGGATATATTTTTTGCTTTAGCCTAACTATTTAGGATCAACAGTTGTTTTGTTTGCAAATTTGCCATTCCATTCAGTGCAAGCAAAGTCATTCCACTTTTTTTTATGTTCCTAAGTGTTGAGAAATGTCCAAGATTTGACCAAATAAGAACAATTTTCTGATAGCATATAGGGATAGAGTATTATTGAAAGTGAAAGTCCAAGAAGTACGATCAAAAACTTTGTCACTTAATATGGTTTCCAGACTATTGCGTTAAACTGAATTTAGTACCTTAAGTAGACTTTAGTAGTGAGTTTAAACTGAGTTTAGGGTAATTAAATTCAGAAATAAACTCATGAGTTTAGGCATTCGTTGCTGCAACCCTTACATTTCACTACCTTTTTTGACAATGATGAAATTACCTGTTTACTTCTTTTTTCAAATCTTTAGAGGTGAAATGAATTTTCGTTTGTTTTAATAATAAAAATAAATAAAATATCTTTCTCCCCAATTAATCTTGTTTGCGCCCGGATTCGAACCTCAGCCTTTCGGGTTCCAAGGCGGAAGCCTATCCACTATACCACGATATCTTTTCGATCAATCAAAGCAAACATCTAATTTAAGTTCGAACAGGCGTGTGAGCTCGTAAACTCAGAATTTACAGTCTGAAAGGGTATTTTCTAAATTCAACTTAAGGAGCTAAATTCAGATTTTAAGTTGACATTCTGGAAGTCATATAAAACGTTATTAGCGGGTTCGCTTCAATTATCTGATGAAAAATTTAGAGCATATTGAAGGGTTAAGTTTGAGTTTTTTCTTTCGATTTTGGGTAAAATATTTTCAACTTTCAACAGACAAAACGGTATCAAGGAGACCTCAGATACAAGGAGTTGTATGGGAAAAAAATGACCTGTTATAATTTTTCTATAATCTAGTCCAAAAATTTTTAAAATATTCTTACCAGCTTGGGAGCTACGGGCTAGAATTTTTTAAATGAGGTTTAAAAAAAACCTTAAATTTTTGATATTTTTGCAATTTGGAGCTACTAGATGGAGTTTTTTCGGATCAGTTGGTACTACAATTATTTTTGATAAGTCTCGGGATAAAACTTTATCACAGATAGGAAAGAGAAATATTGAACGCGTTACGAGATATAGTCATATGTTAGTGCGCATCTTAATTCTCGGCCACACTTGTTGAGATCGATTCAAAGATGAACTAAGGCAACCCGACTGAACCAAGTTGTATAGGAAACTGCTATACTCACCGAAGACTTTTAGAAACTGCAGTCAAATTTCGATATATATTTTATGTGTTGCACAGTGCAATGTAAAATGATCCTGCCTTTAGATAAAACAGGCAATGATTAGGGAAAGAGCGGATTTTTTCAAGCGATCCAAAGTTTTAGGATTCTATCAGTCAAAAGTAGACAAAGAAACTTTTCTGACAGCACTTCTTAGAATACTCAAAAGTGCTCCGTAGAAAACGTCTACTATACCTAATATTTGACTCCAATGACCTTCTGAAGCCATCAGGGAAACCATAAAAACATTAAGATTTTCATTTTTATGAAAGACAATTCGAATATAGTTTAAGCTAATGTAATTTTCCTATGATCTTGAATATTAAACGGAAGTTTATAACCCTAAAATAACGAAGAAGAAATAAATCTTCGAATGTCGGAAATTTGGCTTTCAACAAATAAGCCTCTATGTAGGGATATTTGGGATCTTTTTTGCTAAAGCACCGCCACTTATCTGCAAATCATATCTTGTTATTATTTTATTATACTTTCGCTGAATATTTTATTTCATGTGACACTCAAACCAAATCCACGCTTCAAGTGAAACCAACAACAAATAAATTCATGTTTATAAGGATAAAAAATAAAAATAAATAAATAAGAAAAGCAAGAACACAGAGGACAACATTCCATAAAAAGGGCAAAAACATACATAACTCGCCATACAAATTTGCAATGGCATAAAAATTTTCCTTTCTCTGTTTTTCTTCTTCTCTTTTATTTGATCTTATTCCTCTTATTTATATGTACTTTTGCCTCTTTTTTATATGCATTGGTTATTTCTAATACTTTTTATGGTAATTTGTTTTTTGTCTCTCTATTTCTCTGTTGCTCGCAACCGCACACTTTGTCCTTCCAAGTCGTATGTGGAATATGAGGAGCAGGGATATCGTTGCGCCTACCATATTTTTTTTTTGTTTTTACGCTATAAAATGAATTTTATCATGTCATTTACGAATATTTGAAAACGTTTTTTCGTGTGTTGGAATACGCAGAATTTTGTTGACAGTCGACAGTGATATTTTTTTGCAAAATTATTGAAAACTGCCCTTCGAATGTACGAACAGCATAATGTGTATGGGCGCGACTTAATTCGAAAGTTTGTTGCCAAAAAGAATATGTGAAAAGCTTTTTATTTTCCGATAAGCAAAGATGGTTTCGTCGATTGCGATTGTGATGAAAGTGCGATAGAAAAGTGGAAGGGAAATGCAAATTCAAAATTATATACCTATTTAATTTTGTTCTTATCATATTTATGTGGACATTGCGTAAAAGGCAACATCGGATGTTGCCAGTTTGGAGGGAATCTCCCCTAAATTTAAAGACATTTATGATCTTTCGCGAAGTCTTAGGGCAGAAAATTGGTCATGGAAAATTTTATGGGGTCAAGTTATTGGTTTTAGAAGATCACAAATTTAAATTTTTGGGAGTTTTCGATTTGTTTTGAGACATTCAGGAGAATATTCCCCTAAAAATTTGGCACAGTGCAACATCCTTCGAAATAACCGTGGGTAAATTGATATTGTGTTGGCCATTAGGAAAAATTCTTATCAGGGAGTTCGTGAGACCCTCGGGATTGTCTGAGATTTCCTTCAAATAAATAAACATAAGTTAAAAAGTGCACTGATTTTTCCCATCTTCATACGCTTGGGTATAAATAAAAAAGAGAACATAAAATCATAAACTGAAGGCTGTGACCCAAATAAAATTTTCCTCTCGTTTGTTAATTTTTTTTTTTTTTTTTGTTCCAATTCACGGCTCGAAATTTTGGCAACTCACATCCATCGGAGCACACAGAACAATAACGGAGTGCAATAAAAACAAGGGAAAGTCATTTATCCAACAGAACTTTCAACACCATGGGCAGAAAAAAAGAAAAATATGAAAAAATGAGAGCAAAATGTTTATGTGTATAAACATGAAAATATAGGTAGAGAGGGAAAAGTAAAAAGTTAAAAAAAAAAAACAATAAAACTTCCAAAAATTGTGCAGTTAAAGATAATAATTCAGTTAACTTTTATTACTACCACTCTGAATGGCCTCGAACGACTCTCCGATGGGCACAGCCAGGTCCG
Source organism: Chlorops oryzae (assembly GCA_020466095.1). NCBI lineage: Eukaryota > Metazoa > Arthropoda > Insecta > Diptera > Chloropidae > Chlorops > Chlorops oryzae. The sequence goes on along the minus strand of CM035807.1, from coordinate 18,374,067 downwards.
GATTCAGGAGAGACAAAAAAAAAAATCGAAACCCGAACGAGTTCAACTCTGACATTGGAGCTGCAACAGCTGCAATTGTTAGCCATAAATTGCAAAATTTTTTCCCCCTCATTTTCTTCCACATTTCAAATTTATTTAATTAAAACAAAAATTTTCGTCAAAATTCCATAATTTTCATAATTTTGTTGAGCGACATTGTTTGTTTGTTTGTCAGTCTTTTTCATTTCTGGTCGATATACAACATCCTTTTGGGCTGAAAGTTTTCGGTTTCCTTGCTGTCAGAACAGCACGATTCCATGCACTCTCTACTGCGAGCGAATGAGAGAGCGAGGGCGATACAAAGTGAGTGAGGAGTAGAGCGAAAAGGGCTATCAGACATGCAGACAATGAGAAAATCAGACAAAATGCTTAACAATCATAATTTCTTGCAACTTTTCTCTTGTTCGTTGCGACAAGTTTTGTTGCAGTAAATTACTTGAGGATTATGATTATGCGACATAAATAAGTGCTCTTGTTGTTGTTGTTGTTGCTGTTCTTACTGTTGGTGAATTAAACACTGTGCAACTTAACTGTAATCCAAGGGAAGCAAACTTTTCGAGTAACTTTTCGGCTTGAGTCCCGAGAACAGAGGAGGAGGGCAGAGGCGGGAAAATTTATTAAGACCGATTTCAGCGCTATCAAGACGGAAGTTCTGTTTACATTTTAAAGGTTATGCACATAGCACCGGATGTAGCAGCTCGTTCGAACAAAGTTGAGCATCTTTTGAGATTGTTGTTTTCAATAAAAGTAAACATCATGGCTCAAAGAAAATAACGTGGGCTAGTCGAGAATTAAAGTTCATTGATTTATGCTATTTATAGCGATTATTTCCCGCCATTCTTTAACCTTCGGTTTTTTTTTTTTTTATTTATTGTTTTTGCTCTCCTTTTGCTGTCTACTGCAGCGGAAGTCTACTGCTGCTAACCTACTTCAAGCGGACTCTGAAGAAGGACACGAAAGGGAAGCAGTGGAAGCTAGTAAGTTGAATCTCGTAGCATAAAGTTTATATCCCTTTGTTCGGACGGTAGCTTAAAAGAAGGCGAAACAGCAACAAGAAAAAAAAATGTTGTATAAAAATATACACAAAATATTGCAGCAAGCAATGCAAGAATAAATTCAAGACGAAGACAAGGACGAAGAAAAGGAAGAGGTACTAAGGAACAGAATTTCTTCCTTCGAGTGCTCTCGACTCTCGATAAAGTCGAACTGCTCGCACAAACGCTCTATATAAGCTGGTACAGCTAATCTATATTACGTGAGCGAAGTTCCTTTATAATGACTCGACGTTCCTGCGTGTTGCGTAAAAGTCAAGAAAGGAAAAAAGTTTTTCTCAATGGATGGTGGTGGGGTGGGTTGGGAGGTAGAAGAAACGTGAAGTGAAAATAGAAAAAAGGAAAAACTTAAAGTGAAGCAGTTAACTGGAGTCAAGTTGAAGCAAGAAATATCGAACGTTATGGCCAATAAGCAGTGGCGTTATTAACTATAAAGTGAGTTGGCGAAGAAATCGTGAGAAGTTTCTACTTTTTTTTTTTTCTTCATATTTTCTTCGACCAGTCCAACAATGTGTTTGATTGCAGCAACTTTCTTTTATGAATTTTTTCTTGTATTTTTTCGTTTCGTTTTTCGAAATCGAGGAATAAAAGAAATGGAAAGATTTTGTGATTATTTTCTTGACACTTGCTGCTAATGGATAAAGTTTTTTTTTGTTTAACCGCTAGAGCGTTAAAAAACTTTCACATTTAACCGTTATCCGCATTGCAGTTTTTCCTTCTATTTTCTTTTTTTTTTTTCAAAGGAACTAACGTCTTTAATAGTGCCATGCACAGTTGACTGTGGCTTTCTATTTTTATTATCCTTGTTAATTAATTGAGGTGCGTAATCAGCTTGTTGAATCGTATCTACTTTGGTGTATGGAATTTTGTTTGATTTTTTTTTGAACGAACTATTGAAATTCCGAAAAAGCTTGTTTTGCGTGTCCTTTTTTTTTTTTTTTTTGTAGAGGAAACATGTAATTCATTAATCTTTCTATGTTTTTGTTATCTGCGTGCACACGCAATTGTTGCTCATATGCGGTTGTGGTATCGCCTGTTGCTATCGTTGAATTAAATAAATTTTTGACACTGTCCGAACGGAAGGCATTAATGATGTTCCAGAGCTACTGATTTTTTGGTGGTTTATTCGACTTATGTGAAAGTTCCGAAAAGTAATTTTTCCGGGTTCTATTAATATGTTATGAGCGAAAGGAGGAGGGGAAGAGTTTGATTGGTATCAAAGGCACGAGGAAGAAGAAAAAGATCTGCCAAAATTAATATCGCAAAAACTCACGGGATGTCTCTTAATTTTAATGGAGAGCAAAAACTGTGTCTGGAGTGTCTGAAAAACTCTAGAGATTGGAATGAGAGCTGCACGAATATCTTTGAAATGAATTCCAAAGCAATCTTATTTTCTCAAGAATTCATTTCATTCATTTTGTTTAAACTTAATCGAAGGTTTTCGATTGGATTGTTTTAAATCGATGCCTGCTTTGAACGGCCTGACTCGATTACACTGAGTTATGAAGTCTCTGCCGACTCAGCGAATCGGTTTTATGTTTAATGTGGGTAGTGAAACTATCAAAATCTTTAGTCCTCGGTGCCATCCTCACCTCATCAATAACAACAGACCCCGCGGAACTACCATAAGGCAGCCACCCAAAGATCAGGTGCGATTTTACTAGACGTGGGGCTTCTGCACTCATTGGAATCCATTATATTTAACCCGTTTTATCCAATCAAGTTACTAGCCACGGTCTGGCAAGGGTAAGCAGGTTCAGTATACCAATAACCGTATTATATACATTATATCTCCGGAAGAGATGGGTATAAAAAATGTGTATGGCTTCGGAAAATTCTCGAAAAATCAATGCGATTCTTAATACTACATAAAGTCATTGATTAAAAGAATGCATTGAGCCGTTGGAGGATCCAATGCTTTGGCGTTCCATTTGAGGTAATCCTTCATTTCAAAACGATCATTTTAAAGAAAAAGAGGCTCTCGAACGAGGCTTCTAAATGTTAAGCATTGCTCTCAAAATCGATTTGTGTGAAGTTTCGGGGCTGATTTCATGTTTGACCCAAATGCCTTACAACCATTTAAAGACATTTCGCACCAACTTTCGATCGTAATTTTAAAGTACTTTCATATCTACGCTATTGTATTTAATTTCAAAATTTAATACTTAAAATAATTTCTCTCAATCTCAATCAACTTTAGTTTCCATTTAGGTCATTTTCTTTTTAAATCACCAGCACTCAAAGTAATCAACTTGACGGAAACTCAATTCAAACTATAAAAAGATAATCTTTGAAAGGAGCAAGAAAAAATCAGTTCACCCTTAAATATTTACACTTTTAACCTCATTATTGTGAGCCCTGCCTGTGCTTTTGCTTTGCAACTAAAAAAAAAAAAATAAATAAAGATCTCAAGCGATTGCGGCATGAAAAGACCAAATCCGAGCGAAAAAAATTTAAAAAATTTTAAAAAATAAAAAGAGAGACACAGAGCGCGAAAAAATATAAAAGAAAAAAAAGGTCAGACGAACCGCAAACATGCTTAAGCTAAATAAAGTTACTATTTTGCTCGAAGAGAAATAAAATTCGCTTGTCGTTCTACTTAAGAAACTCTTGTGCTCAACGTTCTATGCTATGCTATGTAAGAGTAGATGGTGGGTGGCATTAGGGGAAACCACAAGCACACTTAAAGCTTTAAGAAGTGTGCCACACACACACACACACACACACACACACACACACAACACTCGTGCGCTTCGTATAATATGAGCAATAGAATGAAAAACTGAAAGCATACCTTTCGGGGCAATGGAAGCGCAAGCAACGCACTCACACACTCATTCATTAAAAAGCTGTGGAACAGAATTTCTTGCCATCTTATCTAAAGCACAAGGAGGATTATGTAGACGTTTACAAAACAGAACTATTGAGAGCACCCTACAATCCGTGATGGCAGATAACACACAACTTCTCGCTGACCTGACCATGTGCGATGATACTCTTTCGGACTTAATGTTGCACTTCGTGTGTCTCTATCGATGGCATCGATGTGTTCGTGGAGTTCTATGGATTGTATTTACTACCTTAATGATCCGAATCTCTTCTTACCCCTATAAATTTCTCTCTCTAAATATACGTATCTTAAATCACGAAACAATTGTGGAGTACATAGAAGAGCTTGCCTTGAAATATGTCGACGTCAGCTCTTCGTAGGACTGTAGAATCCTAGAAACGGCCTTCAGTGTACACAAAAAAAGGTAGATTTCTTAACACTCCACACTCTTTTTCTACGTAAAAAACTCTATAGTGGATTTCAGGCTTAATATCTTTTTTAAGGATTTCAAATTTCGAAAAGCCCGTTTTTTTTTTATTAAATACACCTTGGGAAATACTTACAAGAAATAAGAAAAGAAAACTTGGAAGAAAATAAAAATTTGAAATTTTTATCAAATTCCGTAATATTTTGAAATTTTTTTTTAAATTTCAAAAGAAGGAATACGAAATCCTTGTTGCGTCAAGACGAGCGTCCTGTAATGCAGACTCCTGCCAAGCTAAACCTTAAAGCTCTATCCATAGCATATGGTCGTGTACGGTACGAAAGCAATCAAAGCAATTCAAAAGGCGGACCAAAAGGACATCATTCCGTTTCATCTCGAACAGGACAATTACCGCCATTTCCGATCGAAATGCCAAGCAAGCAGCAATTGGAAAGAGGATTCTTTCGTGGTATGGCTTTTCTATACGATATTCTCGCCTGGACGTCAGCCAACGTGAAATTCCTTTATCAGCGTCATGTCAAAGAAAATCCTCAAGTTCAAGCGCATTATCGGACATTTCTATTGAAAATGGAGAATGCGCGTAAAGAAAGTTTAAAAAATGTTAAAAATAAAGAGTAAGCCCACCGCAATCACCCTCTCACCATCATTACCAACGAACAAGCAAAACGGGAAACTTTCCATGTGCATACTTTCTCTATCCCACACCTCTCTCTCTCTGTCATCATGTAAATAAAAGGATTAGATTTAAGAATTTTGTAATACATAAATTTGATCGTTTATGGCAACTCAATTTCGTGGTAATTCGTTGTAAAAAAAAAAATTAAGAGGAGATATAAAGAGCTTTTTCGGTTGAAAGCGCTGTCAGCGATTAAGTAGCTTCAAGCTGCTCGTAATCGTTCATTCGTCCGTTGGTCCAAAGAGTACGACGATTGGACTTACTTTTTCGCATGCAAAGAGCTGTGGCGAGAGGGATTGGGGGCGGGAGCGTTTACTGTCGAAAGAGCCATTCAATTGAAGTACCGCAATTATTTATTGAAAGCACGAATTGCAACTACTTAAGCTCGCTTTTATGCAATTCGTTTTTCCGATATTCATTGAACGTTCTCTGCTTATTTTCCATAGTCATTTCGAAAATTTTTACTGCGATTACGATGGAAATCGTTCTTTTATTTACATAACGGATACATTGAAGCATGCTTAACCAACAATTTTCATACTTCAAATATCCCATCGACATCGAAATACGCTGGCACTGGCACTGCCACTCGCACTTGCATCCCCGCGCTCGCTCGCTCAGTAGGTCGGTCACCAGTTGGGTCCTCTGGTTTGTTGGAGCAAACATTCGATTTCGAAATATGTTCATGTGTTTTTGACTGTGTGTGTGTGTGTGTGTGCGTGCGAGTGTGCGAAAATATGAGCAAAACACAATGAAAACCAATAAAAACAAGTAAGGGTGTTATAGTCAGGCGAGCCTGACAATAGAATACCCGACACAGACACACATCTTCAAATAATTTTTAATATCAAGAGGTGTTTAAGGCCTTACGGGCCCCATATAACGACTTTTGTTGAATTTGTTTATGAAAACCGCCTTGCCACGCCCACTTTCCATTTTTGGAATCTAATCGGAGGCCTTAATATAGGTTCAAATTCTAAGTTTCAGTGGAATATCAAAAAAAAATCCGATTTTGGGGCAGTTTTGAGATTTTTGACAGACCCTAGTAATGAGGTACCCTTAATAATGGACCTATAAAAAAAAATTTTGGAGAGGATGTTTATGGCTACAAAGGAAGCATGACTGCCAAATTTGTTCAAGTAACATTTGAATTTCGGATGTAAGAGACAATATTCAAAGAAACGCTCCTTCTGCCACGCCCACGTTTTCCAATTTTTTTAAATCATATTACTTGCTTAAATATGTTCAAATACCAAATTTCATCAAAATATTTTGAAAACTCTGTTTAGAGGAGAAATGTTATTTTCGTACAGACCCTAGTACTGGAGTACCCCTAAAAATGGTCCGATCGGTCCATTCTCGAACTTGTCCTTACTCATGTCCCCGTGAGCACGCATACCAAATTTTGTCAAGATAGCTCAACTCCTTCGATAAGATAACTGTATACAACAGACGGACAGACGGACAGACGGAAGACGGACGGACATGTCTAAATCGAATCTCCTGGTGACGCTGATCATTTGTATATACATTTTTTATGGTCTATCTCGACTGGTTCTGGGTGTTACACACAACCACACAAACGCAATATACCCTCGACACAGAGTGTGTCGGGTATAATAAGATCAAAACTAATAACGAAGGCCTATTTTCTTTCAATGAAAATCAATTTCGCCTCTCGAAAGCTCCGTATGATAAACAGTAGACATTATGGGCGTCATATTCAACAGATTACTCGTACATAAGGCCGAAGACATTGTTGGTCTTCGAGTGAATAACATAACACAATAAAGGGAAGAGTGCGGCCATGCAATGAAGACAATTTTGTAGCTATTAGCTGGAAAATTATGTCCTCGAATAAGTTAAGTTTGAATAATTGAATTGGATACATTGGAAAGCAGAGAAACTCTTTGGGTTAGTGTTTCGTTTTTTTGTTGAAGGAGTTTTAATGGATTGGAAAAAACCCAAAACACAAAGAAAATGTTTTGCGGACCATAGCAAAAATAGGATTGATTTAACAGGTTTCCCGGGATAAGATCGAAAGAATGTCCAAAAAGGTAAAATTCCATCAGAGAATTATTACCATCGTTGAGCTTAGATTGACAAAGGGATCATCACAGTTGGAAAAATCTTAAATTCTTGATTGAGAAGAGTGGGTCTAGAGGGATTTATCAGATAGAATCTACTTTAAAGAAAGGAAGAAGTTCTTAATGGAAAGAACCCTATAGAAATAATTGGCTAAATATCCAACGATTTCGCTCATTAATCGGGTCATATAGCTAAGGCAATCAGCCCCGATTTTAAATATTCCCGGGGAATTTTTCCGTGCAGATTTGAAAAAAAATCTGCCATTCTAAATACACTGGGAAAGTGAATATAAAGGGAGCAATAATTTGGAGCATTTTTAACCCTAGAAAGATAACGTACGCCTACGAGACGTAGTCATTTTTAATTTTTTTGCTCCCGCTTTTGAAAGCACATTTAAGTTTTTTCTTATTTACTTTTAATATATACAAGTTTGGTTATTAGAATGATCCGAAATGACTGACAATAAATTAAATAATGTATTTAAATTACAATCTGTTCACATTTTTTTTTAAAACATCCTTAAGGATAGTAAAAACAAACACACGTCGCTCAGGCGTATCGTTATCTTTTCAAGGTAAAAAAATAACGTTATCTTTCTAGGGTTAAGCAAAATTCATCATATTTCCCCTATTATTGGTGATTAGAACACCTTCTTCTTTCAGGGGAAAAAATTTCCCAGAAAATATTCATTTAAAATCGGGCTCTCAATTTTTGATTTATTTATTTTTGCTGCTATCCCCCAACAAAGTGTCCTTACGATGAAAAAACGCAAAGGTTTCGTGATGCTGATTTATATCTAAGCGTCTAAGGCAGGAGAATTGCAACCTCTTTGCTTCACATATATTATGAAAGGGTTAATTTTTCAAATACATCTCAATGGAAATTTATTCGGTCTTCTGATTGTAACAATTCAATTGATCCATTCAACATACCTCAATGCGAATTAATACCCATCATTAGCGCATTCTGTGTATTCAACAAAATATTTCTTAATTGCAAGAAACTGAAACCTTCTGTTCATGAAAATGATTCAAAATAATATCGAATGTTTTCCATCAAAAGTTTTAATGAGATGTTCGGGGTAAATTATTATATTCACTTATTTTCCATTTTCCATGAAAATTAATTAAGGTATTCTCTTTAAAACTGAAAATATGAAAAGGCGAGAAATTATGAAATTTTTCATGCAAAATTTCATTCACTCATTTTCGATTCTTTCATCGACGTTTTCGAATTGATTTTTTACTCAGAGAAACGATTTTGAGAAAACCCACAAACATTTTTGAATCATATTGAATTTATTAGACTTTGGAAAATTCTTAACATTCTGATTATAAATAACTGTTGGGCTCCCTATTTTGGTACATACTAATAAAAAAAAAGAGATCCTACCGAGAAAATCAGTAAAATAGCAAATTGAATATTTTTATCAATTTTGTCTGCAGTGGAAATAGGCAGTTAACTTTACGTACTGTGAAATAAATTCAATGAAAAACATCTGAACATTTTCAGTATGTTAAATCGAGCTCATTAAGGATTCGAATTAAGGCTTTGGCAGCCCATCCAAACATTCACACATGTATGTTATTCGTGTGTGTGTGTGTGTGTATGTGCCTGAGTGCTGAATACGAAATTTGTGTTCGGTAATAAAATGTACTATTCAGTCAATATGGTCGGATGGTTGCCAGGTTCCGACAAAAGTCTATATCAACATAATGGCAAATCGGCTGAATGTATGCATGAGTGTGCGAGTCATTCTCATACATACACATAAACATAATAAAAACTTTTCTAATAACAAAGTTCCACAGGAAGTCGTGAAAAAAAAAAAGAAATTGATAGCAACGCAGAGAATGAAAATTTGTGCGTAAATTTTCGTGAAGGGAGAAAGAATGAAACCAGAACAGACAAAAACACATTCACTTTATATCTTAATAACAATTAAAGGTTCCCGTAAACGATTAGCCAGTCGATATAAATAAAGAGCATATGTTCCAAAGTCTATAGGGTCGAAAAAGAACAAGAAAAAAAAAATAAAAACAAAATTAAACTCGATCCATCATTAATTTTTCCTGTCATCATCTTTTGCTCTTTTAAAGCCTAGAGCAAAATTTTCTTGGCTCCTTTTGAAAACATCCCTTTTGCAAATACACTTGACCAACGCAATATCATCATGATGCATCATGGCCAAACGATGCCATATGGCTTCTGTCGACTTTGAAGTTAAACTAATAACGAGCAATGACCACGACCAAAGTGAAATGAGGCAGAGCGCATTTAGAAGTTACGCCAATTTGTGGAGCCTTCAAATGGGTTATTAGCCAGAGGCATTGGGAAGTCAGTAAAGCTTTTTCCCTTTCCTTACTCTCTCTGTCTTTCAAATATTCTTTTTAAAAAAATTTTGGCTCAAAAATTGTATAAAAAATCCTGAAGCCATTAAACAAAAAATGTACTCAAGCAGGGAAGCTTCTGAAGCGAAAAGTAACTTAAAAAAAATTTTTTTTTTTTCAAATATATCTGTTAATATGTTTTATGACATGGAAGATTGATTGATTGTGAAAAGAAAAAAAATCCTTTTAAAGTGAAATGGCATTCGAAAAAATAAAATTTAAGGACCTTCCTTTCGGCTGTCGAAACAAAGCTTTTAAAAGGCATAAGCACACGCACATTTGCTACCGATTACATTTTGTAGGTAGGTCCCAAGCAGCAAAATAGAGCGATTCGACCAGCAGCAAGTCGAATCGACCTATTTTGGTTGAAAATACCCTATTTCTGACCTATTTTCCGGCCTTAAATATGACCTAACTTAAAAGTCCGTTTCGAAGGTCCAAATTACCTCTATTCTACCTATTTCATGACTTCAAAGTCGCTTCGACTTCCAAGTCGATTTTTGGTCGAAAATAGGTAAAAAAATTCCCTATTGAGTGACTTAAAATTGACTTAACTTTGAATTCCAAATTAGGTAATTTTTCAAGGCAAACAGACCAATTTTTTGACTAAAATTCGACTTTAAAGTCCGTTTGACTTATAGGGCGAAATAGGGTCAAAAGTTGACTTATTTTGTTGCATGCTTCGACTTCAAAGTCGAGCGGACTTGATTTTTGGACTTCATAGTCGGTTTGACTTTAAAGTCGAAATAGGTCAAAATAGGTCGAGCTCCGCCATGTTTTTCGAATGGCAAATTGAGAATTATTCTTCTGCATATGTTTTTTCTTTAAGAAAAACAATTTTTTTCAAGCAATATTTATTTAATTTCCATCAATGAGAAAGCCCCTTAAAACTGAAGAAGTAGAAGGAACACTTTCACGAAAAATCTCAGCGGGCATATGTTTTTGGGACTTATTAAGCGCAAAATAATTTTTAATGGAGTCCATATTTTATTTATTATTTATTTCTTAAGACACACGAAGAAGAAAATCTCTCGTTCATTTCTGCTTTCGAGTAATACGAATGACTGAGTAAGATATTATGTATTTATATCTTTCTCTGTTACTCTCTCTCTCACTTTTTTCGTTTCCTTTTACGTTCTCTTTCGTTTTACTCATAAGTCCAATTAGGTCGAAAATTGGTCATTGCGACTTCTTTTCGACTAATATTAGGTAAACGGACTTCTTTTCGCCCTGACTTTGAAGTCGAAATGCCCTATTATGACCTATTATTACCGCCAATCGACTTCCAATCTATTCCCCACTTACGTCGACTCGACGTCGAATCGACGTAATTTCGACCTATTTAGGTTAGGTCAAGTAAATATTCTGACCTAATATAGGTAAGAATTTACCAATTTTCGACCTATTTTGCTACTTGGGGTATAGCGTCCACTTTACTACAAGAAGTTTCAAGAAGAAAAAGAATCCGCACTACTATTTTCCTTTAACGAGTAAAGAAGACCACTACCATTTCAAGAGACTTTTTCAAATCCTAATAAAATTTTTGGAAGCTCTGCTTTACTATGGACAAGAGTAAGTCTCGCATTAGGCAACATTGTAAGAGATGAAATTCTTTAAGAATTTCAGACTTAATAATGAAATCAGATTTTCTGAAGCATTCTTAAAGCGTTTGCCCTCAAAAATCAATAGGAAGTCTCAAGTATTGAAAAGCCTCTAGTCAAGATGAAAAGTACTCAAATTTTCAAACATCATTATTTTTCTTTATCTCTTAAGTTTTGGCAACCACTTCAATGTGAGGATGAAGGAGAATAGCAGAATATCGAGTGCATTATAAAATAGTTTTTTGTTTGTTTTTAAGAGGAATTTTCCTTTACTTACAATTACATTGATGTTAGACACATAAACGTAGAGCTTACCTGGAATGAGAGAGAAAAAGAGAGAAAATACTTTAGTAAATGTTATGAAGAATACAATCACTTCTAATAACTAAAATGGGGGATATTATTTTTATGGGAAATTTCAATGTCCAATTAGGAGGGGAATATAAAATATTTAAATTTTGAAACTTAAGGTATGCTTTTGAATATTTTAAAACTAATTTTTATAACTGTAATAGCTTGTATGGACACATCAAATGCTTGCCAGGCATGTGAGAGTGTGTAAGTGAAATAGGCACACGTATACGTTGTGTGAACAGAATTCACTAATACACGCTCACATGCCTGACAACAATTTGATGTGTCTATACAGCGCATAAGTGTACAAATGGTGTCTGGTTAAGACATTAAAAATATCCCCACAGCTCGAAAAATCCTTGCTCCCGATGTGATTAATGGACAAGGATATATAATTGAACAGATTTTTCAAAACCGGAAATTTTCCAAAAATTTTGAAGCATACTTTTGGGTGGCGACTTAAAATGATTTATTTTAAATAACTTTTTTTTTTTTAATCTTTTGAGCGAACATTAAGCGGCGGAAATGATACTGAGAGTTTTTACATCATGGCGTCCTGGTTTCAAAGCAACTTCATGATTCACCTGAAATATTTAACTAAATTTTATTTTCTAATAATCCACAAAAGAAATCCAACTCAATACCGCTCTTTTTTATTCCTGTTAGACCTATCGAAAGGACATTTTTTTTTTTGGGATTTCATTTCCTTTTCTTTCCTTTATTTTTTGTGAAGTCGACCGATGCCTTTTTCGCTTTTCCTAAACAATATTTCATCGAAGCCATTAATACGTTATAACAAGCTGTGTCGCCGGATTCCACAAAGGCCTCCACAAAAAAAAATTGGAATAAAAAACAAAGAAGCCTTTGAATCGCAAGCATAGAAAAAAAAAAAACCGAGAGGCAAACAAGCGAAAAAACAAAAATAAAAGGAAAATAAAATGGCAGAAAAAAATTATACAAAGGCCGGCGAATGAAATTGGGACTTTTCAGCAAATCGAAAGTGTGACATATAAAATGAAGGATATATTGCCTTGGACCACATGGAAGGACCTACATATGTTGTTAGTCAACGATATCATTTTTATACTCAATTTTATGCGTGTCCTTTGCGTTGAACAAACTGAGGGAATTACGCCAACGTGACCATTTAATGAAATATGGGTCAAACGAAGCGAGACAAAAGAAATCTCTTCTGGTCAGACCGAAATGCGATTGTGACAGAATGCGGGTGCGCAGTGACTTTGGCAATGGCCGGCATTTTTGTTTTTATTTTTTTTTTTTTTTGGGTTTTTCGGCCATATATCCATGTGTCATACGAAATTTGGTCAATTATGTGTGATGAGAAATTTATGCGCATTGGGCCTTCTGTCATTTCGTGATTTATGAGTCCTGTCAGCTTAATTGTTGATGGAACAAAATATTCTCGAAATAGCCTCTTCAATTCACGACGACGTCAACAAACCAGTCCAGTCTGGAGGCATGTGTTTTTCAGCTTCTTATTCCACTTGTTTTTGTTTTTGGTGTTCGCAATCATTGCTCAAGCTTTAAGCCCGCTGAAAAGATGAGAAAGAGGAAAATAGAAGGAAGGAGTTTTTTTCGTCCTCATCTCAACTAATGGCTGCCGAAACGAATTGAGTGTTTTGGAAAGTAAATTTAGCTGTTAATACTTTCTTGTTTAGTTATTTATTAATATTATTTATTTTTTTTTTTTCAGCTAATGAACTTCGTTGCATGCAGGAAAAGGAATTCAAGTGGGGAAACGTTACGAGCTCTTTGGCTCTCGGTATTACTATCGCTGACCATAATTTGTGTGCTTCATCACTAGCACCTGGCGTCATCGTGAACTTACTTGCATTACATGCTCATATGGAAATATGTGTGTTTGTGTGCTCGCTTATAATGATCTTCTTACATGTACCCTTTGGCCTTCACTTGCACAGCAGAGAATATAACGATTTATACGTGATTTTCAACTTGACCGAACTTGCATGTGTATGCTTAAGCTGTGCAGTTGTGAGTCGCACACTCACATGCATAAGCACACATATGAATATGTATGTACGTCTTTGGGTGAGTGTTTATACGCTTGAATGCCATAAGCATTGCAACGGTTATTAACAACGTTTTTCATTAAGGTCCATTCCTGGCTGTACACATTCCGCTCTTTGTGTGCAAACGCGACTGCACTCAAATATGAAGATGGCGAGCTCGTTTTGCACAGTGCTTCTACTTACCACAAACAAGTGCACCGGCATATGCATGAGCATGAGCATCGGCATGAAGACCCGCGTAGTTGAGTTGTACCACCAAAATGTGGACCTTTACACAATCAACGGTAAAACGCGACTAAAAGTGGTATGCCCTTCAGCGGAAAATAAGAGAGAAAGAGAGAGAGGGAGTGAATCGAAAAAAAAGAGTTCAACGTCAAGAGCATACGCTTTTTGCTGCCGTGCTTACAGGGACTTGTTCTCCGGTTATGAAATATTTGTGAGAACAATTTAAGCACTTCGAATCGAGGCATGATTTATCGATATTAATTGTTTTTAAAGGGGGTATTTGAGAACCGTCAATTGCACCGTATAGCAAGGAGTTTTATTTTTGGTTGATGTTTCATTTTCGGGTTGATATCCTACCCACATTAAAATGCGACCTGTAGTCGCGATGTATTCCTTTGGTATAGGGACGATTTTTGGGCACGAAAAATGAACGCACTACTCTAAGAAATATTTTATTCAAATGGGGTAGCACGAGGCTGAAGATATTCGAGTGACTGGACTTTTATTGGTTTTTTTTTTTTTTGCAAACCGACATCAGTCTGATGAGAACAAGCAGGCTCCGATTTATAAGGTGGCAAGCTGGGCAAATACCCACACCGGCACTGTGAGGGTACGGCAATTTCACAGCAATGATTTACCCCATCATAAGGGTGGCAAAGAAAGGCTCGATCAGAGTTGAAAGATCCAGACCAAAAAATGATCGCCAGAAAAGTCAAAGCCTTTTTCATATTCTGAATGAAACACTACAGTTTTGAAACTCTTCTAGACATCACGTCTAAAGCAAGGTCCCGATGATATGAAAATATATTTGGAAGCAATGGAGAAACTCAAAGAGAAAGGCTGTCCTCAGTAGATGCTTTAAAGGGATGTGAATGGATCCTAATCTCGCTACAAAGAACCAAAAAGAATCTTCATCAAATTACCTCATTTTAGTCCTCAATATACTCTCAACATGAAACTCTCATCACAGACGAACGACGAAAAACTCAAAGTTCTAAAATCTGCTGCATAATTTCAAAATGTTCTCGAATCGAAAGTCAAAGTTAGTCTAAAAAGAGCCAATTGAAAATGTTGACGAAAATTCGAAGGGAAAACTTTTCTCAATTCGAAACATTTTTTGTAATATATCAAAGTATGCGGGAACAAAAACTGAATAAAGGACATGATTGAAGGTTATTTGCGCACACACGTGGATTTATTTTGGGCTTCGGGTGGGACGCGGTGAAAACTTTTGATTTTCAAACTTTCTCGAAGCAAACTCACCGAAGTACGTACTTCATTAAATGTAAAAAAAAGTATAAAAATAAAAAACAAAAACATTCCATCAATGTTTCCGGAGAAAGTCATTGATTTTGTCGTGTTATGCGACGCAACAATTTCGTCCCAAGTTCGGAGTTTTGGTTTGGTTATTTATTATTTTTTGAAAGAGGATATGGACTTTTTTCGGTGCCGATTACATTACCTAAGAGTAGTCCGTTCCATGTATCTATTAAGTATATAAATATAAAATTTTCATATGCTTTCAATAAAAAGCAATTCATGGATATTTTCGTTTCAAAAATTTCTATCAAGAGCATTCGACAATGGGTCATGAGCAGGAATTAATCAAGGAAACAGAAGGTTATTCTAAATTGTTTTGCAATCATTACCGCACAGGCTTGAATAGTTCAGGATATAAATGATGGCGAGAATGCAAGAAAAAGGATTCGTATAGCTTTAGTGCAGTGAAGAATCGATCGTAGAAAAATTGTTCCTTAACTTTAAGAACAATCTTCACTACTTTTAATGTTAAAATTTCAATATCTTAAACCGCCATCGCTTGGCTTATGGCATTTCTCAAAGCAGTGATTACGATTGATCGGTTCGTCTTGAAAGATTGCAGAACCTAAGCTCAAATATTTGCTGCATATTCAAGAGACCAAGGGAGCACACGTTCAAAAAAAACAGGCGCAACTTCCCTTATCCCAAATACTTTTGCCAAAAATCCTTGAAAGGGATGTGAGTACATGAAATTGACCCTTTAGAAAAATGGCATTTTAAATTCAAAAGGTGACAATAAAATAACAATTCGCTGGATGAAAACATTTCGTTCGTTGAGCTCATAAAGGAAAGTCCTTGCAATTACCACTTCATAATGCATACAACATTAAAATTTATGTATATGTTTATTAAGTGATTATGAAAAAAAGGAAGGAAAAAAAAAAAAAAACAGCAAGTGTTTGAATCGTTTCAGGGAAGAGCATTCGATGTAGGGAGGACTTCGTGGCAAAAGATTGCAAGGACCAAAAATTTAAAGTGGAAAGGGGAAACTTGTTTGTTTTGTTTGGTTCATTTTTTTTTTTTTTGCTTATTCTAGCGATTATTGCGACTCCTTGCGATATTTAACCACTGGAAACTGTGAACGCAAGTTAGGGGAGCCATTGAAGTAATGGCATCATGTTGCGAATTGGCGCACTGGCGCAACAATGTCATTACGGCAACCTTAATACCGACGAGCGTACACTCTTAAATATGGCTTATGCGAAAAAATAACCGTTATTATGCATTAAAGGAGCGCCGCTCGAATGGTCTGCTGGTCGGGAAAATACTCTTGTTTTTCATAATACTTTCACGCGAATTATTTGAATTTTCTTTCCATTTTTTTTTTTTTTTTTTTCTGATAAATATTTTTCGTTCATATTACTTTTTGTTTCAATTTTCTTTTGCGGTAATGGCTTTGGCATTCGTAGCTTTTAAAAGCTTCCTGTTGAATTTCGCCTCATTTCCTGCTGCATTTGTGGTGTCTTCTCCCCCCATCCCTCTTCACTGTCAACTATTCTTCGGTGCTCGTCTTGCATTCGACCCATTCTCTTCTTAATGTTTTGTTTTAATATTTTCTTTTTTTTTTTTCATTTCTGCCACGTTTTTGCGGCTCATTTAAAAATTCAATTTCGTCTGCACGCTATAGTCGATTGGTTTTTTCATGTTTGTTTCTGTTCGTTTTTTCGCTTTGAAGTGAAACGATGTAAATGAATATTTTATATATGCAAGTGTACGCCATTTTCAGTGTCCTTGTCGGTTACGGACATACGGCCTACTTGAATTATATTGCGGCATAATGCCATATTTGCATATTTCCGGCATGACATACCATTTCATTTCGCTCCGTTTCGATCCCTTTCATTCCACGAACTAACGAGCCGTCAACAACAGCGATAACAACAACAAGATCAGGAACAACAACACAACAGCAACACAACAGTCGATATCCAGCGTCTTCAACGAAGGACAACGCGAAAAGACGATTATCATTATTGCGACTATTGAAACAGGATATGTACACTCGAAATTGCTCGGATAGCAGACTGATATCCAGAATGGGAATATTCCCAGGAATCGTTGAGTCCTATAGAGCGCTTACATTCAAATTGGCATTTTTGCATATTTTAAAATGCTTTTAAAAACTGCTGAAAATAACGTTGTACTTGAATAAGTTGCCTTAAATTTTGAATGAAATACGTACTAAAGAATTTTGACTGCTATAAAGGGCAGCTTTCAAGGATAATAGAATTTTGATGAATACCTACTCTTGCCAGGGAATTGTTTGTTTTTTACTATGGGGCATTCATACTTTTAAGGTCACATTGTGATGATCGATGTGAGAGTCTTTAAAAAAAAGTCCTTGTGACATCGAAAAAACTAAGTCCTATCACAGGTCATTGAAGGGAAAAGTAGGAAAGAAAAACTAAGACACCGATGAAATCATTCCCTCACAAGCATTATTTATGACTTAAATTCTTTCATCAATCCACTTTGTCATATTTCCATTTCCCTGGGAAACGGACACAATACGAAGAAGGACAATAAAATATTTTCCTATTTCTTAAAGGAATTTCCATCTTCGAATTCTTCCAGACCGCAACACACGCAGATGATTGCTCGAGCCGAAAAATTGGAGCCTATATTTAGGGCGACCAGCGACACTATTAGACGACGCACATGGCATTTCTATAAGTCTGCCATAATGAAACCGGTAGCCCAATAAACAATTCGATTTCCAATAAATTGTCAAGGACGTTACCATATCAGACTTTGAGTGTGTGTGTGTGTTGTGTACGTCGATGTAAATTTATGAAACATATAGCAATATGAATAATGGTTCATAAAATTTTCGTAAATAGAAAATTTCGAGCAACTTTTCCTCGCAATGAAGAGCGCGAATCAAGTGTAATGAAAAAAAAAGTACCAAAAAAAAAACACCCGTATTAAGGATAAGTAAAAGCACAGCAGGTACACCGTATTGAAATTTATGAAATTCGTACTCTGCACAAGTTCAACCTTTCGACCCTCGATACCAAAAGGACCCTAAATAAGCACATTGTGTGTCATGTGTGTCGAAGTGTATGTATGCGTGGTCCGTTGTGCTGCCACTCAAGGACCTCTCAAGAAATTGTGTTGCCGTGTAAATGGTCGATTTGCGAATGTTATTGATATGGCTCGCCTTATTGTCGGTTGTTTTTCTTATTGTTATTGCTATGGGAAATGGTTTCTCTCTTGTGGTATTGAAATATGATAATGACTTTCGAAAGAAATATGAGCACACAATAAACGAACAAAACGAGCGGAACTGTACAAAACCGGAATTAGATATTCGAAATAATATATTTGTGAAAGGTATTTTTAAGAAATAGGAAAGAATTTTTAATGCCCATTATAAATATTAATTAAATTTAAAAAAAAATTTTCGTAAGCAGAGATGTTCCATGAATGAGCTCAAGGACAAGGGCTAGAAAAACGAGAGAGTAACTGCACAGTAAGTGCTTCAGATTCGATGACATTGAACGTCATAATGCTAGGATTAGAAGTCAAAGTTAGCATAAAATAAACTTGGCTCGTCGGAAAATAGCTGTATATCCCTGCATGCCACAATGGAGATGTTCCTTAGTCGCTTGTTCTGCTCTATCATCATCTACAGTGAAAAAAAAATGATCGAACAGTGAAAAAGTACAAATGTACAAGATGCTTATTGGCTTTAATTCCTTTCTAACAGCCCTAAATGGATTTAAGTTTTAAAGTATGCAACGTTTTTTTTTAATAAGGCCTTAATTAGTTATTTTCATTGATTATTTTGCTTCTTCTCTTTTACTTAAAAAATGAATTTGCTATTTATGCACATATTTTGAAAGTTAATGTCGCATTTTGTTGGGTAAAGAAACAACTTTTAATAAAAAATAAAAAAAAATTGAAAACATATGCCTATGAAAGAAATAAATTGCTGCATTTTCTCTAAAAAAAAGTTTGATATTCTTGATCGATCATAAACCTTTTCTTAAAATAATGTCTTAGAGGAGTTCTTTTTATTTTATTTGAGGGATAATTTTTTTTCAAATCGGATGATGAATTGTCGATTTCTGCTCGAAAAAGCCGCAATATCCCCTTAAGGAAACGTTTTTTTCAAAGATCATTGTAAAAAAACCACTTTCATATACATTTCAAAGATAGTTTTTCGTATTTAGAAGGCCAAAGTCAGTTATAAAAGTGCATTTAGATGTCCCGACAAAAAATTCCTTAAGCTAGTATTAATGGACCCTGCCCTTCAAACCTTATTTTTTCCAACGTGTGCTCTAAATTACATCACCTTCTTTACACGCCTTTTGATTGAAAAAATTTAAGTTTTTAAACTGAACTCCTCATACTTCCTCACTTTGCAAAAAAAACAAACAAAAAAAAGTTCCATCAAAAGAGAAATTTATGGAAACCTATATTTTTCTCTGCACTCGATGGAAATCTTCCGACTTTCATTTGCTTAAATCCGTTTTCGTGAATTTATCGCAAAAGCATAAAGCCAAAGCTCTGAAATTTGACACGAGCGTATAAATTCCGCACAAAAAAAGTGGCAAAAAAAAGAGTAAATTTCCAAACGACAATGCGCGTGTGTTTCGGGGACGAAACTTTATCGCTGAGGTGAAAATGTGCTTTTGTCACCGATCATAAATTTTTGTTGCTACCTTTTTCCCATGTTTTTCAATGGTTGGCTACATTGAAATAGCGCCAGATGTGCAGCTTCAATTTCACATCAAAAAAACCTGAATGAACAGACCACGCCAAAAGTTTGACCATTCCGAAAGGATATAATACAATAAAAAGGAAGCACAATTGTCATAGTGTTGTTTACATAAAGACTAATGATGTTCGGTAAGCGAAATTTTCGCAGTAGGTGGACACGATGGTGCTGAATAACTACCAAAGAAAGAACTTTGAAAGAACAAAAACTAAATGAAAAGAGAAAGCGATATAGATAGAGAGAAAAAAAATTGATAAATTTATTTGACAGCTTTTGATATTGCAAACTAAATTGAGTGCAAATATTTATGTCCAAATGAAATTTGAAAAGCGCAACTTCGTCACGTTTTGGAACAAAGAAATGGAAATCATTAATATGACACCAAAAAAACGAACATAGGAGAATAGCTTTAAGTGGGTCAAAACTATTGTATCCGAACAAAGACTGCCCAATCATGAACGGAGTGCTCCGAAAAAGAGTGTGAAAGGACTCCTTTTTTAAAGCGCCCTGACGAAATTTTTTCGGAGTGATCCCACTTGGAGTGCTAAAGGATTACTAAGAGAACTCTTCGAAGAATTTTATTTTCCAAGGCCTCAAAGACAAACCCCCCTATTCATAATCAAATTTTAAATTTAAAACATTGTTTAAATCAAGTTTTTGTATGGAAGTTTGACATTTAAACAATAGGGGTATTGAGAGGGGCGTGTTGAAAACGTTGGAAAATCAGAAAATCGGAAAATTGCGACTTCTTGAAAATTTTGAAGGTTTTTTTGTATCTTGCGCAACTTTCTAAGCACTTGAAATTTTCCGACTTTCCTATTTTCCGACGCCTTTGTGAATACGCCTAATGTTTTAAATTTCAAATTTGATTATGATTAAGGGGAATTGTCTTCAAAATGAATGAATAAATTTCAAAGTTATAACTTTATAAATGAGGAAATAAAGACTGTGTAAGGAATGAAAGTTACATAACAATTCAACCTTAAAGTATGCAACGATATTTTGTTGGAAGTTATTTTCGTTTAATATTTTGCTTAAAGCATATAAAATATATTCCAGTATTTTAGAAAGAGCGTCAGAAGAAACGTCGTCCCTGAGCTATTCTCGGTCTCGACCTGCCTTAGGGTCCCCTTAATAAAAACAAGGCTTTTCAGACCAATTCAAGTTGGCATAACATAACGAGTTTTTATCAAAAATGGGAAATTTCTCTCAGAACGCAAGCTTGACTTACAGAGACAAAAGAAAGACAGATATCACAAACCATAACCGCCACGTATTGTATTGTGGTCTGGGAAATATGGAAGAGTTCGGAGAAAGACGATCAGAAGTTGAATTAGGAAGGTCCTCATCCTGAATCTTAACTGCGGCCGTTGTACTAACAAAATACTTCTTTTTGTATAAATAAATATCAAATATCTTAATATCAAAAGCACGAAATCATGGTATATAATACCTTGCGTATGTCTTAATATTCTAATTTAAGAGATTAAGAAAAAAATCTAATCATCTTTGAGCTTCTTGTTTTCTGCAGCGACTTTGTAAGGGGTTAAATAGGAAAAACGAATGATTAAGTCTTCACTTTTTCTAATTTTAAAGAAGATTAAAAGACCTTAATTCGTTCTTTTCTTCTCGAATTACTTGTGAGTGTGAGAGTGCTTCGCATTCCACACACAAATCCAAAAAAAAAATTAAATTACTTTGTTCTAATTTGGTTTAATTTCATTTGATTCTCTCATGAGTGCAGAATTAAACATGCCGCGTCCCCACATTATTTTTTTTTAATGGAACGTATCCTTATCAAAATCGTCGATGTTTTCCCATGGAATCGTGTTGCGTGTGGCGTGCTGAGTGTGCAGTATTGTTGACGTTCTGTTGTTCTGTGATATGTTCAAATGTATGTATGTCATAGAGATTTTTTAAATGCTCCATATACAACTATTCATGCATTTCCTGATGTTTGTTGTATTTCCTTGATACGTGCTTTTAAGCAGCTCACTGCATGACGACGTCAACTTCTGGGAGTTCTCGGATCCCCTCGCAACAAAAAAAAAAAAAATTGGCGAAAAATTTGTTTGTTTTTTTAAAGACAGATAGATTCCTCGACAGTTTCATCCATTCACTCGCTCATTCATTCATTCGTTTGTTTCTTCTTTCTTTGCCTGTTGCCAGTTCCACGGCATGCAAACGAGTACGCTACTTTCCGATGTGTATTGTTTTAAATTCGCTTTTGTTTTTCGCCATCACCATGGCTGTGTGCTTTGATATTTGTACAGTTTTTCTGGATTCCCAGTTGAGCTTTAAACATATACTCATGTGTTTTGTGCTTGCTGGTTTTCGTGCTTATTTGTTTGTCTGTTCGGTTGTTCTGTGCTTTACTGTTCCCATCCTATACTGTTCCGTACTGTAGTGTGCTTTTTGTGAGCAACGTGTAAGTTGCTGCAATAAATTTTCATCAGTTTTGTGCGGTTACATGGCGAACTACCACTACCACTGCCACTTGGGGTAGGACTACTAGAAATCATACCACTTATGGGAGTCAGTGAGAGAGAGAGTGGTAGAGAGGACGACAGGGAGAGAGCGAGAGGAAAAATTGTGCCACGGACTTTAAAGCGGTACGATTTTGTCTTATTGAAATGTTTCAGCAATGAATTCTGAATTTAGTCATTGAATTTTCGAGCATGCTCGTCTGGCGGTTGTGCGTTGTGGTTTTCAAGTTACGTGTATGTCCTTAGTGAAGAAGTCGCTTATGCCAAGATGATGACAATTTATACTGCATTCGTATAATGTGGATGGTTGGTTGCACGCAGCAGTTGGAAACTATTATTTACATTGAACGAGAAAGTCAAGCGTAAATAAAAATAACTCGACTGCGATGATGTTGCGACATGTCGAAAGGATATGGCCGTTCGTTTTACTTTGTATACAGAAAGAAATATACAAATTACAATAGCAGCACGAACGCAGGAATAATCGCATTTTACTTTGCTGTACTTCTTCCCGTAGATGTATGTTTTTGCAATCAGACAGAAAATTGTCGATCCTAACTACTTCAATGACTCGAACGTAGTAGACCAATTTCAAGTCTTTGTTCGTTATAGATCTACAACCGATTGAGTCATGGGCCTGGTATTTTAAAAGGACTGTTGAAAATACCCATCATATATGACCCATATTACGACATATTTGAAGTAGTACCTGGTAGAACAATCGGATCGAAGCACTTTATTCGAATCCTTATTTGTTTGACAGCTCTAGTTAGGAGGCAAAAGACCATCCCTTTGTCATTAAGTTCTTCCGATTGAGACTTCCACAAGAATATAGTTCTTCGACAATCCAATTTTATATAAATATATTTCTTTCAATTTAAAGGTGAAATAAGGATTAGAATCCTCGGGTTGGCTTTGTTCAAAAACGGAGTGTTTTCTTTTTGGGGAAGAAAAATGGAAGTCTGATCGTGCAGCCTCAAGATTCACGTGTTCCTTGTTTCTATGTCTTTCAAAATCAGATGAGAGGCGTTTTAAAGCTGGGTGTACTCTTAAGGGGTGTATGCTTGCTTGCTTCGACTTGCTAAATTGCTATCTTGGTTTGTTTTACGATTGCTAAGTTGAGGCTCTATGCTCCACAGGGAGTCAAGGACACCAATGGTAGGTAATTTTGATATCAAAAGGAACCATATTTGATCCTTTCTCATGACAGAGAAATAACCTTGAAGTGTAAAAGTAATATTGAACTATTTTATAGTCCTTAGATATTATAAATGTATGTATGTAAATCAAAAATCAGATTGTCTATATTTTAACCCTTAATTGTTAATTTTTATTCTCTGTCATTTCAATTAATTTCCGCACCCTTCTTTGTGCACATTAATTTCAAATATCATTATTTATTTACCGTCCCAAATCAATTAGCTCCGAATAGATACGAACCAACCTCTAAATATCTAATTTTATTAACTTTGAATACTCCTTAAGAAGAAAAAAAAAAAAAAAACAATCAACCCATAAATGCAATTAACGACCTCACACAAATTCCTTGGCCCGAACACATCGCCTGCCTACCCCCGGAACAATGACGATGACTGTGAGAAACATTTACGCACAATTAACCAAAACAAAAGTACTTAAATTTATTAATTAGCCATAGCGAAAGAAAACAACAATACAACAACACATCGAAAAGGATTAAAATTTCCTGATTTCAACTAAAACCAGAAAAATATACCAAAAATGTTTCGCTTGAATTCATTAGAGCCCGCCGTGGGTAATTAGTGTGGAAAACTTTCGAATGCCCCTGCCTCAGCTACAGCTGTCGCAGTATAGTGGGGTGGTGGCCTGTTAATGAAATGTATTTAAATGTTAAATGAATTCAATGTTCAGTTTCTCGGGCTCATTCGCTATACCCATCAGCCTGGGTCGAATTTTATGTCATCCATGTTGCTTTCACAATCAGTAATCGAATAATTAACGCACTGTTAGAGCCTTTGCAACGCTGAAATACCGAATAGCGAAAAGTTCATTACATCCACCAGCTAGACCCACGCGCCCTGACCACCGCCAAGCACCACCCGTAACACCAGGACCACCATCAACCAAATGGATGCAATGGTAGGAATATCTATTTCAAAGCGATTTCTCTTTGCATTGTACCGAGATGTGTGAGATATTTGTGATGCTGAGCTTATGGTCAGGAGCTTTGCGTTTTCAATGGAAAACATTGTAAAGTACCATGAATTTTGGCGAAAGCTATTAATTTACCCTATACACACACACTGGATCATGCTTACAAATGGGAAAAAGTAGTTGAGCATGAAAATGTGACTTGGTAATTATTTTGAGAGTGAAAAAAAAGAACATTTCGTTAAGGAAATTAAAGACTTCTTTTGTTTTGTTTAGTTTTGTTTAGTTTTGTTTTGTTTTGTTTTGTTTTAATTGGATGAAAGTTTGAGTTAATTGCACATTCGAATATAGGTCACTTTGTGAAGTAACTTTCAAGCTATAAGTCACTTAATGTAGTACTCTAATTATGGTCTTATAGCCTGTGGTTCCAAATTATAGAATTCTACATATGCGCACACACACACATCCATATATATATATATAGATCTGTACAATACAGGAGCTTTGAAATTCATATTCATATCCTGCCCCGAGCAAACACTCTTACATACGACCCAAGGCAACCGAAAGTGGCTAGAGTATGGAAAAGAAAGTATATAAAACTAAACCGTCAAAACCGCAACTAGCTCTTCCTTTAATTGTAAAGTTCATTTTATTGTTATGAAACTTTTCACCAACAAAATGAAAGTAAACGGATAGAGGAAAAGAAACCAAAAAAAAAAGAAAAATAATAATAAAAAAAGTGTGGAGCATTTTAATACTAGGTAAGGTAGCAACTTTCTTTATGCTGAAGGACAAAAGTTTGTGCCGTTTTAGCTTTTCAAAGGAACACTTATCTGAGGATCGCGATGGAGATTTTTCTTGTATATTTTGAAAAAATACTGGCCTCCTTGACTGGTTATAGTTTCACGCTAAGTTTTCTTTTTTATAACATACCGAAGCCTATGGCATAGACCAGCCCAAGTCCCAAGTTCATCCTATTTTGATTAAATTTTATCTAATTTTAAGCAAATTTTTTCCTTAGAAATGACCTAACTTCAAAGTAAATTTTTCCACCTTTATTAGTTCTTCAAAGTAAATCCGGCTTTAAAGAATATTTACAGTCGCAAATAAGTAAAATTTTCCCTTTTTAATGTCCCCATAGTTACTTGACTTTGATTTCCATATTCTTCGATGCTGCAAGACTTACCGCGAAGGATACGATAGGATAAAATGGAGGAATCGATTCGGTCACGTTTTGCGGATCGGGGATAGTCCGGAACTTTTAAAAATCAAGAAGAAGAAGAAGCCACACTTTCCTTATAAAAAAAACTTTCGTTCATATCGGTATTGAAGTAATAGGTATGGATGAGTAAGATATTATCTACTTATATCTCCATCTCTTTTGTCTGTTCGAATTCGTTTCATTCACATGCCCAATTTAAGTTAAGATTTGGTAGTTTCGACAACTTTTCGACCTATTTTTAGTCCAACTATTTTCCCAATGCCTATTTTTAAAGACGAAATGACTTATTATGCCGTATTATTACCCTCCATCGACTTCCATTGTATTCCCAATGCTCGACAAATCGACGTAGTACGAGGTTAATTTTGGCCTATTTATTTCAGGTCCAAAAAAAAAAAAAAAAAAAAAAAAAAATTAACTAAAGTAGGTGAGACTTTACCAAGTTTCGACCTCTTTGGCTAATTGGGTCGTGTGGCATTTGAATGAAATTTGTTTTGAGTTCAGTTTGAGCTGAAAAACCGACCAAGAAACAATTCCAACGGAATTCAAAGCGTCTGTAGAGCTACTTTATACGAGTTCAATAACTTTTTTTTCTTTTCTTATTTTTTTTACGCTTTTTTATTTCCTTTTCATTTATCACCATCCAGTAACGACTATTATAAATAGTTGCAGTGGTATTATTAACATATTACAATTTCATATGTCCTCAAGAGCTCAAACTATCTCTTACCAGCAGCTTTTGAGCAGTATTCCTTGGACATATGAACTCTGGATATACATTAGTATTTAATCCTATTAGAAATCAATACTTGTATGAAGGGATCTGAGTGCTCTGTAAGGAGGAATACTGTTTATCCTAGAAAGTTTGGGTCAATCAAAGTTCTCACTATTTCATAGAGCAAAAGTCCTTTCCTTTAATTTTTCCATCTTTTTCTTTCACATAGACCCCCCTTGACCCTATCTTTTTGTTTTTCGAAATAAAATCTTCTTAAGAAAATGACACAATGGTTGTCCTGTGTAATAATTGCTGTAAATATTGTTATAAATATTGATTTCCATATAAGTCTTCGGCATACAAAACCGATTTCTCGAACATCCTATTCACTAAAAGTAAAATAAAAGGAAAAAAAAACGACACCCTCTTAGTTTCCAACCCAATAGAACGTGTGAAAGTATGAAAAATTTTTCGAAAGTAATAAAATTTTCATCTCTCCCTGCGGTATGCTTAAGCCCTGGCTTTTCTATTCGCATACGCTTGTCTACTTTTGGCTGAGGAACTTAACAGCTCCAAACATAGGTAGCTAACTAGAGCTACAAAAACAAAAACTAAAATGGAAAAAATGATGAACCACACAAACGTAAAACAAAAGACGAGGGAATATCTGCATCTGCATCCGACGAAAGGTGAACGAGAGAAAGGGAAAATGCGGAAGCTGAATTCTATGGCACTGTTTTAAGCTCATTTCCGCACACCATGATTCTGGTGCATAGAGCAAAAGTAAAGAAAGTAATAGCACTCCGGCTGGTAACATGGAAACAATGTTCACTGCACTCGTCGTCCCGAGGATATTACGAAAGTGAGTGCAATGGAGGTGCATTTTTCATGCTTGGGTGGCGTACGCACTCATTTCCTGAGTCCATAAGTGTGTATTATTTAAAGGAAAATGGCATAAGTACTTAAGCTCACAGAGCGTTGCGTTGTGTTGTGTTGCGTTACGTTGCGTCTCGTCTCGTCTCGCTTTGTTGTGTTTTGTTTTGGTGTGTTTGGTTTTGTTGCGTTTCGTCTTTCTCCTTCGCTTTGCGTTTTTAATTTCGGTTTTCTGACTCAAGCCAACATTTTAGATGTTGAAACATTGATACACAGACACATTGAGGCATTGAAGCATTCAAGCAGGAGCGAGACACAGTTTAAAAGAGCGTCGTCATTATTTTCTACAATTCACTGCGATTTTTCGTGTAAGGATCCCTTGCTTTCTCGCTCTCTCTCTCTCTCTCTCTGTCTTGCGTCTAGCTTCACCGGCAGAAGTTTGCTAAGCGCGTCAAACTGGGGTTGGATATTTTTTCTCCCTTTTGTTTACGTTTGTGGTTATGGGTTTTCCTGCTTTAATGCTCTGTCCTTCTGACCTATCTTACCTGAAATAGTGTTGAATTTTTGGTTTCTTTTCTTTTCTATTTTTTTGTTCCTTTTTATTTAGTTTTTATTTTCGGTTACGACTTGGATTTTATGCGGCTTACTTGCATTCGCACTGCAAAATGGTGGGAAAATGGTAGATGTTTTAAAAAATTTATTACGAAAAATGAGAGAGAAAAAAACGTGCAAAATTAAAAGTGCATATCTTGTTTCTTATGCACCGAGGAGCTTTTTATTTTATTTATTTATTTTTTATTTTTTTATTTTCGTCAGAGATTTGGTCGGATGGAAGAAATAAAACTGGTTTTTAACATAAATAAATGAAACGGTTTCAGTTGGTGAAGAAAGATTTTTTAGTCAACCCCGAGAAAAGGTCGAAGTTAAGTATTCAACAGCTTAAAGCTTTAAACATTTAATCCATTTTTATTTTTCTCGGGTTAAGGAAGGAGTTTTAAGGAGCACTCAACAGTGCTGAATATAAAATGAGAACATCTTAGATTTGAGTATTTACCGAGTGCAGCAATTAAGCGGAAAGCTTTTGAAGAGCTCATCATAGAGAGACAAGGTAATACTCAAAGACCCTAATATGCTTTCCAGACGTACATCGAAATCTTGGGATTTCAGAAGAAAATTGAAATCGACTGGAATTCAAATGTCAAATTTGTTCTAAAATTGTCTGAAGGCTCAAGATTTCGTTGTAAGAAAGCTTTTTAGGAGGAAGTTTTGTCATCTTAATTCTAATTTAAAACATTAAAAGCTTGAAGAAAGGTTTCAACGCTTTTTCAATCAATATTTTCTTTAAATTTTTCTTCCCACCGGTGGGCTTTTCTGCTTTATAAAACCAGCCTGCCTTCTAGACAAACTTCAGAAAAACCATAAAATGGTTAAGTTCTTGATGCGACATGTAAACGGTCTATTGTTTTGACACGTAACTGATAGCTTTGGTCTAATTACAGGCCAATCTTTTGAAAATTTCACACCCTAGGGTCCTATAAAAAAGCAAGAATAACAGCAGACTTTCGGTACTCTTAAAAAATCCCCTTTAAAGAAGACCACTGCTCTTTGTGACTGTGAGGTGACGTGCAGTTTTTCGATGAATTCGAACGTTCATGGCTGAAATGACTAGAGCTTTTAAGCCCTTTTTAATACTTACAATAACATTTCAACCCTCAAAAGCAGCTCCACCCATATTTTAAAATATTTTTCGCCTTTGCCCAGTAAAATTTTAACATTCGCCCATAAACTTTTTTACACATTCGCAAGAATTGAAATAAAACTTAAATTGAAAAGCAAAAGCCCCCATCCCTAGCAGAAAGAATGAAATCTAACACAAAAAAAAAAAAAAATAGAGGAAAAAAATAAAAACGGAAAAAAGTTGGCATTCGGAATTTCCATCTGTGCTTCACAATTAACTTACCTCGATTTGAAATGGCAGCCGCGGCTGTATTCCACAAAAGACACGAGTGTAAAAAGCAACCTAGGCTAATTACTATTAAAATGGGGCAATTCATTTTCGACGAGTACGACGACGAGGATGTGGAGGACGATGCAGCGGAGGACGTTGAAACCGTTTTACGTTGATGATGGTGACGCATTCGAGTACTGGAAGCTGGATCCGTCGACGCTGCTGCTGTATCCACACGACTCACAACAGTCCTCTGAGCTCCTTGATGTATGCTACGTGAAATTATTCTCATTGCTGCGCACGACTTAACCTCGACACAACACGATTCTTTAAGCTTTTTCACTTTGCTTTATTTCTATCAATTTGTATATGTATCTGTGTATATATATGTATCTTCTTTTTGGAAGTTTTCTTTCAATTTTTCCACCACGCACGTGTGTATTTCACTGTTTTCTGCTTCAGAATTTATAAACTTTTTTTGTTTAATTAATTTTTATTTTTTTTAATTTTTTATTTTGCTTTCATTTCGTATTAGGAAAGTTGAAAAATGCTTTGTTATTAAAATTTTCCTCTTATTTCCGTATGTTCTTTGAGTGGGAATTGCATAAAATTAGTTGAAAAAATAATTTCCTTTGCTTATGGAGTCTTTCCGTGTGGCAATCTTACTGTCTGCATAGGGAGCAAGCAGCCAAAGGTATGCTTCCTTTTTTTTTTTTTCTTTTTTAATTGAAGTTTGTTTTCCTTTTTGGTTCTAAATATTTAAGTATTTTTTTTTCTTTTCTGTTTGTTTGTTGCTCTCTTCTTTTTTTGGGAAATCTAATTAGCAAAATAATGAGAGTTTTTTTGTTTTTAATTTTTTTCACCTTTCAATTGTTGACGGAAGTGAAGCTTTTCAATTTTTGTTCATTTTCTCGCTTCTCTTTGCGAACCATTTTTGTGATATGAAGACTTTTTGATGTGTATATCTTTACCTGAAAATAAAAAACATAAAAAATATTGAAATAGATTATAAGAATGGGTTTTCTATATGATATTCAGGGGTGTTTTAAATTATTGAAAGGAGTATGTAAAATAATTTTCTAGCTTGAACAGTCTTCTTAAATTTCAATTCAATTACACAATGCTACAGCGTTTCGACACTTATTTTCTAATGGTTATTTTATGTTAGCTTAGGGCTCCCTCATTCCAAAAAGGTCATTGGTTTGATGGGTTTAAGTAGCGTTTCCGAGATATGGCCAAAAATGTGAAAAAAGTCAATTTTCTCTACCTTGCCCCATATTTTGGGCCACAACTCATAACTTACCGTATAAGATAGCTAAGAGCATAGACGTAATTTAGAAAGGTGAAGACCGTGCGCAAATTTAAAGTGCCTAAACGTCAGCCTACGACTATAATTGTGACTCCTATGAAATCAGAAAGGCAATTTTTCGCTCATATTTTCACTCAATTATCGAGCCATATATTAGCAAGCAGTGCAAATTATCCCAATATTAGGCATACCGTAACGAACATTTAAAACTACAGAACTCGATGATCGGATGACAAATGTGAAAGTTATAAGCAAAAAACTGCATTTTTATTTTTTAAAAACGTGGGTATTTAGTACTGTGCGAGCATACGATTGTACGTTGCGTCAAAGAGTATTAATATATGGCATTAGGTACGAAATGGCATTAGGTACGAAGTGTATCGCCATATGCGTGGTGTGATATTCAAAATGCAAAAAGAGCCAATAGAGTACATTGTCAGCTCTTAATATATTAATACTCTTTGGTTGCGTATACGACAGGTAGGTATGTAGGCCCACAGTGCGTATACGCAATGTATGCTCGTACAGTACTAAATACCCACGTTTTAAAAAAATACAAATGAAGTTTTTTGCTTATAAATAAATAAATAAGAGTGCCCCATTTTTGAAGTTTCCTTGTTTTATTAACTGTCAGTTGGCATTTCTTTCTTCTTTCATTTTTGAGGTATAATTTTTTTTGAAATAAGGCTCACTAAAAGGAATTTTCCAAGAGAATTTCCAAGACACTGCGGAATAGAAACCAATAATACGGTTTCTACAATGTTTTTAGATAGTTTAAGCAAGACTTTTAAATCTCTTTCAGACGGCCAATTGCCTTCCTGACGCGGCAAAATCCTTTGAATATAAAAAAAAAACAAAAAAGAACCCTAGCGCCTGTGTGGCGGACCACATAAAAGTTAACAACCCCAGAAGACAATGATAAAAATACATAAATATAAACAAAGACCTCGGTTTTTTATTTTGCTCTCCCTGCTGCTTTTCGTCGTTTTCTACAGTCGACGTCTATAAACGAACATAAAAGACCATAAAAACGCTCACCTTTGCTATCATCGACTAATGGATGGACAGACGAGCAGACAAATCTTCAAGATAGCCCGCTGCTAGCGATACTTATGCAAATACTTTAAGCGTGACCGTGACGTTTAATCTATCTTGCCGCCAGTCTCTAACATTGATAAAAAAATTTTGTTGAAAAAAAGTAAAAATTATGAACGGAAAAATTCGGCTTTTAGAGCGAAGCTTTACGCCTTTTAAATATCCCACTGGAGAGCAACTTTTTTGAGTAATTACTTTTCAAGCAGATTTGCTAACGCACCGAGAAGTCGCAGGAGTCCCCCGCTCATCCCGCTCGCTCGAGTCTGAGCCCGAGTCCGAGTCAAAGTAATGTACAAGCATTTTATTGCTCCTTCAGGAGCGAGGCGGACATAATTAAATGTCTACCAGTGTGGAGATATGACCGTTAACTGCTGCTGCGCCATTCTGCCGACCCGTGCATAATGAAAATGATAATTATTAGCTGTAGACGACTTTTCGAGTGACTTTTAATGGCCAGAGGGAAAGCGAGCAAGAGAGAAAGAGAGAGAGAGAGAGAGAGAGAGAGAGAGATAGGTTGTTTGCTTAGTTTTATGTCTAATGTCTAACTTTACGCCTTCGGTATGCTGGGGTTAATCAAAATTTATAACATAATTTTGTGCGTTAACTTTTGAGAGTGAAATGGAAAGTGAGTCCAGCTTCGGACCTTTGGTCATTTTTCTACCGAAAGCAAGTTCATGTCATGTTTGAAGGCAACAATTTTTGCGGCAACAATGTTTATGGCAGCATTACACGATGCAGACATGCGGAGCACTGACTGTGTCCAGCTATTCATCCTTCCATCCGTTCGTCCATCCTTCCGTGCTGTGCGGTGTGGTGCGGTGCCATTTTTATGGCATGCGATAATGAAATAATTTGGATTTTATTTATTTTCCTTTAGTCATGGTAAACTTTGCATTTTTTATGGGCATTTAAAACATGTTAAATTTTATGGAGCTCTAACGCAAAAGTTCGCACAGTAGCAGGATATTCATATTTTTTTTTTTTTGTGGTTTTTTGTTTTTAGAGCGATTTATCCTACATAATTGCTTCGTCGTAAATGGTTGTCGAAAAATTTTGAAGCTTAATATGTGGTTTAATATGGCGAAAATTGAAGTGTAGAAAGTTTTTTAATTGAATGTTTGTTGCGAGTTGCGAGAGCGCAACAATTTCTCGCAGAAAACCGCACAGTCGCCACAGCAGCAACAGCAGCAGCAGTAGCAGAATTGTGCAACAGATAACTGAATCGTAAATTTGCTAAACTATAATAACGTCAAACGGCAATTTCATTAAGAGTTTCTCTCCGGTTCAGTTTTTTTTTTCCTACACGAACTTTACGATCCAACTGGGTGAAGCATACGCGATATGGCGCAGGGAAAAAAGTTAGAAAAATAAAATAAACTTTAAACAGGGAAAGAAAAGTTCAAGCAGATATAATTTCTCGATTTAATTTTTCGATGACAGTTTAGGGTTAATAAGCAATTGAAGTCCTTTATGACATGCGAGTGAGTTAGAGAAAATATTTTCAGTTTGAACCTTATCATTGGCTATGGGAGAATAGAATCGAGGAAGTTATTTTTTATTTGAATTAAAGATTCAAAAGTCAATGGGTGCCTTCATAATTCCCCGATCGTTAGACGATGATCCACTAGGATCGTTTTAATAGACCCGCATTTTGAATGTGTTGACGTAAAAGGTTTGTGATTGTTTTCTTGGTAAAAGGGGAAAAATAACATCAATTTGGGAATTGAATAACAATTCCCTGTGAACAATCACACACCAGGAAATGTCTTATCCGCTTATAAGTATAAGTACAGATCCTACATGACCTGGAATACAATTTAAAGACTCCACTCACGAAAGCACTCAAAATTCAACTGGCATATTAAAGCTGTACAACTCATACCATAACTGTCAGTTCCAGCAGTCATAAGCCATACGCCACAGTGTAGACTTTAATAAAGCTTTTAGTCATATTGTGTCCCATCGTACTGTCAAACTTAACGACGGCTGAAGCACCACTCTCCGTCTACATACACTTCAAACACTTAATAGATACATATGAAGGAGACTCAAATCGCTGGGCAAACATAAAAAAAAAAAAAAAAAACAACCATGCACCAAGAAACTAAACAGCAAAGACATATAGAGGAAATAAAAATATAAAAAAGAAGAAAAAAAATTCAAAAATGGAAAAAAGAAAATAATTGGGAAAAAAGTTAACTCAAACAAAAGCTGCAAAGTACTCGTAATCATAAAGCATAAAGCACATCCACCTCGACGTTTGCATATCAACGCACGGTACGGTTCGGTTTGCAGGCTCACATGCATACGTAGCCACACAAACGCGCACAACACGCATTCACATGTATTTATGGTGTACGGTACTCCTTTATGCCTTTGGGGGGCGACAAAATGTCTGCTTTATGAAATGCTGGTTGTTCTTATGCTTGGACCATAGACGAGCTTCAATATAGTCACTTCTACTTTTCTGTTTGCAGAAGTCTTTAACCCTTTAACAAGTCGGTATGCTCGTTCGCTCACCGTTGGCAATATGCAAGGACGGACCTGCGTTCGTAAACTTCCGATATGCTTAAATAACCAAGCACCATCCAATCGGGTTGTGTGTGGTTGTCTATGGAAATCGGTTACTAATAGATATGCACACATTACCGTTGTAACTGAACTGGTGGGTAAGCGGCAACATGCACTTGCATGTCCATGTTTGTATGTACATATGTGCATCGGAGTTCTAACACCGGTCATGTGTGTCGTGTGTGTGTGGACTCGGGTGCAATCACCACTCAGTTGGAAAATTTTAATAATCCTTTATCGGGTTTGAGATTTTTTCTTTCTCTTCTTCTCAGTTATGAAAACTTTTTCTCAAGTTAAACTTTCCCGTAAAATGTGTGTGTGTGCGCTGCGCTGCCGTGTAAGCAATTCGAAGCAATCCTCAATCCTCTTGCAAGTGTTGCAGTTTTGTGTGTATGTGTGTGTGTGTATTTGGTGAAGGACCCTGTTCAAGCTTAGGGCAAGTGCATAACTTGAACTTTTGCAACTTTACTTTTTTTTTAAATTTTATTTATTCATTTTTTAAATATTTTTTTTTTTTTTTTTTAATCTTGTCGCTCTTTTTAGCAACATCATCGCATTGTTGCCGTCTGAGTTGACACAGTAAAAAAGTAAGAGTTTTTCATAAGTTGACAAAATTAAAAAGAAATAAAAACAAATTTATAATATCATCGTTCAGTAGGTATACCGAAGCAACAATAGAAAACGCCGAAGAAAGAAAAGAAGGGAAGAAAAGTTTTGCAGCTCAGAGATATTTTAACAAAATGTTTCAATTTAATTTTGTGTAACATCAAAGGAGCAGTGGGCGTAATAAAAGGAGACTTTTATACTTTTTGAAAGTGAAATTTGGAAAATTTTTTCCGCCCCCTCGTATTTAATTTCCTTTTTTTTTTCAATTATTTTTGATGTCATTTCGTTTCTACGCAACAAGAAAATCGCAATTATCAATAAATTTTAAAGC
The DNA here is from genome assembly GCA_020466095.1 of Chlorops oryzae. Taxonomy (NCBI): domain Eukaryota; kingdom Metazoa; phylum Arthropoda; class Insecta; order Diptera; family Chloropidae; genus Chlorops; species Chlorops oryzae. The sequence goes on along the minus strand of CM035807.1, from coordinate 18,338,984 downwards.
TAATAAGGCAAAGTTTAGGGCGTTCTGTATTCCAATAAGGACTTCAATGCTTCATCACATACATATATATTCAATTAGATAGGGTTCAAAACAGAAAAGGATTTTGTTGGTGAAAGATATAATTTTCTATAGAGCTCACGAGTTCCAGGAACTTCGTCAAGAAGAACCGGAAATTTGACCTTGAAAAAAAAAAGGAAATTTAATTTGAAGAGCACTTTTAGTAGCTTCTCTGATATAAATATCCAATTAGGGCCATTAAGAAAGTAATAAGGAGCCTTGACACGAAATTTCAAGATCTTTTTGCAGAGTTTAGCATATTTGTTTTACAAAATAAGGAAAAAAATGTTATTGCCTTATGCTAAATTATTTTGAATAGGACTTTTAATATTCATTTTAAAATCTCCTTGAAGTAAATTTTTTATTTAAGATTAATGAACTGCTCTTTTTATACTCAATAGACCACTTGGAGGGCTCCAAAGATGTTCGAGTATACACTACAATCGGCCATATGTTTGTTCAAAATCGTACGGCAAGTGTATCATATAACACTTTTCTTGTGACGTTTAACAAAATATTGATGATACCAATCCAAGGTTTTTCTTTGTTGTTTTGTTTTTTAATTTTGTTCGATTAATGTTTAAGTCGAAACCAACAGATCCTTTAACAAAATTTATCGGAAAACCTCTAAAATTGCGATTCCAAAAAACATACTTTTGAGCCTTTCAGAGAACATGTGTACCTTTTAAGGCCCATTCTTACTTGATTGAAACAGAGACCCAAGACTGTGTTAAAGGTTTTTGTATAGCATTATTTGAATTGAAAAAGGGGTTAAATAAACCCCTTATGAAAAATCAAGGTTGCAGAAAACGGGGGCGTCGGAAACAGCGCTGGATGGACACAATAAAATGGGACCTAGAGGCTGTAGGACTTACCTCGGATGATGCAACCGACAGAACAAAATGGAAGAACTGGTCGCGTTTTGCGGACCCCCAGATAGACCGGGATAGTTAAACACGCAAGAAAAATAAGAAGTTAAATAAACCCTTTAGCCGTATAATTAAGAGCTTTCTTTCTAGTTGATTTGTTTGTTTGTTTGTTTTTAGTGTTGCCAACATATCGCCTACTATAAAATAAACATTAATTCGCTCTTGCAAATTTCAATCGGCTGCAGTTGCTGTCAATATTGCAGGATTGTCTTTGATTTTTTTTTTCCGAAAATATTACCTAATTTAAAAACAAGTTCCAACTTGTAGAAGAACACACGAATTTCATAGTTGGAAGTTGATCAAATTAAAAATGTGCGTTATATGGTACACTTACTTTATATCAATCCTTCCAAAAATGATACAAAATATGCAAAATTCCTCTTCGAACATTAATATGCGTGTACTTCCCTTTAATGCAAAGCTGAAATCGTCTATAAAGCTTTCCAATATTTTCAATTTTATTTCAAACTTATCCTTCATATTTAAGTGGACCTTTGAGCGTCTTACAGCCCGACATCTAAATAAAAAAATAGAATAAAAATTATATGAAAATTTAAAACACTTTTTAAAAATCAATTAAAACAAAGAAGTACTTCGTATAAGCTCATTGAGTTTTTCCTTGAATCTTTTGGAAATCTCAAATGAGAACCATCATCTAAGAGAATGTGTTAATTGCGTATTCTGTGTCAATAAAGGCATTTTCAAATAAAAAACCAAAAAAATGTCCTTAAGGTAAACCATGAATTTTTGACCGTCCCCTACTCCGGCCGCACTCGTAAAACATTTACCATAGTCTTTTAACAAAAAGCAATGGCTTGCGAAAACCTTTCTCACATACAAAATATTGTAATGCTCTTCAAAGCAAGCGGTATATCTATCTATCATTTTTTTGAATTTGCACGAATAAAGCGGCTCCGATATTCCTCAATTTGTGCTGAATTCACAAGAAAATTTTGAACAAAAATTTACACAACAAAAATAAAGCAAAATTTTCGATAGAAGCTGCAAGAAAGCGTTTTACTAAAAAAAAAATAAAAATAATAATTCCCAAAATTGTTTAGTTCGGCAAACAAAAACTGACACAGATGGATGGATGAATGTGTGTGTGTGTGTGCGCATACGTAAATGCACTTTGTTTGTGTATATTTGAATATTCTGATAGGAAAATATTAAATTTCGAAACAGACCAATTATAAATATTTAAACTGAAGGCATATTCGAGATATAAGTCGACATATTAACGTACGTAGGTACATAAATCATTCAGAAATTGAGGGAATATTGCATGCGGCTTCCATTGCTTCCGTCTATACCGACGTGATGTTCTATGGAAGCGACAGTATCCCCAAAAAGAAAATGATTTTACAACTAAAAGGGAGCATACAAACGCATACATACGAGCCCATTCACTTTCACAGTAACTTGCCTATTTACTATGCAAAAATGGATTATCCCTTAAGTATCTTGGGAAGTGAGCAGTCAGGCATGCCATAGCATGGCTTGGCAGCAGTAGTCAGTCAGTCAGTCAGTCAGGCCGGCGTTTAGTTGGTAAGGTAAGCATGCATTTTAATGCTTGCGTTGCTATTTTTCTAATGCACTTCCTATCCTTCTACTCGCCATCTCTCTGTCTCTCTGTCTCTCCTGCTATGTATCTGTCTTCCCCTTCATATACAGACGTTCCCACTTAGCCGCCTGTATGTTTACTTACTTTCTTACCATGGTCGCTTGTATGGTTTTTTTTTTTTAAATATTTTTTTATCTTTCGTGCATACGATATTACGAAGATATCACTGCACAGGCATGCATTCATCTTCATCTTCATCCGTTCTCCTTAACTACTCAAGCCGAGTAGTCTCCTCTCTGATCATTATAAACATTATTACGATGACTCAACAACATCATTATCTAAGCTAGAACAGCAGCTTTTGGTGCATATGCAGAAAAGTAAGTAAACAAATTTTAAAGCTTGCACGAAGAAATGAGCGCACAAATACACTTGCGTACATTCTCTCCGATATTCTCTGGTATTCACAAATGCCACAGTTTTGCCCATCTTCACGTCCTACGGAAATTATTGTATGTAGTAGCGTGTAGTGTGTAGGTATGTTGCGTTGCCTACTTCGGGGACATGTTCAACTTGAGGCTTGCAACATGACGTTGTATCTACAGAAACACCCATACACACACAGAATCATAGCCATAGCCATAGAAGAGACGTGATGTGTTCTCCAACAGTCAACTTGACATAATGAAATACACTTTTAAACAAGGAACGTTTCAGGTTTTATATGAATTGTAATTGATATGGAAATTTTACTATCTTTCGTTGTTTTTTTGATTCTTTGCTGTCCATGAATAATGTGAACATGTTCCGAGGGAATTTTATCCTTTTTGGATGTATGCTAAAATGCTCTTAGATTTCTAAACTTTAATTTCTAAAAATATTTTGTGATAAGCAGAGGTAGTCCTGAGGCTTTCTTAACCGAAGAGGACAAATAAATTGCCTTTCTGAATGCCGTTAATGGATCCTTTTTTTATTGAGAATAAATACAAGCAATTAATGTCCTTTTTTAGAGTGAATTTTCTTTACTCTAAAAGTTTTTTATTTCTTTTAGATATCTGTAATCAAAGTTCTAAAAATAAAATGGTTCGAATATGTCCAACCTTTTTGATACTTATCGGATTGGACTTTTTTATATATTTTTTTTTTTCGTTGAAATTTTAAGAGTTATTGCCTTCTCTGAATGTCAATTTTTAATATCAATATCTTTTTTTTATTATTTATTTATAAAAAAAAATCCTCACAAATCAAATAAAAGGACCCTTCGGAACGCACGAAAGTCGAAGCAAACAACCCAAAAGTATTGTTGAAAAAGTAAAAATAGTCAAACATGACAGTTGGCCTTGTAAAGACTTTTGTAAGAGAAAACAAAAGTAAAAGTGAAAAACAGGAGAAATGGGAAAAAAAGAAAGTAGAAAGAGAAAAAAGAAAAAAAAAAAGAAAAAATGAATATAAAAAAGAGAGGAAAAAATACACAAAAACTTCAACTAAAACGCATAAGTAGAGAAACTCAACAGCTCAGTAATAGAGAAAAAAATGCAAAAACCAGCAGAATTCAAGGAAAAATAAAAGAATGAAACAAAGGAGAAATATTGAAAGAAAATAAGCCCAGAAATCCAAATCGGTCAAACGGTTGGTCCCTTTCATCGCAAAAGAAAAATATACATGGCCGATGTCCAAAAATTCTGTAAAAGTTGTTGAAATACCAATGAAAGAAATTCTGGAAATTTCAAAAAGAAAAGCAAAATTTTTGCGTGAGTAGTCATGTCAAGGTAGGGTTTAAATTCCGCGAATCATGCATATTCATAAATAATAAAATAATAAAAATAAATATGACCGCGTTTTGCATTGCATTCAACTCGACTTGAAATGACTTGTTTGGCTTCTCCACCAGAGCATGCCGCGTTGAACGAAATACCTCAAAAAAAGGGACAGCAAAATAGTGTGACCTTAAAACAGAGATATATGAAAAAAACCCAGAATCTGAGTCGTGTTAAAACAGTGCATGCATGCAGGCAAATACTATATAAACGGCAGTTACAGCAGTGGAGCATGCTGCTGTATGCATAACATTGCTGTCAATATAAAGCATTACGTATACGGCAAGCTGAGCAGCTGTGCGCAATATTTCAATATGATGGTTTTGTTTTTTAGTGGAAAAATGCAAAGTAAAAATGACATGTTTTGACGAAATGTTTCCACGGAAGTGTAGCGATAAAGTAAACATAATAAAAGTCGAAATAGAAACTGAAAAAAATGTTTTGACATTATCGAAACAAAAAAGGCAAAAATGGCAGAATTTTCAGTCTTCATAAAATATTTTTATATTATATAATGATAAGAAAAATATTGGTTTCACAAAACAGAAAAAAAGTTTTTTTTGATAAATATCAACCCCAATTCTCAGAAGGTGAAATGAACTTTTATGCAGGTCTGCTTTGTATTTTGCTTTTTAAGTATAGCTAGATATTTATTAAAATTACATTTTTTAGTATTTTTAAGTATTTTTAAGGGTCTTCAATAGTCTGTAAGAATTGTGAATTCATAGACTGAAACAAAAAATTTTAATTAAATTTAAAAAAAATATTAAAGGGGCCTGCCATACCAATGAATTCGATAATGGAGCAATGCTGTTCAAAATTAATAACCAAAGCTATTTGAGGCAATTACAAAGGTCAATTTTTCCAATTTCTAGTTATGACTATTGCCGTTCCACACAATATTTCCGATATACTTAAACATACATACTCATACCTAACTAGACCTTACTACTTTACATGTGCTTGTATACAAAACACTTGATAAACCTAAATGTCTCCCCTCCAAAATGAACTCTTCACAACTTCAAGAAAGACACATAAAAAAACTTTCTTCAATATTTTACCTATATATTCCTATAAATACTACGTTAATAATACAATCCCTCGATATCACAAGTTAACCAAACAATTTTGTATCAATAAACGAAAAAACAAATAAGAAAAAAAGAAGCAAAAAAAAGTTGTAATTGAATTTAAGGACATTAAGTGTTCCACTTTTTACGTTAAGGTCCAACAAATGCTAAGTTCATTTCCACAGCAAAAAGAGCAGCAAAAAAAAAGTGAGACCTTCTTTTTCTTCTTCTAGAAAGTAAAACAATTCTTAAGCAATGGAAAAGTTCTTCAAACAGCCATCAAAACAAAACATGAATACGTACACGCACTCATGGGAATGCGTAAAAACGAACTTTTACCGAACAAATCGTCAGCACACATATAAACGTGCTTCAAAGCTTTCGCGTTTGCGTTTGTGTTTATATGTTTATATGTTTGTGGGAGCGTGAGTAAGTGAATGTTGAAGTTTGCGTTGGTAATTGCTCAGCATACGTGAACGCGCTTAAATCACCGGAAACGGAAACCGCCAAGTCGGCATGTTTGAGCGTACATGTCTCTAAAGCGTCAAACGATATGCATCGCAGACACCATAAAGTAAAGCAAAAGCCCAACCCAAGCCGAGTGCCCTTTTTTCCTCTTGGAAATTTTTCAATGGCAATGCGTTATCATTAGCTATTAATTGCCACGCTTTTCCTTTTTCCATTATTTTGTGTTTTCTTCTTTCCAATGCGTCAAGCTAATCGTGGAAAAGGACCGATAAATTTTCATGCCATGACAAAAAAAAAATATAAACAAGTAAGGGTGTTATAGTCAGGCGAGCCTGACAATCGAATACCCGACACAAATACACATGTTCAAATAATCTTTAATATCAAGAGGTGTTCATAAGGCCGTAAGGAGCCCCATATAACGACTTTTGTTTAATTTCTTTATGAAAACCGCCCCTTTGCCACGCCCACTTTTCCAATTATTTTAATCGGAGGCTTACATTTACGCTCAAATTCTAAGTTTCAGTGTAATATCTAAAAAAAAAAATTCGATTTTTGGGCAGTTTTGAGATTTTTGTAACAGACCCTAGTACTGGAGGTACCCCTAAAAATGGTCCGATCGGGTCCATTCTCGAACCTGTTCTTACTCATGTCGCCGTGAGCACGCATACCAAATTTTGTCATGATAGCTCAACTCCTTCGATAAGATAACTGTTTACAGACAGACAGACAGACGGACAGACAGAGGGACATGTCTAAATCGAATCTCCTAGTGACGCTGAGCATTTCTATATATATTTTGTATGGTCTATCTCGACTGGTTCTGGGTGTTACACACAACCACACAAACGCAATATACCCTCGACACAGAGTGTGTCGGGTATAAAAAGGCGTTGAGTTAAGCATTCGAGTGTCAATGTTGCCGTTGCTGTTTACTTAATCAATTTGTCGACTGTTCAAGCAATTGTCATTGTCGTGTAAAAAGCGTTAATTTTCACACTGGCAATCCAGCTGTCGAAAGTGACACTTCAGTATATCATTTTCAGAAATTTTTCCATTCATTTTAATATATCCCTTTCCTCTTAATATATTCTTTTAATATATTTTTTCATTAGTACAATTTCCTTTCATCACTTCGTCACAGTGCGTGTAGTTAGTATCGTTGACTCAAAAATTATTGACAATCTAGCAGAACGAACAAATGATGGAACAACACTCAAGGACATGAAATTCACTTTCGCTGCGTCAAATAATGCATCGAAAATGGCCTATCGCGCAACATGAGGAAACAATTATATTCCATCGAAATTAATGCGGGCGTCGGTTGCGACAGTTCTCAGTTCCTATGATGACATCGCGATGACAGATAACTGTCATTTTGTTTATCGTTGTCAGTTTTAGGAAAATCTGCGGAGCTATTTTGTGCTTTATTTTTGCTATTAAATTAATTTCCTGTCTCAATATTTGTGACAGTATCAATCAAATTTGAGATGTTTAATGTCAGCTTTGGTGCTGCCTAGAAAAACAACAACAACAACAAAAAAACTTCGAATTGAGTTGCTTGTTAAAAATTTAGGAGATTGCTTTTTTCTCCCCTTTGCCAGTCAAATAATAATTCGATCTTTATGGTTAATATTACTTGAAGTAATAAAATATATTTAAATTCGACACCTAATAGTATGCATTTGAATTTTGAAAAATCAATTTCTAAATACATTTCAGCCTTTGCTAAAGGAGATAAATTAGGGCTAAAGGAGATCAATTAAAGATTTAAGACTATCCACAGTGCTCTTCAAGAAGTTAGTTACCTTCAGGCAGAAGATCTCTAAATTTTGAAAACATTCTTACAGTCAACATGCATACTTTTGGGGGCTGAATTGAAACTATTTCTGTTGTTTTACAAATTACTTTAGACGGAAGACTATTGGAGTGCGGAATCGTTTCAGTTCCTTTTAAATACTATAAGAACTCTATTTCGGTGATTTGTGACTCTTTTCGTAATACCTTTGATAAATCAGCCTCATCGTAACTTCTCGGCTCAGTCAGATTCTAATCCAAATAATTGTGAAAAATTAACTATAGTCAGCATATTCCATACATACATATATCTCTCCTAGATACAACAAAATCCCTCAATATTTAAGGCACTTCAGTGCTGTGCAATTACCCCGAAAGTAATTGTGAATTACAGGGTTTTGTGTATAGTGCTCCCCTAAATATGAAAATTAGGAACATGCCATTGAGGGTGCTGAGAGTCAGATGATGCCTCATAGAAACAAATTTTAATTACTACTGCATTTTTTAAGCTATTATTGTTAGCGACATTCTAACGATGTTTAGGAACATACATACATGCTTCTCTGTGGTACAATGTTGCCTAATTGGTTTGTGAGCCAGCCACCAAGTCAGCGGGTTGCAAACATGAAGAGTGAAACTACTACTACACACATACAACACACAACAGATCCATATAACGACAACAAAGGCATGAAATCAACAAGGAATAAAAACAAATGAAGCATAAAACAGTAGCGGCGTGAAAAAATTAATTACATTCCAAGCGCAAACGTTCACTTGAAACGCCCAAAAACGTTAAAAAAAATACGATAAACAAACGCACACCTGCACAATATGCTTATATGAACAGAGAATTAAGAAGACACACACAAAACACTCATACACAGAAGCATCTGAAGAAGGGTTGAAGAGCGAAGAAAGCGATGAAATTTAAGAGGAACGCACACTTATGCCAGTCTTACTACTATTTTACTTAAGTGAAAAGTACTTAAAACGTTTCATAAGAATCGACCGAGAGAATTCGCTCAAGACTCAAGTGAGCGATTCAAAAGCCGTTTATAGAGTGCACAGCGTACTTATCTTTATACTTTGCCTACTTAGCTGAGTACGTTTTACAACTGCCTAACGGCAAAATGTGTAGCGATTTCGCGCTTTAAGTAATTATAGTAATTACGGTGCCATTGCAAATTGAATTTAAGCACAAGTGCGCGACATACTTTAGCTGCTGATGAGTGTATGTGTGTGTGTGTTTGTGTGTGCGCGGGAAACGAGATAGAATAACGGTAAAGAACGGATGGTAGGAGAGAATGGATTCGGAACTCTCGCATAGCGAGAGCTCCATGTGTCAAGGTATCAGAAATCGTTAGACTGGAAAATTGTACATGCAAAAAGGCGGTTCCACTTAATCTACAAACTTAGGCCAACCATCAGCCAAACGGATTGGTTGTCATCTAAGCAGCACAACAACACCCAACGAATTAAGGGCTTACTGGGTGACAAAAAATTTAGGCTAAAAGGTATTTTAGTGCCGAGATTTAGGAGTAATTAATAAATAAGCGCCTAATAATGCTATTAAATGATTTAGAAATAAAGCGAGAGGACGTTAAAATATGTTTCAAATATCACGTTGACTTGGGGTGAGGGTGCGTCTTTGAACAGATAAAGCAGTTAATTGGGTTTAAGGAAAAGATTTTAGAATGGGTTCTTCATCGTAGAAACTTTATACAATTTTGAAAATATTGATCTCTCTGTTTAGATCCAAACGCACGTTCCCGAAAAATAAATTGCAAAAATTTTTTAATAATATTGTTCTGATAAACTCTTTCAGTTTCAGTCAAAGGATACCCTATAAAAGATAACAAAGAATATGGAACACAAGAAGCGGAAACTTTCTAAGGTGTATGAAACAGTTTTAAAAAGACTTGATAGGAATAAGAAGGAATAAAAATTAAAAGGGTCATTGCATCGTTTCAGGTGTTACATTTTTTCAATGAAAGTTTAAATTCGTATGTATTTTGAAAGAGTATTTTAGCCATTAAAGCACTTTATTCTCTTCGTTTCTAGTTTTTTTTTATCTAAATTTAAAATAAGAAAAGTTTGGCATATAGGATAACGATTTGACAATTCGAAAAGTGTGCATTTCGGGTGTTACACAAATCTGCCTCTATGTTCTGGCCAGTTTACATTTACTTGAAATTCAGCGAATGCTTCTAGAAATATCTTCCTTTCAATTACAGGCCTGGAAACGAATAATATTTACTAACTGTCTACATCACATTTACTTTCAAAAGTAACGTTTTGCAATTTTTCCTTTTAATTTTACTTTGTTTCGGGTGTTACATGGCTCTGTTTCGACGCAAACCTCATTCAGCTTTTCACTTGAGTACAGATTTAAAAGACTAAGGCCGGAATTATAGTGGAAGCAAAGCTGAAGCTGAAGCGTAAGCTGTCATGTGTTTGTTGTATTTTCGCAACAACAAATACATGACAGCTTACGCTTCAGCTTCAGCTTTGCTTCCACTATAATTGCGGCCTAATTTACTTAAGCATTACGCGTTTCTTCTAAGCTTTTAGTCTCGAAAATTATAATTTGGAATGTTTTATTTCAACATTCATCAGATTTAATGCGAAAATAAAATATTTAGATTTTCAACCCCAGTAAAATAATAATTTCAGAAGCTAGTAAGAGTGCCATGATCACAAGAAGGACTATATCAGTACTCTGAGAAAAAAACCAACAAGTTTTATTAGTTGAAGTGTACCCAACAACGTTATATGCTCAAATTAAGAGTGCCACTTTGTTGTTGCGCCCCATATATCACATAACGCAGCAATACTGGCACTCATAATTTGAGAAAATATCCTTGTTGGGTATAATTCAATCAATAAAAATTGTTTGTTTTCAATTTTTTTTTCTGAAAGTAGGTGAAAAAATAGGAGACTTCTTTTCCGCCTTAAGAAAGATGAACTTAAGACCTTTTGTGGGTTTCATGACAACTTAAAGCTTGCCCAAACTAAATGCCCTCGCTGTCTCTTTGAAGTACCTACTGAGATTCATTACAAGTCTCAACCTTAAGAAGGATTGACTAAACAAGAAATCCTCTTAAATTCGTATTTCCTACAATAATTATACTAATAATTTATTTCCTCCCACTCTCTTAACCCAGCACGTCTTTCGGTTCATAAATATTCAAACTTTATTTTGAATTCTCATCGTGCCTGTTTCAATATTTTTCCCAACAACAAAGACTCAAACTCCCCAAGTTCGGTTAATTCCCTGAACAATTTCAGAAAATCAAAGCAACAAAAAACAAATGAAATTCTCTTTCATACAAGCAAAAGACTCCCTTTTCAACTATTCCTCCCATACATGAAGAACTAATTAACAGCACATGACGTATACGCAATTCAAATTACTCATACGCACTGCAATGTGTCAAACTTTTTCGCAGGCTCCTACTACGATCCTGATTATATTTTACGTAGTTTGAATTGAATATTTTGAATATTTAACAGAACTATTTAGCATTTGGCGGTACATATTCTTAAAAAACAATGACTTCCCGGCTTGAGTCATAAACTTGTTTTGTGCGAGAACACCGAGAAAAGTTTCCTCGACGATTTCTGCGCGACGCGACGCAACGGGTCACGTTTATAGTTTATTAGCGTATTGCGGAAATTAGTCTCGCAGTCAGAGTCCTTGGTTCGTGACTCGCTCCCTCTTTCTATTTCTCGATGCGTGTGTATTTTATTCTATTCTATTCTTTCAAACGTGCTCTTTACGTGTCTTTTCCCGCAGTCTATGATCAGATACGATATACGAGAGTATGGTAAAGGGTTGTATACGTACCTACGCAAACCAGGACTTTCGTTTCGTATATATATTTATTTATTTTTGGGCAAGGTGGGGATGGGTAAAGCTTTCTACCTCCGAACGTATTGTTTGCATATCAAATATGTTTGTGTTGTTCTTTTCTTAAAATTTAAAGTTTACAAAATTCAAAAATGTTGAGCAAATTTATGCATCCACAAGAAATGAAGGTACGAAGGCGACGAAGGAAGGAAACAACAAATAACCTCGAGCGTATTTAAAATTTTTTCATCTTTTATGGCATGTATGTTCCATAAGCTCTCGGAAAACGACTTAAATATTAAGGTGAAACTATTACTGGTAACGATCTGAGTGAATAAATTAATGCGGGTATTTAGGTTTCTGAAAATATTTTAAGAACAAAATGAAATAAAGTTAAGTTCTCAGAACGAAATGCTGAACAAATATCCAATTCAAATCATATAAGCCACAGCTCATTAAATATTGGTTTCACACATTCTCCCTTAATCCAAACTTTATTCGGTTCGTTCTTTGTCAAATGCTGAGTAATCAAGTAAAATTATAACAAGTCATCAAACTGATTAGTGTTTTGTGGTCCCAATGATGCAAGTGCTGCTGTACGTGTTGGAAAAGTTATTGACGCAATAAACCACAAGTAAACCCCTTTCAAACAGGTGTATACCTTCTTAACAGTGCACGCATACACACATCCACATATGTGTAAGAACTGTGCCCTGCAGTGATGAAGGGGTCAGTATACGAAAAGCGAGTACTCTGACATTACTCCAAATATGCATAGTCGAAATGTAGTCAAAATGTTTGTGTTTGAGAATTGATTAGACATTGAGTATCAGGAAGCGGTCCAGAAGAATTGTTAAAAAAAGAGATCTCTTACTGACCATAGGAAGTCTTCTCGTAGATTGGTTGAGCACGCCAAGGCTAACTGTTACATATGGGACATTTGACCTCCAATTGACCATAGGAGGTCTTCTCGTAGAGTAGTTTAATGTGGGAGTGGTTATAATTCAATGACATCTCAATGATAAAACAAGTAAGGGTGTTATAATCAGGCGAGCCTGACAATAGAATACCCGACCCACTTTTCCAAATTTTTTGAATTCTAATCGGAGGCTTGGATATACGCTGAACTCCTAAGTTACATTGAAATATTTGGAAAAAGTCAGATTTTGAGCCAGTTTTGAGATTTTTGTGACAGACCCTAGTACTGGAGGTACCCTTAATAATGGACCTATCAAAGAAATTTTTGGAGAGGATGTTTATGGCTACAAAGGAAGCATAAGTGCCAACTTTCGTTCAAGACCCAATTGAATTTCGGGTGTAGGAGACAATTTTCAAAAAAAGCCCTTCTGCCACACCCACTTTTCCAAACTTTTTTAAATCTTGCCTTTACTGTACTTTACTGTTCTTGCCTTGAAACATGTTCAAATACCAAATTTCAACAAAATATCTTGAAAAACTCTGATTTTAAAGCAGTTTTTGGGATTTTTGTGACAGACCCTAGTACTGGAGGTACCCCTAAAAATGGTCCGATCGGGTCCATTCTCGAACTTGTTTTTACTCATGTCCTCGTGAGCACGCATACCAAATTTTGTTAAGATAGCTCAACTCCTTCGATATGATAACTGTATACAGACAGACAGACGGACGGACATGGCTAAATCGAATCTCCTGGTGACGCTGATCATTTCTATATACATTTTGTATGGGCGATCTCGACTGGTTCTAGGTGTTACACATAACCACACAAACGCAATATATACCCTCGACACAGAGTGTGTCGGGTATAAAAATATAGTTCAAAGCTATTTTTGGCTAATTAAATGAGAGTATTCCTGGTATATGTGTGACTAGACTTGGAGTAGTTGGAGAGTAGTTGGAATTACTGCAGGGTATTGATAAGTGAAAGTAAGCGGATGTGTTAGTGCGTGCTATCAACGAAAATAAAAACGAGAAATAAAAAAACCCAACTTAATAAAAGATGAGCAAAAAAAAAAAAAAACGTGTGAAAACTTAGACTTCAGTGAAAGTAACTTAGCAGTAGGTACTTAAGAATGTCTTCTTCGACTACAAGTTGAAGCTAGCCTTTCAAAAAGAACCAATAAAATTATCTGATTTATTAAATTAAAAGATATTGCGTTAAGTGAAGACTAACAGAGCCTTAAGAAAAATCTTTGTGCCTTCGAAATAAATGGTTTAAACATTTAAGTGCGGAAAAAGTGTTTTAAGGTCTGCTCCTTCCTACAATTTAAAGGGTTAACAAAATAAAAAAAAACGTGATTGTGGCCAAAGCTGAATTGTAATGTGAAAGAATTCTTCAGGAAACAATAAAATTATCACATTGTAATGCAAAAGCGGGTGAGAAATAAAAAAGAATGGAAAGAGCAAAGTTCAACACGAATAGAAACTCAATGCGAAAACCTCATTAAATCACTTTCATTCTAACAGCCCGTATAGAAGAGCTCATAGAGGGATGTGCGCTTGAAAGTAGGCCTTACAATTTTGTATACCTCAAAAAAAAAAAAAATAAATAAATAATACAAAGAAAATAAAAGAATAAATACAAAAAAGAGTGTAAATTTTATTTTATTTTTCTTTTCTTTGGTCGATCAAAACGCATTTCCCTTGTGCCTTGGATTTCTAAAGAAAAGAATGAAAAAACCCGAAAGTAACACAATAAAATTGAAAATGAATCATGTGTGCGAGCAGAAACGAATAGAGACAAATAATGGGTAAGAAAAACTTTTGCCTATTTTCTTGTCGTGCTTGAGTAAATTGTTTTTGCGTGATTGGGTCTTATTTTCTTCTTTTTTTATTTCACATACTCGTATATACAATATACATTTATGTTTGAACATATTAGGTGTAGTAAAAAGAAATCCATTATTTTTCCAATAGATGGCGTTATTTATCTGCATCTCGCGTTGTATAAGTCCGATCGTGTTCCGCTAGGTGGCATTAGAAAGATGACAGTTCCTACTAAAAAAGCTTTTTTGACACTTTTTTGATTGATTGATTCAGTTTTGTTTGAGAGCTCGTCAAAGATGGACATCAGCAAAGAGAAAATTCGCTACATTTTACAGTTTTTCTTCGATAAGGGAGAAAACGCAAGCCAGGCGGCTGAAAATGTGAATAGCGTTTATGGACCTGATACTGTAACAGCCAATCATGCGCAATTTTAGTTTCGTCGATTCCGTTCCGGTAACTTCGATGTCAAGGATGCACACACGCACTGGAAGGCCAATTGTCGAAATAAATGTCCATTAAAATCATGGGAAATTATCGAGTCCGTTTTAACCGTCATGTTAGCACTGTTTCGATTGCAAAGAGAGTTAACAAGAATGCACAAAAAAACGTTTGGAACCATTTGAATAAGGTGATACACAAAGAGCTCGAATTGTAATGGTGCCACACGAAGTTAACTTCAGGAAAAACCTCAATAGACCGAATTATCACATCTGCGAATGCAAAAGCTGCGTGAACCGCAACAAAATCGACATCTGAAGCGGTTGGTGACTGTGATGCAAAGTGTCAACTACGAATACGACAACGTCAATGCGAAAACCGGTCGTGGTCGAAATCACTTATTCTAAGAGCCCGTATACGAAGAGCTCATAGCCAGGGATGTGCGGCTTGGAAAGTTTGCTGTGTGTTGGGATTGGCAGGGAATTATCTACTATGAGCGCTCCATACGGCAAAACTCTAAATCGGAACTCTACTGTCAACAATGGACGTCTGAAGGATCAATTGCCCATAAGGCCACTTGCCAATAGAAGAATTGTGTCCAATCAGGACAACGCAGCCACACACGTCGATAGTGCTCGCCAGAACTTCGAAGTTTTGTTGGAGTTCTTCTGCATCCACCTTTGAGTCCGGACCTGGCACCAAGTGATTACGCATCTGTTCCTTGTGCCTTGGCGAAAATTTTGCTAAAGAAAAGAATGAAAACATTCGCTTCGAAGAGTAGGCTTCATGAAATTCGAAAATGAATCAATGTGTTGCTAAAGGAAACGAATAGAGTTCTAATGAATGAGGCTAAGAAATACCTTTAAATGGCACTATTTATCTTGAACAAAAGTGCTTGAGTAAATTGTTTTGACGTGATATCGGGTCTTATTTTAACTATCTTA
This sequence comes from Chlorops oryzae, assembly GCA_020466095.1. Classification (NCBI taxonomy): domain Eukaryota; kingdom Metazoa; phylum Arthropoda; class Insecta; order Diptera; family Chloropidae; genus Chlorops; species Chlorops oryzae. The sequence continues at coordinate 18,323,299 of CM035807.1, read as the reverse complement.
TAATTTATTCCTCACATTACTCGATATACAATAATACATTTATGTTTACTGCAACTAATATATCCCCTCTTTTCCTTCCACATGCATGCCTTGAATTTCATCGTTTTGTGTTGAATTTGTTCATTTTAAGGCAACTTTTATTTATGTCTTAACAATCAAACCGCAAAGTGAATGTGTGTTCAAAAGGTGATGAGCAAGAAAAGTGTGAGTTTTTTTTGGGCTTGTGCAAAAGGATTTTGAGGGCGCTTTTTGGTTGGCGAAAATTTCGGTCCACAACAGATTCTCAAAGGTGCGAACGATGGCTTAAGACTCTAGAGAATTTAAGAAAATCACTGAATAAATTGGTGAAGTTTTTCGTATCGCGGTCTTTGAAGTATTTTCGGTGGTTTTGGTGGTTCTGCTTTCAAAAGGCTTTGCACTCCAAGGAAATGAGTTACACGCTTCAAAGAAAATTTTTTCGAAGAAAAACGCTCTCAATTGTTTCAGATTTCATTTGAAATTCTTTGAAGTTAGAAATAATTAAAGGGATCGGTACGAAAGAGTGGATATCTGGCGGGAACTTTAGTTCTCCCGAATCGCTCGTTTCAATGACATATAGAAATTTTCCTTGAGCGATTTTTAATTTTTGGTATTTTTTGTTATTGTTTTTTATTTTTTTAATTTTTTTTATTATTATTTTTAATATTTATTATTATTTTTATAATTTATTTAATTTTTTTTTTTTTTTTTGGGTTACGGAAATGTTTTTCAATATTTGCGGCCACTTTAAGTTTATACAACATGGAACATTCATTTCTCCAACTTAAAGAAGAGCATATGACTATCTGCCTATTTTGACCTCAAAGTTTAGTCGATTCTCATACATGAAATTTTGATTAATTCTGACAGACTTCTTTTTACTGTAGGGTATTGACAGGATATTCACATTTAAATCAAAATAATTTTCTTTTTTATGTGAATCAAAGCATGATATCTTTACAAGAGAGATTCTCCTCCTACTTATGCAGAAAAATCAAAGAAAAATGAATCTTTTGATTGAGAAATACCTTCCTTTTCGAGTTTCCCATAAATTTTTACCAATTTTCTAACATCAGGACTCGTTCCCCTTCGCTTGAACATGGATCAGACGAGGCCACACTGAGCTTAAAGTAAATCAAAAGCAAAAGCTTACCAAACCAAAAAGGCAGAGTGAAAAAGTTAAAAGCATTAAAATGGACGCGTCTAACAAGCTTTGACGTGTTAATAAATGATATCATTTCAATGCTCTACGGTCGTGTGTTAGTCGATTGGCAAAGTTTCTATGTCATTCATCAGGGGACTGCATAACTTTACGTACCCAAAATAAAGACACAAAAAAAAAGGAGAAAAAATGATTCAGTTTCCCTCTTAAACAAATTTAAACAGAAATTCCTTTACCTAATTTTGGGTTTCTTACTTTTTTTTTTTGTTGGGTGGGGTTAATCTCATCCTTCAAAACATGATGTTATCTCTTGGAAGCTTATTTATTTTTTATTATATTACCACAGAGTTATATTGGCGTGTGTGAGAGTGTGTTTGATTTCGGGTGCTTTCGGAAACTAAGAATACCAATAAGTAGTAACTGATTTCGAGAGTATCCCTTTTCAGAAAAGAAAACAGAAGAAAAAAAAAAACTAAAATTGAAAAGTGAAAAAAGATAAAACGGATGACAAAGCGAAGCGAAAGGAAGTGTTACCGACATTGATCCCTTCTTCGATGGATGTATGCTTTTAACCTAAATTGAAACATGTAAATTACTATGATTGTTTTATATAAAGTTATTTTTGAGGTTTGACAATGGGATTATTCGCTTTTTGAAAAGCGTTTCCTTAAGCAACTTGCTTATTGGCTTGATGCCTCAATTGCGGACATATGGTTCGGCTTAAATAAAATGAAAGCCATTTGGCGTGTTGTGTTTATCGGCATAATAAAAAGAATTGATTTTTTTCAAAAGGCTTTCATGTTAACTCAACTAAATTTGAACACATTTTTTTAAGGAACATATTTCACATGAGAATAGGTACGGGAAATAGCTCTTTCTTTTGCAGTAGAGAATTCCCTTACGTCTTAATTTATTGTTTCTTTTTGTGACATAATTACAAAAAGTTAGTAACCTCCCTACCCACCCACATTTTTAAGGCATCAAAAGCCTAAGCAATCTAAACACTGCGTGTGACCCTTCAAAGGCAACCACAAATTTATTCAACCCAAAATTCGTTAAGCTTCTTACAAAATTGTTTCTCAAAAAAAAGGAGAAAAATTTTTTTGAAAAATTCCAAACCGATTACCACTATTACAGAGTGGTTACAAAATGTTAACAACGACTTTAAAGAACAAAAGCAAACAAAAACAAAAAAAAAACAAGTAAGAAAGCTAAAGTCGGTCAAGCCCGACTTTGAAATACCCAGCGTCCCGACATTACGAACGCACTATGTTTTGCTTCTCTATTTGTGGGCGTGGCAGTGGGAGGGCAACATAAATTATTTCCCTACACCTTTCATTCGCCTTGGTGAACCTATGTTGCGAATTTGAAGCTTCTACTTCTTTTACTTCGGAAGTTACGAAAAATCTTCATTTGTGGGCGTGGCAGTGGGCGGGCCGCATAAAATTTTTTCCTACACCTTTCGTTCGCCTTGGTGAACCTATGTTGCGAATTTGAAGCTTCTACGCCTTTTACTTCGGAAGTTACGAAAAATCTTTATTTGTGGGCGTGGCAGTGGGCGGGCCACAAAAAATTTTTTCCTACACCTTTCATTCGCCTTGGTGAACCTATGTTGCGAATTCGAAGCTTCTACGCCTTTTACTTCGGAAGTTACGAAAAAACTTCATTTGTGGGCGTGGCAGTGGGCGGGCCATAAAAAAAATTTTCCTACACCTTTCATTTGGCTTGGTGAACCTATGTTGCGAATTTGAAGCTTCTACGCCTTTTACCTCGGAAGTTATGAAAATTCTCTATTTGTGGGCGTGGCAGTAGGCGGGCTACATAAATTTTTGTTCCTACACCTTTCATTTGCCTTAGGCAACCTATGCTGCGAATTTGAAGCTTCTACGCCTTTTACTTCACAAGTTACGATAAGCCCTTATTTTTGGGCTTATTTGTGGGCGTGGCTCGAGGAGGGCGGCGTCCATTTTTTGCCAGGATATGTCCCTTTTCGTAGTTTACCAGTACACCAAATATCAATGGAATGTGTTGACTGGTTCGCAAGTTACAAGCATTTTACTGAAAACACATTATATTCATTTGTGGGCGTGGCAGTGGGCGGATGTCTCCCATTTTTACTTAGGATCATACTCGGATCCCGATATACCTGTGTGCCAAATTTCGACTTGATTGGTCCAGCCGTTTCGGAGGAGATCCGACCACGGACGGACGGACAGACGGACAGACGGACAGACGGACGGACGGACGGACGGACGGACGGACAGACGGACAGACGGACAGACGGACAGACGGACATGTCTAAATCGATTCAGTTTTTGATCCTGATCATTTCTATATATATTTTTCTATAGCTCCGGAGCTTAATTCTCCCTGTTACAAGATTTGCACAAAACTAATATACCCCGCTTACGCTGGGTATAATAAAAAAAGATGGAAAGGATTTTTGTTTCCTCACGAAACACACGAAAAGGCTATTTAACTCATGCTGTTGAAATGTTCTGCCTTAGCCTAGTATTCCACATACTTTAACCCATTTTCAATGCCTTCGTAAGACGCTTAAAATGGAGTGTTGTAATCGAGAAGGAGGGAACGAACATGAGGATTAAAAACGGCAACGAATTGTACAACTGAAATGAATGTTCAGTTGAGCTCGGCTCGGCTCGGCTCGGTTCGGCTCGACTCAGTTTAGTTCAGTTGAGAGTTCAGTTCAGATACGAAGCAAATAGTCGCAGCAATGTCATTAGGCGAATGAGTTTCCTTTCGAGGGCGGAGTGAGCAGCTTTAGGATGGACGTAAGAAAAGTAATACGAAGGAGAAAAGGATTTTTTGGGTTTTAAAATTATTTAGGACCGTTATTAATGGCATGGCAATAAGTTTGCTAATGCACGCTTTTAAGTATGAAATTAAGGCAGACAATAGAGTTAAGATTGTGGGTAAGAAAAGTTGAAAAATGCTCGAACAAAAGCGAGCAATAAGCTTAAGCGTAAAGTCCATTTATCCTGTACGCATATGTGTGAAAAAAAATTTTAAAAAATTATTTTTCCTTTTTTGCGCATTCTTTGTAGAAATTTACCATCGAAGCTTATTGATTGCAATTTATTATCTGTAAATTCTCTTTACAGACAACAGAAAAAACCTTAATTTTTATGCTGATAGATTTTCTTTCGTGAAGATTACTTATACGCGGTACAGAGACTCTGGCTAATTTGCTACAAAAACTGTCAACTTCGATGAGCATTTTTTAATAGATATCTCTTCGATAATTTAATTAGTTTTAATAATGTTCGCCAAGGCAAACAATTTTGTCGTTCGCTTTGCCATCGCTTGTAAACAGAAAATCGACTATCTTTGTCCAGTGAAATGCAAAGGTCTAATTAGGTTTTTTTTTTTAAAGCCATAATAAATACCAGCATAACAGAAAGTGCACAATTAACTTGAAATTGCAAGTAATTAAGAATATTGTTGTAAAAGGGTTTAAAAAACTAATTAAAATGTAGCAACAATGTCAAAAAAATTAAATAAATGATTGGGATTTTTAAATATTGTTTATGTTTGTGCAAGTCCACCCGCATACAGAATTCTTTGACAAAACTCCACCCTCTACTTATTTAAAAAATATATATGTACAAACAAATATAAGAATTACAAACATAAAAACACTTCGAAAACACATTTTAAATGAATTTTAATGAGCCGTTTCATTGAAAATCTTTTCATGTTTTTAATTTTTATACTTTTTTTCTTTTGTTTTTTATCGAACTCTTCAACAAACATACCGAACTGATAATAGCCAACTAATGCAGGTTGTTGTAAATAAATTTAATCAGTATGACGGTCATTAAAGTAAATTCACGGTGTGATTTATAAAAGCATTCAAGCAAAACAAAAAATAAATAAAATAAACTTTAATTAAAAGCTTATTTGGAAAATAAAAACAACCGAATATACCTACTTGGATGAAAAAAATTATATATGATTATTTTAAATAAAATTACCTATATTTCATATGTTTTCTTTATTTGTTTGCAATAATCTTGTTTTTGAATGGGTTTTTTTTTTAGTGTTTTATACCACCGAGAAAATCTCTTGCGGTTTCGCCAATGGCATTTTCATCGTATCCTTTATGACTAACATGATATGCCCAACGTGGAGTGAGTGATATAAAGAAGGACATTTGGGAGTACCGCAGTGCCACTTACTCACTCTCATTCACTCTATTGCTCTTTCTCTTACTCTTTCTCTTACTCACTCTCTTGCCCACTCTCTCGCTCACTCTCTCGGTCACTCTCTCGCTCACTCTCTCCTCACTCTCTCGCTCACTCTCTCGCTCACTCTCTCGCTCACTCTCTCGCTCACTCTCTCGCTCACTCTCTCGCTCACTCTCTCGCTCACTCTCTCGTCTCACTCTCTCGCTCACTCTCTCGCTCACTCTCTCGCTCACTCTCTCGCTCACTCTCTCGCTCACTCTCTCGCTCACTCTCTCGCTCACTCTCTCGCTCACTCTCTCGCTCACTCTCTCGCTCACTCTCCTCACTCTCTATCGCTCACTCTCTCGCTCACTCTCTCATCTCTCGCTCACTCTCGCTCATCTCTCTCGCTCACTCTCTCGCTCACTCTCTCGCTCACTCTCTCGCTCACTCTCTCGCTCACTCTCTCGCTCACTCTCTCGCTCACTCTTCGCTATCTCTCGCTCACTCTCTCGCTCACTTCTCGCTCACTGTCTCCTCACTCTCTCGCTAACTCTTTCGCTCACTCTCTCGCTCACTCTCTTGCTCACTCTCTCGCTCACTCTCTCGCTCACTCTCTCGCTCACTCTCTCGCTCACTGTCTTGCTCATTCTCTCGTTAACACTCTCGTTCACTTTACCGTTCACTTTACCGATCACCCTTTCGCCAGCCTCTCGCTCAATCTTTCACACTATCTTGCTCATAAAAAAAAATCTCATTTTATATAGAAAAACTAAAAAAATTAAAAGAGATACTGTAATGTCAAGAACCATTTTAAGCCTTTAGTCTCAAGTGAAAAATATATCAAATTGTCTACATCAATCTCAAATAGTCGCTTATGGATGCCTTTCGCATCGCTTGAAAATTAAATTTCACATTAATAAATTAATTATTGTTCTTCTAGAAAAAACCTTTCGTTGCAGAAAAGAGTCACCAAAATGGGACCAAAAATGCAACAAAATAGGAATCTGTTGATTCGCTATATAAAGAGAAGTTTAGCTCATGTACTCTCTCTCTCTCTCTCTCTCTCTCTCTTTCCTCTCTCTCTTTCCTCTCTCTCTTTCCTCTCTCTCTCTCTGTCTCTCTTCTTTTAAAATGTAAACGCACTTGGATTAACAAAAAATTTTAATTCGAATTTCATTAAAATACTTCGTTTGTTGGATAATAAATTTCCATTAAGAAATTCAATTTAATTAAAAATATGGAATACAAAAGATCCGCATTCAAACGAAGTCTAGAGTTGAAATGAAAAAAAAAAACAAACACATTTAATATTCAGAACACGCGTCCAATGCACACCACTATCCTCTTCAAACTCTTTTGACCCTGTTCCGTTTCCGATGATAAACATAATTTTCTGGACCGAACTAGCAAAGATACCCAAATGAGTGTCTATTCGAAACGAGCAACTAAGGGAATATGGTAACTTGTCAGCGATTTCAGTTTGCTTTGCTGGTACTTTTAATTAATACTCTTCCTCCGTTCAATTTCAAATACACATCAGCACAAGAGAGCAATGGAAAAGAATAAAGCAAGAGTTTCTTTGTTCAAGAAGGAGCAAGGTTTAATATAACTTCTCATTTCAGATACCCAAGCACTGTTAAAGGGACCTTTTTATATAATTGGAAATATTACCCGGACGGATTATTTTTTCTTTATAGTAGTCTTCAAATACACATTTTTAGTAAAAATACTGATTAGATATATAGACAAATGCAAAAAAAAAAAAAAAACTAGAAAATATAAAGAGTTCTCTCCTGAATATTGGTCTCAACTTCACGCCTTAGAGTATACCTTAAAGACATGCCTAAGACGGCTTACATTATATCAGGTAAAGCCTCTATTCAGACTATTATCAACTTAAACATTACACTTTTTTTAAGATTTTTAAAATTTTTTTGTTTATTTTGATTTTTTTTTTTTTTTTAAATGCTCCGTCATGGTTCTTTCAATTGGAAAAATTATTTTATTTCTATTTGCTGTTTTATTTCTATTTTATTATTTCTTATTATTTCGCACTGAAGAGCCTTCAAGCCATTAACCCTCTCACTAAGTAAACGTGAATTTAATTTGCCTAAAAATTTTCCTTCCAATTTCACACGAAATTAATATTTTCTATATTTTAAAACAATTTAAAATTTAATCATTCGAGTACCTCAAAACAAGGCCAATCAATCTCTTTGAAGCCCTAACTTAAGCTTAACACTTGGCCCTAAGGTAGGTACGTTTTCCCCGTTGCGCGGGCCTTTAACTTTGCTTTCATGTACTACAAAACTAATAACACTTATTTACCCAACACAGCATAACCCACACACTTCCATCCTTTATATATCCTGGACCACACGCACACACACACAGAAACATGTGCCTAGACTATGGTTTATATCTAATTCCAAAGCGTTCATACTTCGTACTTACTCAAATAGTCAGAGTCAAAACTGATAAAGTTTTTAATTAAATTCTCTATTGACTTTTCTATAAGTATATTTTCATGTAGAGCGTATTCCATGATTTCGATTTCGTTTCTGTGTGTCGCAAAAAGGATTCAAATTTCACGCAGCAGCAGTAGCGGCAGCTAAGCCAGTTAGAAGAGGCATTCCGAATCAGCTTGTAAATTCTTTGTAGTGAGAAACTGTAGCCGCATAATTTGGCAACAATTTCGAACGCCGCTCGTCGCTCGTCCTTTCTGGAGTATAATAAAATTGCGCGGAAAGTACATTTTGAAGATTTGAACGTTTAAGCTGATAAAATTTTGTTAATATTTGACATCGTTTGAAATTCTCGATTTTCTTTGCCCAAAACTGGAATTGAATGGTATGGAATGCAATGGAGAAGAGAAGAGGGCAGATTGTTTTGTGGATACAAAAATTTTTAGTTAAATCACTTTGTTCGAAGTATGAAAGCTTAGAAGTCAATTTAAATAGAACGCCGAAGGGGAATTTGAAATTACTCTTTTAAGTTCAAGTTCAAGAGATTTTCTCCAAGGATAATTGTAATTGAAGTTTTCTGCTTGATATGAAAATTAATGGAGCAATCTAAGCACATTAGGCGTGAGTTCCACAAGGGGTCAGTCAAAATAAAAAATTTCAAAATTTTATGGAAAAATAATAAAAGTTTTTAAGACTTCTTTGATATCTTGTTGGAACAATCATCGTCCATCAAAAAATGAGATTTTCTTATAAAAGGATTAGGAACCACGCTGAGGTGAAATATTTTATTGCTCTCAAGATGATTCGGCTTATCGCTATGCAACAAGGTACCACCACTCATAGTCTTACCTATGAGATTTTGGATTATCAAAGGTAAGGCCCCTTCCTACAGAAACTTATAAATATCATCGATGGTTAAAGGTCGAAAGGTTAAAGTGCGGGCAGTGCAAGAAGTACGGTTCCAAACTAATGAGAACGTGAAAATGTGCACTTCTAGTACTCCGTTTATCCGAGGAATATTGTCAAGTTAAAGAATTTCAAATTTTTTCTTATTTTATCACTATTTTCAAGCGTATTTCCAACTAAAAGTTCACGTTTACATCCTTCAACATTGAATCGATTTTCGTTCCGAATAAATGAGACAAATTACAAAAAGAAATAAATAAAATAAACGTCGCAATAAAAAAAAGAGAACGAGTCCATTACATTAGCTGCTCCTGATAGACGCAACGCTTTCACACGCTCACGTGTAATTACGGCATTAAATCTGGCCCTGTATACACGTAATAGAATAACGAACGTAAAGGAATCAATCAACACTATCAATTTAATTCAATTACTGAAACAATAATAAAATCATTACTAAACTGATTGCCATCGAGTGTTTTAGAAGCACTTTTTTCCTCTTATTTTTTTCCCTTTCTTTCTCAGAAATGAAAGCGAAAGGAAAATTGAAAGAAAAACGTTCGTACGTTCGTATGAGTTTCATCACATCGTCTGAGGAAGTTTATGTGCAAACCAGAGGAAGTAATTTTCTCAAACAAGAAGAGAAAAGTGAAATCAGCAACAAGAGGAAATGGGAAGCGAAAGGGCAATCGAAAAGAGACGTACACAGAAAATACCAAAAGAAATTCTACAGAAAATTGTCTCAGCAAGCTTAAGCATAGCAATTGAAAATGGGATTTCATACGAATTTTTATGAGAAAATATGATTTTTATGCATTCACTCGGTCGCATTGACTTCGGCGATATTATTATAATAGCAGAAAAGAAGAAAAGAAAGAAAAATTTGTTATTTTTTTTTTTTTTTTTTTCTTTCGACTATATTGGTCCTTGAGCTTAAGTTGTATCATATGCTATATAATCCTACCACAAAAATTCAGATACGAAAAACTTGAGAGACTGAACAAATGAAATCAGATGGAAATCCTATCAACTGATTATCAATCAAATTGAGGAAGCAAATCGAGACGTGCATGAGGAGGACTACAGCCGCTACAGGGATTCAAATGTGCCAGTGGCACAATAAAAGACAACACGACTGCTGTTGCTGCCGTACCGGACGAAGATATGAAGATATGCTACGAAAGCACTGGCAGGATGCTATTGTGCTTGTGCGTTTGATTTGCCTTGCTCCAGATGATGTTTCTTAAGAAAATGGATCCACTTTTGGATAGATTTAGCGAACAACGAACCTTCACCTAATGGCATTAATGCTGTCAATGTCGAACCGAATTGTTGACAGCGTTAAGCCAAATAAAATTGCAAGGAACGAGAGACTCACAGAGGAAAAAAGGAAATGGAAGTGAGTTTAATTTTTTTTTTTTCTTTTTTGTATTCGATTTCTGTTTTCAATGATATCATTTTTTTTTTTTTTGTTTTGGAGTCCTTTTTCCGATTTGCGAAAAAAGGAAAGCAGTAAACTGGTAAGGTGAATTCAAGTGAATAAGGTCAGGAATATTGAAAGCTTTTTTTATGCAGTAAAGAACTTAAGTTGTGAAGCGAATTGAGTCAGTATCTTCAAAGAAAGAAGCTTGGGAGTCGTAAAGCCGGATGGACTTTATGTTGAAGCTGGGGGTCTGCATTAAATGTTGTGAATAAACAGCAATGGTTTATACATTAAAGGAGTGAAGTATGTACCTACTTAAAAATGTGATAAGAAAAATATATTGATAAACTTTTATTTTTAGGAATTTAAAGCAATTTATGATATATTATTTTTTATAACAAATTATTTTTTTCCTGTTTTTTTAAATTAAAAAAAAATTTTTTTTAAAAAGCTTTACTTTTTTATTTTTAATTATTTTTTTTTATTTATACTTATATTTTTTTAAACTATATTTATTTTATTTTAATTTTTTTTTTTTTTTACCTTTCCAGGCAATATTATAAAAAATGACTTTCCAACGTTTTCACTTATGAAAAAAATGAAATTCGCAGCGCAGTTCAGACAACAATAAATTTCACAACAAAAATAATTTTTTTTTTTCGATTTATCTCCAGTTCTGTTAGAAATGAGGCAGAAATGACAAACTTCATATGGACCGTTTACCTTAAAAATGGTGTAACTCCATTTTTCTATTTTCCTGTTCTGAGCGGCTTTGTGGGAAAATTGAAGGTCGTGTTGAGCTACCAATTCTTAAGACTAAAGACAGTGGTGGCGGGTGCTGGGTAATGGACATGAACCACTTCATATCTCGAATTAGGAAAATGCAGTTACACCACTTTCAAAGTAAACGGTCCATATAAAGAAACACTTCCAAAAATTTCTTATTCATTTCTGAAGCTTTTTTTTAATATGAAGTTTTTCTCTTCTGACAGAGCTGGAGATAGCCCCTTAATTAGATTAATTTAAAAAAAAATATCTTCTATTTTAAAGGTGGTTTCCGCTCAAAGAACCTTAAACCTAAGGGAATTAAGTGTAAGGTCAAGGAATTGGAACTTTTTAAGCCAAAAAAATTGAAGGAACGAGAGATCCAGAGAAAAAGGAAATGGGGAGTTTTAAATTGGACTTTTGTTTTAATGTTTTTTTTTTTTTTAAAACCTTTTGGTTTTCAAAAAGGAAAGAAGTAAATGGTAATAATTAAGTGAATAAGGAAAAATATTGAAAACTTTTTTTTTGAATAAAGAATTTAAGTTTTAAATTTTTATCAATTTAACCGAAGGAAAGGGTATATTAAGTTTGGCACGGTGTATGTAACATACCAAAGGAGTCGCGGTAGATATAGACATATATATATATTTTTCAGGTGACAAGAGGAATCGACTTACATGTTAGCATTTCTGTCTTCTGTCTGTCTGTCTGTTCTGTCTTCTGTCTGTCTGTCTGTCTGTCTGTCTGTCTGTCTGTCGGTCACACTTTAGTTTTTCGTAATTTACTCCTAAGCCATGAAAGATATCATATTGAAATTTGGCATGGACTTGAACCAGGTAAATGTCCGAAAAACTGCATACAATTTTTTTTCGTAGTCCCTTCTTGGGTCGTGGGAAGTGGTTCAGAAGTTTCAAAAATCACGATTTTTAACGTTTTTCGTGAATTACTTTTTTACTATAGATCCCAGCTTATTGAAATTTGGTGTGTGTATAGCTACTATGTAGACTTAAGCTTTCGCTGAAAAAAAATTGCGACATCGCTATAACTATGGTCATCATCCTACACAATAGAAAAAAACACTCTTTCTCTTATTCTCATATCTGAATACAAAAATTATTTTTTTGCTTCTTCTGATTGTGTATTTTGCCGCCAAATAAAGTCGTCCATTATGGATAAATTTTGACCATGACCACATTTCGCGAAATTCGCAAAAATTGATTTTCACTATTTTGAATTGAGTATTTCGCAACTAAACAAAATGTCCTCTAAGGGTTAAAATTTGATCAAGACCACCATCCGCGAAATTCGCGAAAATTAGATTTTCACTAGTTTGAATTGAGTATTTCGCAGTTAAACAAAATGTCCTCTAAGGGTTAAAATTTGATCAAGACCACCATCCGCGAAATTCGCGAAAATTTGATTTTCACTATTTTGAAGTGAGTATTTCGCAGCTAAACTAAATTTCCTCTAAGGGTTAAAATTTGATCAAGACCACCATCCGCGAAATTCGCGAAAATTAGATTTTCACTAGTTTGAATTGAGTATTTCGCAGTTAAACAAAATGTCCTCTAAGGGTTAAAATTTGATCAAGACCACCATCCGCGAAATTCGCGAAAATTTGATTTTCACTATTTTTAATTGAGTATTTCGCAGCTAAACAAAATGTCCTCTAAGGGTTAAAATTTGATCAAGACCACCATCCGCGAAATTCGCAAAAATTTGATTTTCACTATTTTTAATTGAGTATTTCGCAACTAAACAAAATGTCCTCTAAGGGTTAAAATTTGATCAAGACCACCATCCGCGAAATTCGCAAAAATTTTATTTTCACTATTTTGAATTGAGGTTTTCGCAGCTAGACAAAATGTCCTCTAACGGTTAAAACTTGACCATGCTCACCATCCGCGAAATTTTTGTGCTTAATAATAATCTCGAGTTTTAGAAGCTAAAGCGAAGTACAGATAAGATAAATATAGATATCCAAGCTAGAACAACGAAAACGGCAGGAAGTTTTGTTAAGGTAATGTTTTAACATATTTCAGGCTGAGGAAAAGGTATGTGTGCAATCGGCTTAGCCGATGTAAACTTCTTTACTTGTTTTTTTCCTGTTTTTTTAAATTAAAAAAAAATTTTTTTTAAATAGCTTTACTTTTTTATTTTTATTTATTTTTTTTATTTATACTTATATTTTTTTAAAGTATATTTATTTTATTTTAATTTTTTTTTTTTTTTACCTTTCCAGGCAATATTATAAAAAATGACTTTCCAACGTTTTCACTTATGAAAAAAATGAAATTCGCAGCGCAGTTCAGACAACAATGAATTTCACAACAAAAATAATTTTTTTTTTCGATTTATCTCCAGTTCTGTTAGAAATGAGGCAGAAATGAAAAACTTCATATGGACCGTTTACCTTAAAAATGGTGTAACTCCATTTTTCTATTTTCCTGTTCTGAGCGGCTTTGTGGGAAAATTGAAGGTCGTGTTTAGCTACCAATTCTTAAGACTAAAGACAGTGGTGGCGGGTGCTGGGTAATGGACATGAACCACTTCATATCTCGAATTAGAAAAATGCAGTTACACGACTTTCAAAGTAAACACTCCATATAAAGAAACACTTCCAAAAATTTCTCATTCATTTCTGAAGCTTTTTTTTAATATGAAGTTTTTCTCTTCTGACAGAGCTGGAGATATCCCCTTAATTAGATTAATTTAAAAAAAAAAATCTTCTATTTTAAAGGTGGTTTCCGCTCAAAGAAGCCATGAAAAATTCTTAATACAAATCAGAAGTGAGCAGGTAAAATAATTGGGGGCGAAAGGATAGAAGGAATACTCTCAGCCTGTTTAAATATTTGGTTAATGATATACGGAAACGGATTGAGGGCAGTCATAGTTTATTTTACCTTTTGTGTTTGTGAACGATTTCCACTGAAATAAATCAGGTAAGCCTTGTTGGAGATATAAAAAAGGCTTCATTTCCCAGCTTGAAGGACATCCCTTTACGTAACACAATATTGCCTATTAATTTAAAATTTTTCTAAGAAAAAATGTTGAGAGATTATCTTTCAAGTATGCATATTTTTCAAAGAAAAACCTTTCATTTCGAATAAAATGTCCTGCCTCTGAGTAGAATTCGTTTTCTTAGAAATTTGAATAGAATAACATCTTTTCTTAGGAGTCGTTAGTTAAGACCTTCAATTGTTTTTTTTTTTCCTTGTAAAAATTTAAATGTTCTAACGAAGAGCAAAATTTTTTTTTAAGAAAAATTGATTCAAATGCTTTTATGCGATTTTGCACCAGTGATTGAATAACTTCAGTCAAAGTAGCAAAAGTCATAAAATTATTGCTTAACTGCGCATTTAAAATTTTTCATAAGCCGAAAACGAACGACTGCTTATGCTTATGCTTCTGAAAATTGAACTGTCGCAGTAAAAGCAAAATCAAATAAACGAACACTGATAGATTTCAAAGCACTTCAAAGCCGACTGCTTCGACTATTTTTCCTGTGACTGAACTGAAACTTATGGCAAATTCCGAAGTTCAAGCAGCAGTCTATTTTCATTTCTTTAAAAATTACTATCGCAGTAGCCTTGGACAAGCCTTGTGGTATTTTTTGATTTTCATCTTGGCGTTTTGATTTTCTACTTTCGTTGTTTCCGTCGCCTGCTAAGTAGCAGAAAAAAATAACACAATTTCAAAATTAGTATTTTTACTCCATTTAGTGGCCATATGAAAAAAAATAAGGGCATTTTAATATCTCACAAACTTAAGAAAATTGTACCGTTTTATTCCCCGTAAAAGCGGTTTCTACGTGGTCACTTTTTCCTGCAGTCATGTGCGGCTCGATGAAAGGAACGATGTGTAGGTATGATTTCTCGCTGCTTGACATGCAAGGAACATCATTTGAAAGGTTGCATTTTGAATTCATAAGGTGACCATACCGATTTCAGGCCCTCTGTCCCGTTGTCTCCTGCCAGAGCAAAAATGTACCGGTTTTGCCTAGAGACCAAACGAATATAACTGATTTTCTCCGCCAATCAAGCCCATGCGCAAGGAATAATTTTGGGGTTTCTAACTTGACTTTAATTTATAACAGGTTACGATTGAACGTGCATTTTCATCGTTGAAGCTTGTACTAACGGACCATCGTAATCGATTAGGTGAGGATGTACTGGAAAATATATTGCTAGTGAAGCTTAATCCCAACTTCCTCGAAGCAGCTGTAGACAATTTGCCGCTCTTTCAATACGAAGATGATGAATGACAGTCGTAATTTTTTTTAATTCAGAAAATCCTCAAAATGTATGTTAATTTGAGTATGGGGTGAGATATTAAAATGCCCTTATTTGTTTTCATATGGCCACTAAATGGAGTAAAAATACTAATTTTGAAATTGTGTTATTTTTTTCTGCTACTTAGCAGGCGACGGAAACAACGAAAGTAGACAATCAAAACGCCAAGATGAAAATCAAAAAATACCACAAGGCTTGTCCAAGGCTACTGCGATAGTAATTTTTAAAGAAATGAAAATAGACTGCTGCTTGAACTTCGGAATTTGCCATAAGTTTCAGTTCAGTCACAGGAAAAATAGTCGAAGCAGTCGGCTTTGAAGTGCTTTGAAATCTATCAGTGTTCGTTTATTTGATTTTGCTTTTACTGCGACAGTTCAATTTTCAGAAGCATAAGCATAAGCAGCAACAAAAGAATTGAAAAATATTAGAAGTTTTTAAACACTGTTTTGCACTTACAAAACATGATTAACCTAAAGATAAGAACTCTAAATCAAAAGGGAATTTTGGGGTGTATCCTTTCAAGGAAATCCTCTTTACAAGTGTTAAATTTAGTGAATCCCCAGTAAAAAAAAAAAGGATAAGCCAAAGACTAATCTTGGATTGCTCCTTTCGGTGCATTGTACTCCATTTTAGCATTGCAGGAGAGTAATAGCTCAAAGTGAATCAGCTTTTTATTCTTTTGAAAGAGCACAAATCAGTAATGTTTTTTATTCCGTATAAAAATAATCAAATTTTTTATACCAAAACGCCCCCACAACGCATACAAATTTTCAAAAAATACTCTTTAAATAGGCCCGCAACAATGGGCAATACATATTTAACTTCAAATATTTTTCAATTTTTCCGGATTTATAATTTATATTTATAATCTATAGTTTCAAATATTTTTTATTCTATTTTTATTTCTCGATTTTTATTCCCCGTGTTGTTAGATTTTGACATCGGAACTCTCTTTTTCTAGTCGTGTGCTCACCTAACATAATTACACCGTGTTTGCCAACTCTGAATGACTGGATTTAATTTAATTTTATTTAATTTTGATTTCGTATTGCTTGCTTAAACTCCCGAACAGATGAGGAAGTCATTAGTCCTTCATTTCTCGATTTAGTTATTACTCCTTATAATTTTTCCTGGGTCTATATATATTAAACGTATTTTTTTTTTTATCTACATTAATGGTGATGTTTCTGCAAGTCAAATATAAAAGGTCCTAATTTCAGTGCTCGAAAAGAAGACTTTCCCCAATCGAATTGCCCCTAAGCATATGGAATAGTAAGAGGCTTTAAATGTTTTGCTTAAGTTTCAAAACTAAGGGCTGATCTTTTAAAGCCTGGTTAATAATAACCCTTGGTTATTTCCAGTATTAACCACAGAGATTTTGTCTTTGGAACTCTGGTTAGGTTAACAAAGTATGGTTTGGTTAAATAACCAAGGAAATTATTAACCGTTCGAATTTTGTCGGTTAAGGGCATTTATCCAGGGATTATAGTAAATTTAGTCTCAACTTAAATGCTTAGTTGAGGACTTGTACCAAGTTAAGTAAGAGCTGTTTGATGCTGTTCCCGTTGAAGTTTTTCGTCACGATACACAGAGAAAACGATACCACATAAAGTGGAAGAAAAACAATAAGATTTCTCTATGGTTTTTATCCAAGAAGATTGTCTTATTGAAACCATAGAGAAAAACTTATTGTTTATTTTAACGAAAAATTGAACGAAAAGTCAAGAAGATAACTTATTATTTTGATATGAATTCTTGTAAAAAAAAAAACAGGTCGGCGGGTTCGATCCCTGCTCCAGCAAGCGTCGTTTTTTTTTTTTTTTTTTTTTTTTTTTTGGAAAAGTAGATAATTTAACATTTACATTATATGAAAAACTGAGAAATAAAAGATTTTACCAAAGTTTTTATGCTAAAAAAATTTAAAAAAAAGATTCTATAGGAATTTCTTGAAAGAGCTTATGCGTGACGTTTCGGAAGGCCCGACGAAAGCAACTTGTTTTTATTGGTTCGTGTCTAACTTAGTTTCTGCTCCCCGTATTTTTCCCCTCGAAATTTACTTGCCTGCTTTATCCTCAATTTTTACACAACTTCTTTGACCTGCGGCGGGGTTCGAACTCGGACCTTCCAGATTACAAGTCTAGCACACTTCAACTACGCCATCGCGAGATATGATTTCAGCTTGCTACATTGATTATATCAATGTAAGTGCAAAAAAACTGATTTGTCTTTTTAAACTATGGAATGAATACGGAATTCACATACTTTTTTAAATCAATAAGTCTTGCTTTTTATATTAAAAAGGCCTCTTCTTAAAGCGATAAGGATAACTTATCAAAAGGTCACTTTTATAAGAATGTCACATAGTTTGATTGATATGGTCACCTTATTATTTGACTATATCAAGAAATTTTCCATATTCTTCAACAGAAATAATGAGATATTCACATTAAATATATGAGGATATCTATTAAAATGTTTCAATAAATTTTCTCTATGCATTCAAAGAGTTTTCTCTATGGAAAAAGCACATCGTTCATATAGTTTAAGAAGATTTCTCTATAAAATCGCTCAATAAAAGGATCTTATTGATTTTATGTGGTTATATTTTTCTGTGTGTATCCTCTGAAATTGACAAAACTTTCAAAACAATTTTTTTTTTTTTTTTTTTTTTTTTTTTTCGGAACAAAAATTTAATCAGCACCTTAGAACCTTAGATTGGAAAATTTAAAAAAAATTTTAAAAGTTCCCATATGAAATGGACCAATTTAAATTGCGCTTGGCGTGGTGAGTAACCGAAACTTCGATAAGTTTTCTCCCTTACTTTTGAGGGTAATTATCGAGGTTCTCCTATAGGCTATCATACATTTAAATAATAGGTAATTAAAATTTGTGCACAAAGTATAGTATGTAAAGTAGAATAAAATGGGCAATCTTACCGTTTGAGCTTTGACTCCTTCTGTAGTCGAACGTCGAAATATTTAAAGCAGTTTTGTTTCAGAGAAGCCGCCAAATCGGTATACAAAATATTTAAGTTCTTACTCTTGTCCTCTGTTTAGACGATTTCGTATGTCCTGGGATTTATTTAATATGATTTGATGTTTGTTTGGCGTATTAATAAGCAATTTCTCAGTGTCACATTTGCGAAATATGTAATCAAAACGGACACGCACATAAAATCTTAAGCCCACATGGGAACACACGAGCCAGAGATAATGCAAAAAATTTCGGGTGTCTAAAATGTCAACTTCCCGCACGGAATATGAAAAGGACTTTACTCGAAAAGAATTTTTCCGTTGTGATTTTTCACTGTTGTCTTTTCTGTTTAATTTATTTATTTAACTTTTTTTTAGCAATTTTTTCCGATTATTTTTGTTACTTTGTTTTCGTTCTTTTTATGTTTGTTGGTCCTTGTTGCGATTACTCAAAGCCACACGAGAGCTTGTGGCAATTTTTTGAAAATTTTTCTTTTTGCAAAATTTTTCTTTTTGCGAAATTTTTGTTTTTGCGAAATTACAAAAAGCACATTTACGGCACAGGAAAATGAATGGTATTTACTGTACACTTTTCTCCTCCTCTCACTTTCTCGCTATAAATTCGTTGCTCCGCTTTTTGCCTCTAGCGCGTCTTTATTGTGTGCCTTCAAAGGTTTTTAGGTGCCACGTGTGCGCCGCTTCCGTATTACGCTGAGTCGTTTGCACACGTCGGGCTCATTGCCTTCTTAAATACTACCGAAAACAATTGAAATTTCTTGGCTTCCTTGTGCTTTTACTTTTTTAAGTGCTTACTTTACAAGAAAATGCCGCCGTTGTTGCTTTGTTCGGTCTTGTTTTGTTTTGTTTCTGTGCATGTGTGGGCGAATTGTTATTATTTCTTATTATTGTTATTATAATTTTTTCTTTTTTTCCAACACGTCGCGTGTTATCGCACAAAATCCGGCAGAGTAAACATCCACTAAGCGAGAGACTGTAAATGCCTGAAGAAAACACATTCAAACGGATTCGTGTGCCGCCATCGTATAATATCCTTCTCAACTGTTATTCTCGCGTACGACCATAAATTTGAAATTCAAATTTTTAACGAGTTTTTTGACTTCTTAAGAACGTCCAAAAAAAAAAAAAGGAATGCAGTTAATTCTTTTTTAAAAAAATTTAAGTTTTTGCGATTTTTTTTCGTCTTGTCCGAACTTGCACCTTGCACTTTTTGAATTCCGAAAAGAATTTGCTCCAATTCCAACACACGTTATGTGCTGCTGCAGGTCAAAATCCACTTAAGACAAAAACAAACTTTTCCTCAATTCACTCAACCGCTGTCGCGAGGAACGTGTCCAATTTGTCGAGAAGTCCACTTTCAACTAAGAAACTTTTTTGCTGAAAATCAACTCTGACGTTCGGCTTGTTCGGCTTGTTCGCGCGAGCGCTCGTCGATTGCTCGTATGGCAACGATGTTGATGTTGACGGCGGTGGCGATAGCGAAGCATTTTTAGTCTTTTTCTTTCGCCGCGTCGCGATGTCGTCTTATTGGAATTCGGCCGGAAAATTCTCTGAGCATTTCCACTTGAATGTTCCTGTAAGAGCAAAGCAAAAAGGGGAAATCAGTTTTCACGGCGAATCTCAATGGAAAAGAGGGGAAATAACTTTTGAACGTTACTTTTCAAATTTTTCGAGTGAAGAAGATGAAAAATAATTCTAATTTTTAAAGAAAGATGAATGAGAAAATTTTGGGTTCTTCAAGCCTGTGGGAAAATTATAGCCTTCAATTTATAGATAATTGAAAAAAAAAAAAAATTAAATGGCAAAAGAAAACAGACGGACGGGTTCTTTTCTAAAAGACTTAACAAAAAACCTTCCAGGACAAAAAAAAAGCACAGGTGCTTTAAGAGTTTCATTATTAAAACATCCTTAAAAGCAATCAAATTTTATGTTTCTGGGAATTGTAGGCCAAAGGCTTATGGTAAATTCAGAGAATCGCATCACCCTTTGGCTAGCCAATTTCATCAGCTTTGACTTAGTCCTGATTAGACCTCAGCTTCACAGTCTTCAACCCAGTTAAAACTTTTTGAAGGTCTTTTGATAGCCTTCAGGACAGTTTAAGCCAGGTTCATTAAATTTGAAAAAATCAAGTAAATCAAAAAAATTTGGTTGAGTTGAAAAACTAGCATGAAGTATAAGAGAATATATCATACAATTTAAACTTTCGAGGCTCTTAAACTGAGTTGAAGACTTCGACCCTTTGTGTAAGAATGTTTCAATATTTAATCTTTATAGGCACTCCAAAGACACTCAAGCGTCACGAGCCACAAAGTGGCAAATAAAGGCCATATCTGCCTATTATGGTTGCCCCATGCGGTTAGCTGGGATAAAAATTGTTCAATTGTTCAAATGGAAAGACGTTAAAAATCTTAAAAATACCTCTTTGATTTAAAAATAAATATTTTCCTTAAAAATTTAATTTCTCCTTTACGTTTCTTCGGCGAAAAAGGTCTCGCATTCTCTCACAGCCAATTTGCTGCTTTCTCAAAACTTCCCCTAATTTTTCGCTGGAATCGTACTTCGAATTGTGGTGAATAAAATGCGTTTGCAACATTCGCTTGAAAAAGGTTGCGGCAACATTTTTACGCAACATTTGCTTTTGAGGACATAAGAGCGTTAATGCACTCACCACACGAAGTGAAAGCGAAAGCGATGTCGGCGACTTGTTTTCATATTGACGAATATTCTTCATGTTGACGACTGATGAATCCGACTTAGATCCAAAATTGGATTAATAATTTTATTTCGTGAAAATTGAATACAGTTCTCTCTCTTTATGCGGACACCTACGGGACCGAAAAAGATTTTCTTTTAATAAAGGTGTCCGCTTAAGTGGAAACTATTTGAGACGCTGAAACAGAGCAGAAATAGAGCATTCCCAAAAAGTGTTCTTTTAAGAGGGATGTCCGCAAGGAGAAGGTACACTGTAATTTAAAGCACATTTTTTGCCTTTTTTTTTACGTATTTTTATAAAGTACATATTCATTTCTTAAAATTAAATTTTCCTCAATTTCGAGAAACTAAGCACGATGAATGGAGATTTTATGAGAAAAGTTTTCAGTTTTAAAAATTCAAATCCTGTTTACTTATCCCTTCTCTCACTTCTTCCCACTCTTAAGCATAATCATAGATACATTCGCTTTCAACTGCTCTCTGCGATGGGACTGCTCCCTTCACATTCCACACGACTCTTAATGAATTCAAATAATCACCGTGAAATTCCAAAAATGAAACTAATTTGTTGCTTTTGCAGTCAAATCCTTAGTCAAAACATTGTTGAGAACATCCCCGTGAATAATAAAAGAAAAACAAGAAAAATAACAAACCCTTAAAAAGCGCGAGTGCGATGACCAGCGAAGGATGAAACGAAATCCTTTAATAACTCCAGTCAGCAACTCAGACATGTGGCAACAACTAAGCCATGAATATGAGGACTTCTGACTGATCTGACCGAATAAAAGGACAAAAAATTTGACCTTAGTTTGGCGAGCGTGTGACTCCATCGGAGGCACAAATTTGGTGGCGATGCATTTGACGGACCGAAAATGTTGAATGTTGAATGTTGAACTGTGATGCCGACAGGACGACTGCTACGTCATCATCTATGGAAATTCAAATCGTTAAGACATAATCCTCGGCGCCCAGACCGAAGTCAAATGAAACACCGCTGTGAACACCTTCAACGACCATGGGGCCGCCTGCTGATTCGATGGCCAAAACTGATGACAGCCAAATTTTTTAAGGGTGAGAAAGAAATATTTTTATAAAATAAAAAAAAAAAAAAAATAAAATAAAAAAGCGGAATTAATTGAAAACAGTAATTTCTAGTTTCAGCTTTTTTTTCCTTCCAGCTTGGGTCGTCAGCGCGATGACGTCGGCGGTTGGCGGTCGAAAAATAAAAAATGACGCGTCAGCATGTTAGGTTAATATCGAACTTGGGTTTGGGTCACGTGAAGCGCGTGAATTTTTATATAAAATTTTGAATGAATTTCATTCTTTCTCATTCCTTTTCTGTTTTATTCATTTTCATTTCTTTCGTTACGCTTTCCTAACATATTTTGGTTATGGATTTCTATGGAAAGCGCTGAATTCTATGAAATTTTGGTATTTCAAATTTATGCAATGAAATAGCGAATTTTTTGTTTTTAAATTTTATAATTTTGTGCAAACAGCGCGAAAATTGAAAAATTTAATTGAGGTTCTCTAAAAATGTAAAAGCACAAGTGTGTGGGTGGTTTATGTTTTTATTTAACGAAACAGTATAGAGAGAGAAAATTTTAAAAAAGGGCCGAGAGGGAGTGGAAGGAAGAACGGTTGACGGAGACAGGTAGAGGGATAAGGGAACGGATGGCGAGAGCGGGAGAAGGCGAGTGAGAAAGGATAGGGAGATGGATGAGGTGGAAGGGAGAAGGGGAAAGGATGAAGAGATTGATAGATGGAGAAAGAGGAGTGGGTGATGGAGAGAGGGTGATGGTGAGAGGGTGAAGGTGAATGTGAGAGGGTGAAGGACAGAGGGTGATGGAGAGAGGGTGACGGAGAGAGGGTGACGGAGAGAGGGTGAAGGAGGGAGGGTGTGAGTGAGATGGAGAGGGAAGAACAAAGCGAAAGAGCGAAGTGATAGAAAAATAGTGGTAAAAGAAAGGTAAGAGAGATGGAGAGGGAGCGAAAGAGTACAACAGCGAGACCAAAAGAGTGAGTGAGACAGCTAGATAGATCCTGATAGAGGGAGAGCGAGAGTAGTAGAGCGCGATTGGGTGAAGGAGAAAGAGCCAGAGAGAGGTAGAGAGACAGAGAGAGGAAAAGAGAAACAGAGAGGGAGACAGAGAGAGATAGAGGAAGAGTTAGAGAGGAGAGAGCAGGGAAAGAAAAGAGAGAAGTGAGAGGGAGAGAGGAGAGGAGAGAGAGAGGGAGAGGGAGAGGAGAGAGGAGAGAGAGGAGGGAGAGGGAGAGGGAGAGGGAGAGGGAGAGAGGTGGAGAGGAGAGAGGTGGAGAGAGGGGTGAGGGAGAAGGGGAAGAGGGAGGGAGGGAGAGAAAGAGGCAGAGAGACAGAAAGAAGAAGAGGGAAGATGAGAGCGATAAGTAGATGTCAGAGAGGTAGGATTTTCTTTTCATACCCAGCGATAGCAGTAACCACTAGATCTAAGCTCCTTAGGTAAATTTCCGTTCGTCTGTGATCGGATCTCCTTCCAAACGGCTGGAACAATCATGTCAAAATTTCAGGCGAAGCTACGTTGGACCCTATGAACGATCCTAAGTGAAAACGGACGATAGCCGCCCACTTCCGTGCAGAAAAGGAAAACCGAGTGTAGCTTTTTTTACTTGTTTTTCAATTCTTCATGCACTCAAAGTTAACACGAAAAATTATGTCATTTGACTTTGCAACTTTTTCCACTTTAAAGTTACAGTCCCGGTCACTGTTTTTATACCCAGCGTAAGCGGGGTATATTAGTTTTGTGCAAATCTTGTAACAGGGAGAATTAAGCTCCGGAGATATAGAAAAATATATATAGAAATGATCAGGATCAAAAACTGAATCGATTTAGACATGTCCGTCTGTCCGTCCGTCCGTCCGTCCGTCTGTCCGTCTGTCCGTCTGTCCGTCCGTCCGTGGTCGGATCTCCTCCGAAACGGCTGAACCAATGAAGTCGAAATTTGGCACACAAGTATATCGGGGTCCGAGTATGATCCTAAGTAAAAATGGGAGACATCCGCCCACTGCCACGCCCACAAATGAATTTATTGTGTTTTCAATAAAATGCTTGTAACTTGCGAACCACTCAACACATTCCATTGATATTTGGTGTACTGGTAAACTACGAAAAGGGACATATCCTGGCAAAAAATGGACGCCGCCCCTCCTAGAGCCACGCCCACAAATAAGCCCAAAAATAAGGGCTTATCGTAACTTGTGAAGCAAAAGGCGTAGAAGCTTCAAATTCGCAGCATGGTTCACCAAGGCGAATGAAAGGTGTAGGAAAAAATTTTATGCGGCCCGCCCACTGCCACGCCCACAAATAAAGATTTTTCGTAACTTCCGAAGTAAAAGGCGTAGAAGCTTCAAATTCGCAACATAGGTTCACCAAGGCGAATGAAAGGTGTAGGGAAATAATTTATGTTGCCCTCCCACTGCCACGCCCACAAATAGAGAAGCAAAATATAGTACGCTCATAATTTCGGGACGCTGGGTATTTCAAAGTCGGGCTTGACCGACTTTAGCTTTCTTACTTGTTTTTTTTTTTCATTGATTTCCATGCTACAAGTCGGATTGCATGCAGCAATCTGTGACATTGGTATTTAAATTAACATTTCAAAATGAATAATTGAGAGGATTTTCAATAAAAATTTTACATTGAAAATTGGACAAGTGAAGTTGTTGATGACAGCACAAACCAAACCAAAGCGAAAAAAAAAACAAAGTAACACGCGACTGCGTTGCTCAATTTACGGGGCCACAGAAAATGGCAAAAAATTATGCCACGTAAGCATTCCATCGCTACGTGAACAATGCACAATGAAAGAAAAAATCAACAACAACAACAATAACAACAAAAATGGGAGAAAAAATATAGGTAACAAAAATAACGTGCAGCGATAGGACTTTTCGGGGATAACGAGAAATATCAATGCCTTTCTGGAATCGAAAAATCAGCATAAAGTAGCAAATGCAGTTGTTGCACAAAAAGTCCATCTCCGCATCTACATATGAGCAAATATGCACACACATGCATGCATGCGTGCGTGCGCGTGGGTGTTTGCTAGCAATCTTGATTGAAAAATATCTGTATGTTCAGCGCTATGCTCAATGGCCATGTAAAATCAATGCGTTACGCGTTGAAATGTTGCATGCTCTCAACACCGTTTGTTGGCATTTAAATCGGATCAGTGCCACAAATCATGCTTTCGCGTTGATGGCTTTTCAACTTGCCATCGTCCTTGATGCCAACGATGGCCCGATCGTTGTCCTCCTCCTCCTCCTCGTGGTCGTCATCTCTCCCGTTGTCGTGTCTGGTGTTTATATCAACACCAACACCAAACACACGCAGCAATACACACACCCACACACACACGCCATCGCATCATGCGTCAAGCATCAGCTGTACCGATTGTTAATGCGGTCAGGTTATGCGTCGATTGTATGCGATGAGCGCGACTGTCATCCCCAGTTTATATCGATGCATTTATGAGCATGAGGAGGTGGTGTATTTAGGTTCATCTTTCAAATCGTTGATTGGATTAGTTTCGGTTTTGCTTCGGAACGATTGTTTTGTGTCAGTTTTGATCGCTTTCAATGCGGATCTCTTAAATGCGCATCGTTTGGCTTTTTTATCCGGGATTATTATCGCATTCTCAGAAGGTGGAAAAAAATTCAAAGCCCATAAGCATCTTAAAGTGATAAATCAAATGAGAAATTTCTTAATTCTTTGAAACGATTTCGCAAAGTGACTTTCAAGGGGGTTGTTGAGAGTTGAGTTGAATTCGAAGAAGGGCTTTTTTCACGGCTCTATTGAAGAATTCGGATTTTAAATACAAATGCATGGATGTTTAAAACAAGATGAATTGGTGACAGCAATGGGACAAAGGAATAGATTAAAAAAAAAGGATACCAAATCTAGTAATTCATTTTTTGCAAGAAGTTCAGAGTAGAAAAAAAATTATGCTATACATTTGAGAAACGAGTCAGAGGAAGAAGACCGAAAGGACTTCCTCAAAAAAACAGAGAGATATATGCTCTCGGAAAAGACTCAACAACAATGGGCTTGTGTAGAATGGATGGCCAGGAATGAGAAAAAAAGTTGAGAATGGTAATTTGGAAAAAGATCCCTAATCTGAGTTGGTATACACAGAGAAAAAAATCAACCAGAAAACTGGTTAAATCAAAAGGAAAAACATACAAAACGGCTTCAACAAGGAATATTTTTAATTTCAACAATTTTTCTTGTTGAAAAAATAAAAAATTTTCCTTTTGAATCAACCATATTTCAGGTTGAATTGAAATGATAATTTTCAAAAATGGATTTAAATTTAAATTGTTGAACCAACCACGGACATAGTTGAAATGACAAGATATTTTTTAAAAAAATTCCAAAAAAAAAATACCTATACAAGAAGAAATGTCAAAAAAAATTTAATTAACGTTCAAAGCAAATGGCCATAGAGCACTCTGCTGAACATAACCCCAAAAATAGCCATCGGATGGACTTCATCCGATTTCGTCACTCCGTTTTGGTGACTGCTTTCGCAATGCTTAAAAAGTTCTAAGATGAATACATATCTTATATGTCTTATTTTATAAAACAAATGAGAATTATACCGAACGAAAAGAAATGTAATTAAACATAAATCCTTTCAATTCAACCAAAAATGTTGTTGACTCAACAATTTTCCTTTTGAAATTTTTGTTCTGCTCGAAAATCAAAAGGACTTTGAATAACAATGCGCCCTTTTAAAAAAATCATGGTTACGTTCGCTCAGTGTAGAGGGCGATAAGAAGAGAAAGATGTGCATATTAACCATCTGCAGCTGACGTCGCGATGTAGTCTGACAGTCCCCGCAAAACAGAAAATTATTCGTGCTTTCATAAAATCCGATGTTAAGTCCTTGTGCTCCCTTCAAAAAATGCCTTTCATTTCAAAAGTTTATGCTTTTTTGGGCTAAAAACATTTTCTCTTATAAGAAATAAGGCCAAAAACACCCAAGATTGAAGAGAGAAATTTATTTAAAGATGGGATGTCCGAGGGCCACACGTCAGTTGTATTGTTAAAATTAGACCACATCAGCTGCAGAGGATTGAGAATAACTTTTTATTCTTATTCAGAGAGGATTTTGTGCAAACTTGTTTTTTGACCTTAAGCTCGAATAAACGCCGAAAAAATATTAAAAAGATTTTTTACTGAATAGATAAAAAAAAACAATAAAAAACTAAGCAACTTTCGTTAACGAACATCATTGAAAAAAGTTTTTTTTTTAACAAAAAGCATTCAAACTTTTGAAAGAATAATGTACCTGAGCCATCATATCACTTTCCAAAAACCATTATAAATTATCGTAAGAACTAAGTTAAACTTCATTGGTATTTTTTGTTTTTTGGGCCTGGACTTTCCCCGAATACACCACTTCAAGGTGTGCCGTCCCGAGTGGGGGAAAAAAATGCATCAGACAAAAACAAGGAAATCACGCAAAATGGATGAACTCGTTTGTCCCGTGCCAAAAAGTGCAGGATAATTTATTGGCTTTTACGACTAAATCGATGATTGTTATTGGAAGCACTATAATAGTGCCAACAAATGCAACAACGACAACAACAACGACAATAGCAACATCCATTGAAGGCACACACATTGAAGGGAGAACAAAAAAGAAAAACACCAGGATTTTCAATGCATTTGTTAAATCAGATTAAAGGACAAACAATGTCCAAAAGGAAGAACGCAGCGGGCAAGGCAAGGCAAGGCAAAGCAAAGCGAAGCGAAGTGAAGCCAGGCAAAAGACAAACACGCAGCTGGGGGTGTGCACAGTACGCTGCAATTTCAGACGAGCCCAATAATTGCATCAAAAATGTATTAGGAGATTATGTAAACAAAACAATATATACTTACATGCTCCGAGGGTGAGAGGTGTGTCAATATGACACTGAACAAATACCATACGAACAGTAGACATTCATACCTGATACAAGCAAAACAATAGTTTTGAATTTATGCTGGCGCCCTTCATCGTCATGCAGAGGAAAGAAGGGAAGATGAACAAAAAATTGTATATAGAAAACCATAAAAAATGGGCTTGCAAATAAAAGTATCTCTTAAAAGGAAGATACACACATACAAACGAAAAAATGTCGATAAAATAAAAAATAAATAATGAATTAAAAACAACCCACAAATTGTCAGGCAATTTCGCTTAATGATCTCTGTCAACAATTGATGTTGAGAAATTGCAACAGCAGCGGCACAAAACTGCCTTGAGAATAAGTAAACGAATGTCGGGAATGAAGTGTTAAAAGTAAATAAGATGCGCGTGATTATCACCACCGTACCGGACTTGTTGGTCGTCTGGCTGGCTGGCTGTCTGGCTGGCTGTGTCTGGTTGTCGGGCGGTCTCGCCGATTGCCTGGCAATTCTTGCACGGCGCACGGGGTGACAATTCGGCTGGCCGAATGACCAAAAAACCATGGTGAGAAAAGTGTCGACAACGGCTTTTCCCATCATCAGTGTGTCCTTAAGCTGTTGTTGTTGTTGCTGCTGTTGCTGCTTTTTGTTGCATTGTTCCGTGCTTAATGTGCTCCGTTGATGTCGCTGTTGTTTGTTGTCGCTTCGTTTGTGTTTATTTGCTCCACTGGCTTTGTACAGATATACTCGTGTGTGTACGCGCACATCCACACACACGCACACACGTATGTCACCTTCAATATTTGTGCACGTGTAAGTGAGTGCAGCACTCGTGCCCTTTTTGTTTGTTTATTCGTGCACTTTGACCAATTTGCTACTGTAGGGCAAACTTTTGTTTGATGTGACAACAAAACCGCGGGGCAAGATGGTTTAAGTGTCTTGATTTACGGAAAATTTTTGAAGAAATTAAAATCGGATTTTTTTATTTTTTCAATTTTTTTTTTTTTTTTTGGGAGAATTCAAAAATGCGTGAGAGAAAAGGGTTAGTCTTTGGGAGAAGTGCGTTAATTTAATTAATTAATATAACGAAAGGATGATTTGAAAATGAATATTGAATAATGGAATTTTCGAATTGATTCGCTCAATAGACGTAGCTCACTTGAGCTTGCATTGAGCCCCTAAAATTAGGCTATTATTATATTTATCCAATTAATTATTTTTATTAATTGTTTATTAAATCATTTTTATGAAGTCTTGAGCTGTTCCGAATGATTTTCAATTATCTTTGCTCACACCTTTTTTTTTCTTTCCATCAATCGCGTCACATTTGTCAAAAAGTGACTTACTCAGGACGATTAATCATTGAGAATTTTAATAAAAATTATTTTGCAACATTTGAAACATTTGAAGGCTTCTTAAGAAAACGGATTTCGATAATTGAAATGGTGGAAAAGAAGATTCCACTTAAGTTTCGATTGAAAAGTTGGTCTGCAACAAGCAGGAAAGGCCTTTGGGAAAAGTTAAGTCTTTTGTCCTGTAAGGACACGAATTGGAATAAGAATTTCATTATTTTCCCATCGTAAAGGCACTAATTGCGTACTTTTACTTAAAATATTAAAAGCAACATATACAAAAATGATCAGAAGCAATTAAAACTGATTTATGAAGGTTTTTTTTTCCTACGAACTCTTACTTAAGCCAATAAATAATGAGAAAACGGCCGACGAATTAAAGTTGTATTAGTATGCATATGTATTTATGTGTACATTTCTTCGAACTCGTGATCTGCATTACAAAAGCACATAGTTATGTTGGCATAAGTGCCAAGAGAATGCATTTAATATTGCGTCATCTTTGGAATTCATCGAAATAATGCGAAGGACATAAAACCGCTGGGAATTCACATTAGCAAAATCGTCCCATTGGAATTATGGACAAATGGTTTGGGATAAACGACGACGACCACGACGACGAGGACGACGACGGCCAAACTAATTGCCACAACATCCGGCAATGAATTTCAAATAAGGAAATCCAAGCAAATCACAGCAGGACAATAATCACAGGACATACGAACGAACGAAGATTAATTAAAATTTAATGTAAAAATGCATTAAAACTATTTTTCGGGCCATTCTCTGACCAATCGACCAGGCATATTTCAGAAATTGGCAAAATACAAAAAGGACCCCACAACCGAAAACTCTGCTTCAACATTCATAGAAAACCAACAAGTGAATTGACTCAAAGCCGGGCGAAGGATACAAACGACACACAGAAGTGAAAGTTAATATCTCTAAGCAACGAATGGAAGGGACACCAACGAAGTCATTTCAATACTGCGGGAAACATATTTCCGGCGGATCTAGATGTGAATGGTAGAGTGTTTGTGTTTGCGTGTATATGAATGGGTGTATGTGTGTGTGTGTGTGTGTGTGTCTGAGGCTATTTAGGGGGGAGAATTGGGAAGCTGTATTATTTATGGTAATGTTGCGCCATTCGTTTGGTTTACTGTGCTAATGTGCGGCAATTAAGATTAAGAAGATGATTTCTTCTTGCGTCGGATCGGAATATACACGATTGTGGGAAATGACGAGGGTCCCGACAATTCAAGTTCTTTTCTTGCTACTTAGCTTTTTTTATTTGTTAGCGGAAATGTTGAGGATCCTCGTGGGCGAGTTAAATGTATCCTGTTTAGTTATATCACATTTAATTAGTCTCCTTTTAACTTTTTTTTATTTTTTTTATTTTTTGTTTTCGTGAGCTCAGTTCAAAAGGACATCTTACATTAACGTGGCACGAACTAAATTGTCGAATAATTGCAATCACTAAAACATATATGACTGGTGGTTGTATGCACCTGTTTATTATTACGTGTAATTGCTTGCTTTCAGTTATGTTTATAAACACCAATTTTAGTGGAAAATGCTATATAAAAAAGAAGGAGAAAGAAACCACAAAACGGACATTCACTTAATGTGTCTGGTTATTAAAGGAGGGTGGCAATAAATAATGTTATGAGGCATATGCCGTCGACAGCAATTCATATCCGCATTAAGGAATTAACTAGATAAGCTGAAACATAAATTGAAGAATTGAGAAAAATAATAAAAATAAATGTTACTTTTATTTCTGTCTTTTTCGATGCCTTCCTCATTTTCTTCCCTTCTTTTTCTCTGCGTCTCAATCTACGTCTTTCTCTAAGTGTTGCTCTATATCTCTCTCTTCGTCTCTCTCTCTTTTTGTCTCTCTCTTCGTCTTTCTCTTCGTATCTCTCTTCGTATCTCTCTTCGTATCTCTCTTCGTATCTCTCTTCGTATCTCTCTTCGTATCTCTCTTCGTCTCTCTCTTCGTCTCTCTTCGCCTCTATCTTCGTCTCTCTCTTTGTCTCTCTCTTTGTCTCTCTCTCTTTGTCTCTCTTTGTCTCTCTTTGTCTCTCTTTGTCTCTCTTTGTCTCTCTTTGTCTCTCTTTGTCTCTCTTTGTCTCTCTTTGTCTTTCTTTGTCTCTCTTTGTCTCTTTCCTCGTCTCTTTCTGCGTCTCTCGCTCTCTCTTCGTCTCTCTCTCTCTATCTTCGTCTCTCTCTCTCCTCGTCTCTCTCCTCGTCTCTCTCTCTCTGCGCCTCTATCCTCGTCTCTCCCTACGTCTCTATCTACACCTCTCTACGTCCTTATCTCTGTCTCTCTCTCTCCCTCTGTGTCTCTCACTAAGGTTCTACCTTTGTCTCTCTCCCCAGCTGCCAACAGTGTCTACCATCTGCCAAGTACCTATACGAGATTGGAAGCGACCTGCCTTCCAATAGCGTTCAAAGTATAAGAGGTGTTCGGCAGCGCACCGCAAGAACACCACACAACCCACATTACTTTGTGTTGTAGTGGTAGGCGTTCACTCCACATAACGTGTTCGAAGTGTGTTGCGGTTGATCGCTTCTGTAAGCAGCATTTTGGTCGCTGGGTCTCTACGTATTTCTTTAGGTATCTCTCTTGGTCCCTCTATACGTCTCTTTCGACGTACCTCTGTACCTCTCTCTCTCTCGCTATCCATTCTGCTACCACGCTCTCTATGTCTCTACATCTTCCTTCGCCTTTAAATCTCTACGTACTTACCTCCCTACTACTCTAAATTTTCCCAACACACTACTTGATTATCCCATGAGTCCCTAACTATCTAGCGCCTACCTTCAGACCTCGTTCCCCTTTTGTTGAACTCTTAAAGCAAGCTGTTTATTTATCATCTAAAGCTAGACAAGTTTTTTCCGGTTTTTCCATTTTTTTCATTTCTTTTTGTGATGGCGTTTAACCCTTTTTTGTCACTTTTTTAAGATTTTTTATTTTTTACAAAATTTATCGCACTATTTTTACTAATGTTGAAAACGTGAATGGCATGGAGAGAAAAAAAAGCAGAGAGTGGAAAAAAATGAAGAAAATCGTTGTCTAGAGCAAGCAGCTCCATGAACAGCATGACCAGACGCGATTTCACGCAGACGGAAATGCTCGACTACAAAGCGTGCAGAACGCCCCGACGAAGTTGAACATGGAAATTGAAACGCAAATTGTGAAAACATGAAAAACAGAGAGCAAGAGCATCGCCATCAAGAGTAGTGGAAATATGTGATTTTTTTTAAGTATATAAAAAAAAATACATATAAATGTATATATGTATACTTATAAAAATTAAATAAATGTTATTGTATGGAAGAGAAAAAGAAGCACGCATCGCGGCATTGCAGTAGGCGTTAAAAAAGTGCCAAGCAATTTTGGTCGCTCCTGAAAGGTGGAAATGTTGCATGTGTGTCCCTATGACGGCTAGCACACATGTTCGTTCTTATGTGTGCATGTACGTGTGTGCGAGACAATAGCCAGCAATGAATTGTATGTGTTAAACAACGGCCATAAAGCAACAGCCACCACTGTAAATGGGCTTAAGTAGTTGTTCAAGCGAAGCTGCCAGCGACCAGGAAGAACGCCTTCAAAGCATAAAGTATATCGTTGCCAGCATTTTACACACACATACACACACTAACACTTACACACACACTCATATTAAAACTTTACATAATTAATACACCCAGACATCGGCCTTAGGAAGAAAGCTGCAGCACCGAGTTCACAATGAATATCGCGAAATTTTTGTAGTGCATTCATATATGTATGAAAGCTTTGCTAGGATGTGCCGCTAAACTTAAAGCATACTTTATAAATTTTTATTTCCATTTTCAAGATAAATTTGACCCTATATATCTACCTATGATATTAGGACGTGAGATTGAAAGACGGTAAAGGTAGAAAGAATAATATAGCATGATTTACATTTTTTATTTTAAGGCCCGCTAACAGGACTCGAATTTTCCTCAAAAACGATTTAAAGCGAGCTCAAATAAATTTAATTTAGTTTTTTTGAATTTTAGAGGCCAATATTACCAAGTATATTTAAAATTTTTTTAAATAAAAATCCGCTTTTGGTTTTTACCATTCGGATTTAAAAAAAAAAAATTTCAAAATATTTTAAATCACCTCGGCACTGCGTTTAAATAAGATATAAAATTTGAGTTCGATTTTCAAAAACCAGCTGTTTGGAAAAATTCAAAGAAATAATTTTCAAAAAAAATGCAGTTTTGGAAAAAAACACAATACGATATACAGGAGCAAAAGCTTTGGAGTCACAGGGAAGCAATATAAGTACGAAACAGAATGGCTCTTTATAGAATCCGTTTTTAAAAGTAACGATCTAACCAGCTCTTCAAATGTACTCACAGCCCTGGAAGTAGACGGTGCTGCCATATATTTCGATGCTTAAAAAATTTCGATATTGAAAATGAAATTTATTTTTAAAAGAATTTAATTTTAATTAAAAAAATTTTTTAAATGCGCTTGGTAATATTGGCCCCAAATCTTAAATATTTCAGTTTTTAACGTCCCTGTAGGAAGAGTGGGGTGAATCGGGCCCTAGCGAGTAGTTCTCGAGTGTAGGAAAAAGAACTAGTACGCGAGTAGAGACACGGACAGTAGTACCTAACTAGTGGCATATTCAACAGTTCAATTTTGCCCACACATTAATCAAATATATATGCTGTGCGTGAGTCAGATAGGTCCGTGGCGTAGTGAAAGCGTATTCACTTAGGAATCTGAAAGGCTCACGTTCGACTCCTGTCGCAGGAAAAAATGTGGAAGAATTGATGTTTCGAAAATCAAATAATTGGATTGAAAAACAAGTCTTCACCAATGCTGTCTCACAACTTTGCGCACAAATTCGCTCAAAATTTTCTGCCAATTTGAAACCTTTCTTTTTTATATATTTGCTTTTTATTCCTCTTAGGATTCCAATTTTTACTAACAATTTAAAAAAAAAAACCCGGCGTTCGCTTGGCCCGGGATTTGAACCTGGGTCCTTCGGATCGCGGGGTGCACGCGCTACGCTGTGAGCTACGACTGCGCGGCCCGGTCACCCATCTATCAACGTAGTATAGCAAATTTACTGAATTGGCCCTGTTGCCTCTACTTCTACACAAGTTCAAACACGACTCTCGATTTTCGAATGGCACCTCAGAGTAAAAGTTTACAGTTCAATGCATTGGCGGGGAAATTACGAGCGAGTAGTACTGTTGATTTGGGAAGTAGTCGAAGAATACTTCTGCACTAGTTTAATTTCCTACAGGGGTTTTTCTGTATATTTTTGCGGTCAGAAAACACAGGATCAGGTTAATTAAAAAAACTGGGATAGATATTATAAATTGTATTAACCACCTAGACCACCTCAGTCGAAAGAGTCGGCGTTGCGGATATTTATAACTTTAGATATAATACCTTCAATTTATGTATTTCCATTCAATTTCAATTTGTTCTTAGTTCTCTTTCATCATCAGTCGACGTTTCCGCAAGAGAAGACAGTAAATTCTCTTTAATTAAGTGTTCTTTATAGCATGCTTTAAGGCTAAAATCCCCAACCCCCCCACATACCACAGCATGTTGAATTTTCCGGTTCGACCCCAATTTGCGGTTAACCAAATAAAGCTTGTGCAATATTCTCACGCACTAAAATGCTACACGTTTTTTGGGGTTTTCCCATTTCCAATTTCGGCGACATTTGAATTTTCATGGAAATTCCGTTCACATGTCATACATTTTTGAAGGCGCTAACGTAATCTTCTCTAGCACATTATCGCCTTCTCGATGCTCTATGAAATGTTTTAATTAAAACATTCAAGCTTTGGTATTTTTGGAATCGTGTTTGCGTTTTGAGATGGAAAGTGAAATCTTCGAATTATATACATACATACATTGTGTGTTTATGTGAAGAAAAATGTATGCAACAGTATAATATATCGATATTTTGAAACTTTATTCGTAAACTTAAGCCTTGATCCGAATCATCGAAAGAGAACGAGAATGAACATAAAAATACTTATATCACGACAAAATCAATTTATACATATAGCGCAAGGACCTTCATTTATTTTATTTCGAGCAATTTCGTATTTCCATAGATTTCCCAAAAGATACGAGAGAAGACAGAGGACCACAGATAAACATGTCGCAATAAAAATGACCCCAATTATGAATCAAAAGTCAAAATGTCGCATTCGCCTTCGACCATAAATTGATTTTCTTAAGTGATTTTCATCACGTACACTCACGGAGTCACAATCTTGTCGTTCTCTCGCAAGGACATTGCATTTCAAAAGGAAAAAAAAAAAAAAACAGCAAGTGAAACTCATAAATCAATAAATGAATATTCCAATCACTTAAAATACGATGCAGGTACCTACGAAGAGTATATGAAAAACAATTTCATTGTGAGCGATGTAAAGAAAAGCCATAAAACGGAAGCAAAAAAGAAAAAAACAAAAGTTAAAAAAAAAAAAATAAATAAAAATAAAAACCGGGGCTGTTGTTTCCATCAAAATGAAAAGGACATCGGACAAGATACAACAATGATGAAAGCAATGGTGAGAAAAATATTTATCCATGTAAGCAAAAGGGAAACGAATGCAAAACGTGTACGAAACTTTCAACAAACAAAGGCGAACGACAAAAGATTATTAAAAATTTTTACGGTGAGATGAACTTCCGATCGTAGTTTAACCCACTGAGCTCCAATGATTACAATTCAGAGCTACTTTGAATGGAAATGGTTTGGTTTTAATATTGTTCAATGAAGTCGCTGAATTTGTTTCCCAAATTATAGTATACATTGAAAAGTAAGAAAATAAAAATATAATTTTTCAATTCAACCTTACATTCGTGATGCCGTAAGCACGAATTGCAAATACAAGCGAAGAAAATTCTTTCGAAATTTACGCAGTAGATTTTCTAAACGTGTATGCATCCTTATGTTCATTTAAATCTGGAAAGCGTAAATCTTCGACGCGAAGAGCAAAGCATAGCATAGCAACATATGTTCTTCGAATGAATTATTGTTGTTTATGGAAATATATTCCATTACGAACGTTAGCACGTTAATTGCTAAACTCTCAGACATTCCTCAAAGTAGAAGAACGTGTTGCTTCATTGATCGGAAGTCGCTGAAGTTAAACTGCTGTATGATTTTATATACATACCTACATATTTGTATAGGAATTTCCATGACAGATATGCAAATGTTGATGTCAGATTGGGCTACGTAAAGATGGCATTCAACAAAGGAAATTTCTAGTTTGAGTTCTTATCGAAAAGCGGATTAAAATCCATGTCTTCATTATTTTGGAAAGTAAATGTTCGAATTTAAGACTGAATTTCAATATGTTGGAGGATTCTTAAGGTATGGGAAAACAATTCTTAACTGAACTCAACTTCAGTTAACTTAACTTTCTAAAACTAACTTAACTTAACTATCACTTAACTTAACTTAACTCAACTTAACTTAACTTAACTCAACTTAACTTAACTTAACTTAATTTAACTTAATATTAACTTAAACTTACTTAACTTAATTTAACTTAAACTTAAACTTAACTTAACTTAACTTAACTTAACTTAAATTAACTTAAACTTAACTTAACTTAACTTAACTTAACTTAACTTAACTTACTTAACTTAACTTAACTTAACTTAACTTAACTTAACTTAACTTAACTTAACTTAACTTTAACTAACTTAACTTAACTTACTTAACTTAACTTAACATTAACTTAACTTAACTTAACTTAACTTAACTTAACTTAACTTAACTTAACTTAACTTAACTTAACTTAACTTAACTTAACTTAATTAACTTAACTTAACTTAACTTAACTTAACTTAACTTAACTTAAACAAACTTAACTTAACTAAAACTAACTTAATCTTAATTTAACTTAAATTAACTTATATTAACTTAAACTAACTGAACATAAGCATTAGAGGCTTATGTATGACTTCTGTTTCCCCCGTTTGAATGTGTACTCTTTGTCTTTTAAAAATTCTCTCTCAATGAGACTTTAGTGCCATTGAAGGTAACTTCTTCACCACTTCTGAAAATTGAATTCTTGAATGAAATTTATGCAATGACAGCATGGTCGATTTCGATTGAGATAAGCTAGAATGCATGATTGCTGTATGAAATCAAATCCTTTTTTCTTGTGTGTTAATTAAACCACTTTGAATGTTCTGTAATCGATAAGTCCTCCCTGTATTGCAGATAACAAGAACTATGTTTATTTGTTTAGGAATGTTCCTACATTAATTTTGTCTGGGAATCTTAGTAAGAGTCAATTAATAACACAAGTTATGAAATAATCTGAAAATTTCGCAATGGAATTTGTTTCAAATTTCACGTTTTCATACGATTTACAGGACTTTTATACAAATGGTGTTACACACAGCCGCACAAACGGAATATACGCTCTACACAAAGCGTGTCGGGTATAAAAATAGCCCACCAACCGATAACTATAAAAGTCATTTTTGTGAGAATTTGGGTCCTAAAAATATTATTTCATAGCTTAAAGGGTATTTACTGATTATGTCACATTATTAACAAATATTATTTTAAAATTTGTCACTATTAATGACACCACAAAAACGTCATTAGATAGCAAATACAGTCGAACCTCTCTGCCGCGAACTCCTCTGTAGAAAATTCTACATAATTGGGAGTGAACACGCACAGTTTCTCCGTAATGCTTTGAGAGTATTTCATTCCAACTTTAGCGAATTTTATCCTTTTGGTAATCATTCTAGAGAGTTTTGATTGTATATTTAAGGACGCTAAGCTTTAATTTTTTGCATAATTTTTATTTTATTTTATTATTTTTTCTAATCACTCTCATTTAGACTGTTTCGACTCATTGGTTTGTGTGGCTTGTGGCTTAGTAGCCGAATTTTTCCATAATAAGATTTCGGTCAAAAAGAATATTGCATTAAATTTAGAAATGAAATTATTTTCATTTTCATTTATTCTAGAAACCGCAACAGAATTTCATTATTTTACCGATTCGAAAAAAAAAAATTGAATAATTAAGTTTTAATGAAATTGAAATTAGTTTTTTCTTTATGCTTCGTAACTGAATTTATTAAATATTTTTAAAAAAGCTTCTTAAAATATGTTTTCACTGGCTTTGAATTTAAAGTTGGCACAAACGAAATGAATTGTTCACTTTTAATTTTGTTACGCATACGCTCCGTCGGTTGGCTTCCGCTTTGCCATTGCTTCACACATAAATTCATCTGGAATGAAAACCGGAAGTCTCTTGTCTCATGCACTCAAACGCTTTTTGTGTTAATTTATATGCGTTTAAGGACGCGTGAATGAAATGGCTCACACGAAAATGCTAAATTCAATAGACAATGATAAATAGAAGCCTCGAAACGTTGCTGTTTAAATGGCATTAAGTCCGTGAAAACTGAATTATCTTAATTCGCATGAGCTGCACGAGGACTCTTCAAAGTCGGGTGGGGGAGTTGGAACATAGACATGCAAAGACATCGAGGATACGAGTTGAGGTAATGCCAAATGTATAAGGCAATGATCACTTTTATATTTCCATTTCACATAAAAACTCACATCTACATGTATGTTTGCATGAATCGAATGAAACGGGATTCATACGCACTCGCACTCAGGCCGGAAACGGATGTGAGCTTTTGAAAAAGCACACAGCAGTAGCAAATGCGGCTTAATTCCAGCTCAAGCGGAGACAGCGAAAGAGGGGGAGAGATGCGTTAATTCACGCTGGCATTATAGATATACATTTACTTAAATATGTAGGTACGTACATATAAATTTTATATATATAATTTGCTATATTCGTTCTTCGAAAGACTGAATGCCGTCTCTCTACCTCAAATTCATGGAGTATAAATTTTTCAAACGTTGACATTTGACACATTAAAGCTGAGTGTACGAATTTCTTCGGATGATAGAGTAAAAATGAAATTAACTTAGAAAAGCGTTACTCTACTTTATAAATTTGTGCGACTGAAAGAAAAAAGGACAAACCCCAAAAATTATGAAATTCAATTTCATTCAACTTAATCAATCACCTTCATTATGCTGCCATAAAACATGCACTTGAATGCTTTCTTTGTCAGAAAATTACCATAAAAGCGACGAGTAATTCATTTCGACGAATAAAACGCTACATTTATCAAAGGGAAATTCTGTCAACACAAGTCAACAGGAACAATTTTGAATGCATCATGAATTTTTTCCCGAACATTCAACAAAATTAATTATGAAAAACAAAATTACAAAAAAAAAAAAAAAAAATATATATATATAAAAAAAACAAAGTCAAACGTATGTACCTTTGAAATACGCCACCAGAGAGAGGACTTATTCAAAACGCAAACCCTTAAGATGCAGAACGAACTAGAATGATCAAAACACAAACGTTGCAACTAATGAAAACAAATTATGATTGCATGTACGATTCGAAGAAAACGCTCTCAACACACTGCGGGCGCACATTTACACCGCGCGATAATGTCCTTCCAACTCCAGGAATATGAAAAGCAAACAAAAAACTGAACGGTCGTGTGCTCCAAATGCACAGTGAAACGAAAACATCAACATTTCCCCTAAAAATTTTTTAAGGTTTTTATATAAATAGTCTTCATTCTAATGGATTCATTTTCAAGTAACACAATTTTTTGAGATGTGATTAAAAATTCGTTAAATACGTTTCCCAAAATCTGAGCAATGGTTACAGGCGTTCGTCCAGCGGTGGTGGTCAGCGTTCGAAGCTACGCTGGAGGCGAGACAATTTCAAGAGAAGTAAGATAAAAAGATTTAAAATAAAAGTAATTAGATACAGAAAAAAATATAATAATTTATAAATAAATAAATCTAAAATAGTCAAACAAAAAATGAATTTGTCTTTTTTCTCAGTCGCTGGTGCTAGGCACATTTCCTGCCCCTTTTTGCTAGACGAAATGACTGGCTGAAGGTGCGCATAAAAGGACGTCTGTCCCCGGAATGAGATCGTTAATGTTAAATTCGCCAGCTCTTGGATAGGAAAGGGACCGATCCCCGACACCCAGTGAGCTAGCTGAAATCGCTCAGTGTTGTGGTGGCTCCGCTGACTACTGGGTAGCTCGGAGATGAAAAATCTTTCCAATATATGCAAACTTTTTGAAATGTGTAATTTACCGACAAATACTTTCTTTATAAAACGCAACACAAGATTACCAAGTTCCAAGAATTTACCTTCAAACTACCCGCTGGAGCACACATTCGTCTTCAACGTAAGAGTAAAACAATATTACCCGATGAAAAGTAATTGGTCGATTTATTTTCTAGTCTGGCAACTAACGAAAAAGAGACAAACAAGGCGTCATGTTCTCATGTGTTCATACACAGCGTGTCCTGGCCCCTCTTTTAAGACGAAATTTCCTTGAAAATCGAACCATAAGACTAATAATCTCTTTATTTTAACCCAAAAAAAATATAGCTAGCCTGAATAACGCCCTGGCGTCTCATATCATCAATGACATGAAAAATTCTTCCTGTTTTAATAAGGACCTCACAATGACTTAATCCCGTTCCTACATCAAACAACAGAAATCTATCTAAGCCACTCTTCTTTTCCATCAAACCCTGTGAGGACGAATGCTTTCCGAATTTATAAAAAAAAATGCCAATTTATACCCACTGTTTCAAAGGCTCGCACCAACTCAATGTAGCTAAAACGACACGTGACAGCATTCGACAGTACCACCATTGACAGTTAATAGAAAGTAAATGCGCTAGTTTTTAAGTAAATGGTGGTAAAAGTATGAGGTAATTTTCGGGAAATGGACAACAGTTGCAACAGAGGGGGATGTAAAAGCGTGGTCTTTGTTTGTGAAAATCGCAATCACAAAATGACGAAAATTTTCGTTCAAATTATGCTGTTCAAAGTTAACAATTTCAACATTTTATGACGGTTTCACTTGAACTTTAATAAAATTAGACGAACATGAATGAATATGGGCAAAATACGTACTATTCAGTAGAGTTTTAGAAGTCTGTTGGATATATTGAAGGATTTTAAACCTACGAATGTGATGTATTCCAATGTTTTTTAAGTAAAGTTAAGTTAATTTAGATGCTTTTTTGTAGTTCATGATACGTAAACTCGAAATATACTTCCCATTTTGGAGGAAATGACACCCTCTCTCTGTGTCCCTCACACACACTCTCACACTCTCTCTCTCTCACTCTCTCACTCTCTCACTCTCTCACTCTCTCACTCTCTCATTCTCTCTCATTCTCTCTCTTTCTAACTCTCTCTCTTTCTAACTCTCTCTCTTTCTAACTCTCTCTCTTTCTAACTCTCTCTCTTTCTTACTCTCTCTCTCTTTCTAACTCTCTCTCTCACTCTCTCTCACTCTCTCCCACTCTCTCTCACTCTCTCTCACTCTCTCTCACTCTCTCTGACTCTCTCTGACTCTCTCTGACTCTCTCTGACTCTCTCTGACTCTTTCTGACTCTTTCTGGCTCTCTCTGACTCTCTCTGACTCTCCCTGACTCTCTCTGACTCTCTCTGACTCTCTCTGACTCTCTCTGACTCTCTCTGACTCTCTCTGATCTCTCTGACTCTCTCTGACTCTCTCTGACTCTCTCTGACTCTCTCTGACTTTCTCTGTTTCTCTCTGACTCTCTCTGACTCTCTCTGACTCTCTCTGACTCTCTCTGACTCTCTCTGACCCTCTCTGACTCTCTCTCACTCTCTCTCACTCTCTCTCACTCTCTCTCACTCTCTCTCACTCTCTCTCACTCTCTCTCACTCTCTCTCACTCTCTCTCTGACTCTCTCTGACTCTCTCTCACTCTCATTCTATCACACACTCTGTGTCTCTCACTCTATCTCTCTTCCACTCTGTCGCCCTCTCAAAATTTTAAAAATAAATTAAAATAAATAAAAGTGTTATTCATTCCATGTTATTGTTACGCTTCTTCAAACTTTCTTTCATTTCAAAATAAAACAGAATCGCATTATTCCCACTTCTTTTTGTTTGGACCCAAAAAAAAAACACATCGAACCCAAAAAGGACCTTCACAATTACTTTTCTCGTGTAACGAAACGAAAGCGAACTCAATAATTTGTAACTTATTTATCGTGTGAAATGAACCCGAAGTGCTTAAAAAACAAAACTTTTCAAATTTACATTACGCAAGCTAAACGAAAAGTTCGGATATCGTATTTTCAATGTCATTGCGAGCGAAGGCTGAGATACCTAGAAAGAGAGATATAGAGAGAGAGGGAAAGAGAAACTAAATAAAACGCAACAATAAACACAAAATTTTCAGTTGAACTTATGAACCACAAAAGAGATTTTATGTCCACGAAGCAAGGCAGTGAAGGAGCTACCAAATCCAACGAACGAACCGAAGCCGAATCGAATTGTAGTCACACCACTACTGCAACTACTACTTCTAGAAAATTTTCCCTACCTCCGTCTCACCTACTTTCCCCCTGTCTGTCATTCCTTCTCATACACACACACACAATCACATCCATACAAATTCCTTCATTTTATTCGAGTTTTTTATTTCGGTAAAAAGAAAAATCTATTCAAAAAGTGACACAAAACAAAAAAGATTGTGATTCCGTGGAAGGCAACAAATGAAATTGTTGTAAGGAAAAAGTTTTATTCTCGTTCCTTATTATTTTTATTTTTTTTTCTATTTTTATTTATTTTTTTTTTTTCGTACGGAAGTGAATTGCTGTTTCAAGAAATATGAATGCACAGAATTCAGATCTCAGAAGTTATACAATTTTGTTAGAAAAGCGGAAATAACAAGAATTGTGAAAAATGTATGAAA
Organism: Chlorops oryzae; assembly: GCA_020466095.1. NCBI lineage: Eukaryota > Metazoa > Arthropoda > Insecta > Diptera > Chloropidae > Chlorops > Chlorops oryzae. The sequence continues at coordinate 18,280,222 of CM035807.1, read as the reverse complement.
AGACGAAAACAAGATGGTAAGCGGAAATGCAATGAATTTGATGAGAGTAACAAAAATAGAGGAATTTTCGAAGCAGTTGTGAATCCTCGAAATGAAATTGGTTAAATTAAAAACGAATTACTTTCGAAAAAACTTCATAAAAATAAGATAAGAAACCGTGAATAAATGAAATGTCCAATAGGTAAAGATATGCATGAAGAGCAAAGTGTTCACTACTAGTGAAGTTAAGTTCTTGAAGAGATAATTCATTCTATACAAATTCACCACTTTATTCTAGGTCTCGAACAAACACCAATTGGAATTTCTATTTTATGTTGTTCGGTGAAAGTGTTAAAAGGATGAATAGCGTGTATGTGGAAAAGTCCACAAAAACTAAAATCTTCAATTGGAAAAACGTTTACCAGTCACTATAAATTTTTATATTAAATACTTTGATATTATTATGGACGGACTTGTGCGCAGTATGATCGAGTTGCCAACTCACGAAGCGAGAGGATCTGGGTTCAACTCCCAGCGCAGGTCGATTGTGGCGTTTTCTGTTTTTCTTTGTTTTCCCATTATTCGTGTTAGATATCACAACGGGCCCTTGTGAGGCCTGAGTGTGTCATCCTTAGTGGTGGCAGCCAAGCTCATCTAACATAATTTTTTGAAAAAATCAAGTGTAGCAATTAAGTTAAACTCGCATGAAGACAAAGGCTCTTAGTCATCAACAGAGTTTTAGCTTTTTGAAAGCTTAAACATTGAATGGATATTCTTCATAAAAGCTTAAACCAGGTTTATGACTTCTCTCAGGCAGCACTTTTAGCTTTCGAAGTTCTTAAGTCTAGAGTAATAGTTTTGCTGTTTTTTCTTAAAAATCCTCCTTTTGAAGGTAACCATTACATTTTCCAAACTGACCCATTTGGATTCATATCCTTTTGGTGATAGACTGACAGGAAAATGAACGAGAATAAAACGAAACTCCTGGACACAGTCGAGTCTAGAGAGTATGAGTCCCGGATGGAGTGAACACCTTGTAAGTGTGGACTCTTGGACTGAGAGCTATACAACAGATTACGCTGGTACTTCAAGTTTTCGCCAGAAGGCCATTCAAAAATCATCAGAAAAACTGTAAGAAACAAAAGATCCTGTTGAATATTTTTCAAAAAACGGAGCGTTGTAACAACAAAAAACCATTCGAACCAAATAAAGTAAACATAAACGCCCCTTTATATCCGGCTTGCCAACCCAAACACCGCTACTGAATCTTCCTTGGATCTTTTTTGAGTAATTCATGTAGTTTCACATATAAAGCATGAACAAAATATCCTTTAAGGTTAATGAGCGGGCAGACCGAAACCGTTTAAAACATGGCCATGAAATCCTTTATAAATTTTTTTTTTCTTCTCAAATGCATTAAGAAATTGAAGTGACTTGAAGACATTAAAGCCATCTCAAATGTTTCATAACATCAAATTGCTTCAACAATTATTTTGTAATAAAAACTTCCTCCTCAAACCTATAGGTAGGACCCTAAGCGTTCAAGTCGCACACACTTACATTAATGTATGTATGACCACGAGGTTATTTGGTGAATCTCGTTCTATATTACTTACAAAAGGAATCCCTTCAAACAGAACATCGAATGAAGGACTAAGGATCTTATGACTTTTCTACACATTTTCACATTGTTGTAAATACCGCAATATCCTTTTCAACATTTTTTTTTTTCCTCATTTCGGGGTCCTTAGAAGCGAACGCATACAGAAAGGAAACATCTTTGCACGTCGACGTATGTATTCTATTATGAAATAAAAATATTCTCACACATTAACAATAACTTCTCGCAAAATTACATCGCAAATGCTTTTTGGCTTTAGCCTTTTATGATGGTCAACTACGGTCTTCCTTTTGTCCCTTTTTATTCATTCATTCATGACGAACCGAAGAGAACAGAACCGAACAGAACAGAACAGAACAAGAACATCTCGTCGAATATTGAGGGCTGTGAATTTAGTTAAAGCTTTTACGTACAAATATTGTCTTGGCCTTACGATGGCAATGGCGATGGCTTGTCTTGTCCTGTCCTGGTCTGTGTTGCCGTCAGTTTGCGGCCAATAAATGTACATTGTACATATATTTGGGTGTGTAGGTGTGTTGGCTTTTAACCATTTCGTATTCTTGAGAATATTCTTTCGCCATTATATTATGTGTTAAACGCATTAAGTTTTTATTGCATAAGTAGAAAATTATTGTCTTTGAATTTATGGCAGAAGTTTGTGACTCCCTCGTTGACGGTTGTCGGTTTCTCGTTAATTTCACATTTGTTTTCTTTTGTTTTGTTTTGGGCATCCTTTTTGCATAAATTAAACGTGATAAAAAGATATCTTTGAATAAAATATATTTTAGCGTTTTGACCTTTCTGCTCTATTGAATTTTCTTTATTTTTCAAAAAATAAAATCTATTCATCTTAAGAGAATTAAAGTTCAAGTATGTCAAGTTGTGCTTCTTCGGTGAATCGATGAGAGAAATATTAACCCACTGCAGCTGACGCCGTAGTCTGACAGCCCAGCAAAACAGAAAATTTTGTTTGTAAAATACGAAGTTATTATTTTCGTGCTCTCTTAAAAAAATGCCCTTTTATTTCAAATCTTTATGCTTTATTTGGCCTCAAAACTGTAGCAAATCAGTTTATATGTGAGACGTATTTTAGACCATACGTCAGTTATGTTGTTAAAAATAAGGATCTCTATAAGGATTCTCGCTCGCTAGTTCCAATTTACTTAAAGTGAGATATAAGTGATAGGCCATCCTTTTTGACAACAAGCAATTAAGGGTATTATAGTCAGGCGTTCCTGACGATAAAGTACCCGACACAGACACACGTTCAAATAATTTCTCAAGAGTTATTTAAGGCCATAACGGGCCCCATATGCCGACTTTTGTTAAATTTCTTTATGAAAATCGTCCCTTTGCTCACGCCCACTTTTCCAATTTTTTTGAATTCAAATCGGAGGCTTAAATATACGCTCAAATTCTAAGTTTCATTGAAATATTTCGAAAAAGTGCGATTTTGGGGCAGTTTTGGGTTTTTTGTGACAGACCCTTATACTGGAGGTACACCTAAAAAAGGGTCCAATCGGGTCCATTCTCAAACTTGTTCTTACTCATGTCTCCATGAGCACGAATACCAAATTTTGTCAAGATAGCTCAACTCCTTCGATAAGAAAACTGTATACAGACAGACAGACGGACAGGACAGCGGACGGACATGTCTAAATCGAATCTCCTGGTGACGCTGATCATTTCTATATATATTTTGTACATATGGTCTATCTCGACTTGTTCTGGGTGTTACACACAACCACACAAACGCAATATATCCTCGACACAGAGTATGTGGGGTATAAAAACTAAATTGAAAAAGCTTTTTTTCGTTTACTGTCAGAAATTTTTTTAAAAAAGGTCCAAAAACAGCCTCGCAATGGAGACAACCCCCTTATGTCGCCGCCCGCTCCTCCCTATTCGTTATCTAGGTCACTGATCATTTGGGAACATTAAAGGATTCTTCATTTTTTCACTTTTAAGTTTTATTTCTAAGGGGCTCTCTCCAGATTTGTCAGATATGAAAAACTTTATATAAAAAAAAAACGCTTCAGAAATTTTCTGAAGTGTTTTTTTACATGAGGCTTTTCATTTCGGGAGAGAGCCCCTAAGAGAAAAATAACCTTAAAATGTAGTAAAACAGATTTTTTGAAAACCTCTGAGTGAAAATGAAGAGCAAAATACTAAAGTGAACCCGCCATAATCCAAAGAGTAGAGCGTCAAAAATAAAAAATATCCAAACAAATCCTTAAAAACATCAAAATTGTTGAATACAAAAGAAGACTTCTGGTTTTCTCTCATTCACTCGCTCTCTTCTCTGTTTTTAGGACTAAAAACAAACTCCTTTTTCCATAGAAATACAAAGTTTTATTTAGTAAATGCGCCCAACGTACACTCGCATTTGGAATATCCGCAATTGTTTAACAAAAGCTTTTAAAAGGGTTTTGGTTGCGCTTGCAAATGTCTCACGGAGTCACCACAAAAAAATGCCACACAAAAAAAAATACCACAAAAAAAAACAAAAACACCCACACACTTACACACACAAGCGAGCCCAAACAAAAACGGTTTTCGAAAAATTCGGAGAATTCGGAACATTGTGAAAATTGTGCAAATTCATATTGTAAAATGTGCATTTAACTTGTGTATTTATGCAAATCCCTGGAAAATCCTTTACATGCACGTCGTCTCCATACCAACAAAACAATTGCATAGTAAATGGGTCTAAGTAAACGAAATCCAGACACCGTTCTTATGCGGGGGTGCAGTGCTTAAGCTGTTGCATTGCAACATGCATTTGTGCATTTTATTTTTGGTTTTCATAGCCTTTTTGGCTATCCTTTTTTTCCATATATTTTTGTGGGGGGTAATTCTCAAAGAGGGTGGGAGTCTGTTGACTCACGTGATCAGTGTTGCAGTTTGTTCATCAACATGGCTCGGCATTCATTCGGTCTATCGTAAATGGTTGGTTCGTCTCTTCGTCTTTCGTCCTTAGTGTTGGTCCTTCGTCATTTTCGTTCGTCTGTTCAATTGACGATTTCGGTATTGTAAAATACTTTGGCATTATGAACACGTACCCGAGTAATGTACTATCACTCCCTTGTGCTATTCTTTTATGCAATTTTGTGCCTTTTTTCAGTACTTATTGCATAATATTCGAAGTCGCATGGAATTTATTGCTCAGAATGTACACACGCACTCACACGAACACACATATATGTATTCTCTGCAGGATTTCCAAGTACCTACTCTGTAACTACTCCCCGATTAGTCACAAAATTACCAGGCCTCCGATAAACCTGAGAGTACTCCTTTTTGGGTAAATTGTCCTCTTGGGTACTGCACGGTAGTGATTGAGTCAATCTTTCACCAGTGCTAGTGACACACTATACCCTTGACAATGCAGCCCACTATTGACATTTTGTATGGGCATATGTTAGAGCGGACACCAGTTGACGCTTGAACTAGTGGTGTAGTAGAGACATTGGAGACACAAAAAGATAACGTCAACGGAAAAGCGCAGGTGGTCGATGCTCGTCGTGGCGCAGTCGATAGATTAGGTATGTGCCTTGCAACCAGGAGACCTCGAGTTCAAACTGGAGACCTCCTCGTTGACCATGTCAATTTTGAGATTCTTCTGTCTGCGACTCTAGTTCTTTTGTCTATAAAATGACAGTGGTGACGAAGGGGGCCAATTTTCCCCGCATTTACTGCAGGGTATATATATACGGATGGGCATGACTGTGTAAAAATGTGCATATTTCTGCAAAGTCATCAACTGTGTATAAATTAAATAGTGCCATGTTGCTCAACAATTTTATTCGTATGTGTACATTTGTCTTTGAGGGATTTAAAAGTGTTGGTCATTTTGTGTTCCAGACGTGTTTCGTTTTTTGAATGTTTTATGTCGAGTGCGCTTCCAGCATTTGGCAGGAAATCGATTATTCTTGCAATCTACGCTGAAAAGATTACTCTTTATAAATATTTTTTTTTTTTTGAATTGCTTTGATGCAAAAGCGTTTTGAATGCATTTTGAATGATTTGTTTGTCATTAAAATGAAGAAAAATTTTCGAAATGGTAAAAAATTTTTTTATTGAAAAAATTTTCTCTGAACAGCTTACAACTGAGCAACATACATTTTTCATATAATTTGAAACACTGCCTTTTAGAAAAAAAAACACTAAATTTTAGATCCCTTCTGGAAGTCAATTATATACATACATATATATATAAGAATTATGTTGAAACGAATTAAAAGAGATTATAATGCTCCTTTGAGGATCTCCAAAGCATTCATATGAGCTTTTAGATGTCGATTTTGAATGTCAAAGGCTCTGAATAAGGCAATTTGGCTTCATAGAGAACCTGCAACGAATGTCAATAGGCTTTTCCTTGCGATTCAAATTTCCTTCTAATTGAGCCTACATGACCTTTTAAGGACCTTTTATTTCAATTGCCAACAGACGTTTCCTTTACAATTTTATACATTTAAGACAACAAACATTTTCACTAAAAGTCAGCCCACATATGTTTATATGTATGTATTAAGCCTCTTTATTCCAAAGTTCAGAACCCACGCGATGGCCATAGGCCATGACATCCCCAAACTATTCGTAACAAAATTTCCCAAAAACTTATGAGAACGAAAGGGGAATGAAATAATCATCTTAAATATCAAGTACTTTGGATGTAAATTGAGTAAAATGTTTAGTAAATGTGCGCACATCTTATCGAATGCGAAGAAACTCTGCAGTAATATGAACTGACCCAAGTGTAGCCTTCGGTCAGTCCTTCATGTTTCCAGTAATAGTCCCCTCATATTTCCACTTCTAATGTATTTAACTGACCTTTTTACCATGGGCATGTCATTGGAGAGGGACTAGTCCGCAAAACGGCTGAACGTAGGTCAGTTTTTTTTGTGTCGATTGCCGTAATTTTGTCTGGTTTTAGAATTGGAAAATAAAAGGAAAATAAAAACCCAATTTCTTATATACAATATTCTAATTTGATGAAAGACTTTATAGACTACCCTTCAACCAGCCCGCTTATTACCGACCGCCGGATAGCAGAATTCGATGGAGCGAACTGGCATAATATAACCGGTAGGATTTGGACCGTTCAAAGGCCAGTACTTCTTAGGAAATTGACCGGCTCATTACTGTAGGGAAGCAACAGATCGCCATCCCCAACTAAGGCATTTACAATAATGTAAAAATAATGTGGACACATCAACAATGCCTCAAGCAAATGGAAAGGAAATTCAATTGTACGCATATAAAGAGCAACCGGACGACATGAAACGTAGACAGATTGGTTTTCTTGCCATAATCACTGTGGATAATGATAACTGATTAACATAACGCACTGCAGCAACAACAACAATTTCACGCCCATTCATTAACAAGGCATATTGAATTTTGGTTCGTGTATCCGATAATGTGTGTTTGACGACTGTGAACTGCAAACTTGGATTTCAAATTGATTGATAGCATCAGAGTCGGCTATACGAGTATGTACATACCTATGTACCAATTCCAATACCAAAATACGAAACATCGTACATACATTGCACAAGCACATATATGATAGATCTATAAATACTTACATAGGCATGTAATTGTTGGTCAAAGCCAAACGACCTCATAGTGCAGGTACCTATGGTACGAATGTGTGTTCATGATTAGTTTTCGGTAGCTCTTCATTTGTTAAACCATCTATGAAATTGAAACATTGTGCATTCCCTTTGCATTCGCAATGAATACAAATTAAGATGCTTATCTAATACCGATACCAACTGATGAATGATGAAGCGTCAGCGACCGGAACACAGTCAAGGCCAGACGGTCGCCTTCTGTGGAGTTGCCATGGAGCACCTCGCCATACAGAGAAGAGTGAACAGATCTATTAATAGAGCCCGCAAGGGCCATCAACTCTATTACATCTCTCATCTTTGTAGTTTAATTTTTCGTTTCAGTTTGCTTATCCTTGCTCGTTTGAAAAAATCCTTCAGCGAATTTGGGGGTAATTTTTTTTTCATTTCTTTTTCATTTCATTTAAATTTTTTCATTTTTCATTTTTGTTATCTTAAAGTCATTTAATTAGGTTCAAAATGTAATAAGTGTGATTCCTCCACACACTTGGGATGCATTCAAATAATTGTGTAGTACTAAGTATTCCATCATCTCCATTAGATGGCGATAAAATAGTCCTTGTGGATCAGGCATTAATTTATTGCACTCCAATTTAATTTACTTCTTGAAGCATACTTTTCGAATTGTTTGCTCCATCCCCTCAGAAAAATAAAATGTCCATTAAAATGACAATAATCCCAACGCCATAGAAGTATGAATGAATTTGTCTAGAATTAAATGTGCTTCCAGAACCTCATGAAACTATCAATAAATCTCTCAATTTGAATTGAATAACTGATGTGCCTTTCGGAAGTCTTGACACACAAAATTTATCTGAAATCGTTTTCCCGGGAAAAACCTAAATCAAACAAATTATTTACTAAATCGTTCAATGATTCCTCAAACTAATCTGGTCTTGAAATTGCGATTGCCAAGCAAACACATACAAGCAGCTCCTCGGGTTTCCTCTCTCTCTCCCACATGGCACATTGATTAATTATGTTAACATTTCGAAATCAAATTAACTTTGGGCGCACTTCGATACATGGACGTACATACATACATACATACATACATATACATGTATGTATCGAAATCCTCGCATGAGAACCGACGCTTGGAGCAGTCATAGGCACCTATACATATGAGTTAATGTGGCTGTTTACACGGATGTGCTCGTGTGTTTGCATAATTTGTGCTTATGTCCAAGTGTCATCATGAATAATAATTATTTGCGTATTTAATTAGCAAGCTACAACATGCTTTGATATATTGTACACACTAATGTAAGTGTCGAAATAAGAGGCGATAATGTTTGGAATTCAAATTAATTTCGAAAATTGCGCAACGGCGATAATTAGTGCGAATCAAAGCCATCAAGACCAGCAAAAGATTTCAGGGTGGGAAAAATTGATAAAAAAAAATCTTGTTCACTTGATATTGATAAGTTTTATAATGATGTTGTATAATGAATTTGTTCCCAATTACTTTGGACTGCTTTTCTTCTATAACTGTCATTGATAGATACCAACTCGGATCCAGATCCGATCTTAATGTTCAACCATAAAGTGCTGGAACTTTTACACAAGAAGTATATTGACATTCTAACAACTGCAATGATAAATCAAAGTACATGCTTCTCTTGCACTCCCCAGAACCCATAAAGACATTTCGCATCATACTTTACAATCAAAATCATTTGCATCCAATTTTCCAAATTCAAAAAAATTTTTTGTTGCCCAAAATAAACAAACAAAAAATAAGCAAAAAAAAATGTGTTTCTTCCGAGTTCCAAATAATTTTCAAGTAGGTATATTTTTCCCTTTATACAAGAGCTTATTCTATGCCAAAACGAATTAGAAGGGTAAGAGATTAAAATTATTTACTTGCTTGAACTAAAAATACGATGGCTTACTCATTTAGTTCCCATACGAATGCATTTAAATCTATAAGGGTCTGGCCAGGCACCAAGTGCCTAAACTAAGGATTTAAATACATATGTGCCTGTGCGGGGGTTAAATTAATTGTTCACAGCTCACAATCCATTCGTTGGTAATACAGTCCATTAAATTTCATATTAAAAAAACACAAAAATGAAAAGGTTCTTCTACCTAATAATTTCGAAGAAGCCTTTACATACTCGCAGAGGATATGCAAAAATTCTTCCTTCCTTTCTTCGATTGCCAAATGAATTTCCTATTCTCCGAAATTGGAATTTTCTCCAAAACTTACAATTCCGAATGGTATACCTATAGCTCAATTTTATTCCTGATATACAGTCGAATGTTTCATGTTTTATTTGTGCTTTTGAACTCGATGATTTTGCATATTAAGGACAGCATGCCTACAGATGTATACAATGTGCATAAAATTGAATGAAATTTTATACATTTCGGTGATCAATGTTTTTGTTTGTCAAATATTGTTCATAATTCCGATTCGGACAAATTTAGTGAAAGCTTTTGCCTTAAAAAACATTTCAAATCAAGCGAAATCGATGACCTCAATTATTTTCATAAATGGTAAAGTATTTCAGAAAAGATTAATCCTTGGAACACACCAACACACACACACGCGCGCGCGTTTTGGAATTTTCAATAAATTTTAAGAATTTCTCAATATTCAATCGCACAGCGAATTCAATTTCGAAACGAATTACTTCAAAAGAAGAGTTTATTGCGATAATAATTTTAAGATATCCAACCGCAAAACATTACTCATCGAGTTGATTATCTACATATGTACCTATACGAAAAAACGTGAGGGTGTTCCGCCATAGGCGATTTTATCATCGATCCATCTTATTTATAATTCAATGCACTAGGGTCTGGTTTAAGCACTGTGAGCCATTCGTTTGCCTTAACTGTTTATTATACCCTGGCAGACTTGTTAGGAGTAGAGGCACCCCAATATTTTGCATGCTCCTTTTTATACCCAGCGTAAGCGGGGTATATTAGTTTTGTGCGAATCTTGTAACAGGGAGAACTAAGCTCCGGAGATAAAGACATATATATATAGAAATGATCAGGATCAAAAACTGAATCGATTTAGACATGTCCGTCTGTCCGTCCGTCCGTCTGTCCGTCTGTCCGTCCGTCCGTGGTCGGATCTCCTCCGAAATGGCTGGACCAATCAAGTCGAAATTTGGCACACAGGTATATCGGGATCCGAGTATGATCCTAAGTAAAAATGGGAGACATCCGCCCACTGCCACGCCCACAAATGAATATAATGTGTTTTCAGTAAAATGCTTGTAACTTGCGAACCACTCAACACATTCCATTGATATTTGGTGTACTGGTAAACTACAAAAAGGGACATATCCTGGAAAAAAATGGACGCCGCCCTCCGTGAGCCACGCCCACAAATAAGCCCACAAATAAGGGCTTATCGTAACTTCCGAAGTAAAAGGCGTAGATGCTTCAAATTTGCAACATAGGTTCACCAAGGCGAATGAAAGGTGTAGGAACAAATTTTAATTGGCCTGCCCACTGCCACGCCCACAAATGAAGATTTTTCGTAACTTCCGAAGTAAAAGGCGTAGAAGCTTCAAATTCGCAACATAGGTTCACCAAGGCGAATGAAAGGTGCAGGTAAAAATTTTATGTGGCCCCCCCACTGCCACGCCCATAAATGAAGATTTTTCGTAACTTGCGAAGTAAAAGGCGTAGATGCTTCAAATTTGCAACATAGGTTCACCAAGGCGAATGAAAGGTGTAGGAACAAATTTTAATTGGCCTGCCCACTGCCACGCCCACAAATGAAGATTTTTCGTAACTTCCGAAGTAAAAGGCGTAGAAGCTTCAAATTCGCAACATAGGTTCACCAAGGCGAATGAAAGGTGCAGGTAAAAATTTTATGTGGCCCCCCCACTGCCACGCCCATAAATGAAGATTTTTCGTAACTTCCGAAGTAAAAGGCGTAGATGCTTCAAATTTGCAACATAGGTTCACCAAGGCGAATGAAAGGTGTAGGAACAAATTTTAATTGGCCTGCCCACTGCCACGCCCACAAATGAAGATTTTTCGTAACTTCCGAAGTAAAAGGCGTAGAAGCTTCAAATTCGCAACATAGGTTCACCAAGGCGAATGAAAGGTGCAGGTAAAAATTTTATGTGGCCCCCCCACTGCCACGCCCATAAATGAAGATTTTTCGTAACTTCCGAAGTAAAAGGCGTAGATGCTTCAAATTTGCAACATAGGTTCACCAAGGCGAATGAAAGGTGTAGGAAAAAATTTTAATTGGCCTGCCCACTGCCACGCCCACAAATGAAGATTTTTCGTAACTTCCGAAGTAAAAGGCGTAGAAGCTTCAAATTCGTAACATAGGTTCACCAAGGCGAATGAAAGGTGTAGGGAAATAATTTATTTATACTGCCACGCCCACAAATAGAGAAGCAAAACATAGTGCGCTCATAATGGCGGGACGCTGGGTATTTCAAAGTCGGGCTTGACCGACTTTAGCTTTCTTACTTGTTTTCCTTTTTCTTTTCTATCAATATATACACCTGCACATTCTCATCACCATGCATATAGCTTTGGCTGCTATTAAGGTCCTTTCGGTTTCTTTTTTCTTTCTTTTTTTTTTTTTTGCTATCCTTTCAGTAGTCGTAGTGTTAGTGGTAGCAGCAGTATCTAATACGATGGCTGGCACATTCCATGTCATGCCTTGCTTAGATTTTTTTCTGACACTTCAACTGAGCATGGTGTAAATTTATTTACTTCCGTTTCGGCTTCCGTTCATCGTGCAGAAGTGTAGATGATATCCTTTGTCAAAAGTATGTAGGTATGAATTTGTGTGCTCCGCAGTAATAAGAATGTCAATTTACTTAAAAGGAGTGCAGATGGATTACTCGAAATGGGACTAGAATAAGTTAAAGGTGAGTTGTCTTCGAAAATCTACAAATAGACTCGAAGTGTAGAGAAAAGTTTAGGCAAAAAGGCACTCGAAAAGGGGGTCTTAAAACTTTATTTTGAACAGTTGACCTCAAATTGGGCCAGAGGCGGACTAGGCCACTGAGCAACCGGGCTAATGCCCGATGGGCCCCCAGTGAGCTGTGCTTTTTAGCTGTTAGGATTTTTTTTTTCTTAGGTAACGGGGCCCTATTTTTCAAACGTCCGGCGGGCCCTTTGACCCCCAGTCCTCCCCTGAATTGGGCCGACAAATTCTACTAATGATTCAGTTAAATTATATCTGAATGTTCCGAAAAATCTTCTGGAATACTGAGGGTGGTAAACTAGTACACTTGTGACCAGTTCGAGAGTAGCTGGTGACTAGACGCAATTACAGCAAGGGATGTTTGCGTTTAGCTTTTAACTTTGGTGTTGGGCATTTCTATTTCTTTTTTTAGTTTGAGCTCACTTTTAAGCACATTATTGAATCTGGTTCAGTCAATGGTGTCCTTGTGCGTAGGCTAACTACTCTGCATATAACTTCAGGTGTATACGTAAAGATGGGTATGTGTGTATATTTATGTTTGTGAGCAATACTATGGCCAACTAGGGATCCCTCAACTTTATTTCTACTTCCACTTCATATGCTAAATGAATGCCAGTGACTTATCGAAGATTATGGCTGAATGTTGAGCGGAAGGATCCTAAAAAGCTTAAGGTTCTCTTATTTATGTGAATTTACGAATGAAATTTATAAGTGCGAAAAGAGAGTGAGAGCGGATAAGCGCATTTGCGTTTGTTTATAAATCATTTTTTTTTTTAATAAGAAAATCGTGAAAAGCTTACGTAATGAATAAAATTTCTCCGTTTTTTTATCCCTTGCGGGGCTTCCTTCATTTTGTAAGGTTAACTTTTTTTTCTATCTAAATTAATATCATATTTTAACTTTTTTCTCCCATTAAATTATAAAAAATATTTTCGCTTGGGTGCAAAAAAAAAATGCCATGAAGGTTATTTAAAAAAAAAGGTACTCCCTTTAATCTTTCCATTTTATTGCAGTCGTTTTTCGATGGAAATATGCCATATTTAAAAGGCATATTTAAAATGGAAAATTTAAATATAAACCTATATTAAAAGCAAAAAAAAAAATTAATTCTTTTAAAGCGAATTCTAATTTACTCAAAGTTCATTGAAAATACGATTTAATTTTTATTTAATTGAATTAAATTTTGTTATTTCGAATAATGAAATTGTTTGCAAAGCTCTTACGTTTCAAATATCGAATGAACCCATTAATTTTTTAACACTTTTAATGGAACCTAGGAATAAAGAGGAAAAACCAGTCGGCACACGATCGAGAATTTGAAACTGATGGGAAAATGAATTAAATCAAATAAATTTTAATTTCATTTGAATATCGCCCGCTGTGATTTACAGCAGCCAAAAATATACACAAAAAAAAAATAAGCCAGCATTCGACCGCACAGCAGGCGGTAACAAATCCCGCTGACATTGATGTCGGTATATCCTGGGCTAAGCCAAGCGGTGTGAGCTGTGCAAATATTTATGCCAAAAATCCAAAATCAAAAAAAAAAAAAACTTAAATTCCAATAAACTTTTCCCCACGAATCAAAAGAAAACTCAAATTAAATAGAGAGCATGCAACACGCACAGAGAAAACACGATAAAAACAATAAAGAAAATAAAGAAAGAAAAAAATAAGCGGCCAAGGGAAACCAAAATTTTCAGGCGTTCCACAAATCCCAATTGGGGAAGTGATCCATTAAGAAAACACAAAATAATTTTTTTCAAAATAAAATAAAAAGCCGTCAATCAATTCCCCCTCCCCTTTAAGCATGACTGTGTGGAGGTGTTTTTCCGAACTGCAACATTTTAATTAAAAACTTTTCAAGTTCGCCATCGCTCAGACATTCAGACTCTCTACGTAACGCGGCAGTTTTGTGGAGGATTCTCTTTTAATAAACCTCCTCGATGGCATCAGACGCAGTTATTATCCTTCAAAGGAAAGTCTCTTTGGCGAGACTTACGGCAGTTCAGCTACACATATATACTTATGTGTGTACTACCTACTACCCCCTACAGTTGTCGTCTCTTTCTTTGTGTTCACATTCAATTTTCATTGTTTATCAATTTTATGCCCATTTTCAATCAGAAGTGGATTTTGCAGCTTTCATATCTTTCTCATATGGTCGTAATTAAGTTTGGAAGGGTTCCAAGCGGCATAAATCATCATATCACGTTATTGAAATTTATATTCATTATATGTGAAAAGCCTTCGTGCTTTCGTTATACATCATGTTCGCCGCCACTGGTGCTGCTGCTGCTGCTGGTGGTTCTTAGCCTTACTGTACGAGGGGAGTGTGTGTGTACATGGGCATTTCTGCCCTGTGAGAGAGTACATATCTTATCTTCATTTTATTGAAATAACGCGTTCGAACGGCGCGTCTAGATGCCCGGCTTTAGCCTGTCTGCTGATTTCGGAATACAAAAGCTCCTCGCTTGATTGCACAAAGTTCATATCGTATAATCGAAATATTTTTCTGAAATTTCTTTTTTTTTTTTTTGGCAATATTTTCTTTTTGGCAAAAGTTCAACTTTTCAGTTTCATTATTTGTATTCGAATTTGTTTTTGTGTACTTGAGACTGGAAAAAATAATAGAAAAATGTAATCAAACTGTGGGAGAATTTAAGTGGATCAAGTCCAAAAAGTGATTGATTTGATTAAATTTGTTAAAAATATATTCTCTGCATTATTCTTGGGGGGAAAATCTATGAGGAATGTATGAGTTTAGTTACTTGCAGCTTATATCACATTTTTCAAAATTGGTTTTTTGCAGGATTAGATTTTTTCAGAATAAATTCCTTTGGGAAGGACTTGGAGGATGAATGCATTTTCCCCACTTTCAGCGTTCTTATTGCAGAAGCTTCTTGAGTCAATTTGGCCGATCGTTCGGCAACACAGATCGAATATTCTTGGTCCATTTCGGAAACAACTTAAGGAAGCAGCACTCTTAATTTTATAAGGGAACTTCTTTCTTGTAAAGGTTTCCAGTAGGCCTATTCACGAGACCGTGGTATCGTGGCAAAAGTGGAAGATTTTTCAATACAAGTTGATGTTGGAAGCTTAACAAAAATTTGTACACTTTAGCCACGATACCACGGTCTCGTGAATAGTGAGTATATTTATTGATTTTCAAGTCAACAAGGAGGTTATCAAAGTCAGTAAAAATCTTTACTGAGCATCAGGAAAGGAAAAACGACCCGTTTGAGTGGATTTTTGAACCGAAAAGCTCATTTAAAAGCGTTCATTGAAAGATGAATTTTTTTATTTCTTGCGCCACAGAAGGTATTTCAATTGAGCACCTAAAAGTATGCTTATAAATATTAAGCGTAATTCCAATAGTCAGAAATCTGTCTATTTAAAAATATTCTGAGAAAGGATCTAAGCAGTTGTGTGGATCTTTTTAGAGCCTCAACTATGAGTCATTGGTAAAGGCTTGAAATTATATAAAATAGTTTTTCAAGTATTTTATGTTGCCCTATTCATCACCCAAATGTGTGCGATGAA
This sequence comes from Chlorops oryzae, assembly GCA_020466095.1. Lineage (NCBI taxonomy): Eukaryota > Metazoa > Arthropoda > Insecta > Diptera > Chloropidae > Chlorops > Chlorops oryzae. The sequence continues at coordinate 18,264,525 of CM035807.1, read as the reverse complement.
TATTTCTTTAAGCTTAGTTAGAAGTCCATTAATCCTTGTATGCATTTAAACCCATCTTAAGCAAGGCTTATTGGGATGATGTGAGAACCTTCTTAGATCCGCAATGAACCTTAAGCGCTCCAAATAAGCGTTTTTCAAGAGAAAGGAGCACGGAGCATAAAAAATTATCCTTCTTGGGATCCCAAAATGTATCTTTCATGATTATAAGAATGCTTTTAGAGTCTGTTTGGACTCTCTTTCAAATATTAATTTAAAAAGAAAGAGTCTTTTGGTCACTCTAAATGCTCCTAGACGTTGTTTTTTCGAGGCTTTGGTAAAAGCATTAATTCGAAGAGTTCCTTCTACACTCTTCTACGGAGCGCTCCGTATATGGTTGGCTTGATAGTTATTTCTTACCAACTAGAAAACAGCAAATAAATCATTGAATATTGATAGTGTTTGAAAGCATAGAGGTTAAGGGATTAAATCAAGGCTACGTGGCACTCTGTACAATTGTAAACATTTTTTCAAAAGAATTTTTTTTTTTTCTTGGTAAAGAACTGCAATCGATCCCACTGTTCGTCTAGCGAACCCTCACACTAAATACAAACTCAATCAAAGCCTTCAGCGAGACAAATAAATCTTCTGCTCTGACGATATCAACGCAGATAAAAATTTATGTAAAACTGATTATTGTTTTGCCAAAAAGTTTGGTCGGGGTCGACCGAAACGTTGTGTACTTAAGAAGCGATTGCTTTTTGTTTTTATTTCTATTTCTACTTTTTTCTATTTTCTAGTTTTTTTTTTTTTTGTTTTCTTTGCGTTTTTAACAAAACGCCATAGAGCAGCTGCATGCCTGCGCACGTGACCGTGTTGTGCCACGTGACGATGCTTGAGATTAGAAAGCATGCAGAACATATGTACGTACGTATGTATGAAGCTACCCATCCGGTATGCGAGACTGCGGCGCTAAAGACAAATTTAACTGCATTTATGAGAAGGTCAAACAAATTATGGCCACTGAAACTCTCGTGCGTGACACCAAGCGAATACTGGGTAAAGTTGCCGCTTCTCTCTCTCTCTTTCTCCCTCAAAACACTTGATCAGTCGCGTGCCCAAAGACACCAGTACCACCTACTGCTGAGAGCTACTGTGACAGACACACTAATAATGATACGCATGTCGCATTTTTTTGAATAAAAGACAAAACAACAACCCTTTCCGATTCCCCGTCAGACCCCACCGACGATGGTCTTGCAAATTTGAAATTGATACTCCACGACGGGTAGTCCGGGAGAAGAAAAAAATGAAGCCACAGTCGGAATAACACCATTTGAAGTGGCCACCAGTAGGTTTTTGGTGCTTTTGTGATTACTTCATTTCCGGAAAAAAATGAAGAAACAAAAATCCTATTCTTTTTCTTCTTCGATTCTTTTCTTTTTTCCTCTTGTTTCCATCTTACTTCTTTCCGTTTAAAACGGCCTGACATGCCATTTGCCTTTTGTGGTGATTTGCGTTGTTCATTTTCGTTTTGGTTTTCGGGGGTGTCCTTTATGGCCATGATTTATTGAATTGCATAAACAGAAATGGCAATGCAATCATGAAACGGAAAAAACAAAATAACACAAAAAAAAACAAAAAAGAAAGAATAAAATTTAAAAGAAAAAAATCGCAAAGGAAATAAAATAAAAGAAAATTCAAAAGAGCATTTTTTGGACCATTAAGAGCAACAAGCCGTTCTCGGCTCGGTTTCGGTATGAAAAGACTGCTCGTGTTTGAACCCATGCTCCTTATGCTTATGCTTCTCTATCGTTCTTTGTCACTGTTCGTTCAGTGTAAAATGTCCTGCGAAATTACTTTACGCTGCCATACACTCCCACAGCGCTTATAAATCAGAAATGGCATCATTTCGGACTACCAGACCATGCCCGCGATAAGTATTGCCTCTTTATGGCCAATGCCCAAAACGTTACACGGCATTTATGCTCCTCCATTTGCTTTTCGGCCCGTACAAAGTATAGTTTTTTTTTTTTGGCAAAAGGGCAAGGAGGGGGTTCCTCCTTATTCACAACAGCAATCTTAGCCGAACCATACACTTCGGTTCGAGTTCACATCGATGAGCAGAAATATTGTGCAAAGTCAATGGTCTTACAATAGTTTTGTTGTTCTTGAACGAAAAAATTTACAAAACGCAGCAAAGTAAATGGTCCAGAGTACCCTTGGCTTGTTAAATGGATTTTGGGTCCTTTTTTTTTTTTTTCTTTAAAATTTTTTTATTATTTTTTTTTCTTCAATCTCTTTCAAAGTGAGTTCTTTCCAGTGTTTCACCACCACATTTTATGTGACTTTAGGGAATACAAGTTTCTTCACTGTTTTCCTTCTTCTTTTTTTTGAGGTCCTTTGACTTTACAATTTTGTTAAATTTTTCTTCCTTTTTTCGCCTTCTCGCTCTCGCTCTTTCTCTGTCTGTCTTGCTGGGTCTTTCTCTTTCTCTGCTACCCTTGAGATATTGATAGTGAAAATCGGTGTCAAAATATTGTGGGTGAAATTGACTGGTCTATGCTTTATGCACTGCCCTCGCATCTTTGTGCTCTGTAAATTATGGTGTTTACGGCATTTGGAGAAGCATCGCTTTTTTTCTTTCTTTCATTCTTTCTTTTTGCTTTCTTTTTTTCTCCGTTCTTAGCCTTAATACTTTGCTGAGTACAGCAAAAAATACTCATGAATGTGAATTTTGCATTCACAGCAAAATTTTATGATTCCGCAGAATTTCAAAATAAAGCAAAATTTTATGACGTCTTCTTAAGTGAGCGATGAAAGTCTTCGTAACGGATGCTCAAATTTTAAAATGATGTATGAAAACTACCATCAGAACTGTTGAAATGATTTGTGGTTGCTGGGAAGAAAGCTTGTTGTTGTCTATGTTGCTGTTGTTGTTTATGCGAAATTTTGAAACAGAAATCTTGTTACCTAACTTAAAGGATCTTATACTAGAAGTGCTCCTGCAGAAAGAGAAGACAATGAAGCGAAGTATGACGTAACAGAATTTTATTAGCTCTTCCTTGTAGAGTATTGAGAGCAAAAGGCAGAGATTTTCAAACTTTTCGGTCCGGCGATATGCTTTTTAAAGAAGGCACTTCTTGATCGTAGCACTAGGTATTGGAGACGTACTTACGATCAATGATAGTACTCACATTAAGATGCCAAAAAAAATGGAAAATCTCAAAAAATGAAATCTATCGGCGAAGTCGAATCGTAGCCTTAGGTGGGTTAAAAGGCAAAAACATAGAATAAAGTTTTAACGTAATTTTCATAAGGAAGGCTGAAGGTAAAGGAAAATGAAGAATGGGAAGGATAGGCCAGACAAGAAAGAAGAGATGAAGAAAGATAAGGAGAATAAAGAGTGTGAGAAGAAAGGGAAAAGGAGAAGAAGAGAAGAGAAGAAAGAGAAGAGAAGAAAGAGAAGAACGCGAAGGAAGAGAAAAAAGAGAAGAAAGAGAAGAAAGAGAAGAAAGAGAAGAAAGAGAAAAAAGAGAAGAAAGAGAAAAAAGAGAAGAAAGAGAAAAAAGAGAAGATAAGAAAGATAAGAAAGAGAAGAAAGAGAAGAAAGAGAAGAAAGAGAAGAAAGAGAAGAAAGAGAAGAAAGAGAAGAAAGAGAAGAAAGAGAAGAAAGAGAAGAAGCAGAGAAGAAAGAGAAGAAAGATAAGAAAGATAAGAAAGAAGAGAAGAAAGAGAAGAACGCGAAGGAAGAGAAGAACGCGAAGGAAGAAAAGAAAGAGAAGAACGCGAAGAAAGATAAAAAAGAGAAGAACTCGAAGAAAGATAAAAAAAGATAAGAAGAAAGAAGAAAGAGAAGAAAGGCGAAAGAGAAGAAAGACGAAAGAGAAGAAAGGCGAAAGAGAAGAAAGACGAAAGAGAAGAAAGACGAAAGAGAAGAAAGAGAAGAGAAAAAAGAGAAGATAAGAAGAAGAAAGATGAAAGATGAAAGAGAAGAAAGACGAAAGAGAAGAAAGACGAAAGAGAAGAAAGACGAAAGAGAAGAAAGACGAAAGAGAAGAAAGACGAAAGAGAAGAAAGAGAAGAAAGAGAAGAGAAAAAAGAGAAAAAAGAGAAGAAAGAGAAGAAAGAGAAAAAAGAGAAGAAAGAGAAGAAAGAGAGCAAGAGAATAAACAGAATAAAGAGAGTAAGGAAAAGAAGGAGAAGAAAGAGGAGAAATTAAAGAAAGAAGAAATATAAGAAACAGAAGAATGAAAAGAAAGAAGAAAAAAAAGAAAGAAGAAAAAAAAGAAAGAAAAAAGGAAGGAAAGAGAGGGAAACAGAAGGAAAACGAAAAGTAGGGGATGGGAAAGACAAGAGAGGGAGGAGTAGAAACAAGGAAGTGTGAGGAAGAAAAGGAGAAATAAAGAGAAAAAGAAAGAAGAGGAAGAAGGGGAAGAGCAAGCATAATGAGGTTGGGAATGAGAAATGATGAAGAAGAAATAGAAGTAGGAATCGAAGGAGATGGAGGAAAAAAAACATGCAACCACATGCCCAACCAATTTCAATATACAAAATTCATATGGGAAAAATAAAATACCCGCAACCTTCATGCTCCCAACAGTCAATCGCTGAATCATTTCAATCATTACATTTAATTATTATGAATTTCTAATTTCTTAATTGCAACCGCTTTTGGAAAATAGTCAAAATATCTCATAGAAAACACTAATTAAAAGTTCTAAGCCATTCCGTATTCTGTATTCTTCTGCGCGCTTCTATTCATTTTCGAAAACGACATAATGAGTTCTTTTAAAAACTATTTATTACCTCAAAATGCCGTGACTCAAAAACATTTTGTACAAATCAAAGTGGCATTGTCAACGCCTATTTTGCGTGATTGCTAGCACTAAGAATAACCCGGGAATAGGAAAATTCCTAATTAGTCAAGCGAAAAGTTTACCCAAGAAGACGTCTTTTAAAAGACGTCCAAAGAAGCAACAAAAACAAAACTAAAAAATAAATAAATAAGACCAAAAAAAAAAAAAAATGAAAGTTAGACTAAAAACATTCCGATCCTTCATGCAATGAAAAACAATTAACAAGACCTCGGACGAGCACAAGTCAATTAGACGCCAACAAGCTTAGTTTTTTGTTGTTTCTCGCATTGTTGTTGCGTTCGTTGCTGTTGTTGGATATGTTCCGAGTAAAGTGAACAGCCATAACAGAAGACAGAAGAAAGGTGAATGGTATTCCTTCGTCCGTTTTAGTTTCGACGGAATTTTTCAAGTCTTTTCAGGAGCAGCGCAAAATTTCGTAATTAGGAAGTGAGAGCGAATAAGTGAGAGTGAAAAACTGCAAATTTTTCTTTAAGAGCATTTCTTTTTTTTTTTTTTCAAGCATTATTTCCGCATATTCCAATTGAATGCGAATGGAGAAAAAGCTGAACTTAATTGCAATCAAAAAGTGCACATTTCCCCAAAAAGAAAAATGTCAAATCGTCCAGACTGATGGCAGTTAACGGCAAAAAAAGAAGCAAGTATCCGAACCGGCACGCAACAGCTTAATTACACCATTTTAATTAGCCCAATTAATTTCCATTCTTTCTTCCTTTTGTCCATCTCCCTCTCTCGATCTCTCGCTCTGTCTCATTCATTCTCCGCGCATTTTGAGGTTTCGCGCACAGCATCAATGAAACTCAAGACTCAAAAGAGCATAAAGAAGGAGTTAAGTCGAATGGGCCGCTCAACTTTAATTCTACAGCAAAAAAAAAAAAAAAAAAAAGGAAGAGACTAACACGCGTCAGCCCAACCACCGCGCCGTGGACCACACACAGAGACAATCCACTGAAGTGCCGGTGATACAAAAAAAAAAAAAATTAATTTTCAAGTATAATGACGTGCCTCGAAGTCTTTTTACCCGACGATGATTTTTCAATTTTTCAAGCCATGCGGTTAATGAGGGCCACGTGACAGCCAACGACTGGTTTGGTTATTTGATAACACGTTTCGATAGCTTTGAGCTTAAGTTTCCTTAACTTCTTTTATTTGGGTTTTTATGTTTTTCTTTTTGTTTCTCTTACAGTTATAGACACCAAAAAAGAGATAATGAATTCTTCTGGTTTGTGCATCCGAGTGCTGAGATAATTCAAGATAAACCATTCGCACGCGAGTAGGTATATTCAAATCTGATTAAGGATTAAGGATACAGCGACATCATCACTTCATTCTTTTGTCTCTTCATCGCAAAACATTTGAACGCGTGTCTTTCGGATTTCAATATAATTGAGACATGTTTATTTTTAAATCTTTGATTTTCGAATTTCGAAAAGGATCTATTTAAGAGGATCAAGAGAGATTTCTCTGTCTCTGTACTGTAGACATTTTAATGGCATAATCACTTCATCAACATTGTCAAGCCATCATGAAAATGTCGTTCAACAAAGCAAAGCGTTCCCGGGTTGAAAGTCTCTTTTGGTGCTTGATGTTTAATAAAGTGCTGGCAACCATGGCGATTAAAATGGAATTTAAAAATTTTCAAAAGTTTAGGAAAACTTGTTCGCAATAACTTTTAATAAGAGACGTGTTTTTTTTTGTTTTCGTTTAGTTCAAGCTATATTCCTCGAAGACTTTGGTTCTCTTTCTTGAGAAGTGAGTCTATTAAAAGGAGGTTTTAAGCTTTTAGTTGGAAGACACTTTTGTGTGGAAACTTAATCATTTTTGTAAAATGAAATTTTTAGGAAGCAAATAAATCGGAATCAAACGAAACAAAGCGAAATCGAAACAAAAGGGTTTTCAAAAACAACAGTGCATTCTGCCTTCATGGGCGCATTTACAGCAGGGGAGTAAAGATCAAAGATGAAAGGAAATCTATGCGTTGATTTGACAACACTTATGAACATACGCAAAAGTGTTACCATAAAACAAACTATGTATTTGTATCTTTTTCCTCCCTGACTGAAATGCTGGATACGTCCATGTGTGCCTTATGGAGAGCGAAAAGATCAGTTTGGCTAAGAAAGAAATTGAGTTTTTTTTTGGCTTACGAAGCGGATCTTGTAGCAGATAGAGCCGCTAACAGCCACGCTCACAAATTTATAAAAATTTGTATAGAAGAGAATGCCTATAAAACAAGAGCCTCAACAATTTGAAGGACTAACAGAGACATCCCGTAAAATATTGGCGCAGTTCTCCCACAGCCTTGACCACAAATGATAATTACAGTGTACTCGCTCCTTGCGGAAACTCCGGACACCCCTCTAAAACGGATATTTTTTTGGGAATTCTCTAGTATTCTTGCTTCTCAAATAGTTTCCTCTTAAGAGGACATATCTTTCGGTCCCTTGGGTGTCCGCTTAAAAGATATAGTACACTGTATATTAACGAGCACACCGAAAGGCAGAGAAGCTTCCAACGACATTAAACTCATATTTGTAATTGAGACAGTAATGTCGTTGGGAAGCTGGGTATATCTACGGCTAGATATTGGCTCGGTTATGTGTTGATTATATTTTCAATGAATTTCAAAGGACAAAGCAAAGATCTGGGAAAGAATTTTTGACCTAGTTTAGTGCACTTTTCCTAATGTCAACTCCTCATATTAAATTAATAATTTTAAATGAAAACGAAATTATTCTTCCAGAAATAAATTCTAGCTCAAAAGTTTGCTCATCCCTAGTTTAGAAAATAAAAATCGCTTTTATCGATAGTTCCATCACTAATAATCTTCTTACATCTCAGTATTTTAAGATGATTCTGTCATTCAGATATGAGAAAATCCAAACTCTGTTTTCGTACAAGTTTTCCACATAAAAATTTTTCTTGAACTAAAATTTCGGTAAGGATCAGATTTATTGAAAATATAGGGATAGAAATAATAAATTTCATTAACAAATTCCACCTCAGTCGAAAGAGTCGGCGTTGCGGACACTGCAATAATTCGAAGTGCTTTTCAGATCACTTTTAAAATTCTTCGATTTCCGTGAAATTAGCAATGTAACCCAAAAAATACAAATGGCTTAAAAGTAACAAAATATTCAAAGTTTTCATACCTTTTCATGTATTCGTCTAATTGTTTAGTAAAATAGGTGTGAAGGACGCTGCGTCAGGAATGTTGCAAAAATTTCACTTGTGTATTTTTCGCATTATGGATGTCGAGGATCATTCATATAATCAATATAATAAATAATTTTTCATTGAATATAAAAGAAAACGATACAATGCAGCTCTAGGAATGCTTTGATCTTTGTCATTGTTCTATTAAGCATATTGCGAGGAGCATCAAATAGAGGAAGAAATTCTCAGAATTGCCTAAAGTCATGCCAATTTTCATTTAATCGCCAAAATCTTACAAAAAATATGCGGAGACGGAAACTGAAATTGACATTTTATAAAATGAAACATATTTCATGTCTCAGTATATCAGTAATTTAGGTATATTTCAAGATGAGCATTTGAGCATTCGACTCAACAAAAAAAAAAAAAAAAACCTTTAAATCTTAAAAAGGTTTTTAATTACTTTTTCCTACTAAAATTCTCCGATTTTCCTCTCATTTTTGTTATTATTTCAGTTGCAATTTTCTACCGAAAAATTGCATTTTCGTTTTGCTCATAACTAACGCGTTGCATATGTATACTCGAGGAAAATCCTCTTCGACAATTTTTTCCCCCGATTTTCCATTTTTCCATTTCCAATGTTTGACCAGAAAAAAAAGTACAAATATCGCAAAAACACGAAATCAACTTGCTTGCCGCAATATCAGCAAACATTTCAATAAATTGCAACAATTGCAAAAACAACAGCGGAAGAGCCCTTCGCCTTTTAGCTTTCATAGCACTCTATAGCATAAGCCCCCATTTTTTTCTTTCTTTTCTCCCACCAGCGAAATGTAAAACAAAAAGAAAACATATTGCCAACAAAGTAAGAAGAGCAGAGAGAGAGAGAAAAAAAATATATATATAAATAAATATTTTGCACAAAATTTTCGCTTGACTTTGCAAAACTTTCATCACATTAATTGAATACAGCCACCGACTACAGCAACCAAAGTAAGTACCACAGCAACATGTATCCAGGAGAGCTGCCTAAAGTCCAGTGGGGGGACTGAGGTAATGGGCAAGGATTACATACAATGAAATGTTTAAAAAAAAAATTTTAGCCCCCAATGTTTGTAGCAAATGCGTGATATGGCCTTACAAGTCCCGCATACATTTCATGCAAGATAAATCAGCGCAGAGAGTTCAGACAAACCAAAAAGCCAAAAAAAAAAAATAAAAAAAAATAGACTAAAAAATAAAGAAAAAAGAAACAAAATCGAAACATTCGCTGTTTTATTTTGCAAAAATGTATTCCTCTCCCTCGAACTTGCCTCTTCCTGTGTTTGTCTTCTCCTTTTTTATTTTTTGGTACGACACACTCAAGCGCACAATAGCCAAACAATAATAAACGGAAATTTTGCAAACGTTGTGAAAAGCCGGCAAGTCTAGAATTGTTTGGGGAAATGCACAAGGGTATGTGGAGCAAGGAGTGTGATGCGCAAAAACAATTTCCATAAACTTGAAATTACAACCGAAAGCCTTGAGAAACCCTTTTCTTCGGTAGACACGCGTCTTGTACACAGGCCTATTTGTCTTACTGCCTTCGAGCCTTCCGGCATGTTCCAAAGAAACAACAAAAAAACCAAAAAACAAAAAGCGAGCAAGGACCAACGCAGAAAAGCACAATGAAGCAGGAATGCTCAAATTCACGGGCAAACAAATTATGCTTCCTACGCATGCAAACAATTATAAAATAAGAAAGAAGAAAAATTCATCCTTTACATTTCATATGGTTGGTATGTCTGGAACTTTGTCTGGAACAGATGAATCACAGACATTGTGCGGAAGTTTTCCCAAAGACTCCATTGTTTTTCCTTGCGTTGCGAAATTTTCGCAAAAGTAAAGTTCCTCTCTTTACCCCCCGACATGCAAGTACACACATCCAACACATAACATTGTAAGTATATCCCCCCAATCCGTTTCTTCTTTTCTATTCTAACAAATTATTGCATATTTTTCGGCGATTTGCCATCTTTTTACGCTTTTCAATTGCTTAAGTTGTTAGTGAATCGTAAGAAGTTGCTTCGTAGATGGGTTGTTACACACTAACACACACAAACACACACACGCACACGCATTACACATTAAAAGCGGGAATAAGCGCTGAAAATGGCATTGAACGTGGGTTGAATCCTTTTTTTATTTGGATAGAAATCGACTACACATTTCGGAACTGAAGTCGCTCGTTAGAGAATTTAAAACTCAATAAATTACGTAAATAAAAATACGAGGCACACAATATGAAACATATTTTTTCCCCGTATGAGAGGAAAACGGACTAAAGAAATTGAAAGAAAAGTTATAAAAAAAATACACTGAAATTTTTTTCATCGGTTTCATATTTATTTATAATGTCTGGATAGGAGGGATCTGCTATTGCAGCAGGTTGTTCGGAAACGTGTAATGTTCCAAGCTAGTGGCTCGTATGAGGGGCACACTACATAAAAAGACATACACTACACAAACACATAGAAAACTCTGATCACAATGGGCCGATTAACGGCTATGCAGATTCCCTCCTAGGCTAATATCGATAATTTTCCAAGCCTAGATCTGAAAGTTTAAAATCGATCAATAGTTAGAGTGAACACTTACATAAAATAGACAGACACTTAACAAACAACAAGTCCTCCTTGAGGAATTTTTACAAAAGATTGAGATTTTAAATAAAAAATTATTTTGTGAATATTTTTTACATGTAAAACAAATTTAGCATAATCTAAAAAGGGTTTACAGATTGAAAGGTACTTGAAAAAACTATTACTGATAGATGTAAGCTCGATGAAGACGCTGAACAATTTTAGTTGATTGTGAAACATTGTAGATATCTTAAAAAAAAATTTCACTTTCAGGATTTTTACATAAAGCATTGCAGTTCATCATAAATAAAAAATATTCACCTTATTGTGAACATGTTTTACATGTGAAACAAAATTTAGAAACCTCGATAGTGTGAGATGCCTCGTAGTGTGAACAGTCCTTAAAAAACTATTTCACTCTATCAAAGCTCGTACTGCACTTCATTCATGTGAACAGCCTCGATAGTGTGAACAGCCTCGATAGTGTGAAGAGCCTCGGTAGTGTGAACAGCCTCGATAGTGTGAACAGCCTCGATACTGTGAGCTGTCTCAGTAGTGTGAATAGTCTTGATAGTGTGAACAGCCTCGGTAGTGTGAGTAAACCTTGAAAAAGCTCGACTTTATTTCATTTCTGCATTAGGATCCAGTCAACCGGAAACAAACGGAAACCGCCCAAAGAAAACCAGAAAAATACCAATAAAGACATATTTTTTATTCTCAGTGCATAAAAGATACTTAACAAAAGCAACCCTTTTGAGCATTAACATACACAAAGGGTATGGTCGATCCTAAACCATATTTGCAATAAAATTGAATAAATCCTAAACAAGCCGCCGATTCTCGCTTTCCCCTCCACTTAGCCCCCAACCACCCCACATCACTATCACAGAACCAACGATCCATTGAAATACCAATTTTCCACGAAATTCCTTTCGAAAAGAAAATCATTTCCCCTATCCCGGAACCACTCACTCGTCTTCATAAAAGTGTGATTGCGAAATTCGAGAAGCACAACAACAAGAAATGTTTGTTGTACCAATTCGTAGTGGTGGCTTTCTTGGTGGCCTGAGTTTACTGTTATTAAAATTCGTTTCAAATGGGTTAAGGACGGACAACGAGACAGAAATATGAATATCACCGCAGCATTATAGTCTCGTGAATTTATATAACTTTCGGTATCGTATTAATATCGTGAACACACGATTGTGCACAACACGAGAGCGTAGCAATCCAAAAGGAGCGACCGAGCGACCGTCGCAGCTATCACAGCCATCGCCATTGCCAGCGATACGGAGACCGAGACCGAGTCCTAGTCCGAGACCGACTGCATGCATTCATATATTTTCTCGGCCGATGGACTATTTCGATGAAAAATGAAAAACTGCCATGATTTTTCGAATGAGCGGAGGAAAGCAAACCGCCGTGCAATGGAAATTCACTCGAACTGAATATTAAATGCAATTACGTGGCACTTTTTGGCACCCTCCGAATGGGGGTGGGGTGGAAAAAAAGAACATAAAAAGGTAAACGTGGGTGGATGATGAGCCAAAGGTGTTTCATTTGCATTTAGATATGCTTATGTAGATGCGATTATTTATGTTTATGTTCAAGGGTACCTCTATATAATATATGCGTAACGAGAAAGGGGAATTAGAAACCTTTTCGAAGGATTTCAACAACCCTCAAACTATTCCTCAACTAGTCACAATTAGACCAGTGTTCTTCCCTCAATTTCAAGCCAATGAATTCAATTTTTTTTTCTGAGCTGTCCTTGAAAAAGGACCACTCCCACATTTAACTTCTCCAAAGGTAGACTTTTGTGATCAATTAAAGGTCAGTTGTCGATTTTTTTCCGCTTTATGGGATAGAAAGTGCAACGACGGTGATACACACTTTAAACTTTAAGACACTCATACGTAAAAAGCCAATCAGAATTCTAAATTTCATTAGGCTGCGTGCACGCCGTATCAAACCAAACGTTTTCGTTTCGTTAGTCAAGAAAACCCCTTTTCATTCTAAGTCGAAATCGTTTCGTTTCATTTCGTTTTGACTAATCTGGTGTGTTCGCTCTCATAATGCACAAAGTACTGTTGTTTCTGGAAACCGTTTGTTTCGTTTCGTTTGATCCAGTGTGCACGCAGTCTTAGAATTCCATAAAACCATATTTCTAAGGACGTGAAATTTTAAGGACTATCAAAATCACTAGGGTTTTGTGTAAAGCTACTTTGATGTATCTGAAAGATGACTTCTAAAGAGTACGTTAAGATAAAAAGAACTCTTTCCATGGTAAACAAAATATTTAACTGATCTCTCGGCAGTTTTTTACCCATTCTTTCAGCCCGAGTTTAATCGAAAGGAGTGCATAATCCGTTCGAGCAGAAATATCCATAAAATTAGACCTGTCTTCAGACTAAATCTCTAAAAAAAAAACACAAGGGCTTAATTGTTGATATGGGTTTTCTTCCACTTCTCAGGGGGGAGGGATTAACTTTTATCCTATTCTTCTTGTTATTTCTCAATAGAAGAACTCGAGTGGTAGAAAAAGGATTTTATGATTGCCAAGGAAATTTATTTTATTTCATAAAAATTCCTTCACGTAATTTCCCAATAGACTGAAAGTCGAAAATCTTCTAATTTGCAAAACTCTTTATCGAATAATGTTTTTTTTTTTTTTTCAGCAGAAAGCAGTCAAATTTCCCCTCGGAAAAGGATAGAATTCCTTTAAGATTCAAAAGAAAGAAAAAACTGAAAGAGTTCATACAATTTAGGGGAATATTACAAATTAATGCTACAATAAAGTAGAAAAGAAGATAAACTATATCATTCGAAAGGAATCAAGACGATGAGCAACTGAAAATCATTCTTGAGAATAAAAAATAAAATAAATAAAATAGTTAAACTGCACTTAGCACAGTCGTTTTTGCTCATTACGAACGCATATCCTTCAGAGCTTTGTGTCCAAAGCACAAAGGGTGCCTGCCTGACTGCCTGCCTGCCTCCCAATGGAAATACCACCAACAGCAGGATATAAACACCAAATTGATGTTCGAGATATTTTTCGCTATTTTCAAGTACGCTGCAATAACAATAACAAGCAAAGGAAAATAAAAGCATAAAGGAAAAAAGCAAAAAAAAAAAAAACAAAAGAATGGACGAAAAAAATTCACACGATTTTGTTCAAGGATAGAACACGAAATGTTCATGCGTGTAGTACTCGCTTGCGACTGGCTGGCTTCGGTCTCCCTCTCCGTCTCCGTCCATCGCAAAACTGTCTTTCTGACTTTTCGGGTATTAATATTCTTAAATGACCATTACCTCCTGCTGTGAGATAAATATCATGCTCGTGCGTTTATCAGCGGCCAACAATCTCCTCTCTATATGCGATAATACGCGTTCAGATTGAGTCCGAGATACATATTTTTGTAGCTCGGTTGGCATTGGTCTTGGGCTGGGCTCGTATCGTTGGAGAGAATTCTTTTCATAAAATTTTGCGTCATCGCTGTGTGCGTTTTCTTTTTTCATGGTGTATCGTGCTTAAAACACATCCATTAAAATTAAAAACTTCAACAACAACAATAAGAGCAGCAAAAGCAACAAAAATAGGAGGAAAAACAACAACATGAAAATGACTTTTAGACATAACGACAAATGCCATCAAGAAAAGTCACTCACAGCCGCATTAACAATAGAAGCTGAAATCAACTGAACTCGACGACTCCACACCGATCGACCCGACTGGACTGGACTGGACTGGAGTGGACCTGCCTCGCCTTGCCTTGCCGCGCTGGTGGACTCAATTCTGGTGTGGCACGAGCAGCAGTCAGCTCGTTTAACTGAAATCTTTTGGTTAGAGCGTTAAGCATTCGTTACGCTTCGTTGAGCTTTCCTTTACTCTCTGTATGTGTGTGTGCGTGTGTGTGTATGCCTCCATCTAGCCATCCCTGCAACCCTCTCTCTTAGGGTCACTTTCTCTCTATTCGTTAAATATTTCAATATTTTGACAGCCCTCTTGGCCCTTGCGACGACTATCATCATGGCGAGTGAAGAGAGCAGAGCAGAGCAAGGGAGAAAATTTTTATAGTTTTCCTTCTAGCGGACGACAATTTTCCCTCGTTACGTCTCACAAATTCGTTTTCTGGTCAGCCGCTGTCAGACGCGCCAAAGGACCAACTGTTTCAGGGTGCGGAGCGGAGCCAATGCCGGTGCCGTTGCCGCGCGGTGCGTTGCGTTGCGCCATTGCGTTGTGAGGCATTGCGACGAATGGTCGTCGAAATTAATTTTAAGTAGGTGGACAGCATTCAATGCAATAATTCTTTGTGCGAGAATTTAGCGAAAATTTATGTGCGCATTTTTCCTCCTTTTCTCTTTTATTTTTTTCTTTTCATTTTAGTTTGCTTCGGTTGTGCGTACAGCTTCGGTATCGTTCACCTCTCCCAACGCCTCCAGCCCTCCTCGATGAATGGTAATGAATTTTGATTATTTAACTTTCAAAGTTCTACGAATCCTCAATGCGAAATGAGCAATCATTTTGAACAATTTCCCATGAAGATGAATGACTTCAAAGAATTTCTTTCATTCGGAAGATATCATTGTTAAGATCCTGTGGTAGTTGAGGACATAAAGTGCATCCGGATTGTCTGTATGTATGTCTATCTGTCTATCTGGCTGCCTGGGGGTCTATCTAATTGCATTTGATGTGGCCGGAAAAATCGAAGTATCTTCCGATGAAGATAAATGAGCATCGATGGATTATTGAGGGGACCCAAGAGATTTCCGTTGAATATAGAATTCAAGGAAAATTAATTAAGCATAGTTTAAGGAGTTTTAAGCATAACTCTATCAGATCTTAATCAATTTACATTAATTCACATAAATTATGAATAAAATTAAGTATGAAAAAAAAATGACATTCCTTGATTGATAGTTATCATAAATACCTACAAAAAAAAAAGGGTCCCAGAAATATTTACCCAAACTTTCTTTAATTAGTGCAGAGCACGAGAGCGTGAAGAACAAAATATGGACAGAAAAATTGAACTGCAGTGCATATGAGTAAAAGTGTAAGCATTTACACAATTTTGTAGACTATGATGATTTGTCTGAAACCCGCACCCACAACTTTTTTTTGGCTCAGAGTCACCCATTGCAGCAGACAGACAGACACACTATGCGCCGTGTCGATAACTCTGAAAATCCATAAACGCAACGAAAAAGTCATTAAAAACGTCACACTAATTTGTACAAAATGTCAAAAAAACATGTGTGCATGGCGCACATAAATGCGTCCATATAGCAAATTAGCTCGAAGTATGTGAGGAGAACGAGGAGAGTAAACGATTTCGGTAGAAGCAACACTGACAGTTACAGTCCACACCCCTAATTTGTTGCATTTTAATTTGTTTGAGGATATAAGCGAGCGTTAAATGGTAACGATAAAAAGAAACAAAGGGAAAGATAAAAGGAATGGAGGCGGCATGTTTATGTGTGTGAATTTATGCATGTGGGCATGTGGGTGGCTGGGTGTATGTGTGTGGGGGGCAGCATTGCAAAAGCATCGCCCCACTGCGAAAATAATTCTTTAAGTGGACAATTGATTTCGTAGTCCTTCAAAAGTGCCCTCGCCCTGTTATCCAAAGGTGCCGTTTTTATACCCGATGTGTCTAGGGTATATTGCGTTTGTGCATACGTGTGTAACACCCAGAAACATTCGAGATGGATCATACAAAATGTGTGTTGAAATGATCAGCGTCACCAGGAGATTCGATTTAGCTATGTCCGTCTGTCTGTCTGTCTGCCTGCCGGGCTATCCGTCTATCTATAAACAGTGTATTTCATGAAGCAGTTGATCCTTCTAGTGCCAGGGTCTGTGATCAATATTGGCCATATTGGCTAATTACAAAGCTTTTGGTTGCGTTTCTGCATGTATCCGTCAGCATGGTCAGCATCCCATCGGTTACCTTTCCTGAGTCAGTTTGCTATCGATCTATCGATCGAGACATTTGGGGTGTTTTTTTTTTATGAATCTAATGCAGTTTGAAAATTTGGGCGTGGCAAAAGGACGTTTTCGAAAATTGTCTCCTACACCTAAAATTTTAATCGCACTTCAAATAAACTTGGCATGTCTTTTACAATCATATATATCCTCTAAAAAATCGACTTTATTGATAAATTTTTAAGGGTTACCTCTCCGGCACTAGAATCTGTCACAAAAATCCCAAAAAACTGTCCTAAAATCGGAATTTCTCGAGATATTTCAATGAAATTGAAATTTAGTTTAATTAAGATTGGGCCTACGATATTAAATTTCCAAATTTGGAAAAATTGGGCGTGGCGTTCATAAAGTTTCAGAGGTTCCTTTATGGTCTTGCAGAATACTTTGTCTTAACAATCGCAGTCTTGGGGCCTGCTTTGACCAAATATTCAAACGCATATAACTTCATAGCTTTGCCCGGTATTTCACTGTTAGGCTCTTCTGACTATAACACCCTTATTTGTTGCTTCTATTTTCATTTACTTTTATTGAAAACTCACGCGAGCGTGTATAATCTTGGTTATTCACTGATGTGAATGCTGTGCAACGCCAACGACAGCAACAGAAACAACAACACCAACAACAAAAGCGACAATGTAAGGCATGAAAACAATTTGTTGCGGAAAAAATTACAAAGTTGAAAAAATCCGAAAACACAGAGCAGAGAGAGAGAGAGAGAGAGAGAGAGAGGGAGAGAGCGAGAGAAAAAGAATTAGAAAAGCTGCGGAAAACCGAGATGGAAAGTGCAACTTGATTTTATCTATTGCACTGACAATATCCGCCATTGCCGCCGCCTTTTCCTTGCAGAATTTATTTTCCAATTGACTGCACTCATACATACTCGTACATATCTTATGGCAGACAGTAAAAAATAAGCCACAGTTGATGCCACACCGAGAACAGATACTGCCACTGCCACTGCAGCTGCCACTGGCTGTCGTCTGTTGCCTGACTTTGGCAACAATGTTGTTTCAGTTTAGCTTGATGGTATAATTTTTTTTACCTTATTCCTTTATGCCATTTACCTTTTGCTTCTATTTCTATTTATTTATTTTCCTTGAGCCATTTTCTGCTTTCTGTTTTTCTTTTTCCTTTTTTATTTATAATTTTTTTTTTTTTTTTTTTTATAGGAAACTCATTGAATTTAAGGAATCGCAGGCAATAAAAGGACTTTCTATGGCGCCTTGGAATGGCATTCCATTTTATTTAATCCGTGAATTTAATTTCAAAGAATTGATGTGGTTTATGGAGAGATATACGAGAGTTATTAAACATAATTTAACTGGTTTCGAATTGAGATCGGAAGCTTTTCCTGACTCAAGGGTGCTTCCAAATATTCATAGCAACGGAGTTTGTAGGAGTACAGTCGAATGTGGATGGTGTGAGTCCCGGATAGAGTGAACACCTGAGTGGTAAGAACACATGGAATGATGTTTATACAAGAAATTACGCTGTTAGTATCAAATTTCTTAAGAAGGCCATTCAAATATCATGAGGGGAAAGTAAGAAGCAAACGTTCCTATAGAATTTTTTTCAAAAACTGAGCTTTTTTTTTATTTATTTTTTAAAAATAATTAATTTTTAAAGCTTACATGAAAATTTGTGTGTGTTTGAATCGAATAAGTCAAAATTGACATAAAAAAAAAATTGTGCTTCGATAGTGTGAACAGCCTCGGTAAAATGAACAGTACTTGCTTATATTCGTTCACCCATCCACAGTAAGTATTTCATTCATATTTTTTTTTTTTGAAGCTGAGGTATATTCATTGGTATTCCAACAGTTCTTTTGACCCATTTAAAACTTCTGTTCTCAAAAACCTAAAGAAGACTTGCCACATTAATATATGCAGTAAGGGGTTAAGAGTTTTATGTCAAGAAAGCCAAAAAAATTTATTTTTTATTATTATATTAAATTTAATTAAAGTTTTATTCTTTTTAAACTTTAATTTTTTAGTTTTTCTTTAGGAGATTTGAATAGCGAAGAAATTTAAAAATTAAAATTTTTATTCATTTTCAATAAATTTTCCATACGTTTGCAATCCAATCTTGCTTCTGAATGGGTTAAGTAAGAAGCCAAGAATTCTTTTTGTTCCCATTCCTTATCATCTCAGTCTATCCCCACATCAAGTAGAAGTAAAAAGAAAAAAAATTCCATACAGAATTTATCATCAGCTTAAAAAGTCTAAATACCAAAGTTATAAATCATTTTGCTTTTCATATTTTTTCGCAGCTTAATTTTTAATATCCTTTCTCAGCTATTTTCATTTTAATTTTTTTTTTTTTTTTTGGACCCACATCTGCCGTTTGGCGTGTCTCCTCTTAAAATTCCATTCAACTGAAGATTTGATCATTCATCGTGATAAGAGAACGCGAATGTCAGTGCCAATAAAAATTTCTCTGCCGAAGGGGGTCGATTTTCGTTTGTCCTTCTCTGTTTTTCGTAGCATACTTTCCTGCATTCCTAACATCATCATCCACTCAATCGCATTTTTACGCTTCTTATCTATAGATTTATATCGTATTTGTCTGCAGTGACGAGTGCGATTGAAACGATTTTCAATAAATGTATTTTTTTTTTCTATTTTGCTTTTTTTGAAGTTTCGCACACTTTCGTCATATTTGCACTTAATGCAGCACATGTCGTGAGTTGAGAGTGTCCTCTCGGAGAGTTATTTTCATTGTTAATTTTTGTTTTTTTTTTTAATATGCAAGATAACGATAAATCGGCTTGCTCTTTGAAAAACGTCAATACAGTGAAATAAAGGGAGCCAGAGACAGAATGAAATATGACATCCGATGCGACTTAAGAGAAAAATAAAAATAAGTCCCTAAAAAAAAAAATTGAATTCTTTTCTTTAAGCACTGGAATACTCGTAGAATATGGTAGAATGGTATGCCTCCAGACGAGCACGGAAGCGTGCCAGGGATTAAGAAGATAATGGAGTTGAATGGAGTTCTTTAGAGAGAAAAGAATGTAAACTGAAATCCTTTAAGTGATTTGATACTTTTCTATAAAAAAAACAGTCTGAATGGAGAAAGTAATTGAAGTAATTGAAGTGCAACGAAAAAGAGGACTCCAAACGGTGTTACGAAAGTACAGGTATCGATGTGAAGATAGATATGAAATATTAAGCTGCCACTGCTACCTTATTCTAAGGACTCGACAAAGCCAATACTATGCAGATTCCCTTGGTTTGAGATTAATTGATACTCTAATCGCCACCTTAGTCCATTTAAGTCAACTTCATGTGAACCAAACAGTTAAGAATTATCTGAAAAGAGCCAACTATTAGTCTAGACCAGTCGTAGCAGGTGATTGGCTAACCAATGAACGAGCTACTTTGGCAAATAGTCATCACAATGAACTTTGATGGTGAACTACTACCACACTATTTATACGAAATAGTGCTCGTAACTGCATTATTTACAAATCATGAGAGTGGTTTACTATATCGAAATTTGTAGAAGCTATGCATTCGTAGACATTCCAATTACATTGTGCGCTACTTGTGAATACGACCTGTTTTTACTTTACCAAATTTAAGAAAGTCAATCAAGTAGAATTGTTGTAATCTCAATTTAAGGAATAATATATATAGTTTCGCGGTTCACCAGCCATAAGAAACGCCTTTTTTTTTTATCATCTTATTACAATAATTGTAATAAAACATTTATACACAAATTGTAGAGTTTCAATTTCATTTGCATCCAATGGTATGAAAAATTTATTCTTTGGACTAAAAAAATTAGAATTTTTCCTATTAAAAGACACATAGTTTAATGTATTAATCGAAATTGCTTAAAAATGTAATTAACTGGTGCAAAACTGAACGGTGCTCTTCCTACATATTTCATGCCGATTTTCCACAGAATTTTATATGACAGGTATATTGAGAACTAGTACGAGTTTTCACTATAAAGTTGTAAGCCTAGTTGCGCTTTATTTGTCAAGACCAAGACATCTCCATTACATTATTTGCTTAAATTCGTTCATTGCCCTGCCAAACTGATTGAATTTCTCGTATGTGTGAAAACCGTACTCAGTTTTATGAAAGAGTATTAGAAGCATTCTAGACTCTAGACAGATGATGATTGGAAGCTACTTTTGGAAAAAGTTATCAAATGAAAGAGGTAAAATATTTGAAAATTCATAACATTTTTTCCAAATATTTAACGATCCAATTCCAAACATTCTTTCACCCGATTAAGAAAAATCCTGAAGAACTAAAAAAACAAAATATCATATATGTTTTTAAAACTTATTAAAAATTAAGCCATTGTAACAACAGGACAGATTCGGATTAAGTAATGGTTGATTAATTTAAAATAAAATCTTACACTGTGATCAAGTTTAGTACTTTCGAGAATTTTTTTAAATTAATGCATCAAAATTATTTGAAATTCCATTATTTGACTAAATCGGAATGGTCAACAAGTTAAGTTTCCAACTGAATAATGGGTAATTACATTGCTATTCAAAAACGAACGGTTTCATATCTAGAACTATTAAGTCAAATGCGCTGAATACAATAGTGATATTGATTTTTTGGGATTGGCTCAGTTAACCGAGATTTTCGCGTTTAAAGGTGAATCCCTAAAGTATGCAAGCATAATTTTGTTTTTTAATTAAAAATTTCACTTGCTCCAAAAATTAATTTCGATTTTGGGACCCGTTATTATATTTGACAAGACGGCTTAATGGGAAAGCATAAGACTAGCAACCGAGAATTCTGAAGTTCAAAGCCCAAAAAAGTATAATAGAAATAATTTTTTATTTTTCGGATGAACTCCACACTACCCGAAACTTAAGAAAAAATCCGAAATACAAAAAAAAAAAATTATTTCGATTAAACTTTTTTTGGCCTTGAACTTCAGAAGTCTCGGTTCCTAGTCATATGCTTTCCCATTAAGCCGTTTATTAAATAATCTTAAAGTTCTTTTTGAGAACTGTTTCTTTAAATTTAAAAAATATTTTTTAAAAAAATCGAATGTCAACAGTTTCACTTCCCCCAAAAGTATGCTTCAATTTTTATACCCAGCGTAAGCGGGGTATATTAGTTTTGTGCAAATCTTGTAACAGGGAGAATTAAGCTCCGGAGATATAGAAAAATATATATAGAAATGATCAGGATCAAAAACTGAATCGATTTAGACATGTCCGTCTGTCCGTCCGTCCGTGGTCGGATCTCCTCCGAAACGGCTGAACCAATGAAGTCGAAATTTGGCACACATGTATATCGTGGTCCGAGTATGATCCTAAGTAAAAATGGGAGACATCCGCCCACTGACACGCCCACAAATGAATATAATGTGTTCTCAGAAAAATGCTTGTAACTTGCGAACCACTCAACACATTCCATTGATATTTGGTGTACTGGTAAACTACGAAAAGGGACATATCCTGGAAAAAAATGGACGCCGCCCTCCGTGAGCCACGCCCACAAATAACCCCACAAATAAGGGCTTATCGTAACTTGTGAAGTAAAAGGCGTAGAAGCTTTAAATTCGCAGCATAGGTTGACCAAGGCAAATGAAAGGTGTAGGAACAAAAATTTATGTAGCGCGCCCACTGCCACGCCCACAAATAGATAATTTTCATAACTTCCGAAGTAAAAGGCGTAGAAGCTTCGGATTCGCAACATAGGTTCACCTAGGCGAATGAAAGGTGTAGGGAAACAATTTATGTTGCCCTCCTACTGCCACGCCCACAAATAGAGAAGCAAAACATAGTGCGCTCATAATGTCGGGACGCTGGGTATTTCAAAGTCGGGCTTGACCGACTTTAGCTTTCTTACTTGTTTTAAATTAATTTTAATAAAATTGAAAGAAGCACTTATAAAACACCAACTACCGTTGGGATTGCAGCGAAGTTTTGGACAGGAGTTCTACTAAATACAAGTAATTAACGTTATCGTCATTATTCTGTCATAAATATATAGCAACATGAGCGAAATGTATATATTTTTTAATGAAGTTAGTCACAATTTTTAAACCGCGAAATCTCAAAAACTAGAGCCAATCTAGAAAAACGGTTGATAGGACTGAATTCAGTGGCCACCAAATATGTTAACGTGATTTGTCTCCATGTTGTCGGTAAAAATACCAAATTCGAGCACAGTGTTACCATTGGTATTATTTTTCGTGAATTTATAACAGCGACTAAGTCTAAGATATATGTCAATTTTCCCTAATCTTCCGTTTACATAACAAAAATGGATAGACTGTGGATATTAGCTATTGCAGAAACTCACACTTTTTGGGGGAAAAAAAAACTAGTAAAAAGAAAATTATCAAACGATCAATGATCGTATCAACTGTCGAATTATCTCAATAAAATTCAATATTCATGTTGCCAAACATTGACGGCTTATTATGCATATAAACGAATTGATTCAATGCTTCCAATTTGAAAGCAAAAGCAAAAATAAAAAAAAAAAAAACGAAAAGCAAATCGCTGCGTTTGACATTTGAACCAGCTGAATAGTCCAACAAAAGCTTGTTTTAGGTGGAAATGGCGGAAAATTTGCTTTGCAGACTTTAGCATGGGATTGTAATAAGAGAATGTATTGACAAAACATAATCACGTGACAATACACACAAATAATCGCGATGCCATATCCATACACGCACAACATTTTCGCAAAGAAAAAAAAAACTTTTTTTATTTCGCAAATAAAAAAATGCAATGAAGCAAAAGGAAAGGAACGAAGCGGAATGAAATGAAATTTAATCAATCGTGCGTGATTTTGACAGTTTTGGTTTTTTTTTTTTTTATTTTTTTTTGTTGCTTAATTTATCATTTCTACAATAAATGGGCAATTTACATATTTATGTTAAGTAAGTAAGCCACAAAAGCTGCGTCTGGGAACCCAGCGGCAAATTATCTCCTGCATGATAAAGTCACCAATGATGTCATCGATGACATATAGGTGACATTGTCATGCATGACATCTTGGAGGACATGTCATCGTGGAGGGATGCTGTTCATGTGCTTTACTCTCATTGGCTACTGAAATTTAAATAAGGTTTTAGCGTCAGTTCAGCGTTAGCATGAAGTGGCGTAGATGATGAGTGCTCGACTCAGATTCCGAAGATCGCGGGTTCGATCCCTGGCAGAGGCGAACAAAAATTGTTAAAAATAGATTTTAAAAAATTTTCGAAACATTCAAAGAGAGGCAAAGAAGAGAGTTATCAAACTGGTTTCTATAATTTGACATTTAGAGAGAAAAGAGCAATGTGCTCTTCTCAAATGCTTTTTTCGCCATCGCATCCCCTACCATGACCAGTGATATTTTCTAATCTTCCGGTGATAATGTCACCGCTGAAGTCCCTGTCAGCTCCTGTGTAAATGTCATACAAAGTGTCAGCGGAAATAGCATGCATTCCGGCTCCGAAGTCACTAGGACATCATCGGGGATGTCCGCGGGACATTTCCCGCTGGGAAACGATGCCGGCCTTCTGTGTGTGTCTAAGCATTCAATGGCGAAAATCAATGAAAATGAGGTTCTCAATAAAATATTTTTTTATTGACGTAATGACAAACTAAACACACTTTCGTGACATTGACCAAAATGGATTGGAGTCCATTTTATGTTTGTTTTATAGCAATGTGCGAGGATCAAATATCATAATTAGGGCTCCGAAGAAAATGCCCTAAAAATGACAAAAAATTTTCTTTAAAAGGATGAAAAATTTCTGTTAAAATGTTCGAACCAATGCGCCTGGAAAATGTTCTGAAAGTCTTTGTTTAATGCCCAAAACTGATATCAAATAATAGGGGATGAATTTCCTTCAAAAATGAATTTGCCTCGAACACATCGCAATCTCGTAAACCAGGCTTGGAATAAGGCAACGTATTTTTATAATATTTTTGAGGACAAAATCGGACATAAGTCCAACAGCAAAATTTTTATTTCGTTTTTCAAAATACAAAGGATTTCATGTTCTTTAAAGCTGCATCATTTCTTTCGACCATTTTCATAAAAATTTTGGAATTTATGAAGCATTCTTGTTTTCTGGCGCCCAGTTTTATTGAAAAAAAAATGTAAATGATGACGCTTAATGGCATAAAATAGAGGTATACTTTGTAGTTATATATATGGAAATA
Organism: Chlorops oryzae; assembly: GCA_020466095.1. Classification (NCBI taxonomy): domain Eukaryota; kingdom Metazoa; phylum Arthropoda; class Insecta; order Diptera; family Chloropidae; genus Chlorops; species Chlorops oryzae. The sequence continues at coordinate 18,239,757 of CM035807.1, read as the reverse complement.
AGGTTTGGATACTTTTCTACCGATAAGGGGCTTAAAAAGTTTGAAAGTTATTCCATATAAACAAGCTATCACCAAAAAACGGACGACAAAAGGGCCGGTTTTGAAAAACCGCGTTGAGCGACCTCTAAACCTTTTACAAAAAATCTGAAAAAATTCTGAAAACTATTTTACCCTATAAGCTTTCAGAAAACTCACGTTCCAAAAAAAATTTTTTTTTATGGGACACCTTAATGAACACGAAGAAACCCCCTCAAAATTAAGCATTTTAAATGAGTTCTTAATCATAAAATGAACCGCTTAAGGACATTTTTCAGAGGAATGAGAGCCTGAAGTCGTTACCAGCATTTTTCATTGTCGTTATTTTTAATGCATTTTTTTTTTTTTTTTAAGACCTAATCAAAATTATGAAGAGAAAAAAAGTTTAGGCTTTTTAGTTTAAGAAACAGGCCATGTTTAAAAGTTTCTAAGTAGCACCTTCTATGTATCTTAAGGAAACTATTCGCACCCGCTTTACATAAGCCGGATAATACTAAACAATATGTTCCTCAAGAATATCTTTCTGGATCTATAAGCCGATTTCCTATTAAAAAATCAAAGGAGTTTATAACTAAAATATCTCTCAAAAAAGCTTAAAACATTGTTGTCACCAGTTTTCTTTAAAGACTGCAATCGTTTACAGCAACATGTTGCTTTGGTTTTGTTGCAAATCTATAATTGGTTCGAATATGCTTCAATTGTTGCGTTAATTTCTTGTTTTTTTTTTTTTTTTTTTTTGCTTTTTTGTTTTGTGAAAGTCCACACTCTTTTAAAAAGATTTATATTTCTACTGATATAAGCAATTGAATCCTCAACCGATAAACTCTTCGCTTAATATGAAAATCCTCTTAATTAATATGAATGCAGGTTCTCAAAAAAATTCATATTTTTTCACTGCTTTAAATGCCCCTTTTTGCAACATTTCGAACATTTTATTTCAACATTCATTCATTCATTCATTCATTCATTCATTCATTCATTCATTCATTCATCCATCCATCCATCCATTCATTTTCGGTACCTCTCCCCACAAAAAACTAATCGACACTTGGCCAAACAAAATGATTTAAATCCCTGTTGAACGCACACGCACACGCACACGCACACGCACACGCATCGTTTGTCGTGTTCACATTCAATTGTTGTTGTTCCATTCGATTCCATACCTCATGCCTTTCCATACCGTTCCGTTCGCTTTTAGCCATCCCCGTTTTCCTGTATATGCAATTACAAACGAGCAAGATTGAAAATTTAATTGTTTGTTTGCGCAGAATTTGCATATAAATTTGGCATATGTCACCGAATTATTATGATGAGGTTTTATGGAGTTGTCAACGAGCGTTCGTCGTCGTCCACCGCATGAGGTCCAGAGAGCATGAGCTACGAGCGTTTGAATATTACTGCTCATGTCTCACATCGTCGTCGTCGTCGGCGTCGTTGCTGTAAACACCACCAACACGAGGACCGGGACCAGCTCCAGCTACACTCTCAGCGCCACTACTACCTTCAATACCATCCATCTCTGGCGGTGCCCTTGTCTCTTCTTGCCATTTGGTGGCATGTTCTTGTTATTGTCGTTGCGGTACAATGATGATTTATGCGCTTAAAACCAATGACAATATAATGAAAACGAATGTGCGGGTGCACGAGGAGAACGGGGAGCTTGCCTACGCTTCAAAACGCCCAACAGATTCGAATGTCAGGGAATAAAAAAAAAAATAGAAAAAAATTAAAATCTCAGCGTAAAATGGCAACAAAATGGGAATTAAATATTGGCATACTGCTTTGGATAACCTGAACGAGAAAAAACAAAAATCTAAAAAAAAAGAATCCAAAAAAAGACGGACAAAATTTTTAATAAGATTTTAGACCTCGAATGTGGACAAAATCGTATTACATACGCATCAGCGATGAGGACAATGATGACTCCGAATTTATTTCTGCGGAAAGTTTTTGTGATTTTAACAAAATTACTTTGGAAAAACGAAAAAAAAGAAAGAGAGTGGAGCATAATAAGTTCTGTTGTCATCAGTCCAGATTGGTTTCAATGTGCACCTCTCAAGATATTCAGATGACCATTTGAGTTTTATATAAACTTGACTGTAATTTTAACTGTGGATCGTTATTCAAAGGGTCTGTACGGATTAACGAGGATTTTAGAGGGCGATGTGATATACTGTTTCAGAAATTGAAACGAAAAGGGCTCTTATTTGTGATCATTGATCATGGGTTTATCTATCAACTAGAAAATCAGAAAAAATAAACACCCCTGAAAATATACTTCTAATTTTTTTTGGCGACGAATGATTCATTGGCATAGTGCACAAAGCTTTCCGAATTGCCGGAAGTTTTCGTTTCGTTTTTCATTCTTTCTTTGCCATTGTTGCTGGTCATCAAAGTGGAAAAGTGGAAAATGCGAGAACATAATGGAAATATGGTAATGATTTATTTATCAACGGTAAACAGACCGAACCAAGGACCATGCCACACAAACCAATCTCAGATGCGCATTGTGTCTGGAGACAAATGCCAATGTTTGCGGATAAATACCCAAAAAATGTTTTGATTCCTGACAGAACGGAGGAGGAGCGGCAAAAAGTGTGCTGTGACGTTGCGTCGTTGTGTATTGTGCAGTCTAGTATGAGGCACGGTATTTTCTATGCTCGCTCTTTCTCTGCTTCTATGTATATGTATGGACGTATGGGCTCTTGGCTTATGATACACGCACTCAAATTAAGATTCGTAACAGCACTTTACACGAGAGCGTGTGTATGAAAGCGTTCGTTGGTCGCTTTTGTAGTACATCGGGAAAAGCCCTCCGGCTCCAATCATGTTGATGACGATTTAAGTAAATTATCATGGGTCGTTCGAGACTAAGCCAGATTGAAAATCCGAAAATCTCGTCAAAAAAAAATAGAAAAAAATATTTTAGTTATTACTTTTTTCCCTGCTCTCACACGCCACTCTGGGTTCCTTTCATTTTTTTTTTTAAATGTTTTTTTTTTGTTATTTTATAATTTGATTGTGTTGCGTATAAAACGAAAGTTCTCTGAGTGTCAATTTTCAAAAAGCTGTTGTCTGCGATTCAAGTCGTGTCGATCCGAGTCGAGCCGTGCCGAGCCGGATGGAATGAAATCGCGTTAGGTTGAGTTGTTCCGTTGGATTTGCACCCATCAACATGAAGTGACGTTTTAATTTGTCCTATGAAAATATTTGCACACACGACTGGCTTTGCTTCAAAAGTAATTGAATTAAACTTGAGGGGAGCAAAATGGAAAACCTTTGACGGAATCAAGCTAAAAGCATGCAAGCGAAAGCCTATTGCCCTTTATAGAGTAGAATTTCACATTTGCTATTGAATAATTTTTCGATGGCTCTATATAAAGTGGATCTTGATTTTCGTCGAGAGAACGAGAAACAGAGAAACAGGAAGCATATTTAAGAGGTTTAGATTTTCAATAGCACTGAAGAAAATTTCTTGAAGGTTGTAAGAACAAGAAAAATATTGAATTTTCTACTAGAAGAATCATTCTGTGCCGCTGAGTAATTTTTGTATCGAAAAAGTGAAGCTATTTAGACGAGTTTGGATGTGAAGATGAAATAGTTTTGTTGAGCCATTTTGAAGGGTACAAGAGTCAGTTTTAAACGTTGTAGGAACTGCTCTATAATCTTTACTTTTGATGAAGGGTTTGTCCTTGGAAAATGTTTTCTTGGAGTAATCAAAAAATTATATCACAGGAAACGAAAAATAAAATATATATAGAATGATGATTCACAAACCAAAATGCAAGAAATACTTTTAAAAAAAAATATATAAAATTACATTTCAGTCGATTTTACCGAAACCAATACATGATCCTGCGGAAGCTTGTTTTTTCACAGCCATATTTTTTTTTTTTTTTTGTTCCAGAAGTCATATTACATTACAAAAATGAAGGAAAGTGGAAATTTATGTCAATATTCACCATGTTTATTTTCATTACGCCCAGCCAGATGAAACATACTTAAAATTCAAAAAAAAAAAAATGTTGCATACTTCTCGGGTGTATTTGTGATAGCATTTTGTGTAATTTTTTATCACAAACCAGTTCTGATGATTATGAATGAAACATCCAGTCGATTGCTAATCAGAAATGATACTTTTTTTCGGTAGAAAATGGAACCCTAGCTGCAAGTCTTTTTGGGGACTCATGTTTGTTATCCTTTGCGAGTTGTATTGCTTTCCACTTCCAAGTCTCCTATGACTCATATTCGTTATTAAATTCGTATCTTTTTTGAAATATACTTATTTGTAATATCGAGGTCTTTGTTAACTCGTTAGGCTACCACCTTTTCGACTCTCCTACGACTCATATTTGATGTCGTTTTCGAGTGCTCTTTTAATCTTCCATGTGATCGACCACTTTTCAATCATCAAAAGGGGGGCTCGAAAATGGCTCGTATATGAAACTTCTCGTAAAACAATCTTTCAACTGCTAGCGGGGATGCATTGATGTGACTTTTCCGTACGGTCATATCACGTTTTGCATATCAAAATGTATCCCTAAAAAGCTTTGAATAAATTTCTTGGAATTACCCTCTAAGATTTTCATCAAAAAGACAATCAGAGCTTCAGCTAGAGTGCGAGTACCAAAACTTCGCAATATTATTTCAATATTTTTTTTTTTTGCGTGTCGGAAGGAGGGCCCTTAAAAAACGCCCAATTGCTTGTCTATATCCCTTTGCTTCAAAATTTTCTAAGAAATATTTCTGAAATCCTTTTCCGATAGTCAATTGGCACATTAAGCACTGCAAATTTAAAGATTTCCCAACTCTCCGTTTTTCTCTATTGATGCGCTGGACCAATCTTTGTATATTATTCCATATTACTGTACTTCGATTTCTTTTCTACTTTCACTTTTAGATCATTTGGGGGCTCTGAGGAGAATGGGTGCTTTGATTGTTTGCGAATTTCCCTCGGGTATGCTATAACTCAAACGTTTGCTGATTACATTTAATACCGTAATCGAATGTTCACAGCCGTCATCAGCTGCGTTCATCGAATCGTTGCGAAGCGAGGCGAGGCGAGAGTGGAGGCGAATTGAGTTGAGTCGATTCGACGATGCTGGACGATATTGTAGAAGAGCTGAAGAGCGCTTGGGTAAATGTTTGCCTTGCTGTTCCGTTTTATTCGATGATGATGTACCGCGGCCACAATGTTGGTCGGTTGGTCGGATTGGTGTTACAGTATAGACGAAAGTGAATTTTCAAAGAATTTCGTATATTTTTTGATTCCTCGGTTGTATTTTTATTTATTTTTTTTTTTGGTCTTTTGCAACTTAGGTCAATTTTTCGCTTTTCATCTCTGGCGCGTCTTTTATACTGATTCCTTTATTCTCAGCCCAATTTTCATAAAACTGAAGTGAGTAAACATTTTATGGTAGAGCTGTGCAAAGACTTGATTGATTCCTTGTTTTTTTTTTTTTTTTTTTTTTTTGTTCTATTTGCCAATTTTTTGATGCAAAAGAAAGCTTTAAAGAAAACGAAATTTAAAGAAGAAAAAAAGAAAAACACAATTGGTACTATCAGATCAGTCCCATGCAATTGAACTGGCAATTGTTACAAGGAATTTTTTTTTTTTTGAAATTCTAAAGCCATTTTTCCAAAACGATGGCATGAGTTGCAATTGAAAACCGTTTTATCGAAAAATGCGCGAGCAAAAACAGAATTGGACAAAAAAAAAATGGCTGAATAGAACCTTACAATAGCGCTCTAAGTGAATGTATTTAGTGAAGCAAACAGTTACGACACCGTCGCTGGGTAAAGGCTCTTGCCAACCGAAATGCAACATTTTCAGTCGTTTCAGGTCAGCGACAGTTAAAAGGTAACAAGAGACGAAGTTAGTCAGGCACCGGCCAGACACAGAGCCGAGCAGCAGACCTATATATATGATACCAACGCACACAGGCAGACAGACAGACAGATAGTGCGGCAGACAGGCAGGGAGACGTACGAACAGTCATACGGGCGAGTCGAACGGCCATTGAAAATGTCGCTCTAAGTGTCACGTAAGAGTATTCCATGTGTGCCATTCCATATGAGGGTAATCGTTCAAATTGTTACGTCTCAATTGCGTCGTTTGGGATTGCAAAGTCGAAGAACCGCCGCCATCAATAGATGGAATTTTTCTTCATTTTCATTCGTTTTGGATCATTTTTTGTTGGTTGTTCTCTAGCAACACACAGTTTTTAAACATTGTCTGCAAAAAAAAAAAAAAAATGCAACAACGGGTTGGGTTAACTGGCCGAAATTGAATTACACCCACGCGTTTGAGAGAGAACTTTTAAACTTAATGGTTGCTTAAATTTTTTGGGCCACCAATTTATCTTGGAAATGATTTTAGTTTTGAAAAGATCGAAAAAGAGGAACCTTTTTCTTTTTTGATAAGTTCTTCTGCCTCTGCGACATCGCACTAGATTCATACCAACCATGACATACAACCTAAATAGTATATTTTATTGGTAAACGGAACCAATTTGAATACCATAGTAAAAACAACAACAACAAAAAGGATAGAGAAAGAGAAAGAGAAAGGGGCAAGAATTAGGTCTAAAAGAGAAGTCCACAAATAGATACTATCCAAAAATCCTTGGTTGGGAGGGAATTTCTGAAACATAAAGCCCGTAGAGTGACATTTCAACCCATTTTCCCTACAACCCAATAGCATTTTCTTCAAAGCCTCTTAAAGTTTCTCCGCAACCTCAAAATAACAAAATCCGGTAAAAAAAAAAAAAAAATTTGGGGCCCCTTCAGTAAATCCGGACGTAGGAGAAATCGCACCCACTCCCCTTTCTTTCTTCATGCCTTTGTGCATAGTTGAAGTCTAAATTTTTCCATCAACTGATCCCACTTAAAAGCAGGACTAGCCAAAGTAAGCCGCAGTAGTATTGATATCTTTAGAAATAAAACTTTTCATTTATTTAACAAACAAATCTTCAATCAATGAATCATACCTTAACCCATACTCTCAAGTAGGTAAATAATTTATAAGCAGCTAATGAACTTAAAGAGTTCTCCGACTCAAAAACATTCCGAAGAAGGTTGGGCGATCCAATCAACATTCACCCCATCAATTGAAAGAACACAAATGTTACAGTTTTCAGATTTTTTAAGAAATGAAAACAAATACAAAAACAAAAACGAAACCAAAAACCAACCCAATAGGAGGGGGAGAAATCACCCTCTAACAACCCAATCGAGTACATAAATTTTACAATCAAAGATCGAAGTAGATAGCATATTAGACTGCTATGTCATAAATTCCCAAAAGCCATTTAAAGTAGGACAGCGTAAGGAAAATCACTTTGGAGTTGGAGTGCTAATGTACACAGATTTCGAATCGTGCCACGATGAGAAGAGGAATACGAAAGCGCCCATTTTCACCAATTACCGCATACAAAAGAGAAGTGCGGAACAGTACAGAATAGAGTAGAGAATAAAAAAAAGTGTCTTTTGAGGGTTGTTGTTAGGTTAATGGTGGGATGTAAACGGTGACACATTACAAATTTACACTTTTCCCAAATGCACGTAATCTATTTGCACCTAATGGGCTTACGGAATAACGCGCAGTGCGTTGCAATTAGAATTTTTTTTTTTTTTTTTTTGAGCTCAACGTAAAAAACTCTCTTTACAAACAAAGGGACAAAGACAATCTTCCGTTAAGTAGGGTACACAGACCCCCGCACACGAAATTCTTCATCTCACTCCAAAGAAGGTTTGCATGAAAGAATGAATGAATTGGTTGAGGCGTTTTAAAACTCCATGAAGGGTGCTGAATTTTGCGTGTGATACGTTAAAAAAAAATTTTAATTTCGTCAAAAGTGAAAGAATGAAATTTGAAAAGGACCTTTTCCGTTTTGATTTTCAACTTTGCACTTCTTCCTTCTTTCATTAGTAGATTCGAGAGTTTGCGATACCAAAATTCATTATGCCTTTAAGGCATGCAAATCAACAGTTACAATCAGTTACCATTGACATGAGATGCAAGAATTTTTCTTGCCAAAAGGACTTGGATATGGATAGCAAGCAAAAGAAGTCGACAGATGCAATATCAACGTGTCAAAGTGAATTTCACAAGAGTTTTGAGATGGGTGGGAAAACGAAATTGAATCGGTATTTTGAAAAAAAAAAAAATCTTAAAAGAGATTGAAAGATAATTACACATAAGACATTTGTCTAAAGAATCTTTAATTAATGAATATAGGAGAAAAAAATTTAAATCAATAGATTCAAAAGAAAAGAAAAAACTGAAGCCAAAGAGCTGATTGAACATCCAGTCATTAAGGACTATTCACTCGTAGAGGATAGAGATTTCATTTCCATTACGGAATTGGCTTTTAAACAGTGGATGGAAAAAAATAAATATTCAAATTAAGTACACTTTGCTTTTTGAGCGAGGGGTGGCCGGGGAAGAGAAGGGCCGGAGTAAAAGATGGCGAGAGAGGGTCCATTTCATTGTTAGACGGAAGACTCCTGTGAAGAAAAGCTGTAAGAAAATTCAATCGTTGAAGAAAAACCCAAAGTCCCTGAGTTTGAAAACATATTACGGGTCCTCTTACAACCTCAAGACACCAGAGTAATTCTTTTCCCTAAATAAGTTGATACCTTATGATAAGAGTATGTGCTATGTGTTTCGTTGAAGAACCATTGGAAGAGAGAAAAACTTTGGATTCTAATGTTGTGGGCGGCCAATTCGGAACGTTGGCAATTTGTTTTTCCCCAGGTCTGTAGCGGGATCTACCGGTATCGCCGGTATCATCGTCTATGGTTATTAGTCCTTACGATTCGTTATAACTTATTTTCATTGGTACGGATTGAAAACGATCTCAAAATACTTTCAGAGGGAATTTTAACAGAAAATGGCCCCGAAAGTGCATTTATCGTGGCATATTTTATATAAATACAGTAGAATCTCGCAAAAGTTAATCGATTTGTCCCAGGGGTAATCAACTTTTCCGAATTATTAACTTTTCCAAATGTCTTTCAAAATCGAAAAAAATTAATGAAATAGAGACTACATGCATAAAAATATGTTTATGCAAACATTACATGCTTATTTTATTTAAAGTTTTTATTTTAAATCAGTTTTACACAGATATAGTTTAACTCAATTTTTTTCAACAACTTCTATTTCACAATAAGGCTGCACGGTTCGATCGAATTTGTCACTTTAAACTGTTACCGTTATGATATGCGTTGTCTTATTTTGTTTTTCTTCGCTATTCCACGTAATACACACGAAATAGGGGTGATTTAATAAAAAAAAGGAAAAGAAAAAAATTACGCTCAGAAAAGTTAACGCCAAAATTAACATTTTAGAACGCTACGTGGGAGCTGAAATTCGATTAACTTAACCAAGCGTTTAACTCATTCGAGCGGTAACTTTTGCGAGATTCTACTGTATATTTTTTTTATTTTTTATTTGTACGTACAAATTGCAATATATAATATGTTATGCTTGAAACTCGGTGGGTATCATCCTCCTTCGTGTAAATGAAAAACAATGGAATAAGTTGGGCTTCTGATTCCGAATGGAATTTCAAGCATAATACTGTGGAATAAACTTGTGTGTTTAGCATGCTTAAAAGTCAGCACAACAATGCCTGCGAGCGTTGTTTCGTTGGAATTCTTTTATTTATTTTTTTTTCTTTCTCGTTTTCTTCGCTTTTCTGTTTAACCACGCAAGGGATGTCATGTGACGACACGAACTTTTTATGCCAGATTTTTGTTTTTTCCTTCTGTCATCTCTTCTAGTGCTTACTTTTCACTCGTACTCATGTCACAACAAAGCACAATTTAATCGTCTTTAATGCTTCAAAATCTGCGATTTGCGATTCTGACATAATTTCCTCAATGTCTTTGTTTTTCCTTTCCATTGCGGAAATTCTTTCAAAGAGATAATCACTTGAAGAAGGCTCATTAAAGTATAATTGAATACCATCCAATTTCGTATGAGAGAACTTCGTTCTATTTTTTTCCTTCTTTTTTTTCTTTATTTTAAATTAAATTTATGCCACAAGCGTCTAGACTTTGAAGGAGTTTAAAATCTTCTCAATAAGGATGCTTTTGAAAAATTCTATTACATTATGGAGAAAAAATCACTAGCCATCCAATGGGATTTTAATGAATTTAAAGAATAAATTAATTGGCAATATATTCAACGGCAACGAGATTTTAATGAACAACATTTTTCCAGCCCAAAGAAACACAACCTGAACTTCCATCTGAACAAAGAGCACCCTCAAAATCGTCGCATATCCTTTCACTTTCATACACATGTATGTATCGATATACGTTCGTGCGCTCCTTTCCGAATGACCGTATCCCAGAGCAAGTAATTTGTCACGCCAATAGAACTCTCGCCGACACACCTTAAAACATACTTTGACCGGAAATTTCATCAGACAGTGCAATATCTCGTACCATCGCACATACATACATACATATTTTGAGAGCCGAGAGTGTCCATGCGTTAATTACGTTTTCATGTGGACGGACGGCGAGAACATTGATCCGTCTGGTCTCCGACGCCCGATGAACTTTATGCATGAAAATCCCGAAGTAGATTATTTCCACATTAGTCCACTACGCCCGTCCTTAGTCCACAGTAAAGCTGGTACTCTGAAAGTCCTTGGTCCTCTCCATTCACTCTTTGTACGGGTTCGATTCTTCGGTACCGCATCCGATATTCGTAGTTCTTTTTATTTGTTTCTTCTTTTTTCTTTTTGGCTTTTTTCAGTTTTCCTTTCGCACCGTCCACAACCGCATGAAACGTGTACTCGACTATCTGGTCAAGCGCTTTCTCGTGTGTGTGCTCTCCGTGTCCTCTCCATGTAGCACACATCTATGTAGTAATTATCGTTAAAACAACAATAGCAAACAAGCTAATGAAGCCCTGAAGCTGCACTGAATATATAATGACGTAATAATACCCTTTGGGCAACACCATATGTCAAGATATCCACTGGCAATGGTAAAAAGCAAGTGGTGTGATTGCTCACATTTGGCAAATGGATAAATGCTTAAAAAAGAAGAAATAAGTGCGGGCAGGCGTGGGTTTTTTCTTTCTATTTTTGGTTTTCTTATTACGTGTTGCTTGCAAAAGTTATTTGAGTTGGTTTGAATGCCAATTTCGTAAAGTTATTATTGGCAGTGCGAGTTTAAAAATAGCGAAGAAAGCAATTAATATAACAGAGCTGTCAAAGGACTTTCATACTAATCAGAGGTGGGCACAAGAAGGGGCGGTCTTCCAATTGTTTTGCAAATCAAACTGAAAGAGGTATACCTACGGAAATATCGTCTGTGAACCCAAGAGGACAAAAACTAAGAAATTCCGTAAGAAATCAACGGTCCGCAAAGTTTACTAAATCGCAAAATAGCGACCGATAATGACTGATAACAAGGTGTTGTAACCACGCAACAGGAGCACCCAACTGTCTTTGCCCAACAGGAAGTCCTTGAATTCATTTGATTACTTTATTACAATCCAGTAGTAGAATGAAAATTTCATGAGGACCCTGAGATAGGTCGGGACTTTTAAAATGCAAGAAGAAGAATAATAAGAATAAAGAGTCAAGGTCCTATACTAACTGCACTAATCCCAAGCTATACTAAAGCCATAGTCCGTGCCATTCGATTCAGAAGCAAAAGTATCAGAAGGTCTCAGCTCTAGAGCACATGCTCACATATGTACACAGGTCTGTAGAGCGTTATTTTTGGCCTTGGAGTTTTTGCTTTCTGAAGTTCCTTGAGTGATTTCAGAAGTTCCATATACAGTATACTCCCTCCTTGCGGACAGCCCTCTTAAGCGGACACCTCTCTTAAACGGACACTTTTTTGGAATGCTCTAGTGTTCCTGCTTCTCAAATAGTTTACTCTTAAGCGGAAACCTCTATTAAGCGGACACTGTTTACCCCCTATGAACGCAATTCCTCAACAACAACCTCTTTTGGTCAAGAATATTACACAACACCATAGATACTCCTGTGAAATATTGTCAAAATATGGACCCTACTTTTCAGCTTATCTTTTAATATTACATTAATATACCGTAAATTTCAAAGCCACGTTTCAGCGGTTATGAGGCCAGTGCTGGGTATGCACTGAACCTAGAATAAAACTATGAAAATAATTCTGTTAAGAGGCTTTTACAAAATTATTACCCTCTCTGGCATGGTTGTTGGGTCCTAGAGAACCAATTCTGAACATTTGTCAACATTATGTCACACAAAAACATCACCATACATTTAAGGAGCGAAAAACATCGCCCATCATAGACCAATTTTCCTGGAAGAACTTCAATCCTCATTCAAGGAATATTTCATAGCCCTCCATGTGCGAAAAACAAATTAAAAATTAATACAAAACAGACCTAAAGGCCTATTTTTCTGACCATTAAAAACCTCTACACTCCTTATTTAGTTTAAAATAAAAATGCAAAGGTAACAAAGAAAAAAAACCCCTAATGCAGCTGTTGAAAAGCAATTATCCTCGATGATATGCAACTATCTGAATTACACAATATGCGATATTAGATTGTTTAATTGTTAATCGTACGGTATGAAAACGTTCGTACGGTAAGAAAATTGACAATAGACCATACTACCCTTGGATTTTGCTAGTCCTACATTATCCTTGCTAATTACCTGTAGTCACATTTCTGTTGCCATACCATATATGTATGTATACATATAAATACTCGTACCTATGTAATTGCTTCTGCCTCATGGTATCGTCATATGCATGTGTATCGTTATTTAAGTAAGTAATTTTTAATGTAAAACAAGCACTTGTCCTGATTATGTTTTTGAATTAATAATACGCTAATATTCCTACTGAAAAGTGTGTGACGTGCCTTGTGTCATTGTGACTGGACTGGACTGGCGTGGACTAACGCTGTACAGTTCACTCGAGTGTAATTTGTTCGTATATGGATTTACATGGCCAGTTCATGTCCTTTATGTGGTGTTATTATAAAATGCAGGCAATTAAGTCTTGATAGTTAAAAAGCAAGTGTTCGAGTTTAATGAAATAGAATTTTTAAAATGAAAATAATTAAGAAATTGCTTTTTTTATAATATCTTTTTTTTTTTTTTTTTGTTCGTAATTTGCCTTTATGTTGGGAAATATTTCCAGCTTTTATTGGAAGTGTTTTTAAACATGAATATTGATCTATCCGATAAACCTTGTTATCTGAACAGGTTATTTGAATGACAAAGAGAAAAAGTTGATTATATTTCTTACACAAAAAAGGCGGATACATTTACCTGCTGGTTGGTTTAAACAGTTTTAAGGTGGTAAAAAAAACCTAAAATAATCACAAGAGTATAAAAAAGGTCACATTAAATGATTAAAATAGCTTTTTTTAAGGGTTAATCTGAGACAATTCATCCATTAAAGAAGGCACATTAAAAATATCAATTTAAAAATTCATTGTACGTTATTTAAAGTTAGATAGGGACAACTGCATGAATATGGTCCCACCCGTGATACTAATTTTTAGTTTTTAGTTCATAATAATTGAAAAGAGGACATGATTCTTTATTTTTTTTATTAATTTTTTTTTTATTTATTTATATTATATAATACAAATTTTTTTAAATGTTTAACAATCGTTAGGAACTGAAACTCCACAATTTGTGCTCAGAATGGCTATCACGGGTGTAACGGGTGGGACAGTTTCTCGTGGAATTGCCCATAGACAAGAATGAAGAGTTAAAGCATGAGAAAAACTCTAGCCAGAAGTCGACTGGTCATGGCCTACCAATCGAAATAATTTCAAGGCACAAAAAAAAAAAATTAAAAAATGACTGAATCTCTCACTCCTGCTTATAGTCCTGCTTATAGTCCTGCCTCAATTCTGGTTTAACAGCTGAACAGGAAATGTCCTCAATGTATCTACATACATGTGGCAATGTAGGAATATTTTTCATCAATTTAAGTTTTTTTAGGTTCTAATTTTTATGGTTTTTGTTTTGTCTTTTTAAATTATTTTGCGCTACGCTTATGTCATCTAATTACAAGCTAGATGTTCTTGGCATATCCCAGCCTATCGTAAAATTTAATGGAAGTTCCTACATGTCTATTTTGAGAGAAAAACAAAAGCCCGATATATTGAGTTACAATTTCGGATGTGAAGCAGTCAATAAATTGTAATTTTTCAATTGTTATCGCCCACTTGTACGGTAAGTCAACATTTAGACTTTTGTCAATCGCTATTCTAATTCAAACAACAAACATGTGAGAACGTGCTGATGACGTCTTCTTAAAAGCCCATTCAATTCGCTCAGCCAAGGTGAAGGAGTTCCTCCAGGGCTTCGACAATCTGCCAAGGCACATAGTAGTCATATTATTACTCATGACTAAATTGACATTAATGTCGCAATAGTCATGTTCAAACACATGGAAGAATACAAATCTAGATATAGTAAGAGTAAAAAAAAAAAACAGGAACAACAAACAAAAAATATGTCTTACAATGTGAAACACTCATTCACACGCATAAATGTCTCAATCTTATCAGTGAGAATCCAAAAAACCCGCATATGTGACACCACGGACCAGCCTATGTTTGAGAGAACGTGAAGCAAAAGTGCTGCGAGCGTCAGCCTTATAGACTGGCGGGCGTTAATATAGTTTATCTTCATTTTCTTCTATTTCCGGTATGATGTGTCTACGTGTATGTGTATGTGTGTGTGTGTGTGTGGGCACAGACTTCTCCACAGCACGTCGTAAAATAATTCTTACTTAAATTTATTTTTATATGTTGAACAATATCTCTTACGTTAAGCAAAGTTTTTTTTTCTTTCTTTCTCAGTCCCCCTCTCCCCCTCTTTCCGTTATTCTTGACTCTCTAGCAGATCTCTTGTGGCTGAAATGTGCATTCCGAGTCGTCATCGTGTCTGTTTGGAGTATTATTCGAATCAAGTCGAACATGCGAACATGCACCTTTATCCAAATGCTCTTCCATGGAATTGGCAGGCATGTCTGCCTGCATACCAGCACACATGCATACATACATACATATGAATATATATCAGAGGCATTCAGTCATAGAATGTCCATACATATGAACATATAGAAAGACGTTGGCTTTTATGCTTTGTAGCGGTCAGAGCTTAATATTTCGGTCACGCAAAAGCCATCAACCTAAGCTAATGTGCCGACTTAAGTCGGCTGTGGATTTACCTTTGGCACAAGTCCTTCTATCATCGCATATCTCCACTGAGCTGGGCAATTCGGATCGCTGTTTGAACGAATGCTAGCACCATGAATGAAGTTCATGTCTGAGCGAGCCTGAACGCGCGTGTGTGTGCGTGTGGTTGCATGCTTCTTGCTACTTTCAACGGAGCTTTCATCATGGAAATCGATGTTTTCTTTTGATATTAGTGTTTTATGGTTCAATTTTTTTTCTTTTGCACCCGCCAGCATACATATAGAATTGTACGTGGTCGTATGCATTAAGGATGTTCGACATTTGCTGCTTAAGGAATTTCCTTTTATTAAATTAAATAAATCATTTTTCTCAAAGCAGACTTATTAGTTTTTTTTTTTTTTTTTTTTGTGTCTTAATGACTGCGGGACCATAATAAAGAGAACATTGATTGAAATCTCTTAAGATACGCCTTAGCTCAAGGATTAATGGTAAATTGTTGACTGTTTTTTATGATTGTACCTCTCTTGAGATTTAAAGCGAATGTGTTCAAAATTTATTTTAAGAAATACCGTGAGGACAAATCGACACCATAGAAGTAGGATTTCTAAGATCTTTCTGATGGCTCTTTAACCTTCAAGGAAAATCAAGTGCATTAAAGTAAGCTCGATTTATGTACAGTCATGTGAAAAATAATAGGGACAGTACCATAACCTTTTCTCAATGTTGAAAAAATCAAGGTTGTTTACGATTTTCTCGACTGTTGCTCATTACACAATGTTGTACTGAAACGGGACTTTAGATATCATGAGTTTTTTTTTTTACCAAAACTTCTAGCAGAGCCGTTTGCTAACTTGTTTTGCTAGGCAACACACGTTTTAAGTTGTGCGAAATAATAGGGACACGATTAATTTATTATGATAAAAAGATGTTTAGCAGTGTTTAGCAGTTAAATAAGCAATTATCGGTGGATAAATAAGATCCTTATTTTAAAACAAGTCAATTTCTCATAATACTCTACAAGGGATAGCTTTTGAGAAGCAATAATGGCCGCGGAATGTCCTTTGCCTTAGCCGAAAGAAAAATAGTGCAGAAATTTAAGAATCGAGGAAAGTCGATAAGACTAATATCAAATATCATGCAGTGCTCTTAAAATAAGATCTTCGATGCTTTCTATCATGTCCAAAAACTAGACACAATAGGAAGAAAACGAACATTTTCAAAATTTTTCGACAAAGGGCTTGACTAATGTTCCGAGCAAAACCCTTTTAAAATTTCAAATGGACTGCAACTTGAAGTGTATGCCTTAACTACATTCCGAACTATCCCGGAAAGGCTTCAAGAAGTTGGTCTGGGAGGCGGGTATTGGACCCTTTTTGTCCGTCAAGTATAGAAATTGACTTGTTTTAAAATAAGGATCTTATTTATCCACCGATAATTGCTTATTTAACTGCTAAACACTGCTAAACATCTTTTTATCATAATAAATTAATTGTGTCCCTATTATTTCGCACAACTTAAAACGTGTGTTGCCTAGCAAAACAAGCTAGAAAATGGCTCTGCTAGAAGTTTTGGTAAAAAAAAACTCATGTTATCTAAAGTCCCGTTTCAGTACAACATTGTGTAATGAGCAACAGTCGAGAAAATCGTAAACAACCTTGATTTTTTCAACATTGAGAAAAGGTTATGGTACTGTCCCTATTATTTTTCACATGACAGTAGCTTATTCCGGTCCCTCCCTCCCCCGCTCTATTCCTCTTTCACACCCGCTCTATGCCTCTCTCTCTCCCTCTCTCTGTCCCTCTCACTTTCCCTCTCTCTCTCCCTTTCCCTCTATCTCTCTCTCCCTCTCTCTATCTCTCTCACTCTCGATATCTCTTCCTCTCTCTCTCTCCCTCTCACTCTATATTTTTCTCTCTCTCTCTCCCTCTCACTCTATATTTTTCTCTCTCTCTCTCTCTCCCTCTCACTCTATATTTTTCTCTCTCTCCCTCTCCCTCTCCCTCTCCCTCTCTCTCTCTCTCTCGCTCTCTCCAGCTCCAGCGGTCTTGATTTTTTAATGGGCAGCTGAACCACGGTTGCCACTTATGGTACAATTGTACCAAAATTGGTACATTTTTTATCGTTTGGTACATTGGTACACAATTTCTCAAATTGGTAAATTTTTCAGATGGTTGCAAATCGATGATACTAGGTATGTTCCCATGCTACACGAAACTGCCCAATTTTCATACAATTTTTAAAACATTGGCCAGTTTTCGGCAGTTTCGTGCAGTACGGGAACAGGCCTAGTATTTAAAGAAAGTGATTTTGCGCCAACCCTGTTCTCAAAACTGGTATAGCTGCAACAGTGATTGAGTTCATGGTGCGAGGCGTAGTGATGAAAAAAATCTCTATCCGATTCATCAGTATCACGATTAATCGAAGGCAGCATTTATTAATTGATGCCTTCTACACAACTCAATTGTATACCTCGATTCTCGTTTTCTAGGCGAGAATAAAAATAATCGGCCTGATTATGTATTCCGACGGATCGAATCCGTTCGGATTTTCACAAAAAGCTCTTTTTCATTCATAAAAATTTGAAACATTTTTTGCATTTTGCACAAGTTAAATACCGTTTCGATTTCAGTCGGGAAGATTTTAAAGCTTTAATTACCATTACACCTGCCAAAGTTCTGTCAGAAGATGATGTTTCAATTTCGCCGTTACTTGAGAATTTCAGTTATTTAATTGAATGTGACCCTGATGTAATCGCAACTCAGTGGTCTCTTTTAAGGCTTTCCAATGTTGATTTAAAAAATTGCACCAGCTTGGAAACGTTTTGGGAAAAAGTAAGATTATTTAAAAATGGATTCGGTGAAATTGCTTTTAACGAACTAGTTAAATTTGTTAATGACTTAATGTGCTTATCCCACAGTTCTGCAGCTGCAGAAAGAACGTTTTTCGATCTTTCTTTAATAAAAACGAAACTAAGAAATAAGTTAGAATACGCCTCACTTAATAATATTATGCTGTCAAAAGAGCTGTGTAAAACTAATTAATAATGATTCTCATAACGTTTGGTCACCTAAAGACTGTTTTTTTTAGTATTATAATTTAAAAAATATTTTTTGCACAAAAAGAATATCTCGTGCAAAGCATTGTACCTTTTTATTTTGGTTTTTTGGCTGAATACTGTTTTTGTTATTACTTTTTTGTATAATAAATATGCGAAGCTAAAATATTTTTTTGGTACATTTTTTACGGTTTTGGTACATTTTTTGGATTGGTCTGGTACAAAAATACTTAAGGCGAGTGGCAACCGTGAGCTGAACATTTATTGATCACCTTTATGTTCTGACATTGCTCCGACACTTTCGAGATTGCAATTCTACATTCAAATATACTTTAGTATATATAGTATATATACATGTTAGGGAAGGATTAGCTGATTATCCAGCTTCTCTTTCTTCACGTCTTTGAATAGCATTTTTTCAACGAAACCTCATTTTATCAAATTAATCGGTCTCGGTTCTTAGACCTTCATAGATCGGTGTTGTTATTTATTTTTCTTTAGTCTTTCAATAATTTCCTTTCACTAGCAAAATAAACCTTTCCTTGGAACAGCATCGGAAAACGCATAAGAATAAAGCCTCAAAATTGTTTCAAAGAAGTATTTGCCACGACTGTCTTACGGCCCCCCATTACAATTTTTAAATCATTCTAAAAATACAAATGAAAAGAGAAATATCCAATCAGCTCAATCGATTCAAGTGAATTCCTTTCCTCACTTCGGAATTATCGTGTTCATGCTAACATCATTCCAATTAGATGCTTTTCGCTGTGTGAAGCTATTGCGAACGAAAAAAACAACAAAAATAAATAAAAATAAAATAAAAACCCCAAACAAAGGCAAAGGCAGTGAAAATTTTTCTTGTTACACCATCAGAAATGGCTTTTCGTTTGAATCAACAAAAGAACAATGGAAAAAGAAATAAAAAAAAATATAAAAAAAGCAACAACAAAAGCAAAACCGACTTTCCCGAATGCAGCAAATATAGCAGGAAATAGCTCAAGCGGAAGTGGCATGATTTCTTCAAAGTTAACTCCTGCCGTACGCGCTCCTAGCTCCTAGCTTATCGCTCTTCGCTCCAATATTGGCACCCCTGCCACCGGCTGGCAAACCAATGGAACGCTCAAAAGCACGCTACAAGACTAAATAGCATCAGAAGTCAAGTGATGAAGCGTGAATTGAAGGTAAATATTGAAGGAGCGTTTGGCAAATACGTTTCTTCGGCGGTTTCATTCTCCTCGATTTGCTTATTTTTAATCTTTATATTTGCTAAAAAAAAAATATAAAAAAAATACAGCGTTAGTTGGCTCTGGCCATCGCTCTAGCTCAAGTTCAAGCTTGGAATGCTCTTACACAATGAGACGCGAGTCGTTTCGATTCGATTCGGTGACTTCTTCCGATACAAGGACTCGAAATAATATGATGCGGCGTCTTGACTCGATGGCAACGAGACATCTTGAACATAAGATAAAGTCAGCCGCAACTTTGCAATGCAATCAATCGATGGAAGAGACTTTCCGCAAGTGCCGTCGACAATGTGAAAGAATTTCACGAGATTGATAAATTGTGTGAAGGCGTCGACGTGTAATTGGCATTTAGATTTGTCGAATCCTTTTAACATTTAAAGCTAACGTACGGATACGTGCGAGATCAATAACGAAGAAATATTGAAATAAAATTTTTATCAGGAGACTTTAAGGGTGGGAAAAAATACCTTTTAAATTCTCTCCTTAAGGATTTGAAAATGTGTTGGCCAACCTAAACTATCGGGGGTTTAAAATCGGTCTAGGAACTTTCAAAGGCATTTGTTTTGAAAAAAGTCGAATATGTATATCCCAGCGGGCTGGTTTACAAATATTCATTGTTGGCATGCTTAATACACTTTTTCTATGGACTTTGGCACCAACCAATTTTGAAAAAAAAAAAAAATTATGAAATCCTTCCCAGAAAATATTATGACTTCTTCCAGACTTTTTTCATACTCAAAAATTTTAACCCAACAGTATAACTTGTACTTCATTTATAGTCCAAAAAGATAGTTTTTTTTTTTTTTTTGAAAAGGGCAAAAGATTTATGGCCTATAATATAATTCCTATCAAAATATAATTTTCAAATATCTCATAACGAGATAGCGTTTGAAAGGCAAACGAACTGTGGTACATTGCTTTCGGATATGTCTTTTTCCAATACCGGGATTCCACTGGCAAACTTGTTATAAGACAAAAGTACGTCAATCTAGTGAACCAGCGCTGTGGTCATGAATCAGGCTGGGTTATAAGACACACCTGGCCATCGCTGAAAAGGAGACGATCCAGAGATCAAGTTGAACTAAACAGCATCTCCTGACGATATCAATACTCACCGATCACTGCCTGTTCGGCAGATATGCAACAATGTTAGGTGTCCGAAATTGTGTTTTTTGCCGAAGCTGTGGCTTGGAGGAGAAGAAATAATCTATCCTTCACATCATGTGTCAATGCCCGGCCCTAGCTAGAAGAAGATTGTCCCTATTAGGGTATTCCTTCTTTATCAACCTCACTGAAATATCTGAAATCAAAGTTACAAACATTGCCCGATTTATCAGGAAGTCTAATTGGCTTCCCCATTAAACTATAAGGGGTTAGTCGTGTTATATTGTGGTATCACAATGGGCCAACCTACAATGACTACGTGAGCTAGAACCTGCCGCAACTACCTATGTTACCTAACTACCTATCTATTTGCAATGGATAGGCATGAATAATCTCTAAAATTAACTATTTTTTAAGGTTTAAGGCTCTACAGAATCTAATTTTCTTGACCGATTTAACAGTTTGTTTCCATATTTTCAGGCCTGATGGCCGTAAAAAATTTTCCGCACAGTGATCAGGCCTGTCGCTCTTTAAAGTTCTGAGTGTGTACCCTAAACGAAAGTAGCAGAAAGAAGATTTAGTGTTATGGAAACAAAGATGCTCCGCTGGATATATGGGCTGACTCGTCTCGGTCATGTTCCAAACGTGTATATTCGTGGCCGTTGCTTCAATTATTGGGAAAATGCCGGAAGAAAGGCTACGCTGGTGTGGACCCGTCCTGAGAGATAATACAGCTTGGAAAAAAAAGGGCTACACGCTTCAAATACAAGGTTGCACACAACGAAGGCGTCCGAAACAGGGTTGGATGGACACAATGAAATGGGACCTTGAGGCTGAAGGACTTGCATCGGATGATGCAACTGACAGAACGAAATGGAGGCCCTGGTCGTGCTTGGCGGAGCCCAGAATAGGCCGGCATATTTCAAAATGAAAAAAGAAGATGTAACCTGTACTAATGATTTCATTCTTGTTCGCTTAACACATGAGAGAACACGATATCTGATCTTAAAATACATCCCACATCCAATTACGATGACGGTTTTAATGTTTAAAAATGCACGTTTCTGATTGAACTTAATTAAATCACTTCTTACACACGTTTGAAGACGAAATCGTGGACCTTTTACGCACACCTTCTAGGGGAAAACACTTCAAAAAATTACGTTTGGCTGTTTACCAAAAAATTTGCATAATAAAATGAAATCTTGGTATGATTTTGTTGACAAACATTGCATGAAATCCTATAAATCATTCTAAAGCTCTTCTTTTCTCCTGTTTTTATATTTTTTTGGGGGGTTGAAGTCGACAAAGCCGACCTTTCGAAATGCCCAAAGCGTTATCCCTACTTTTGTTGATGCTCCTACATAAATCTGTTCTTTTATGAAAAAACTCGATTTTGTTGTCCTCTCACAGCTTTAGAAGATTCCTGCAGTACCTACCTACGAGGCTGATGATGATGATGATGATGAAGATGATGCGGTGACATGTCGGGCGCTATCGCGGCTGAATTGACACGCACGTTTGTACTTCGATACACGCACAATTACGTCTGATGTCTGATTTCCCTATGACATACATATTTCTGCCAAGGCGACACTTTTATCGCACCTGTCAGTTCGTCGTAGGCGTTTCATTTTCATTTTTATTTTATATTTCTCACTCTTGTGTGAGTCCTTTTTTTATTTTAATATTTGTACATGTGCAGGATATTTTATACATCCGCTTAACGTGTTTTGCATACGATTTCATGGTATTTTAAACTTCACTTGCAGTGTTTGTCATTGATTTGTCACATATTTTCACTGATTTTTCTCCGATTGTTCTTGCTTTTCTTCTCAGTTTTCCCTCTGTTGCCTTGCGTAAAATGTCAGGTGCTTCTTTATTTATTGTTAACTTGACACCTAAGCACCCCAATTTGTTGTCTTTTGTTGATGTTTTTGTTGTTCTTGTTATTTTGGTAGTTGTTATTTTTGTAGTTGTTGTTGTTGTTGTGCATTAATACGAAAGGCTTGGTGACTTTCTTTCATGCCTATACGGTTCATTGGCGCTGGAGGGTGCACGATATGCCTACCCTCGCCCACCGACGCGACGCAACGCTGCACGTACGCAACCATTCGAATGTGATACTTTCGAAAGGGTGAGAGGGGAGCGCGAGTCGAAATTGTTTTAACCTTAACTGATTGATGAATACGCGCGCAAAAGTTGCCAACTGTGATTGCTTCTTTGCTTATGTTTATGAAGCGTAAAATAAACAAGAAACATTAAGGAAATCCCCCACACACCGAACGTTCCTCCATCCCCGTTCAGTTCGCTCAGTTCAAGCACTTCTCTTTATCGGATTGATTAAACTGAGCACCTGTAAGGCTTTAAGAATTTCAAATTTTCCTGCATTTTTATTTCCATTTTATTTTTATTCTCCCCCTCTCCCCCCTGCCCCTCTTTTCGATTCATTTTCCATTGGCAGAACTTGCGAGCAGTGCAGTGCAATTTACCACGCAATTAAATTAGTTAGCAGAAACGTTGCAAATAAACATTTGAAAACGAATGCGCAGCACACTTACTTTTTAGTGCAATTCTACCCCAACTTAACACCTCATTGAATGCGAATGAAATGAGAGCGCGTTTCGCCCTTTTTAGGATATTGCTTTCATCAAATTAGCTTCCTTCAATGGAAGAAGGTTTCCATTCAAACATTTAATGAAGTCGAAGGCACTTCGAAAGAATAAATAACAAGTGGCAAGAAAGCATTTATTTTATTTATTTTAAATGACCACTTTTGAAAGAAATATCGAAAGACACGTAAGTCCTTAAGAATAGAATTCTTTAGAATCCACAATCTCTAAAGTATTTGCAAGAAAATTAGGAGGATTTTCAGTTTTCTTCAATAAAAAAGAGAGTATATTTTTGGTTTATTGCTGAGCTGCATTCTTTCCTTTTTGAAATAAATCTTTCGGAAGGTTAACAACTATTCAGAAACATCCACGATCAAGACATCAACATTGCATCATGTTGCTATGATCATTCAACCGATCCAATCAACTAATAGGGAGTTCCTCAACTCGGAAGGCTTTAAGAAAGACATTTCAAGCGTACTAAAGAAACAAACGGAAGAAAGTCTTAGAGATAGTAAAACACTCGAATGTTACCTTAGGAAAAATTCAGGTCCCTTAGAGATAATAATTAGTATTTATTTTATATGGACCTTGGCTCTTCCCGCAAATTTAGAAGACCCTCGTCAAATCGTCAACTACCCCGTCAATCCCCCTCTCCATTGCAAGGCAAAAATTTGGATTTCTTCAATGAAAATCTAGAGCAACATTTTTCTGAGCCTTGGTTAAAAAAAAAAAATCCCATGAAATGGGAGAGCCTTAAAAATCCCTAGAGGGTCGTTGCTTTGAACTCTTGCCCCTGACTCTTGTTTTGATCCAAAATAATTCTCAAAACTTATTATTTGGAAATAAATAAAAATAACCAAAAAAGTCGCTTAAAAAGGCAGCATATTTAAAGGGGTGATTTCGACGGAAGGGCAGAAGGATCCGTGCGTTTTCAGCTCCTCCTTCGACAATTAAAGATGAAATTAACTTGAAAATGAAGCCATAAGTCTAAATCGGCAATAATTTTGAAATAAAAAGAACCCCGATTTAATCAGAAATAGTTGAGCTCCTTCCTTCGTGACTTTGGATCAATCATTTCAGCGTCCCCACCGATTCGTTAATGACACTTCTACACATGATTACAATTCCGATTGGGAATAAATTCGTCAATATTAATTCAACTTGAAATCGAACCGTATACTTTTTTTTCATTCCTTCCACGCGCTGTAGCTTCTCAATATAGTCGACGCTTTCGAGGGGAGGCGGATAGATTTTTTTTTTTTAATTCAGATGAGGGTAACTCTTCAAGCGTGAAAGGCTTAAATGATAAATGAAGTTCCTTAGAAATTAGATTTTTCCTTTAATTTTCTGTAGAAATTTTTTCACCTTTTGGAAGGCATTTTTTTTTTCGAAACCAATAGAAATAAAATCGAGAGATAATCCCAAAAGGACAGTTCCATCAACAATCGACATTGATGACCAAAGGGAGGAAGAAGAAAATAGGGATAAAAAAACAAACGGAAGAAGCTGAGTTGGAAAGTGGAAAAATTA
This sequence comes from Chlorops oryzae, assembly GCA_020466095.1. NCBI lineage: Eukaryota > Metazoa > Arthropoda > Insecta > Diptera > Chloropidae > Chlorops > Chlorops oryzae. The sequence goes on along the minus strand of CM035807.1, from coordinate 18,214,980 downwards.
CTTCAAATGATGTATTGAAAATGTTCAAAGCTATTCAAATGGATTCGTAAAATGCGCTGTTCAACTATTTAAGCACACAATTTACCTCGCTCAATTCCAATTCAAATTCGCGAAACCTTTTTTCTCAGCTCATAAATCGACAGCCGACGGTGGGAAGAAGGATTTCAAAATAGGCAAAAAATAAATAGAAAAGATTTAAAAAAAATTAAAAAAGTCGATAAATAAAATAAAAAGAAAATGAAATCAAAAAAAAAATAAGAAAGAAGTAAAAATTTCAATTCAGTAAGTAGTTGAAGAATCGCATCTTCAGAAAGAAAAGAAATCATCATGGAAATTGCAAAAATGCGATAAGGAAAGGTGAGCACCAAATGGAGGCGAGGAAATAAAACGAAAAAAAATAACCTCGCTCCGATAAAGGAATAATTTTTTCTTCCATTTCTTGTTTTTTATTTGACGAACTAATGCGAAACACGTTAAGCTGCTAAGACAAATATCAGAAGTAGAGAAGGATGGTACAAAATCCATAAGAAACATTTAAAACGAACCTAAGTCCAAGGGGTCCTTTGGGAATACAGACAGCCCAGCAGCAGCAGCAGCAGGATCAGCAGCAACGGCGGCAACCATGAGCACTTTGCTGATTTCAAACCGATTTTCAAAGCAGTTGCATTCACCTTTTCCACTTGTCAGCACTCAGGATCAACGCTTTACAAGACGGGTTTATAAGGTACATGAATTTTCGTCTGCTTAATCCTGCGAAAGTGGTAAAGCGAAAGTCCAACAAAAAACGCAAATTTTCTTTCTTTTCGCATTCTCTATCTCGCTCGCTCTCGTTCCCGTTCCCTGTCTGTCTCTCAGAGAGACCATCGTGTTTCATGTGGTCTTGATGGAAAAATTCTTTTCGACAAAAAGAAATTTTCATTTTTCCCATTATCTTTAAGGTTTTAACGCCAAAATGAACAGAGAATGTCCTTCAGGACTATTTTCTTTTTTTTCTATGATGATTTTAATCTTTCGGTTTCCTTCGCACTGTGTGCGATGATTTCCTTTTACTTTTCTTCAAATAATTTCTTTTTTTTCTCTCTCTCTCTCGTCGCTTTTATCTTGTAGCTTTAATCTTTTATATGCAGCTTATTGCACACTTTGCTGCTCGTTATGGTCATTTCGGTGAATGAGTTCGTCGCAATTAGAATGCTAAAACGGATACTAGAGGTAAATACTGAAAATATGCAGGAATGCATTGCGATTCGAAATGCACAAAAATGCAATCTTGGAAAGTGCTTCTCAAAAGAGGGAGAGTTTTTTTTTTTTTTTTTTTTTTTTTTTGTAGAGAACACAACACTCTTAACATTGAATTTTCATTTGAGTTAATGTGATGATATTTTCCTTTTGTATTAGATTTCCATTGAAATGCTATGAAAAGTAGGACAAAGGCACTACTCAAGGTGAAGACGATGAAGATGAAATTGGACTTACGCCCGATTTACATACACACAAAAAACACTATTCATGTCCCTTTTATCTAATTTTAATCGGACTGAGAGGAACAAATTTTATTGTAAGTAGACGGATGAAATTTCGAAATTTCCTCAGCTTTGTTGGTACCCTACTTCTTAGGTTAGCTTCACCCTAAAGAAAACACGAACGCCTTCATTTAATTTCGTAGGAAATAATTTTCTTCGAAAAATCAAAAGCCAATCCATATCCATATGTTTTTGACCATCAAGAAAATCTCTTTTTCTGGAATTCAATTTCTATATAAGGCCATAAAGCACAACGTATTAGTGTCCTTTCAATTGTTAAATGTCATTGAAGCCTCCCGATACTCCCCCCACACCCATCGTATTTCTTACTGTTTCTTGCAAGTAAAGCGTTTAAGATTTTTTCTTTTTTTTTTGTCGGAGATCCTATCCAAGCTGGCATTTTATCGATTGAATTTTATTACATTCAATAGCATAAAAGTTATAAGGATTTATGAATGTTAAATTGCTTTGAATCCTTTGATTGCTGTTCTACTGATTTAACAAGCTATCAAATATCCATTTCAATCCGAAAAAAGCCATAAAAGGACTTATTGCAAATTATCATCAATGAGCCGATTGAAAGGAGATAAGAAAACTTTTTTTATTATTTCTATTTATTTATACAAATATGTTTTTTACATATGTTTTTTTTCTGTTTTTCTTTTTTGGTTTGTGGTAATAAAACCAAAGGAAAAAGGATATAAGAGAAAAAATAATAAAAGAGGCCTCTCGATATTAGCTTCACTTTTAATTGCATGCTCCATTTAATAGATTAATAAATCATTCAATCGATTGAGTTTTAAACACTCGACTTTATTGAATTCAAAATCTTTTGATGAGTTTTATTGCTATTCAAAGTTTTTTTAAATATTTTTTTATGTTTTTTAACAAAAGGCTCGAGCGACGTTACCCACACATATTCCAATTTCCATTAGAATAGTCACAATTTCAAACTATCTCATGCGAGCCATTTGTACTCGGACCCAATTGACGGGCCATAATTAAGTCAAACAGAAAACAAAAAAAGGAAAAAAGAAAAAAGAACAGAACAAAAGGAAAATGAACGAAATCGAACGGCTATTCTGACTCAATTATCGATGTCCATTAAAAGCTTCAAGTCCAGTGAACCAATTCTAGAAACTTATTTCATTAGGAACTGTCATGACGGACTTTCCTATTAACGCACACATAAAAGCAGGCACGTACGTGACGGATACGTACCTACATATGTATGTACAATGTACATACAATACGTGCTGTACGTAAATGGGTTAAAATGTGTGGCTTGATTAAGTTGTTCATATTCACTTGACTTGATTTCATTTTGATAAAACTTTGCTGAAAAGCTCCGATGATATTAGCTTGAGCAATATTCCAACGTCAGACAATTCCATTCAAAGAGAGAAAGAAAAATTTCTCGAGCGGATATTAAAATGTTCTGTAGCATTGAAACTCGGGGGGAATTAATGCACATATTCTATGGCATGACTTTGAGTTGGTACAGGTCATTATTTTGAGACATTAAAAATGGAGTTATACATAGAAGCTTTCGATGGCATTAAAAGGGGAAAGAGCGAGTTGTATTATATACACATAATAGGATGAAAAAAAATATATTTATTTGTTGGACTGACAAAGAGGATTTCTTCCATATAAATTTCATTTGCGGTGTTTAAGTGGCATTCGAAATTGAAGCCTCCATGTCGTTTGCTGATACGTTGAGGACTTGACTGTTGAGAAATTATGTATATTCCTCCAAGTCGTTCTTCTGTGAAACAAACATTTAAATAGTTTTAAGACAGTTCTTGAGATATACTACGAGGCAGTGGGATTATTCTCAGACTTCGACAAGTATTGGTATGAAAATCATGTAATCTCGATTGAGCTCTTTCGAGAAAATGCTCGAACCATGGTCGAACGAAAGGATCGACGAACAGATGTTCTTATGGACGAAGGTACACATATGCCTAAAGCGACTCAATTTTCGATAATGATCAAGTACAGGTCAAAATGTTGTACAAAAAGCCACCAAGGCATCATATATGGGATTCACCGAAACCACCTGAAATAGAAAATTTTCATGTATGCAGGCAGCTCCAGTTCGCACTTTAGCTAAGATCGTTTATCGAAAGATGTTTGGTTGGTTGGTTAGTGTGACTGCAACAAATGGTGATAAGGTAATGGGAAACTAAAAGCGAACAGAAATAGAAACAAGTAAGGGTGTTATAGTCAGGCGAGCCTGACAATAGAATACCCGACACAGACACTTATGTTCGAATAATTTTTAATATCGAGAGGTGTTTAAGGACATATTGGGCCCATATACCGACTTTTGTTAAATTTCTTTATAAAAACCGCTCATTTGCCACGCCGAATTTTTCAATTTTTTTGGGATTCTAATCGGACCCTTATATATACGCTTAAATTCTAAGTTTCATTGAAATATTTCAAAAAAGTCCGCTTTTGAGGCACTTTTGGGATTTTTTTGACAGACCCTAGTACTAGAGGTACCCTTAATAATGGTTCTATCAAAAAAATTTTGGGGAGGACGTTACTGGCTATCAAGGAAGCATACGTCCCAACTTTCGTTCAAGTCCCATTTGTATTTCGGGTGTAGGAGACAATTTTCGAAAAACGCCCTTATGCCACGCCCACTTTTCAAATTTTTTGAAATCATATTACTTGCGTTTAAACATGTTCAAATACCAAGTTTCATCAAAATATCTTGAAAAACTCAGGTTTTAGAGCAGTTTTTGTGATTTTCATAACAGACCCTAGTACTGGAGGTACCCCTAAAAATGGTCCGATCAGGTCCATTCTCGAACTTGTTCTTACTCATGTCCCCGTGAGCACGCATACCAAATTTTGTCAAGATAGCTCAACTCCTTCGATAAGATAACTGTATACAGACAGACGGACAGACGGACAGACAGACAGACAGACAGACGGACATGTCTAAATCGAATCTCCTGGTGACGCTGATCGTTTCTATATACATTTTGTATGGTCTATCTCGACTGGTGTGTCGGGTATAAAAAGACACAACTAACATAATCGTCTAAGCTGGGTGTTGAACCCAGAGCCTCTCGCATCCAATCTCCAATCGAAAGAGGTTCTTCAAAACAATTACTTAATTGAATAAAACCTAGATCTTTTTATGCTTGTATTTCATGAGAAGTAAAACAAATTTGCACCCTTAAAGTATGCAACAAAATTATTGAAGTTGTTTTTATTTCCCATCAAGCTTCAACGAGGATCTTGCAAGAGCAAAGGAAAGGGTTGTTTAGTACTGACATAATGTTTCATATATAAATAAGTTAAGGACTTCCTTCAAATGCTTTGGCTTTCCTTACAGAAAACCCACTGTATAACAAAAGAAAAATGTCAAAACACCATGGAATGAATTAAAGAAAATATAAAAGAAATATATTGAATAGCTACATATGTATGTACATATATGTAACAAATTCAATTAAAACTTCGTAGCAAGTGCACGAAAAACTTTGCATTATTAATTTGCTCTGGAGCGAATGGAAAAACCATAAAATTCGAATTTAAGAAAAACATTGAAAGAAAAAAACGTGCTCGATCAAAACGATGCTACCGACCGACCGAAGAACCGCAACGCCAACCATAAATGGCTGCAATTGATTTACAGCTAGAAAAACTGTTCTCCATGAACAACGTTTCGATTTCAATTTATCAGCAGCAGGAGCGGCAGGAGCAGCCACCAGGAACTGCGAAAGACTTTTACTGCAGGATTAAGTTCAACTTTAGAAATAACTGACTGAATGACTGACTGTCTAAGTGACTAGTTGGCTGAACGGAAACTTGCGGCTACGTACCAAAAACAAAAAAAAATTAAAAATAAAATGAAAAAAAAAATGGAAGAGAACGAAAAACTAAACTAAAAGAAACTCGAAAATCAAAAGTCAACAAGAGTGCGGAAAACAACATTTCACATGAAGTTAATTTCGAACTTTTATCAAATCACACGCGGGGTACATACGTATTTCGCCTGGAAAAATAACGACCAACTGCCTACAATACAGTGTGTGTGTGTGTGTGTGTGTGTGTGCGAGTGTGTGTATGTTTTCCAAAGTTACCCACACAAATGCACATGATGAAAACTTACCGGAAACTTTTAGCAGCAAATTTACTAAATGCATCCTGTGCTCACATGTTGCAATCAGGCGCGTCGGCTAAGATGCTTTACAGTGCTCCAAGATCATCTTGGGTACGGCTCTTAGAGGCCGAGTGAGAGAACGAGAGAGAGCGAGAGAATGAGCGAGATGCACATCGAATGATAGCGAAGGGAAAAACATAAAAAATGCTTCATTGAAAAGTTGCTCCGCCATCTTGCAAGTCTTTGCAAGGATATCTTTTTAGAGTGCATACAGCAATTCGTTCGCTTTCGGTTGTTAGTTTTAAAGAGTCGTGAGTTAATATTGACAAATGCATCAATACGTTAGCGTCTACTTTTCTCAAAGGAAACTTATAACTACGCCAGCCAGTAATGCACGGAAGGATGCAGATTACTTTGAGCATGAACCTTTTTCTCCTTTCTTTTGCGAAATCTACTTAGCTTAGGAGTTATGAACAAATGAGGAGTCCGGTTTTTTTTTTCCACCATTAAGGAAATGATGGAAAAAATTGAAGACTACAAGACCACAAAAAATAAGAAATAAAAACTTTTAAGCATAGACTTTTCGAAGCCCTTCTAAATTTTTCCTATTTTAGGGAATTTTTGCTATTTTCAAGGAGCTTTTTGAAACTTTTCAAACAGAAATCACTTCATATATTCAAAAGGGGATAGGTGTCCAACTTTGGGCGATTTTTTCGGAACTTTATTTTTTTTTTAAAGAAGCCATTCTCATTGTTCAGAGATTTTCGGAAGAAGTTTCTCACAAAATATAGAAAAAATGCTGCAAACTGATCAAGATATTAGGTGGAGTAAAAAGAAATCCATTATTTTTCCAATAGATGGCGTTATTTATCTGCATCTCGCGTTGTATAAGTCCGATCGTGTTCCGTTAGGGGGCATTAGAAAGATGACAGTTCCTACTAAAAAAGCTTTTTTGACACTTTTTTGATTGATTGATTCAGTTTTGTTTGAGAGCTTGTCAAAGATGGACATCAGCAAAGAGATAATTCGCTACATTTTACAGTTTTTCTTCGATAAGGGAGAAAACGCAAGCCAGGCGGCTGAAAATGTGAATAGCGTTTATGGACCTGATACTGTAACAGCCAATCATGCGCAATTTTGGTTTCGTCGATTCCGTTCCGGTAACTTCGATGTCAAGGATGCACCACGCAGTGGAAGGCCAATTGTCGAAAATGTTGATAAAATCATGGAAATTATCGAGTCCGACCGTCATGTTAGCACTGTTTCGATTGCAAAAGAGCTAAAGATTGCACAAAAAACCGTTTGGAACCATTTGAATAAGGCTGGATACACAAAGAAGCTCGATGTATGGGTGCCACACGAGTTAACGCAAAAAAACCTCATAGACCGAATTTCCATCTGCGAATCGCTGCTGAACCGCAACAAAATCGACCCATTTCTGAAGCGGTTGGTGACTGGTGATGAAAAGTGGGTCACTTACGACAACGTCAAGCGAAAACGGTCGTGGTCGAAACACGGTGAGCCGACGGAAACGGTGGCCAAGCCAGGATTGACGGCCAGGAAGGTTTTGCTGTGTGTTTGGTGGGATTGGCAGGGAATTATCTACTATGAGCTGCTCCCATACGGCAAAACTCTTAACTCGGAACTCTACTGTCAACAATTGGACCGTCTGAAGGAAGCAATCGCCCATAAGCGGCCAGCTTTGGCCAATAGGAGAGGAATTGTGTTCCATCAGGACAACGCCAGGCCACACACATCGATAGTGACTCGCCAGAAGCTCCGGGAGTTTGGTTGGGAGGTTCTTCTGCATCCACCTTATAGTCCGGACCTGGCACCAAGTGATTACCATCTGTTCCTGTCCATGGCGGACAATTTTGCTGGTGAAACATTCGCTTCAAGAGAGGCTTCTGAAATTCGACTGTCTCAATTTTTTGCTAATAGGAACGAGGGCTTTTATGAGAGAGGCATAATGAAATTACCTTTAAAATGGCAACAAGTTATCGAACAAAACGGTGCATATTTGACCTAAATCGGGTCATTCTAACTATCTTAAATAAAGCCCTCAATTTAATGCAAAAATAATGGATTTCTTTTTACTACACCTAATATTATTTGTATATGAGATTTTTTTACGACCTTAAACTTTATCCCTTATGAGCCTATATACAATGGTGTCTGTAAAAATAAAAAGTGAAAACATAGCTGCTCTTTGAAGCCTTAATATAATAATACAGTTGAAAAAATATCATCCAGTTGAGGGTTAAAATCATAAGAGCATCGGTCAGCTGAAAAAAAATCAGCAAAAATGTGGTTTCAGCGCCTGCCTGCAGAAGATGCTAAGATCACATACCCACAACTCAGGAGCATGAGCGAATCCATAAAGAGGTACACAAGGGTTAAAAAGAAGAAAAACAAATGGTTAAAAATATTCTAAATCATGTATGCATGAAACGCGGAAAACGGTTCAGTTTATATAGAAAAAATATCTGTTCGAGACCATTCTCTCCACCAATTTGTCACCACTATTAATCCTAGATTTTTCCGATTTATTCATATATTTTATTTTTATAACGTTTCGATATACTTATGTACATTAAAAGACCGCTTAGCACCTTTTACACAGCAATTGTGTCGGCGGAAAGTGCAGAATAATAGCCGAGCCCAATTGATTTGCTTTTTTTTTTTTTTCTTCTTTATTCTTTTTTCAATCTTTTATTTTTTCATCCATAGTGTATTTACTTTTATCAGCACTGACATGCACAAACATGAAGAAGAACATGCGAAGCCATTCAATTAATACAAAAAGCGGAAAGCGGCAAATAGCTGCGACATGGCAAGCACATGATTGGAGCGAGCCTCCATTCAATAAGGTAATCGAGCAATTGTGCCAGGCGAAGTTCGTATGCGCTCCAACAGAAAGCGAAGTCATAAAGGCCATATCGTATAAGAGCTGACGGAACATAAGCACAAACCGACATACAAATGCGCATACACATACGCGTTCATTCATCGATACAACATAAAATGCATAAAATATATTAACACATGCATATACATATACAGACACACTCACCCTCATACAACTATTTCGAAAAAAGAACGTGGTAGAACATACGGATGAGTTTCGAGTACCGCTTGCTCGATTGCCTTATCCCACTCGAACACTGAGTACAATGATCCATTTTTATGCCCGTTTTTTATTTTACGTTTTTTTTTTTTTTTTGTGTTCATTTTCCTTTTCGATTTTACTTTTGTGCCAGCCCCATTGCAGTAAACAAGGCACTAACTACAAACATTTTCCGATCCATTAATCGCAAAAAAGTGCATTCAATCGGATTTTTTCGCGCGATTTCAAGCGATAAACAGAAGAACTGTGTTCCTATTTCTTTCACTGCTCATACTCGTACATTTGTGTGCATGTGTGTGCGTGTGTGGATGCATTTGTTATCAGTTCACATGAATATAAACATACAAAGCAATGACGTGAAGTTTTTCAAGCGCTGCTCACTTGAGCCAACACACAGATTCATTGTCATCCTCGAATATGTTAAGCGCTTAAAAGTATACTTCAGTTTAGTTACGGCAATTGTTAGAAACAGCGTTCTGCCAGGATTTATGAAAGGTTCTTACCAGTTCAGGAAGGCAAACGGACACCTATAAAAGGGATATAAAAGTTTTGTTGATTTTTGGAATCCGATTTTTGGGTTTCTTTTGTGCAGTGTTCTTGAAATACCAATGAAAATTCTCTTTGAGTAAGCCCATTTTGTAAATTTTATAGCTTTACAATTTATCAAGGTAAAAAATGAGACAAATCGAGACCAATTTTCAATAAAATAAGGAGTTTAAACAGTTTTTTTTTTTATATTTTACACTGAGAAAAATTTTTAACTAAAAAAAAAATAAAAATTAAATAATTTTTTTCAGTTTATTCGCTTTTTTGAGCTCATAACTGACTAGTTTTGAATAAACCTCTGAGAACTACCTTTCACCACAAAAAAAAAAAAAAAAATTAATCATAATCAAAAGGAAGCTTTTTGAGACATAAAAAAAAATTTAGTGCACATGCTCAGAGGTATTTGAAAACAACCAGAAATGGGCGCAAAAACAGGAATAAATTTTAAAAAAATTTAAATTTTTTCTTCTTTGTGAAAAAAATTTTTTCAGTGTTAAATCAAAATCAAAAAAATTTTATCTTCCTTGTTTTTATAACCAACACAGCCGCGATTTTTTCATCTTTCCATTTAAATTTGATTTTGAGTAATAAAATACAGTCAAACTTCCATAACTTGAACCACCATTATCCAAAGAAATAGTTCGATTTATAGAATCTTCGAGTTGTAGAAGTTCGAGCTATGGAAGTTTTACTGTACTAAAAAGGGATATAAAGGTATATATATGAATAGGAACCTAAAAATATGTTCCTACAATGTTTTGAAGCAGCAACAATCCAAAAAGCAACAAAACTTTAAAGCACCATTGAGTCGGATAAACCCTTTGAGAGCGCACCTTTTTTTTTGTATGAGTTTCGCCCTCTGGCGAAAGGGAAGACCTGCAACCATTAATAGATCTATTGTGCCACTTGAGCACACCTTTATTCAATTATAAAAATAAAATAAAAACTTATCGAACCTCTGAAATTCTTTTCACTTTTAGAATTTTACAATATAATTTATTCAAAAAAAATTAATTATTATCAATAGAAAGTTTTCCAAAATCCAAAAAAAAGAACAAAAAATTTCTATTCTACCTTATACAAGGAAACAAGCTGAAAAATAGAAAACGAAGGAGAAGAATAATAAGTTTCAAATATGAATAATATGAAGGACGACCCCGTTGGTTTAAACTATTTGGGTTTCTTATCGACACCGCCGACAAGTGGTCGGGCTGAACAGCAACAGCTTAGCAACAGGAACTTGGGTGGCTGTACAACAAGACGAAGCTTATCGACGAAACCCCCACAGACAACATTCAATGGCATCTATGAGGGTGATTTCACAATGATGCCGACGAATGAGCCGCCGATGACGGAAATCGTGCTCAAGTCTCAGCGGTTCAAGCAGCAGCAATCGAATATCAAATCTCATTTCATTGGTGACTCTTTGGAGTTAAGTTTGGAACAACAAGACGATCATTACGATGATGAAGTCGACGAAGAGATTCGCGGCAAGACTTTCGAAGGTGTCTACACACAGACGAATGCAATGAATGCAACTGTAGTGAAGCAGCGCAGCAGTCTCTGGGATGAGTATAAGAGTTATATATTCACAAAAGATCAATGCGAGAGAATCGAATTGAAAATTGAAATGATGAAAAAAAATTCTGTGTTCCGTAAAATCATGTTCGCCGTACGATTCGTTACGGTGATAACAATCTGGATATTGCATGTCCTGCTACGAGGTATTTTAATGCCATTATTCGACTTCGTATGTGCAACATTACGCGGCCGTAGTATACTTCGTAGTAGCACACGACGTCTTCTGTGGTACATGACGCTGGCCAAATGTGGTGATCTGCAACTGTATGGACTGATTGTCGTATTGTCACCGTTATTTGTTCCTAAGCGCATTTATGGGCTTCGTTGTCACCTTGTATTGTGAGATGAAAAATGGTATGTTTTCGTTCATTTCATACGTCCGTTTTCGTTTGGATGTGGAGCCACCAAAGTTTGACTAACAAAACTTTGAACGGCTAGCGGCGGGGGTGATTTTTTCTGAAAGATGTTGTATGGCATTGAGATGATGATGATGATGATGATCTTCTATTGAGGCATCAATTTTATACGGCATCTTTTATGAAAATCGATCGATCGAACTGTGAAATCAGTTTATCCTCTTTTATGTTAAATATTGTTTAAACAAAAAATTTTATTTATTAATTAAATTAACGATATATATTTGTAATTGTTTTTGCTTTTAAAAGATTGTGAAAAAATGTTTTAATAAATTGTTTCCTTAATGTACTCATTTGTTTCTTTGGCATATTTCACTGGGTTTGATGAACGGGATACGCTATATATATTTGAATATCTTTTAAGAAAGGCCCCCAATACCACGATTATTAAGGGGATGGTATAGTTTTAAAGCCGATAAATATATCGATATACATACATATATACAGGGTGTCCCGTTGGGAAGTACATTCCTTAAAAGAGGGGGTTCCCAAATGCACCCCTGAGGAGTTATGGGGCCTTAAATTTTTTTTGGCACTAAGTCCAGAAAAACAATTCTCGCACGCCAATGGTTAATTATAGGAAAAAAATTTTAATGTAGTTTGAAAGCCAATTGAATGCGCTTTTAGGTAAAATTAAATTGATGTTAAAAAATTGACCTATTGAGAGAAAACTAAGCTGTCAAAGTGAAAGATTTTGAAAAAACGTTCAATTTTTTTTGGAAGCCATTTTGTCCAATTGTCCAAAGTGTCCAATTAACACCCAATTTTTTTATTTTATTTAAAATGCTGGATCGATTTTCTTTAATTTGGTACCCCATATGTCTAATAATTTTTTTGAAAATAAGAAGAGAAAACTAAATATCTAAATGAACATCTATCCGACTGCTATCAATGAATCTCGAACTTATTAGATTTGATTACAGTAAAAATGTTGTACATTTAGAAGAAAAAAAAAATAATAAAAAATCGATTTAACATTTTTTTAAAACTATACCATCCCCTTAAAACAAGGTTTTCTGGAAACTTTCAAGACTACAAAGGAGTATAATCTTCCGAATTTTGTTGTATAAAAACAGCCCTTGTGGCACGCCAACCTTTCTTATTTTTAGAAGTTTAAACCGAGGCTTAAATATAAGCTCAAATTTCGCGTTATTTGTAGCAAACCCTATAACGGGAGGTCCCCCAACAAAGGCCCGATCAAGTCCATTCTCGAACTTGATCTTATTAGTGTCTCCAACAAAGCTCATACTAAATTTTGCCATAGCAACAGAGCTCAACTCGTTCAATAAGAAAATGAAATGGACAATCGTACGGACGGACATGGCTAATTCGAAGTTCTGGTTACACTGATCATTTCCATGAATATTTTATATGGTCTATCTCGAATGGTTCTGGATGTTACCACCAACCGCAACAGACAAAAAATGTGTCTGTCAGGTAAAAAGAAAAAAATCTATCATTTATTGAAGACAAAATTACAATATGTGAGAAAGTCCTTCAATCAGACTAACAGACTATCATAAGACGCTCTTCATTTCAAATCCCGTTTATTAATTTTTTTTTTGTACCACTTTAGTTCAGTTTATTTCGAAATTCAAAGGAGAATTCGTAAAAAACCAAAAAAAACCCAAAAAAATATTTCACATTTCAATATTTTCCCTAATTTTGTACCAATTCTAGTGCTTAAAGCGCTAAGTTGGAAACACTGTTAATGAACCACCTGTAGCAGATAATCATCGTCATGAGCCGCGAGAAAAAAAAAACTACAAGAGTAGAAAAGATTACATTTTGAACTCCTCAAATGAGAGTCATTTGGATTTTACTATTTCCGTCTATCTCTGTCTCTCTCTCTCTCTCTCTCGCACTCTGCCATCAACATCGTTAGCTCTGCATCATCAGTGGATTTTCATCAAGCCAAACGGGAATAGCTCGAAGCATGAAACGTTTCAATTGCAATCATAACAGAATTCTCGCAACTTTTCGACGAAAATTTTAATAATGCCATACAAATTTGTACAAATTCACACAAATTTCCATTGTTCGCTGGAAACTTTTGTTGATTTTTGACAGCGTATTTGTTCGCCGCTCTTTGACACAGCCGCAAACAGCCACACACAAACACAAACAAACAATAAAGAAAGAAGCAAACGAACGAACGAACGACCGAACGAGCAAGCAACCGGCCGTCCGTCTCTAGAAAGAAAGCCTGCAAAAGCTCGTTCAGGTAAACCGCACTATTGTATTTGAATAGGGACTAAACTAAGGAAGTTGAAGTCCTGGCCATTGACAGACTTGCTGACATTTCATGACTCAGAAGTTAAGTACTTTTGCGTTGATTAGTTGTTAACTTGATGATGAACTGGATTGGAATAGGCCGAGAGAGAGCCAAAATGATTGCGTGAGTTCGTGGGTATGTCAAGGAATTGCGCCGCGCGCGGGAGTGACGAGCTTTTTGTTTTACAAACATCAAATGAAAGTTGCTCGCAATTGTTTCTCATGCGATTTTCAACAAAATTTTCGAATATTTTCTTAGACAGTGCAATTTTGTTCGAATCTCGTGCTAGGTTTATTTGCTATTGTGAAGGCAAAACAAACCAAAAAAATATATAAGAACTTCTTGTTGAGTTGAATAAAAGTTTCGATTCAATTTATTTATTAAAATAATAAAACAAATGAAGAATAAGTAAGTTTTCTGTAGGCCGAAAATACTGACAGTCAGAAATTCGACTTTCATGAACACAAGGACGAGAAGATTCAGATAATTGCGGTAGCTCAGTCGGAACGTATGAACGCGTTGGTAGATTTTTCGTAAATATAGGTTTAAGGATATGGCCACGCAGTTAATTTTGTTGAAGGTTTCAACTTTCAAATGATAGATTGTCTTCAGGAGAGTCTGAACCAGATTATTAATTTAATATGAAAGTTTTTGAAAAATTGAGTTACACTGGCATGAAGACTTAAAGAATACATGGAGCATTCCACGTACGGGACAAATGAGATTTCTTATGAATTTGTGAGAATTTTTCTTAATTCAGAAACTAATTTTGTGACTTTCAAGATAATTTCCTTAGTTGAAATAGTCAAGTTGCAGCCTTTCAGCGGAAGATTCCGTTTACATATGACCCCAAATGAAGCCCATTCTTGAGCTTAAGCTTTCAAATAACTTTCTTCATCTCCATACCGGAACCCATAAAATTGGATTAACTTTTGAATTCGTTCATCATGAGAATATATGCAGAGCGATCTCTCAGACCTTCGATGAGCTTCCTCTTTGGTCTCCGAAAGCAGCCACGTTTTCACGGCGAATCCAACAATTCTATCGAACATCAGCCGTTTATTACCCTTTACCGGGAACAAACTTTTGGATATGGTGTTACAGACCATTAGTTGAGGGCCTAAGATTAAGACGAGCGATCTCACGGTGCCCGAAAACAGACAGCTTAAACAGTAAAATCTTCAATTGATACGTAGTGTGTTCCCCGAAGTTGGCATCATTTGGAAACAGCTGCGAGGTCCTCTTGAAAGACCTGGTTTCCTGGCCGAGTTTTTCCTTATGAGAGTGCAGTCGCCTCAAGTATTGGCTAAACGAGCTTTTGATCTTCACTGGCGTGCCATTGTGAGCACCAACAAAATTATGGTCTGCAACCAGGGTTGAGTCCAAACGTGTGGTCCTTATTTTTAGCGCGCCTTAGTTTCAAGATTCCCCTATTGTCTGTCTTACAATTGTTTCTTGTGCAGATCATTGGGAAAGATACCGATATCCCAACGGTCAAAATTAATAATATCATTTTATTGGCACGCGAAAATGTTTTTGGAAAGCCGACTCCTCGTCGGACGTTCTAAACGGACTTTTGAACCTTAAAATCTTAAGCAGCAACACATACATCTCATACTTATCGCGTCCTTTAAAATCCTTTTAGACTTGCTTATATTCCCGTATAAAAAAAACGAGAGATGCTATAGACCTAACTTTGTATATAATTTCCTTAAAACCTACACAGAGAAAAAAACACGTAGTAAATTCAAGAGTGCGACGCTCTTAGAGAAAACGCTCTTGAATCTAAAGGATTTAGCTTTTAACCCAACAATGAAAACGCTCTTGGCTATCATTTAAGAGTGAAAGTAGTAACTTTAATAGTGAATCCGTAGAATTAAATACTTTCGCATTTAAAGTTCGGATTTTTACAGCTAAACTGTTATTCCAACTACATTTTATTGAACTTGTTAAGAGCGAAACTATTTAAGTTAAGAGCACTGAGCACTTAATTACATTTCTTTTCGTTCGGTATAATTCTCATTTGTTTCATAAAATAGGACATATAAGACATTTATTCATCTTAGAACTTTTTAAGCATTGCGGAAACAGTCACGACAACGGAGTGACAAAATCGGATGAAGTCCATCCGATGGCTATTTTTGGTGTTATGTTAAGAGGAGGAAACACATTTTTCTGAAATTATTTTTGCGAATAGATAATAAAATTATCTACAGCTGTGCATTTTTAATCAACAGTGTCACTTTTAGAAATTATTAAAAGTTTTCAATTTCAAATCAAAATTTTCGCTTTTGGAGATTTTAAAAGCTGTGCATTTCAAATCCACCGTTTTCGCGCTCGGAAATTTTAAATGCCACCTTTCTTAACGCAACAATTTCGCTCTTTAAAAAAATAACAGTGATAACATTGTTGGGTTAAAAGCTAAAAACTCTTGAGATCATTTTAAGAGCGAAAATTGTTGGGTTAAGAGCGAAATTGGTATAATTTACAGTTATTTTTTTCTCTGTGTATCAGCAGGACATTAAATCTAAAGTTATTTCCAAAAAAACAGACCTATTTTATGGTTCTCTATATTCGCAGAGTCATTAATATAAATTTCTTAAAACGGTCAAAGAAATTGCAGAAGGCCGAAGAGAAAACTTAATTTCAGGTTGAACCCAATTTTCCGACCGGCTGTCCAATGTTTATTGTGAAAATTCGAAAATGCCATTTAAAAGCATTTCAATGCAACTCTGCATATTTATGTACGTAAGCATATTTATGTATATATGGTACGTATGTATGTATGTGCTAAATTGACCATGTGGCAAACTGTACTAGCACTGACCAAAGTGCTCATCCGCATTTCTAGCTCGACCGCACTTTAGAGTTTGGTCATTTGCCAAGTATTGCCAACGTTGCACCTACGAGTCGAGAGGCGATGATGTTTCGCAATATTTTGCATAAAAGCATAAAGCAACACAAAATCGGGCACATGTGTGAGCTTTTGTTCTTATTATTCTTTTATAAATAAATTATAATAAATATCCATAAGGACCAACATACAAGCACTACTGGAAACTACTTGAAAGTCCTGCTCAGGTAATTTCGAAGAGACAGAGACGGAATCCGCCTCTCAGGCTTGGGCATGCATTTGTCGAATGTGTAAAGAGAGCATAATGACGGAGAGGAGAATATTCGTTGTGGCTTGAGGCTAGAGATACTATATTATATATGAAAATTTTTGGAATCTATGCTCGAATATTTTTTTATTTTTTTTTACTTAAAATCTAAACCAAAATTTCTTTCTCGTAATGCCGTTCCGTTCCGCCTGCTTGAAATGATTTATTGAATTTGTTTACACATTGAAAATTTCCTTTTACTTTCATATTTAAAATTTAATAGGGGTATTCACAAAGGCGTGTTAAAAACGTTGGAAATACGGAGAATCGGAAAATTGCGACTTCTTAAAAATCTTTGAAATTTTTTTTATATCTTGCACAACTTTTTAAGCAGTTAAAATATTCGGAATTTCCGACTTTACGATTTTCCGACACCTTTGTGAATACCCCTAATGATTTAACGATTCAAGTTAAAAAGAAAAAAGAAAAGCAAAAACAGAATCTCTTTGCAAGACCATCAATTGAAGTGCACTTAAAAACTTTCTTTCGTATGGGAAATGGGAAATCTTGTAAAGTAATTCGAAGCGATGACGTCGAGTGGTTTCTTAATTATACGAATTTATGCATTTTCATGCGTCAGAATATCATGATTCGGTATTAAAAGTTTTTCAACTCTTCGTCAAAGCGCAGGAAAACCCCAGACAAGTTACTTAGGGCTTTAATATTTCCTCATGTAACTTCATCTTTTATTGCACTTGATTTATTTGTTGAATTTTAAGAGGTGAAAACTTATTCAGCGCTTCCATCTCTCCCTCTCTCCCTCTCTCTCTCTCTCTCTTTCTGTGGGTGTACTTTTTATTTAATTTTCACAATGTTTTTTGCTGAAATTTTTTCATTTTTTTTTTTTTTTATTCCAGGTATTCAGAGAAGGTGGAAGGCACATTGAGTTTAACCTCGGTGTGTGCTGCCTTGTTTTTTCAATGCGTTTTAAATGTACCTACGTTTTTCATGCTGAATTTTTTTCACATCATAAAATATGGAAGGGAGGCTGTCTAAAGATTGAATGCAAAAATATAAACTTTAAAGCTTCTAAAGTACTTTTTAATTTGTTTTGAATGTCTAGAGAAGAATTTCCTTTGCTTGGTTTATTTGCGTCGGTGGGTTTTTTCAGTATAAAGCTTCAATGAAAAATATGATTAGAAATATGTCCAGCCCGCTTCGAAATGTTCGCGGGGAATTTTTCGCTTTGGATTTGAAAAAAAAAACATAAATTTTTAAACATTTTAAGCAAAAACAAGTAAAGAAGTTTACATCGGCTAAGCCGATTGCACACATACCTTTTCCTCAGCCTGAAATATGTTAAAACATTACCTTAACAAAAATTCCTGCCGTTCCTAGCTTGGATATCTATTTATACCTTCTAAGACTCGAGATTATTATTAAGCACGAAATTTTCGCGGATGGTGAGCATGGTCAAATTTTAACCGTTAGAGGACATTTTGTCTAGCTGCGAAAACCTCAATTCAAAATAGTGAAAATAAAATTTTTGCGAATTTCGCGAATGGTGATCATGGTCAAGTTTTAACCGTTAGAGGACATTTTGTATAGCTGCGAAATCCTCAATTCAAAATAGTGAAAATAAAATTGTTGCGAATTTCGCGAATGGTGGTCATGGTCAAATTTTAACCGTTAGAGGACATTTTGTCTAGCTGCGAAATACTCAATTCAAAATAGTGAAAATAAAATTTTTGGGAATTTCGCGAATGGTGGTCATGGTCAAAATTTAACCGTAAGAGGACATTTTTTCTAGCTGCGAAAACCTCAATTCAAAATAGTGAAAATTAAATTTTTGCGAATTTCGCGAATGGTGGTCATGGTCAAAATTTAACCGTTAGAGGACATTTTGTCTAGCTGCGAAAACCTCAATTCAAAATAGTGAAAATAAAATTTTTGCGAATTTCGCGGATGGTGGTCTTGATCAAATTTTAACCCTTAGAGGACATTTTGTTTAGTTGCGAAATACTCAATTCAAAATAGTGAAAATCAATTTTTGCGAATTTCGCGAAATGTGGTCATGGTCAAAATTTATCCATATTGGACGACTTTATTTGGCGGCAAAATACACAATCAGAAGAAGCAAAAAAATAATTTTTGTATTCAGATATGAGAATAAGAGAAAGAGTGTTTTTTTCTATTGTGTAGGATGATGACCATAGTTATAGCGATGTCGCAATTTTTTTTTCAGCGAAAGCTTAAGTCTACATAGTAGCTATACACTCACCAAATTTCAATAAGCTGGGATGTATAGTAAAAAAGTTATCCAGGAAAAACGTTAAAAATCGTGATTTTTGAAACTTCTGAACCACTTCCCACGACCCAAGAAGGGACTACGAAAAAAATTTGTATGCAGTTTTTCGGACATTTACCTGGTTGAAGTCCATGCCAAATTTCAATATGATATCTTTCATGGCTTAGGAGTAAATTACGAAAAACTAAAGTGTGACCGACAGACAGACAGACAGACAGACAGACAGACAGACAGACATACATGGCTAGATCGATTCCTCTTGTCACCCTGATCAAGAATATATATATATGTCTATATCTACCGCGACTCCTTTGGTATGTTACATACACCGTGCCAAACTTAATATTTATACCCTTTCCTTCGGAAAAGGTATAAAAAGATCTTATTCTCTCTTTTTTTTTACGCCTTGAACAATTCCTCTTTTTGTGGAGAAAAATTTGTAGGGGAAAAACTTCCGGGAAATATTCATTTAAAATAGATACCATTATGAATAGAGGTAGACGAGACTAATTGGCCTTTCACTCACATATTTACAATTTCCATATTGCAATTTTCTGTGCAGGCAGTGGTATAGGAAAAAATTGGACAAATCGTCCTCGTCGGTGTTGCCAGTTTAGGGGAATCTCCCCTAAATGAGAAGATATTTAGCCCGATTCTGAATATTCTCGGGGACCGAATTCCCGGGGAATTTGCTTTTCTCGAGAGTAAAACTTAATCTTTTTTTAAAAATTTTGGGGGAAGAAATTTAAAGGGGAAAGGGTATTTGACCCACACCCATTAATTTTCCTTACTCTATCTATTAAAAAGAAGGAGAATTTTAGTCTCAAGAAAAGTAAATTCAAAATCGGGCTGATTTATTATCTTAAGTGGAGCCTTAGGGCAGAAAAGTGGTCAGGCAAAATTTTATGGGACCTGATGGGACCAATTTTTTCTGTGTTGAAGATTTCAAAATTATATTTTCAGAATATTTTCGATATTTGATTTTAAGTATCGATTTCCGATTTATCAAAAGAACGCACAAAACGATCTATGGAATGCGTGGAACCAAAAAAAAAACTCAATTTTTCTCTAAATTCCCGCACTTTTCTCGCCTAAAAAATGAAAATTTTCGTCAATACCATAGTTGACTAGTGTAAAAGGCATCATCGATGGTTAAAACTATCGATATTTCTGAATACAAATTTTTTTCTACCCATCTCTAGTCTTGCCCAATGATGCATAGAAATATCAACAAATGCTACCATCAGCTTCTTCTTTTTAATTGCTTTATCCTTTGTTCAGCTTCGGGAGTTCTTGAAATATATTTATTTATTTTTTTTATACTTCTTTTAGGACCAAGTTGGACCTCTCTTTCCACTGAGGATACAAGCTTATTTATTCAGCTTCGAAGGCCAATCCCTTTAAACTAAAATTTCGGACAACTTCTTTCAAAGTTCTCCTGAAATTACTGTTTCGGAAAATTCCCTTCTTCATCCCTCAACACCGTCGCCTCTTTTATTTTTAATAACAATTCAACTTTAAAATTTTGTTTCATTTCGCACGAAACCACTGTGGAAACAACATGCCCCAAAAGATTTATGTTTTCATTTTAAAGGTCATGTTCGAAAGCCAACAACGAATGAACCACGAAGTTTCACTATGAATGGTCATGCACTCGATGCAGAGTCACAGCTGCTTTTAGCGGCGCTTAAGTCTAACCACAAACGATTTGCATACCTCAGGTTAAACCCAAAAAAAAAGAAACGAAAAATAAAGTAAAATAAAAATATCCAAAAAATAAGTTAAAAAAAAAAAAACGAATGGATTTTCAGAAAAGAACCAACGAATACGACTAAAATATACACGTATAAAAGAAAAATTATACATGTACGTATGTATGTATATGAAAGCGTAAAAAATTCAGACTCGTCGTAGTATACGCGACTGAATGAATGAGGCGTTGAACAAAAAAAAAAAAAGGATTGAAATAAAACAGTTTCAATCTGTACACGTCCACCCGGGCAAGTATTCATTTATTCAAAACGCTAACCGACGAACCGCAGTGCCAGGTTTCAGCAACAGCGACAGGGACAAGGATAGCAACAGAGCTTTAGCGAAAATTTTCAAGAAAAAATTATGTTAGAATGAAAATAAAAATGAGAAGAATCCCAACAGATTGAAACGCACACTGACTGCGGTCAGAATAAAGGAAAATCTGAAAGGATATTCCCACGACATCAAACACACACTGTGTGTGAGCGGTGGATTCATTTCAATTGGTGGAGGAGGGGTGGTGACGAAAAAAACGAAACATACTCACTCTGAAAGACGATAGCAGTTTAAAATTGCAACTTAGTTTGGATTCAAATAAAGTTCCATGTTGAAGCAACATGCAGCGACGACAGAAACGAAGCTTAGCAATCAACATAGCTGTGGACATTTTTTTTTTCTTAACTCAAAAACAGAATGACACTGACAAGCATATTGAAAAGAATATATCATAATTATTGAATTATATTAAAGATAAAATTTATTTCATGTTGCCGGCAAATCTGTGTATCTGGCCTAGGAAATATTATTTTATTGGTCTTTACTGGATATTATAACTAATTCGGGGTGTTTTGTTTTTGACACAAAGCATTCTTGCGATATTTAAAAAAAAATTTAAGTGAATAAAGATGCTCTTAAGGGGTTATTCTCATGTAACTTCTTTTAAAACTCGACTTTTGTTCTTTCATATTTCGATGGTAAAACTTATTGAGAATATGCTGTGAAAAATCAGACTGAAAGTCCAAGTATTTAAAATGTTCCAGGTCCTAATCGCCGACGTGCCCCGAGCGACTTGTTCTGCTCTTGAAACTTTCAAGCATGCTCTAGAAACCGAATCCGAATAAAAAAAATTCGAAATTGCATGCCTGTTTATACGCGTTTTATGCGAAACGTCATTTTCTGGCACGGCAACGCCCTACAGACCAAACTGCCCAGCCGATTGCTTTGAAACTTTAACTTATTTTTTCTCTTATATAGTAGCTCTCACAGGTACCAGAATTTTATTTTTTTCTCGAAATTTACAAAAAAAATTTTTTAAACTTTTTTACACCAAAACAAAATCACGATTTTTGAAACTTTTTCCCGCAGCCCGCCATTTTTTATATTTTTCATAAAATTTAATAATTCTGGTGGGGACGATAGCAACAGGCGTCTTTAAGAATAATCCATTCGATTTGTTTTATTTCAGACTATCTGAATAGCCAAAACATGGCGAGAGAGCGGGGATTCACTGGAAAAAATAATTTTATTTTTATTTTCTATTTCATGAAAAAAAGTTTTTCTGTGTAAAATTCAAGAACAAAATTTTGATTTCTGGCTTTATCGGCTATCAGTATCCATTTGTTTCATCTTTCTATCTCAATTATATTTCGAGATATAAATTTTTGAAAATTCTAAAGTATTTTAAGGTAAAACCTATTCAAGAATCAACGTAACGTGTAGGGCCCTCCCTTGCCTATACAGTGAAAAACTGCCATTGCTACATCCGACTTCACCAATTTACACGCCATCAATGTCTTTTTCGTACTGCGTTGATGGGAAATTGTTGTATAAAATAAGATAACTGCCCGAGACTACAAACGCTGGATTGAAGCCAGTTTAAAGCTTTTTACCTGTCAAAAACATGCTTCAAACTTTTGCGTTACTTCTGTTGTTGCGTCAGGAAAGGATCACAACTTTTGGACACATATCCAACGTGTTGTTTTCAGATTTTAAGCAACCTTTTTGTCTCAAAAGCTTTATAATGTTTCTCTTTTGTTTTGAATAATAACATCATTTTATACAAACGTTTTTCATTTTACTTTAAGCCTCTCTCTCTCTCACACACACACACTCGCAAGCATATATACTTTCTCTGTAAAATGACCTTTTTGACCCTACCGAAGTATGTCCATCTGAAATATTTCTGAATAGAAAAGGCATCCATCCGGCAGGTTAAACATGCGAGAATTCGACACCCGCTGTTCTTATTCCCCGTAAAATTTCATTAAATTTTTTTCCCCTTGAGCTTGCAGTCACCTATTCTTTGCCTTTATCAGCCATTACGACTCCTTTTGCGTTGAGTAGTGCTTTTCCGTAGAACAGCATAAATCGGTTTTTGATTGAAAAGGAATTATGTATTTAACCCTAGACAGGTAACACTTATGGATAGTACGTTATGCTTACGTAAGGCGTATACGTAAATATTACTTAGGTTACCTGTCTAGGGTTAAAGCACAGGAATTTTAAGCGCAAAGAGAGAAAATAATTGTAGTTTTTTTCTTACGTTTTGAATCAAATTACTATGCGCTCTCATGATATAATCATTTACGAATTATTCTTGCATGCGATAATTTTTTCCTTAAGCTGACTGTAAAATTTATGCTTTTTTAAAAACTTCTTCCCTCAAAGATAAATAATTCTTCCTTCTGAACAATAAATCATTGTTTTCATTTTGATTGCAAGAGATAAAATTAAGCTTCTATATTTTTTATATCTTAAGATCAAAAAAATACATTCATAGACATCCGCGGGGACTTATTAGATTGGTCTCTCATCTTCTGGCTTTTTTTTTTGCTTGGCTCGCAACCGCTGGGCTCGTTCAAGCCGAGTAGGTGGGTATCTACATTATTTATTTCGCAACCGAATTATTATCTTCTTCAAAATGAGATCAAGCAGGGTTAAATGTTATATTTCATTGAAATTTCGTGCAAAATCCTCGGGATTCGCTCTTTTCCTAATACATTTTTCGCCATATTTTATATCTTCCCTTTTGGCTTTTGATAGGGTACAACAAACAACATCATATAAGTATGAAAATGTAAATTTATTTCTTCTTTTTAGCATTTCTTTTTATGCAAAGTTTCTTTGGTTGATTGCATTTTTAAGCCGAAGGTTTTTGTTCGGGCGGTAATGAGGCGTCCTTTGCCCAAGGTGAAGTACCTTTTATCGGCTTTAAAAATCAAAAATTGTGGCAATAGAAAGCTCCTTAAATCATCGCTGGCGATTTGTTATACCGGAGCTAGATTTTTTCCTAATTTTATGCAATTTGAAAATTGAAATTTGTAATTCGTGGCCCGAAAAGTTACTTTTATTATTTGATAAACAGAATATTATACTATGGAAAAGGTCAGACTTTCTTGACTATTTTTTGAAGTTTTTATTTACTCCCTTAACCCATTAAAAAAGTTGAAAAGGGACGAACTAAAAATTTGCGGTCATAACGGTCCATTTACTTTTAAAGGAAAATCGAGATTATTCAAATCGGTCAATTACAATGTTGCAATTAAAAAAAAAAAGGAAACAAAAAATGAAAGTTAAAAATTTAAGCCTGTAAGTATGCAGCGTATTTTTCTGTTAAGGCTTAAATTTGTGGCTTTCATTGCTTATTGTATTTTGACTTCAATTATAAAATAATGGGTGTTGATTAAAAGAAAAAGATGAAGTACAGAAAAGACCCATCTTCTTCAATAGCAAATTTGGAACATATTATTCAAGGGGTTGTTAGAAGTCCAAAGTTAGAAGATCAAAGGACGAATTTACAAGAAAAAATTGACCAAAGTAGAACAATGTAGACATATCAAGTAGAGTAAGCTTGGGTTAATGTGGCTGCCACCATGATGGTTGACACACCACTTAGACTTCATGGGCCACTTGTGATGCCACGAAAAATGGTAAACATAAGAAAAAAACAGAAAAACTAAGCAATACTTACGTCCTGAGCTGGAAGTCGAACCCAGGGTGCCCCGAAACCAATTTTTTTTCAACAGCATATGGGTTAAAGTATTTTTAAAAAAAATTTCAGATATTTTGTAAAAGATTTAGAGGCTGTGCTAAACAGATTTCCACAAAAAGTCCCGCTTTTCTGAGTTTGTAGTGATGAGTGATAAATAAGCATTGTTTTTCAAGACTTTGATGGATTAGTTGGAATAAAATTATCCAAGTTGTGTGTTAATATAGGCACTCTTTGAAATATACCTACTTATTTTATTGGTTACTACTACTAAGACGTCATTGATAGAATTTTTTTTTTTTTAATAAAATCCGGGAGTCACAAAGAGAAACCTTCATAACTTCAAATAGTCCTAAATCATTAGTTCGCGCTACTAAGTACGCATATCATCTTAACTACATACCAGACTAGGAATTCTCAAAATTTCAGCTTTACTTAAATTACGTAGGTCTCACGGGATTTTATACTCTGTAAGCTTTTTGCGAAAAAGTGACAAGCTATGATGCAGTTTCAAAGACAATGAAGTCCTTTGTAATTTTCCATCAGAAATAAACACTTTTCTCTTTTGGTTGTTAAGCTATGTCACATTACAATTGCAAAAACGTTATAACAAAAAATACGTTGCATACTTCAGGGATTAATTTTGTTATTTTCATTGTTTACATAAAGACAAGATACGTGAGTTCACATGCTTCACTTACAGTCCTTGGAAATTTCAACAGTTTTTTGAAAGAGCAAAGCCTCGCTTAAACCACATAAAACTGATTGTTTCCTTCATGAAGAAAATTCAATTGAATGAAATTAATGTCTGCTCACTTAAATAGTTGACTCTTTATATCACATTCAATTTATACATTTTTCAAGCTAAATAGAACCGCCAGGTGTATGATGTAAAATATATAGAGGATTTGCGTGTATATAAGTAGTATGTGAAAGACTTTTTTTCTTTCTTTCTACATAAAGAACCATGTTACATCCTACGCAATTGCGTACAATATTTTGCGTGGAGCCTCTAAAGCTTATTTCATTTCTCATAGAATTTAGTATAAAGTGACTGAACATTAGATTACTTAATTTCTACTGAAGTCTATATGTATTCGTGTATTCATGGAGGAAACCCGAATGCGTACGAACAATTCTTAGTCCTTAGATAGGCATTAAAGATGCGCATAGATTACAACACGTTAAAAGGAGATAGGCTGGGGAGAAATATGGGCATCCTTCAGGTTAAGGAAGGAGGCAGAAAACTGCGAAACCAAATCAAGCAGAGGTATGTTAAGAGAGGTGTGTGTGTGTGTGTGTGTGTATGTGTGTCGGCGGGTAAGGAGCCAAAGTGCGAAAAAATGGTCTACTTAAAGCATACCTAAACGAGCGTAATTCCGTTCTTGAGTTATGTATGAAATGAAAAATGAAAAAGCACAGCAAACGTGCAATTTGGTAGCGCCGAGTTCATGTCCTTCCATAGCAGAGCACAAAACAGAAACGGGACGAGGAGCACAATGTAAATGCCTTTGAGATATATAAATTCACATAAGATAGGCTTGCCACAAGGAGAGCGCAGTAGAAGAAGATGAGAGACGTTCCTTTATAAATATACATATATATATATTTTATTTTTTGTTCTGTTTCAGGGCTTTGCAAAAAATATCCTAAGGTTTTTATGGTAGAGAGTTTAAGTAACTTCTTGATGACTGAAAGCTTATAAGACTATTTGAGTTCGAAAGAAAATCTCAAAGAAACAAGAAAAAAATAAAAAGAAAAAAAATTTAAAAAAAATTAAAAAAGGAAAATAGAAGGAAATTGAAGGAAATTCCTTTTGCACCAATTGGGAAATAACATCTAAATTTTGTTTTTTTGGGGAGTTTGGACGCTGCCTCATTTTATATATCGTTATAGAAATTGTTCCTTGTTGCGTAAGCTATTTATTTTATTACGGATCAAATTAATCAAGGCTAGTGGAAAATTTCCACACATTTCATCACGTTTATTTATTTTTTTTTTTGCTGTTGACTTTCTCAAGGTTATGTGCGTGCGTGTGTATTCGTAAGCAGCGGAAATGATTTGCATGCATAATTATATACGGGGGATTCTTTTTCCGTTCGAAAACTCATTGCGCATATTGAAAGAAATACGATTTTGTTATACCAATGAAATCCATGAAAAGGGAATATTTCGTGGGTTGAGATTCATTGCGTTCAGTTTCTTCCTCATTAAGGAAGCAGACTCCTTGTTGCTTGCCACATAAAGAATCCGTGTGGAAATATTCCGTATTTAATCGAAAGAATTTCAGGAAAACTTTTGTATTCTATGCAAGGTGAATTAATATATATGTACCTGGTCGACTTTCGAACATCGTTTTGATTTTGGCCATGTTTCATCTCTCGGTTTGTCACTTGTTAGTCCTCATCGATCAAAGCCAACCAGCCAGCGGAATAATCTTATTTAAGCCATTCGATTTCAAAGAATCTCTTCGAATTTCTAAGAATCATTTAATTTTTGAGCGCAATGTCTTTTCATTTGATGTCTGAATTTTCAAAACCTTCGGGACTCCTTAAACAAACACACAAAAAACACACATCCTCTAAACTTAAGACACGTGGTAATGTTTGATTGTAAGATCAGCTGTTCGATGAATAACGAATATTAAGTGAATGACAGTTACGGCGCTGCCACGTTGTTGCGCGATCACAATTCCCAAAACAATATTTTAAGCTACTGATTTTATTCCTCGAAATAATGCTTGCGGAATTGAATTGATATGCATTTTATTGAAAGACTTTCAACTTGCCAATTAAAAGTTTATTTCGTTTGTCAATTCAACGTTTCGGATTTGAATGAATTGATTGGCAAAGTTTGTTCATTGCTGAAGAAAATAAGAAAAACAAATATACTTCGAGAAACATTAAATCGGTTGCCATGGATTTTGAGAAATCCAGAATCTTCTCAAATTCAATTTTATATCGAAGAAAATATTAACTTATTTGCTTCATGGTTTGTAGGAAAATCATTTTGTTAAGTTTGGAATTGGAAATTGAATTCTAAGAACTTTGAGCCGGCAGCAATGAAATTTATAGCATACAGCGGCACCCGACAAAACGTTCGAAAAACGTTATGCAGAGCAGTGTTGAACTGGAATTATAAAGTACTGCCCAAGACCCTCTATAGTCTGGAATTTTTTTTCACAAAATATCACCTTGTAATCCATGTAATCAATGAAACCGTTTGAATAAAAGTCGTAGCGGATTACGGCATTGGTGCCGGATAAGCCAGGTGCTGGATCAACGAGGATCCAGTGTATAGCCATAAAATGAATCGAAGTCACAGTTTTGATAGCTATTTCATCTATAGAATTGTACAAAACTCTCTCTACCCGGATTCAAGTACCTACTTTGGGGGAAATTAAAAGAACCAATGGTTTTTTTCGTACATTTTTTCTACACTTCTTTTATGAGATAAATACTATAGGTAAGGTTAGGTTAGGCTAGGTTAAGTTAGGATGGTGTGGCTGTTACCATGGGTGACGCACTTAGGCTTCACATGGGCACGTTGTGATACCATGAATAATGGGAAAACAATGAAAAACGGAAGCACAAAAAAAAAAAGGAACAAACGACCTCAGCTGGGAGTTGAACCCAGAGCCCTCGTTTCGTAAGTTGTAATCTCAACCAACGACGGCAGTGCAGCCTTCGGGGAATACTGTAATTTCTGGAGAAATTCTTTCATTTATTTAACCCATTTTGGACCGGCTGTTCGATTTTTCGAACAAAATTAATGGCTATTTGTTGTTGTTAATCAAAAATGGGTTAAAAAAATTTTTTTATCTTCAATATTTTTGATTTTGAAGGATCTCCCAATTCCAAATTCCTTTGATGTTAAATTGCTCGAATCTAACTCATCTTGTATAGAAACATTACCTTATGGCGGTAAAGAACCAATCAATTTTAAAAAAGAATGGAACAGAATAAAATTTAATTTTTAGAACAGCCTTAACATCCGGTCCATTCTATGCTATGGCCTTGAAAATTCCTTCATCTCTTTGAAGAAAGGAAGTCTTGCAACATCAATGAATGACAAAACACTGACAAACAGACAGATAGTGCGTGAATGTTGTGTTGCTGTCTAGTCAGTGTCTACTGTCGAAAGGAACGTTTGCCATTGCTTTTACTATGGTCTTTACTGTGTGTCCTGTGTCTGTTTCTGTTTCTGTTTCGCTTTCTATGTTCATGTTCTTGCAGCAGTCGATGTTGCTGTTATTATTGGAATTGCTCTGCCATTTGGTAGTGAATACTAAATCCGATATAAGTGATTTCCTCTTACATGTCCGGACAGCAATTTCTTAACATTCGATTGATATTGTTACTTGTTCAGAGATAAGCACGGATGTTTGTATTGGGCTAGTATGGCAGGATGATTCTTTTCCTTTTCCCATTTTGTTGTTTTTTTCCTTATTTTTTTTTTCTTCTTTTTTGTGTGTTTTTTCTTAAATCGGCTATACCCAACTATCATTGCCTGTTGCTTACTCCCAGTGCTATGTGTGTGTGTCTGTTTGTGTGTTCATATTTATTTGATTTTGATGCTATTGCTGCTCTCAGCTATTTTCTGTGCTGTGTGTTTGTTCATTTGTTTGTCTGTTTGTTTTCTTACCACTACTGTTAATACAAATCTGCTTTCTGTATTGCATTCATCTTGGTTTCCTGTATTAACATCTGTCAGCATAATGTTCCTGTTTGGTATCTTCAAACGTTTCCGTTTCATTGACTTTATATGCAAATGTTACGAAGAAAAAAAAAAAAAAAGGAAAGGACAAATATAGATGTTTCTTCTGTTGAAAAATTTGGCAGTATTTCTCAATTGGTCGATAAAATCGAATTGCCTCGAAGGGAAACTGAAATTTTCGAAGAGTTATATTGATTTCATTCACATAAAGACATGAATCCTTCGAAAGAACAGTAGAGTCTCTGAAATCTCGGTTCTTACAAACATTTTTGTAGGTATACGTTTAAGGGAGTGGGAATTTTTTTTTTTAATGTATACAGTTGAAATCTTCTATAACGAACTCCTCTATAACGAATTTCACTGAAAACTTCTTGGCTACATTTTTAGTACCTTTTTTCTCCTAACAACGAATTTTCTCTGTAACGAATATTTTTTCCTGTCCCTTGAAATTCGTTACAGAAACTCTAGTATAAAAGATATACTTATATATATGGCACATTCAAAAGGTAAGGTGGCTTTGGAAGCCCATACGACTCTACGAAATAGGAGAAAAATAATGACGATGTACAGTTTTGTAATGCCCTAAGCACAAACATCTTCCGCAATAATTTTTGGAGTATGCGCCCTGGCAGTCACCATTCGGTTCCTTAAAAATCCACCGATCAAAATAGGACTCTTCAAAATGAATTCTTCGAAAGCAAATACTATTCTTAATCGAAGTTGAGCAATAGATTTCATTGTTCACATAGAAATAATTTTGGTAGGTAGGTACTTACCCTAGGAATGATGGGAAAAAACTCAATTTTTGTCGTGTAGCTATAGATTGATTGCAAGAAATACTCCAACTTCATCGTAAACGCGAGCATCATCTCTGGAAAAATAATAAAAATAAGAAAATGATGAAAAAGTATCAAAAGCAAGGTATAAGATTAAATTATAAAAACTATTATACTATATTCCAAATAACAGCAGAGCTTTTATTCTTTAAAGAGTTTTCATTGGAATTCCACCGAAAAAAAATGCATATTTTTTTACTTGTCTTTTAATTAAAAGCACTCTCATTGGCCTTTTTCTCACTTTATTTACATATTTACGAAATGCTTCACTACAAAGGACTTAGAGCACTTTTTCACGCTAAACTTTATGATGCACCACCATCGCAGTTGCGGGTCTAATTATGATTGTTTTCGAGTGGGCCACTTCATTCATGCTCGCTTATGGAGGAGCATGCAGCCAAGCCGGCATCGACATCAAGCAAGACGCTAGCAAGGACGACGACGACGACAATTTTCTTTGAAGGTTCAGTTGTCAACTACAAGTAGCAACAGTTGCAGCCCAAACCACAAAATGCACTTCCATCTAAAAAAAAAAAAAAAAAAAGGAGCAAGAAAACAGAGAACAGAGAACCGAAAAGGAACGCGTCGAGAGACTCAACTAACGAGCACTTTCGACTCGAAGGAACTCTCTGGGTGTTGAGGAAGTTGCACTGCGTCTGTAGTTGCTGCCCCCAGAGAGCAGGCTACGTTCCTTTTGGTTCTTTTTTTTCAGCTGTTTACTCAAGGTGATGATTGCTCATAATTACGCAAGCATTCATTAAACTCCCAAGACGAAGGTAAAAAACAAAAAAAAAAGAAATAAAATAAAAAAAATTAGATTTAAAATGGTTCAATCCAAAAAAGGAAGAGGCACGGAAAATGCAATTTTAAAAGGTGAATAGTCGTTACGTTGCCAACATTTATGAAAAAAACAAGGTGGAAAAATGTAAGGAAAAAAGAGAACTTTGAAGGAACTAATTATAGGAGTCACAACAGTCACATTGAACAGTCAGCGCGCCTTAGAGGCTGCAAGAAAAGTGCTATGCAAATGACAGCTTCCGCTTCTTGGTACATTTCTGTTCGGCGCTTTTCTTTTTCGTGCACTCACAATTTCATGGTATTTTTTTTTTTTTGTTTTTTGGTTTTCAACCGGAAATGACTTAATTGCATCAAATTGGCAATTAGAATGTGAGCAGTAATAGACGCGTTCATTGGGAAAAACGCTTCAATTTCAGGGCAATTAAATTTAGTAATTGTCCTAAAAATGTCTTTGAGCAGTAAAGACAAGAAACTCCCTTCATAATAAAATTTTTTTTTTTTTTTTGTTATATACAATAAGAAATTTGAGTGCTTAAAAATCACACAAAAGGAAAATTCTTCCTTTTATTTATTTTCTTACGACTTGTCTTATATGCTTTCCAGACGTACAACGAAATCTCGAGATTTCAGACAATTTTAGAACAAATTTGACATTTGAAATCCAGGCGAATTTCAATTTTGTTTTGAAATCCCGAGATTTCGTTGTACGTCTGGAAAGCATATTAGGTATGTTTATTGGGTTTACAACCCTTTTCTTTTCCTTTGTAGATACTCAAAAAGGATCACAAAATATATATGTTCTGAAATTATCAGCGTCCATAACAATGCAAATCCGTCTTACTTTCAGTCCGTCAGTATGCCCAATCTTTTTCTAGATTTTCAGCGAAATGAGGAAGAACGAGTTCAAGGATGGACCTTTTTGAAACTTCATACAACCACAAAAAGCTGATTTTACTTCTGAATCTTTTGAGATATTTTAATATTCTTCTTTTTCTTGTGTGTTCAAGTGTCCCGGTCTATCCCGGGGTCTGCACAACGCGATCAGTTCCTCCATTTTGCACTGTCGGTTGCATCATTCGAGTTTAGTCCAACAGTCTAGCTAAGTCTCATTTTATTGTGTCTACCCAAAGCTGTTTCGGACGCCCTCGTTGTCTGCAATCTTGAGATGTTTTATTAAAATTTCAAATAAGAATATTTTTCGACTCTTCAACTATATTCACACAAAAACGAGAAGCGATCGTGCCAAAGGGAGGACTTGAATAATTCTTCGCAGACAACTTCTTTCAGTATTTGAGAGCCTTAAAAATTCACTTTCATTTATTCATCATATCCTTTCTAATCCAACTCCCCAAAAGCTTTTGCAACTCATCAATAAAATCCACTTAGCTAAAACTTTTCGGAAATGACGATATTCTAAATTATTTTAACATATACTTAAGTAGGTAATTCGAAAATTTTTTCTAATAAATTTCAAAAGATCTATATTAACCCTGTAGGAAATTGAACTAGTGCAGAAGTATTCTTCGACTACTTCCTAAATCAACAGTACTACTCGCTCGAAATTTCCCCGCCAATGCATTGAACTGCAAACTTTTACTCTGAGGTGCCATTCGAAATTCGACAGTCGCATTTGAACTAGTGCAGAATTAGAGGCAACGGGGCCAATTCAGTAAATTTGCTTTACTACGTTGATAGATGGGGGACCGGGCTGCGCTGTCGTAGCTCACAGCGTAGCGCGTGCACTCCGCGATCTGAAGGACCCAGGTTGAAATCCCGGGCCAAGCGAACGCCGATTTTTTTTTTAATTATTAGTAAAAATTGGAATCCTAAGAGGAATAAAAAGCATATATATAAAAAAAGAAAGGTATTCAAATTGGCAGAAACATTGAGCGAATTTGTGCGCAAAGTTGTGAGACAGCATTGGTGAAGACTGGGCATCCAATTATTTGAGTTTTTCGAAACATGCCATTCTTCCACATTTTTTCGCCTGCGACAGGAATCGAACGCTTGAGCCCTTCAGATTCCTAAGTGATACGCTTTTCACTACGCCACGGACCATACTGACTCACGCACAGCATATATTGTTGATTAAGTGGGCAAATCATTAACTGTTAATATCAATAGTTAGGATCTTCATTTATGCCGTGTCTGACTCGCGTATAATTTCATTTTCTCATTCGCTGAACATATCGCTAGGGCCAATTTGACCCACTCTTTACGAAATAATATGGCGCAAGGTGGCACTAAAAATTCTTAAAATCACTTGATGCATGTGAATAATATTGGAATTCACAATCATCAAGTTATTTGATCGGCTAATTTCATCTGCAATAACCGCTAATTATACTCAACCCAAATAACCTTGCATTCGCAAAGTAATTTCTAAGAGCTCTACCTTAATTCCAAGTTCGATAACTTTAATTTGTATTTGTTGTGACAGCCCAAGAGTTATGGCATTTCATGTCCCAAGTATCTACGAAATAAGCAGTTCGGAGTGTTGCTTAAAATGTTCAAAATGAATTTGCCTTGAAGACTCAGAGGCTTTTATTAAACAATAGATATATTTAACTGAATTGAATGTATAATCACACAATTGTACTTTCGGGGGTCGAACGGCGAATATGAAAGCATAAATGTTATGAATGTGACAATTGTACGATCATGAATTGGCTTCCTGCAGCAGCATTATTTTCCAATTATTTCTTAAATTCTTAGATTCCATAATACTTTTAAATTTGAAAATAATAACCCCCTTATGGTTAATTAAGAAGGCTCAAATTGGCAGAAAATGTTGATGACATTTGCGAATTGTGAGACAGCATTGGTGAAGACATCCAATTATTTGAGTTTTTCGAAACATGCCATTCTTCCACATTTTTTCGCCTGCGACAGGAATCGAACTCGAGCCCTTCAGATTCCTAAGTGGATACGCTTTCACTACGCCACGGACATATCTGACTCACGCACAGCATATATATTTGATTAATGTGTGGGCAAAATTGAACTGTTGAATATCCCACTAGTTAGGTTCTACTGTCCGTGTCTCTACTCGCGTACTAGTTCATTTTCCTACACTCAAGAACTACTCGCTAGGGCCCAATTGACCCCACTCTTCCTACAGGGAAATAATCACGCAGCAAGGTGGCTTACTATTAATTCTCTAAAATCTACATTGATGCATTGATTCAAATGGAATTCACAATCATCAAGATTATCGGCTTATTCATCTGCAATAACCCTTAATTATTCTCACCCAAATAAGCGAAATAATCTATCTATGACGAGTCCAGATTGCAAATTTAATTATCTGTTCGAGCAGCCCAATGAGTTATGGCATTACATGCAAATATCTACGAATGCCATTCGGAGCTATGGTCAAAATGTTCGCCAACGACTCAGAGGCTTTTCATTAAAGCAAAATTATTTCAACTGAATGAAATCGTATGAAGCACACACATCCGCAGCGGGAATATGGAAGCCATATATGTTTATGAATGTGCATTGTACATATGTATATATTTGGCTTTCTTGCACGCAGCATTATCGAAGTTGATTTTTAAATCAGTGAGCATTCCATCATCACAAATAATTTCTTGAAATTCTGTAGGAAGCAATTTCGAGAGCTTTGAATTCGTTTAATTCTTCGGGAAAGCTCGGTTTTTGTCGAACTTGATTGAATTTCGAATGTAGAATTTTTATAATTCTGATTTATCGAAGATCGATACTTAAAGTCCTATATGAAATAACGATATTTTCGGATCATGGCATTTGTGCTTCAAATGTGGACATCCGAAGCTGTTATGACTGCACAAAAAATACAAGGTTGTTGGCAACGAGGGTGTCTGAAACTGCGTTGAATGGACACAATAAATAGGGACATCGAGGCTGTAGGACTCACATCGGATGATGCAAAAGACAGAAGGAAATGGAGGACCTGTTAGTATTTTGCGGACCCCGGGATAGGCCGGGACACTTGAAAACGCTTGAAGAAGACGAAGATCGCCTGTGTGTTGCGGGGAAAGAGGCGGTTTAGTTTAAATGCGATTGGACATCAAAATGAGTGTCTCTTTGTCTCCCGTATGAAGTTTAATTTAGTTGAATGGACACGTTTAATATAATTTCCCGAACTTATATTTACTTCAATTTTATTTTTCAATTTTTAACCCTTCAATTCCCATGTCTCAGCTAACGGAATTTGTCTTATTTTTCGCTAAAATGACAGATTTATTTGTTGGTAGTGAAAAATGAATATTAAATTTTTAAAAAATTTTCATTAACCCTTCAACTCTCTTGACTAAGCCAATGCAAATTCGGATTTCTTCCCCCAAAAATGTACATATATAAGAAATAAGAAATTTACTCTCGAGAAAAGTTAATTCCCTGGGAATTCGTACCCCGAGAATATTCAGAATCCGGCTGCATACAGAACAATAAACCATATCATATCCCTGAGGCTTTCTCATGGCCCACATTGAAAGAAATTAAAATATAAAATTCATAAATATATCAAAAATATATGAAGAAAAAAAATCACATCGCCGCTATATTCAAGTGGCGAAAAAAAATCAAAAATTCATAAAACTATTTAAGCGCAAAGTGTGAATAGTTATTTATTTACTTATTTATTTATTAATTTTTTTTCATTTTTTTTTTTCGCGGAATGCAAATAATTAAGGACTTTTTTCGGCGTGCAATCACAGATTTTTATTGATGCTTTTCCCCGACGAATTTCATTGTTGTTAATGCTTCCGCTTGTTGTTGGCCTCAAATTTGGAATATTTAATATTTGCAACGGCTTTCATAGCCGGATGTGGCATGCAGCAACATGTGCATTTATTCCCCAAACATTTCGGCTGATTGAGCTGCATAACAAACTGAAAAATGGTTGCTTCTAAATCGAATTTCCATAGATTTTCCGATAGTGGAGTTTTTAAAATCTCTTTCGATTTGATTTATTTTTGAAGTGCTATACGAATTGATTTGCATTCGTTGCATGTTTAAGCACACAAGCGTTGCGGGCATGACGGGGGCATCTACAGTGAGGGTAATTATGAAATGGATGCAATGATTTCTGAAGTAGAAGCGATACCAAAAAAATAAAACAATCATTTTAAATCGCAGATTTGTAAAATGAAGGTATCAAAATATGAATTCAAAATGATTTTGCTTTTAACGCATACGAAGCCATATATAGTTTCCCAGCGGGAAATGTCCCGCGGATATCCCCGATATATGACATTTACACAGGAGCTGACAGGGACTTCAGCGGTGACATTATCACCGGAAGATTAGAAAATGTCACTGGTCATGCTACGGGATGCGATGGCGAAAAAAGCATTTGAGAGCAGCACATTGCTCTTTTCTCTGTAAATGTCAATTTATAGAAACCAGTTTGATAACTCTCTTATTTGCCCTCTCTTTGAATGTTTCGAAAATTTAAAAAAATCTATTTTTAACAAGTTTTGTTCACCTCTGCCAGGGATCGAACCCGCGATCTTCGGATTCTGAGTCGAGCACACATCATCTACGCCACTTCATGCTAACGCTGAACTGGCGCTAAAACCTTATTTAAATTTCAGTAGCCAATGAGAGTCAAGCACATGAACAGCATCCCTCCACGATGACATGTCCTCCAAGATGTCATGCATGACAATGTCACCAATATGTCATCGATGACATCATTTGTGACTTTGTCATGCAGGAGATAATTTTCCGCTGGGTTCTATCAAAAGGAGTAGTGTAGCGAGACATTTCGGCTCCCGGGGGGCACGATGAGGACACAATTCAGAAAATGTTGCTTCCTCCAACCGGACTCAATGAAAATTGAAATATGATTTGTGGCCCGTGGAGGCTTCCCCCTTCGACCCACCCTCGCTACGCTACTGATCAAATGAATCGAAAAGATGGGTTATTTGTTAATTAGGAACGACTTTTAATTACTTTTGAAGCAAACTTAAAACATTTTTGTTAAACTTTTTTAATATAATATGCAGTTAAGGGTTGATGAAAAGGGTAAAGAAAAGGTTCGTGGGAAAAATTTGAGGGCGTTGAAGTGAACCGGCTACGTTACATCGTGAGGGTTAGTTCAGTAAATTCGTATTTATTAATTTATAATTTATATTCTGAAAGGAATTAGGAGCTCTTTAAGAGTTCAAAAAAACTATCAGAAAATCAGATATAACCAGGACCTCTTTCGGATGAACCATTTTCGAAGGAAAACCCCCTGTTCTGAGGGTTTGGGATCTTTAAAGATTGTTTTATGAACTCTTTATGGAAAACTCTGGAAAAGGAGCCTGAAAAGTTCCTTTTCTGATTTTTTCCCTAATGTTATTATATGCGCAGGCTTTATCAAGCTAAAAAGAGAGGGGTTGAGGTTGTTGAATATGTTTAATTAATGCAAAAAAACCAAATCACATGACATAAAAATAATTGAAAAGCAATTAACAAACAAAAAGCTCTAAAGACTATGATAGACTTCGAGGTGTAAGACATTGTAATCATGTTTGATCATCTTCAAAAAGATTTGATCTATGGATTAGAATTTTTATTCATAAAGTTTTTCGTTGCAAAAAAAAAGTGTTAAAGTAAACTAAGCACTTAAAATTGGATAAATATATGAGGCCTTGCGACCTTGCTACGATACGGATCATTCCCGCAATCGACTTCTTTCTCAGCTGTGCCTTTTTGGTATATATCTTCTCCTAGTTTTAACCTATGCCACTCTTTTTCGAAATCAATCCTTACCTCTAACTCCACCTCTTGCTTTCTGCTAGCAGCCATTTATATTGGGGACTTTAATTGCCTGCTTAGATTCATGTTCCTATAACGGCTCAAAACACTTTCACTGGCCTCAATATCAATTGCAAAAACATCGCGAAGACTCCAGAAGGTTTTCACTTCTCCGTGCTATTCTTCCCGGACTTGCATCTTTTATTGAATTAGATAATTCAGGAAACTTAAATTTTTTTTTTTTCGAAATCGAAACAAATTCTTGTGAAACCACTCAACTCAAAAAACTTATACAATTTTTAAGATCAACCACTGCAACATTGTATCTAAGCTCCATAGAACTTAATCAATTATTATTGCAGTTGTTTGAAAAAACAAAAAAAAAAAAAAGGATTTTAAACACTTGAAACAATCGTTTTATAACAAGTGCTACCGCATCTCTTAATTGCATTGTTCGATGGTAAAAAATCTTGAAATATTCCGCAACTATTCTTGAAATTGAAAGCAAAACAAAAAAAATTCAAGTTTACTTGTATCTGTTTTCCTTTTCAATTGCTGCTTTTCTTTACTGAAGCACTTTATATGTCGAGAAAAAGAGAGTGAGATATAGAGGGAGGGTGAGAGTGAGATCTCTTGTTAGTTTCTCTTCAAGTTTGGAACAAGAATTTTGCGGTTACCGACACTTTACGTTTAAGCAGCATGTTTTCAAGATAATTCCGTAAAAAGTTGCAGCGGATTATTAAGCAACATACATATTCTTTCCGTTCATGTGCGAAATTATACATACATATATATATATGTATATATGTATGAAGACATATACTCATGTATGTGGACTTTGTAGTTCATTTTCAATGCATGAGGTAGACATAATTGATAAAAATATTCATCGTATACTCGGAGACTGGGAAAGCGACGAATGAGTACCTTTTTTATGTGTTCGGACAAACTTGTTGTGAAAGAAGAACAAACAACATAAACATGGCAACACTGTATGAAGGCGAACTGTGTATCTGAAGATGTTCTAGTTGGTGGCGGCATCATCAGGAGTTGCAGTAAGAAAAGTTCCTATTAAAAATATCAGGAAAAAGGAAAAAAAGCTGCCAGTATCGGTACTTATTAGTTTTGAAAATAATAATTAATTTCTATGCAATTCGGGCAGTTCGTGTGTATGTGTGTGTTTGTTTGTGTGCATGAAAAGTAGCTTGCAACTAAAGATTAGAAAGAAAACTTCCATGAATTGAGGGTTGCAAAGTTCTGCAGCCATCTTTGCGAGCGTGTGTTCATGGCTAT
This sequence comes from Chlorops oryzae, assembly GCA_020466095.1. Classification (NCBI taxonomy): domain Eukaryota; kingdom Metazoa; phylum Arthropoda; class Insecta; order Diptera; family Chloropidae; genus Chlorops; species Chlorops oryzae. Next base: position 18,175,868 of record CM035807.1, on the reverse strand, counting down.
GTATTATTGAATCGTTATATTTTGTTTACACTGAAAAGGATTCTACGTTTTCAATTGAAAGGTAAGTGTGCGAAAAGTTTTGAGCAATTTTAAAGCCTTAGTTTCGGTTTTGTTTTGAAACTTTCAACGATTTGTGGTCGAAATTTTAATTAAAAGCTGTGGTATTTACGAAGGCAAATGGTCTATGGGAAATTATCATATTTAAAAGACGAAGCTTTTGAGGAACTTAGTACATATTGAAAGACTTAGTACAGTACTCACAGATTGAAATTTCTTTGAATCTTAAAATCTAAATCTCATATCCTCTCTCTCTCTTTCTCTCTCTTTCTCTCTCTTTCTCTCTCTTTCTCTCTCTTTCTCTCTTCTCTCTTCTCTCTCTTTCTCTCTCTTTCTCTCTCTTTCTCTTCTCTTCTCTCTTCTGTCTCTTCTCTCTCTTTCTCTCTCTTTATCTCTCTTTCTCTCTCTCTCTGTCTCTCTCTCTGTCTCTCTCTCTCTCTCTCTTCTCTCTCTATCTCTCTCCATTTCTCATGCACTTCGTTGTCTACAATAACTTTTAATACGTTTATACATACGTCAGCGATTTCCAATTAAAATTAATTTGCAATTAGTGAACTCACGGCTTATACGGCAGTTTTTTCTGAACAGTGGTGCCGGATTAAAATTATAAAATGACATGGTAGCAACCATGATACAAGAAAACAAGATAGCGCCACTTGAGAGAGGAAACGTCACAAACTCAAAATCCCGATTCGTTGTTGTTGTTTCCAATGTTAAACCGGCTTTTTACTTTTTTGAATAGCATGGGAAACAACAAAATTTCTCGCTCAGTGACGTCACAAACTCAATTTTCGGCTCTCAAAGAGAGCCTCAAAATAGCGGTACTGAAGTGGCGCTATCTTGTTTTCTTGTATCATGGTAGCAACTTTTAGAAAACATATGCCATTGAAGTTATTAGAAAAGTGTTGCAATCTTGGACAACCTATTGCAGCGACTGTTTTCGGTTTTAATTGAAAAAAATTTGTTTTCGTTTTTATTTCAGCACTTTGATTTCAACAATTAAACGTACTACATGTTAGCGCCAGATCGGCAAAATCAGTAAAATTGTTGAAAACCAGTGGTAGCGCCTTTAGTTTCATTGCAAATAGTTTCGTTTATCCTAACTTGTTTTCACAACTTATTTTATTCCAATTAAAATTTTAAGTCATCGTTTATATGGCGAAATTTGCTTTTTGCAATATTTTTATTTGCAATTAAGGCAGACGTATAAACGTAGTATATATCTATAAAAAAGACTTTATTGCTTTAATTTTCAATTATGTATAAACATTTTCAAATCCCTTTGTAGGTACTCACTTCAAAGCATTTAATCCGATTATGTCTTAACTAAAACCATGTTAGCAAAAATATTGGAAAATTTATTTAAAATATTTTTATAAAATATCTGGTCCCGAATTGTGTTTTTAGAAATCATCACACACACATCACATAACTTTAACCCACCCAACAAAAAAAAAAAAAGATAATAATGAAAAATTTATGAAAATATTTCCGAACAAATCTGCTACAAAACACGGCCGCTTACTCTATTAAAAATTCATCAAAGCGGCTCAATAAAATACAAAAAATTTTCTCTTAACACTTTTGAAAGCAAATTCTATACTAAAATACGATCACACGCCACCACTCTCACACTCGCACCCAGAGTCAAAATCAACTCAACTCCATTTGACACACACAGGCACACACACACCTGCACATCGAACACAAACTAAAAAGAAATAATTTTAAAAACTTTTTCAATTTAAATGAAATAAATAAACCGTACAACAAAAAAAAAAAAAGAGCCAAAAAAAAATTTTCGCGATTTTCAAGACCACAAAGAACTTTGGTGACACGAACACTCGCGGGACCCCGAATTTTCTCGGTGGGAAATTTACAGCCGCAATTCGCGCATATGTGAGGAAAAATTCATTTACTATTAAATTGCGATAGTGAGCCCGCCGCATAGCGATTTGAATTGCCAAGGCACTCGAAATTTTTGTTTTCCCCTTTTCATAGTTTAGTTTTTAATTTCACAATTTTCCATTTTCTCTTCTTTCGTTTTTCCTCATACAGAAAGCTATGCCAGTTATATTTTCGTCTAACTGAGTGCATTTCCGTTTTCGCGCGATTGAAAATTACAAAAGTTCAGCATGGCGTATGCATTTGCGAATATGTGAGAATACGTATACGTGGGGATGGTCGGTCGTTAGTTCGGTGGGTCCGTTGATTTGTGAGGAGCACATTTGAAGTTATGGTTTTGATTTTTTTATATATTTTTTTTTTGTTTATAAAAACTTTGAGCTAACTAAAAACTTTTTCGTTTGCAATTGAGACTCGCTGGGAGCACTGGAAGATGATGTAGATATACATATACACACATATGTACGTACGTGTATAGTGCATGCATACATCATGAACTCGCACTTTTAGCCAACATCATTTAGCGTTCGGCATCGCCTTCGCCAGCACCAACCGCCACCGAAACTAATAAACTGTCATTGATGTTCTGTTGTTTTTCTTTCTGTTTGTGGTTGCTGTTGTTGTTTTTGTTGCGTTTCTGCTGCTGTAAATGGCAAATCAACTGTGCGTTTTCAAGTGCATTTACTGAATCCCAAACAAAAACAGAACAAAAAATAAATAAAAATAACCTGAAATTCATTCATTTAATTGGCCTTGTGCAGAGAGAACTCATCTCATGCGCCAATACACATTGCATATGAAAATAATTGCTTTTTAAACCGTTTGTTTCGTAGCCCATTTATCTCGAAAAACATATAAAAAGAAGAGAAGAAAAAACGAAAGCAAAAACGAAGAAGAAAAATAAAATAAATGCATTCGAGTATAGGTACTTTACTTACACTCAAGTAGGTAAGTGTGGATAGCATACGTTAATATTCGTTGGCCTGAGCAAATGACCTCAAATTGAAATTGGCAGTTGTAAGCCCTTTTCGTCCTTCAACATGTATGTATGTAAGTAGTAAGACAATTATCGAGATTTTCATAGTTGCTGTTAAAAATTTCTTCTCGATTGTTGGTGGGAAATGTGAATGTTCAAATTTTAATCACTTGCATGTTTAAATGACAAATTGGAATTTAATATACCAACTCCTTTATTTGATAATGGAAAATGTAAGCAATAATTCCATTATTTACAGTGTACATATTTGACTGTTCCGACTGGCGACACCATTAACATTTTGCACACACAGCATTATCAAACTCAGCACAGAAGTGCGACAAAACATGGCAACCGGAAGTGGTAAATACAATGGAGTTATTATTTTATTTTTCTGGCACAATTTTTTTTTTTGTTTTTGTGGTTGTTTTGCAGTCGACTATTTACGTTTTAAAATTCGAGAGAATTGAATTTTATTGAAATGTACTGGAATTACGTATTTTTCCTGGAAAATTTTTATGGTTTACACAGTTTCGACAGCTTGTTTTCAGCATTGAAAACCCCTTTTTAATTGATTTAAAATTAATCTGTTTATCATATATTCCCTTCCGCATGAATAGTGATATCGTGCATGGATTTTTGAAGTTTTAAGAATCAGAAAAAGGCCCAAAAGATGCCATCTTAAAATGCGGAAAAGTTTTATTTATATATTTATCAAAAAAAATTATCCTCAGTTTTTGTAGAATCGTCAGTTTCATCACAAAAAAACGATATGAAGGCACTAATAAAGGTCAGCAAAAGGATCAACCCAAATTTGATGCTAAAATCTCATTCAAATTTTTGGTCTCCTTCTCTAAAGCTGATCCAAAACTAAGATAAAAAATTTAATTTTCTAAGAAGTTTCTCATTAACGATGACAATCATTTTCAAGTCAATCAATCAACAGCATTCCAAATGAGGCAAAATTTTAATGTGCCGAAAATTTCCCGCAACCGAATTACAATCCTAAACATTCGGAGTTAACAATCCGCAAACATCTGGTCGAATTGCATCATTTGCTGCACAAAATATTAAAGCCCACAGCAGCCAGATCTTATGCCATTTGAAAGTCATTGGCTTTTGTCACTTCTTTGTTAGATGATTATTATCTAACTCATACGGAACTTCTTGAAATCAACTGAGATTTTCCCAACCACAAACGACTGACTGAGTCGGACGCAATTTTTACCGACAAATGATTACATACACTTCGCACGTTCGCTTTTGTCCATGACATTCATATGGTCGTATCGGATTTCCATACTGAAAACGAAAGCAACAATTTCAAAAGCCGTCATGAGATGGCAATCTTAATTTGCAGCTTAAACAGCTCTGATTACAAAATTCCGTATACAATTACGACGCAGCAGCATCGTCTTTTTCTTTTCTGACGTTCTGCATGCCTGACTGCCTGCCTGCATGCAGCAACAAGCCAACGATCTCAAGCTATCACCACAAACGTTTTCGATGCAGCAATCGGACTGAAGTTATACTGCAGCAATTACCGCATCACGTCATCTCGAATACGTCATCTGCATTGCTTTCAAATCGAATCGCTTCGACGTCTAGCTTTCCCCCCGCCCGCAACCTATTCACAATTTTCAGGGAATATCTATTTTCCTTAAAGAGAAGTCGGTGATTTATTCTAATGCGTTAAATAAAATATTTATATAAATTACTTTAATAATATTTTCTTCCATGAGCCTAAGGGCTCTGCGTAGTAACCGGATACGGAAGTGATTTAGATGATTGTTTGCTAGCGAATAAATTGAATTTGTTTTTCCACGATTTTTGCCTTTCCTGTAGCCGGAAGTGTGCAGAAAAAGAAAAGATGGAATTCTGATAAAGTTATTTCGGCTTAGATTATGCGCGCAAATTGATTCGTCCGGTTTTCCTTTATTTTTTTTTTTTTTTTTTTTTTTTTTGGGCAGGGGAATGAACAAATAAATGGTAATTTATGAGTGCTAGTCTGAATTCCAATGAAGAAGGCCTGAACGCTGTGGTCATGGTGCAACGAAAACAATGCTTTCTTCTTAAATTTATTCGAAACGAATTTTCTCGTCACTAAGTTTAGATTTTTTTTTTTGAAGGATTTTTTCTTATCCTTTGGAAAACGGCTTAGAACAGTGAAAGGTCAAAAAAGCACACAATATAGTATTATAGAATAATGAAAAATATGGCTTGAACAAAATCTTCCATGGAAATGCCTTGCATTGCCAGCCAAGTATCGCGGCAAATATATACATACTTAAAAATCATATGACAATGTTTTACCAACAAACCGCGCACTCGAGTACCGAGGCCAAGACTTTTCTATTCACTACATAAAAGAAGAGGGTACACATAGAGAGAATTTTGTCAACGCCTTATTTTGTTGACTGCGCGCCAGTGCCAAGATGCAAATTTTCTACTTGAAGCCACAATGATGCTTACTGTCTGCACATCTAACCGCGAAAATGTTGATGCAACACTCACAACGGCAGCAGCTTCAGCAGCGGCTTCAGAACAGAAGCACAAAGTGAAGAGAAGTGAGGAAAGAGAAACATTAGATGTGCATGCGAATGAATTACAAAGGGAAAAAATTGTTTTAAAAAAAGCCTCCTTTTTTTTGAGACAAACGAGCGTCATCGTTGCTCCTTAATACTTCGATTACAAAGCAAAAAGCACGGAAAACTGCAGTTCGAAAGGATCAACTTATAGCAACTTGCAAGCGTGGAAAATATGAAAGAAAAAGCTCTGTATATACAAATATACGTATATATGTATATACAGGGTGTCCCAAAAACTTTTGTAAAAAATCAAAGTCAAGAGAAACATATTTTGTTTTCAGACAAATCTCAAGGAATACCGTTTACGAGCTGTAGCACTTCAAAAAAAGTTTATTTTTTTATGAAATTTTTGCGTATTAAAAAACATTGTTTGTTTAAAATGAAAATATATTCAAAATTTCATACAAAAATAAACTTTTTTTGAAGTGCTACTGCTCGTAAACGGTATTACTAATAGAGTTTTGTCTGAAAACAAAAAATGTTTCTCTTGACTCGACCTATCGATGGTTTGATTTTTTACTAAAGTTTTTGGGACACCCTGTATATATATATATATATATATATATATATATATATATATATCTCGCGCTGCCTTGAAACTTTGAATGGGAAAAGGCAAAAGACCGTAGTCAGTATCCTGGTATTTAACTTAGAGCTGCACGCAAAAAAAAACTAACGCTTCTTACAGCAAGAAACTGCATTTCTAACTAACAAAAGGTGAACGTCGTGCTCTCATCTATCATCTTGCATTATGCGAGTAGTGTATAAAGTTAAGAGAAAGTTTGCGATTTTTTCGTTGTTGCTGCTTCTTTCAAAAGTTTGCCTTTCCTTGCCATAGCGTGAGCGAAGCGATTTAAGAAGAATACGAATAGTCTTAAAAGCTCTTGAACGATTGACAAGTAAAATGGCAAAGTGTAGGCACATCGGCTGACGTATATTCCCAAGCGAAAAAGAAAGAGAGCTTCTAACAGACTTAAGACTTCAAGTATTTGAATATTTAAGTTCCATTATAATACACGATATCTATTACGGTAAGGCTTTTGCAAACGATGTAAAAAAAAAGCAAAATAAAATGAAAATAAAAGTTCTATTTCGAGTCTTCAATGACTTTTGAATGACGAAAGTGGCGCCCGAGCAGGGACATGCAATGCATTTTTTTTAAATTTCCTTTTGTGCATTTAGATTGCAATTTTTCTGCTTTCCTTTCAATGTTTCACTATGTTTTTTATTCTGTCCTTCTATAAGAATAATATAAAGCCATTTAATTTGTAACTTTTCTGCTTTGTTTTTTATTTTTACTTTTTTTCAATTCTCTTTTTGGTCGATGGGTATCAGACCAACAAGTGGCCACATGAGATTACTTGCACACGCAAAACTTCATTAAGTCACGGTCCGCCATTGGTTTTTATGTTTAACCTCGCAGAATGATTCCGCAACAAAAAAAAGGTTAAATCCTGCCAACAATTCATCTCTCAAGTAGATCGAGACACAAAGAATCAACTCAAAATTGAGCTCGGAAAAGAATAAAATGAGAATAAAAAACAATTGGAAATCCAAAAACAAAAAACAGCGGTAAAATATTTCATTTTATTTAATTCACTTGTTTCGTGGTCTTTCGTTTGGTTACGTCGGATTTGTGTTCGTCGTAACATACGAATTTAGTTGAGACACGAGTGAGTTTTCGCCGAATCGAGTTCTGCGTTTTCAGTTTTTCATTAAGCTTTATGCTCCTGTGAGCAAAGGAAAAACAACAAAAAATTTTCACTTAAAGTGCGCTTTCCTATTTTTTTGTTTGTTTCTGCATTTTTTTTTTTTTATCTCTTCCACATTGAGTCCTGTAACTGCGTCTATGATGGGATATGTGCACATTGTACACGGATGTGGCGTATATTTCTAACTAATTGAACAAACGTTTGTTGATGGAAGGTAAGATTTGTTTTTTTTCTTGTGTGCTCCTTCGGTAGGGTACGAGCATTTACGCTTCTATTGGTGCGGCCGCTCACGCGTTTGTTTATCAGGTTGGCATCACTATGATCACTATGACTACATAACAACTCTCTTCTGAAGAGAGAAGATAACGATGTGCTTTACCTTTGCTATATTTTGCCTTTTGTTAAGGCTTTGTGACAACAAAACGTTCTACTTTGAAAAAACTTATTTTGGTGGCGCTTCAAATTTTATAAGTGCAACGTATTGGAGCAACAGAGCAAAAATGATTGTGCTTGAATGTGCCCATTGCTGTCTTTTTTTGTAAATAGATACATTTTTTTTACGTTTACTAAAGTTCTGGGCACCGGATTTGGCGCCTTAGCAGGGACACGAAAAAATTTGTTTTGAAAAGCTAGAATCTGAAGCAATTTTATTGAAGTTCATCGCGATGAAGGTTATTTTTAAGCCTATCTGAGCAGTAGCTTGTCACTTTTACCTAACTTACAACAAAATTATAGAAGATATAGTGCCGAAATTCTATGTAGTTTTTAACCATAGTAAAAAAGGGTACAAGATTGACTTTCAAAGTATTTTTCCTTTTTTTCAAACAACATTAAAGCACTTGAATCTCGTAAGCTTGCTCAATCTTTTGATAGTTACTTTATTTTATTTTAATTTAAATTACATATTTTAAATTATTTTATTTAATTTAAAAAAAATTTATTTTACTATATTTTCTTTAAATTTTTCAACTAACCACAAAACCGTTTCCCATACTTTTTTGTTTGCTTCCATTTCCCTTTAATTTATTTCCTTAAGTGCTCTTGGGAAAACACAAACAACTGTGACTTCAATATTTGAGGTAGGTAAACACCAAAAGTGTCCCCCACTTACGAAAGTGCAGGGATTCTAATTGAAGAAAATCCTTTCTAAGAGAACGTACATTCGCATTTTAAGTCTTCATGCAGCACATCCAGTAAAAAGCTTGAATATGGAAAATAGAAGGTACCTACTTCAAACCGCCATATTAAATTCCTCAACTATTTTACGTCTTCTTCGTGAAGAGATGCCCTTATGCTGCAGCTACTGTTCAAAGCTAAAACCTTTTTGGAAAACATTTCAATTGCATTTTGACTATTTTTCTCGATTCTCTCATTTCAGTTTTCGGTATAGAATTAAGTTTGAAGAAAGAGTTGTAAGATTGAAGGACTTGACTTTAAAATAAATTCTCATTATCCTCTTTTAAATTTTTTTTCATTTTTTTTTTCTTTTTTCCTTCTTTATTTTCTTTTGAGGTCTACTCATTCATATTACTGATAAATTAAAAGTACACTGCATTCAAAAGCATATCCTGAAAGCATGTCTGCAGCATACTTTTTGGCGCCTAATTTTGACTTGATGGAAATAAAACTACAAAAAGAAAAAACAGTAACAAAGATAGAATAATGAAAGAAAATAAGGAAATAATGAACTACGGAGAAAGAGCAAAATATACACTATAAGAAGGTACATATCTATGTATATACGCGACTCGGTTTTATTATTTTATCTCTACATCTAAATGGAAGTGCACTTACCACGGTTCGAGTGCTACAAGCTGCAACAATCAACTTGCGGAGTTTTAAGTGGGAATCATTTGGGTTTTATTATTTTCTTTAATTTACGAATGGAGAAGAATTAAATGACCAGCCAAGCAAAGAACAGTTGTAAAGTTCTTTTATTGTGAGAATTTTTTTTCTCCTCTGAATGGCAAAAAAAGCAGGAAGGAAAGTGCAACAAGCTGAGATTAACAACTGAAGTAAGGAATACAATTTATCTTTTACTTCAAATTATTTGCTTTCCAAAGAAGTTTCAATGGAGATTCTACCGCCTTAAGGTTCGATTTCCAGATGAAGGTTATTTAGCTTTTCTTAACAATGATTTTTATTATTTCTCAGTTTAAATCACTGATGCAATTTTTTTTATAAGGTTTTAAGGTGTGGTAGTTTGGCCTTTCTTGTTTAATTTTTGCAGTTTTTGTAGGCCTTGGCCGTTATTCGACTTTTCTATTTTATTTGTAAAATATTTCGGTTAAATTTATTGGCCATCTTCAGGGAATCCTTACTCCTGTCAGTTACTTTCGCCAAAAGTTTTGCTGCCTAATAAAAGCCAATGCCTAGAAAAATTTGAAAAATTTTCTTTCATAAGCTTGCGCTGTTTAAACTTTACGGAGATCACAAAACTTACAAAGGAGTCACTACCCCATGGATATGTCATGTCATCAAGAGCGTCTAATAATAATTTTCGAGCTTAATGGATTCACTTATTTCCCTCTCTCTCGCTCCTTCTCCATTAAAAGCTCGTCCTAAAGCCAGCCTTCATCGCTCAAAGGCCAACTTTTGAAGTATTTGAAATATTATGACTCAAAGAAGATAAGCACGCCCGTCCTTCACGATAGAAGCAATAACTTGGCGCTCATTGTATTTTTTTTTTTTTTGTGTGTTTTAACTAAAATAAATGACAAATGAACAACGTCCGGACTGCGAATTTTGTACTTATCGATAATCTATCTTTGTCAATTAATTCCACATTTCAAACATGGATTTTCGTAGCCAAATCATTCCATCATTTTATCCACAAATCGCGCACAACAAAACAAACAAACAAAACACAATTTGACAAATTTACGTCCACGGAGAAAATCAAACAAAACAAAGTAGAACACAAATAAAATGATAAGTGAAGAACTCGTTCATCCAATCACGATTTCCTCAACTCAACTTGAAACTGCATAAATTTGCATACTTCATCGCATGAGTGCAAGAAATTCCTATCAAATCGCTTTCAAAACAATTTTCATTTATATCAAAGAATATTTTACGTTTTTCGCTCGGAATTCAAAGTCCATTTTGATGTCTTTTCGTGACGCTTTTGGTGCTTTCAAATTCATTCGATAATTTTACATGTGTAACACACACACACACACACAAAAAACGACAACAACCAACGAAAATAATGAGAAAAGCATCGACAGCAACCAACGAGACCAACGAAAACAACCAATTCAACCGCCACCAAAAGTATAAGTAGGACGACAATTTTCGAATTCTGTATGCGAACTGGACCGTCCTATCCTCACTGCTGTTTGATCACTAAGCAATAACTTCAGATCTCTCTTCCGCCACTATTCGAGCGTTTCAAAAACTTTGATGACCAGAAACTCCATACATTTCCTCAATCTTTTGCCCCCGCTCAATCCCTCCCCTCCTTCTACACACTGATTCACTCTTTGCATACACTCGAACGGAATTTCAATTTCTATAAAAACCGCAAGAATTCAAACACACACTCACACTCTCTCAAGTGCCATAGCACGAAAGACCGCAAAAGGACCACAGCGCGCAATCAAGAGTATGCCCCGAACCCATACTCACACCCTTACATTTTTCACTCGATATTTACTTGCAAAAAGTTGTGTGCGCCATAAAAAACAAAAATGCCAAAAAATAAAAAAATTAAAAAAAAAAGAATTGAAATGAACTTTTTCAACCACTGTGCGGATAAGTTCGTAGGGTTAGTGCCGATTTATGTGCCATTTGTCATTCGAAATTATTTAGATTCTTACACTGAGCGAACGTAATCATAATTTTTTTAAACACTCCATTTGATTTTCGAGCAGAACAAAATATTTCAAAAGAAAAATGGTTGAGTCAACAACATTATTGGCCGGTATAATTCTCATTTACTTTATAAAATATGACATATAAGACGTTTATACATCTTAGAACCTTTTACGACAACGGAGTGGCGAAATCGATTGAAGTCCACCCGATGGTTTTTTTTTTTTTTTTTTCATTCATATTCAGGTGTGTGATTAGTTTCCCTGGGTTTTCATTTCCCTGGGGAAATACGATTCCCGGGAATTAAAATATGGTGTGATTGTTTTCCCGGGAATCGAAAGAGAACATTTAGCATGAAAGTTCACATTTTAGGCATTCAACTTACATTTTTTACTGAAGAAAGTAAATTTAAACAATATTTAAACGTAGCAAACTTCTTGTTATTCGATTTTGACAGCTGATTTGAGTGATGCCACCCTTTTGATACTAGCGAATACTGCCTTCTTTAGGTTTTTTTAAGAGGAGTTAGGTTAGGTTGTGGCTCTGGGATTGCGTAGGGGATGCGTGCTATGCTCTTGATCCCAGGGTCCGAGGTTCGATTCCCGGCACAGGCGAAACGGAGTGTAATGTTCCAAGCCTAGCACTGGTATTTCAAAAATCGCATGTTAGGGGCACACTACAAAATAAAACATATACACTCACACAAACACAAGAAAAAACCTCCATGGTATCCATGGTAGGTTAGGTTACTTGGGCGGAGTTACATTTTTAATAGTTTAAAACTTAAAGAAAAATAATTAAGTCGAAGACAAATCATAATAAAACAAGTAAAGAAGTTTACATCGGCTAAGCCGATTGCACACATACCTTTTCCTCAGCCTGAAATATGTTAAAACATTACCTTAACAAAAATTCCTGCCGTTTTCGTTGTTCTAGCTTGGATATCTATTTATACCTTATCTGTACTTCGATTTAGCTTCTAAAACTCGAGATTATTATTAAGCACAAAATTTTCGCGGATGGTGGTCATGGTCAAATTTTAACCGTTAGAGGACATTTTGTCTAGCTGCGAAATACTCAATTCAAAATAGTGAAAATAAAATTTTTGCGAATTTCGCGAATGGTGGTCATGGTCAAATTTTAACCGTTAGAGGACATTTTGTCTAGCTGCGAAATACTCACTTCAAAATAGTGAAAATCAAATTTTCGCGAATTTCGCGGATGGTGGTCTTGATCAAATTTTAACCCTTAGAGAACATTTTGTCTAGCTGCGAAAACCTCAATTCAAAATAGTGAAAATAAAATTTTTGCGAATTTCGCGAATGGTGGTCATGGTCAACTTTTAACCGTTAGAGGACATTTTGTCTAGCTGCGAAAACCTCAATTCAAAATAGTGAAAATCAAATTTTCGCGAATTTCGCGGATGGTGGTCTTGATCAAATTTTAACCCTTAGAGGAAATTTAGTTTAGCTGCGAAATACTCACTTCAAAATAGTGAAAATCAAATTTTCGCGAATTTCGCGGATGGTGGTCTTGATCAAATTTTAACCCTTAGAGGACATTTTGTTTAACTGCGAAATACTCACTTCAAAATAGTGAAAATCAAATTTTCGCGAATTTCGCGGATGGTGGTCTTGATCAAATTTTAACCCTTAGAGGAAATTTAGTTTAGCTGCGAAATACTCACTTCAAAATAGTGAAAATCAAATTTTCGCGAATTTCGCGGATGGTGGTCTTGATCAAATTTTAACCCTTAGAGGACATATTGTTAAGCTCCGAAATACTCAATTCAAAATAGTGAAAATCAATTTTTTGCGAATTTCGCGAAATGTGGTCATGGTCAAAATTTATCCATAATGGACGACTTTATTTGGCGGCAAAATACACAATCAGAAGAAGCAAAAAAATAATTTTTGTATTCAGATATGAGAATAAGAGAAAGAGTGTTTTTTTCTATTGTGTAGGATGATGACCATAGTTATAGCGATGTCGCAATTTTTTTTCAGCGAAAGCTTAAGTCTACATAGTAGCTATACACTCACCAAATTTCAATAAGCTGGGATGTATAGTAAAAAAGTTATCCAGGAAAAACGTTAAAAATCGTGATTTTTGAAACTTCTGAACCACTTCCCACGACCCAAGAAGGGACTACGAAAAAAATTTGTATGCAGTTTTTCGGACATTTACCTGGTTCAAGTCCATGCCAAATTTCAATATGATATCTTTCATGGCTTAGGAGTAAATTACGAAAAACTAAAGTGTGACCGACAGACAGACAGACAGACAGACAGACAGACAGACAGACAGACAGACAGACAGACAGACAGACAGACAGACAGACAGACAGACATGGCTAGATCGATTCCTCTTGTCACCCTGATCAAGAATATATATATATGTCTATATCTACCGCGACTCCTTTGGTATGTTACATACACCGTGCCAAACTTAATATACCCTTTCCTTCGGAAAAGGTATAACAATAGATCGCTTTATTCTTTCATAAAATGCTCAAAAGATTTAAATACGTGCTGTTTAATCGAAAAAACAAGCAATTTCCCTACCAAGTTACTATGGGAATTTGAATTACCCCTTTTTAAGGGAAAGTTGAAATGAATCACACTTGTTAGGGAATTGAATTACCTTTCTCCGAGAAAGGGAAACCAATCACATACCTGATTATTTAATTTTTATCCGTGGTTGGTTCAACAATTTCAATTTAAATGCATTTTTGAAAATTATCATGTCATTTAAACCTGAAATATAGTTGATTGAAAAGGAAAATCTTAATTTTTTCTCAACAAGAAATATTTTGAAAATTAAAAATATTTCTCACTGAAACTGATTGGTATGTTTTTCCTTTTGAATTAACCAATTTGTGGTTAATTTTTTTCTCAGTGTAGTCTATCTCGATTGAATATGGGTGTAACAAGTTTAAACGCAATATCCCCTTGACACAGAGTGCGTCGAGTATAAAAATACCCATTCAGGCTGCATACATATGAAATTAGCATCCATTCTGAATTTATCAGCTACTTGTTGAATGGTTCTTATTAAAAGTATAAAAATGGATAAAAACAAAATTAAAAAAAAAAATCTTTGCTGTTCTTTTTAAAGAGAATAAACATTGTTATATTAACAATTAAAGGTTTTTTTTTCTTTCTGCAGACTTTAATGAGCATATGATGCATAAACTTTTCAAAAAAACTGTTTCAAATCAACAAATTTCAAAAAATATTGATGCTTTCTTGAAACATATGTTTTTAGTTGCCGAAAATGCTAGATTTTCAGTTGGCAACGCGACGCAATAGTCAACCAAAATAAGTTGCCATCCGTAATCGCAATTTCTAGTTCGGTTGCCTTAATAGTTGCCTCTGAGGCAACTCAACTTTTTTTGGTTGGCATACATAATCAGCACCTTAGCTAATCGCACCGATAAATGGAGAATTGAACTCTAAATGCACATTAAGCTGCTAACCTGAAAACTCAATAAGACAATGTGGATACCTATGTTTCCGTGTTATATGATCCCAAATAGACCCGTACAAAATTTGTCCAAGCCACGAGATGTTTTCGCGTTTGATATTTCAATTATTTTCAGTGTATAGAACATAGCAGAAAATTGTCACACAATGATAATTGAATTGCTTTTGTTCAAAATCTGTAATGGCTCGCGTATTATAAAACGGTCTTATCTTACCTTTTATAAGCACACACGCACACATAACTGTTTAATCAATAGGTTTTTACCTGATGAATACAAATATTAATAAATGAAGAACTTAGATTTAAGTTAAATAAGATAATCAATCCGATTAATCGTCGATAGATACCTACTGTGAAATTTTGCGAAAAAAAGTATTTTGAGTACAAAACTGTTAGGTACTTTGGAAAGTCAAGTGATTGCGGGAGTCGAGCGTGGCGGACCGAGACCTGTTTTTAGCCGCTTGATTTTTTTTTTTTTTTAAATAATAAATTCTAATCTGAAGGACAAATGACGGAGGCACTGCCTACAGGTACTGTCAATACACCGAGCTAAATGCACGCGTAGGTGCTTAAAATAATATTAAAAAAAAAATGTTTATCTTTTTATGTAGGACCTGCTTTGGGTCAGCGTCACGTGCAGGTTTTGTTGCTCTTCCTCGCGATCGTCGTGAATTTGACAGCGAAATACAATGCTGGCGTTACGGTTGTGGCAATGACGCACGCCAATACGACAAATCCTGATTTCCCCGTAAATATGAAGTGTGATGAACGTGAACGTGAATGTGACTTAATTGACATATATGTTTTGTTGTTGTTTCTGCTATTGTTATTATTTAGGAGTACGACTGGGATGAAAAAGAACGTCAATATATACTTTCCAGTTTCTTTTTCGGATATTTTTTAACGCAATTTCCTGGCGGCTATTTATGCCGTCGGTTCGGAGCGAAGTTAACAATGTTCGTGTCGACAATGGGCAACGCGATTGTAATATTCTTCCCCCCGTTTTTGGTGGACTGGGGTGGTTGGAAAGTCTATTGTGCCCTTCGCGTCATACAGGGCCTGTTTCAGGGATTCCTCTTTCCATGTATACATGCACACTTGGCGGCCTGGTGTCCCGTTCACGAGCGTAATCGGCTAGGAGCGTTGGCAAATACGGGTATTGAATGTGGAACGCTTTTGGCAATGTACGTAACTGGACGTATATCTGTCTCGAGCATAGGCTGGCCGGGCATATTTTATATGTCTGCCACTATCGGATTTCTATGGTGTATACTTTGGCTCATCTTTGGCGCGAATTCGCCATCCGAGTCGAGATTCATTTCGCAGCGAGAAGTTAAATACATCGAGAGTTCCATAAATTCAACGAAGCAATTGCATACGGAAGGTGCGGACAAGAGAGTTCCAGTTCCTTGGACTGCTATTTTTACGTCTCTGCCATTTTGGGCGTTGGTCGTTGCGCGTGCCTCGCAGTCATGGGGTTTTTCGACATTACAATCGGAAATACCATCGTACTTGAATGGAGTTCTAAATATGAATATGAAGGATAATGCACTGTATTCAGCTCTACCGTATTTGGCTATGTGGATTATGTCCTATGTGTACACAATTCTAGCCGATATACTTTTGACGAACAAACTTCTCAGCCTGACTGCATTAAGAAAGACCTTCAATACATTGGCGTTTTGGATACCATGTTTGGGTCTTGTGGCTATTGGATTTATTGATTCGGAAGAAAAGACTTTGGTTATTATACTTATGACCAATTAATGTTGGGATACATGCGGGCGGAACGATTGGAAGTACACTCAATACGATTGATTTATCACCAAATCACGCTGGTATTCTTATGGGTTTCGTTAATACGTGTGGGAATATATTCCCATTTTTCACGCCACTAGTAGTCGGAGCCATTGTTAAAAACGAGGTGAGTGGGAGTTTCAATACATTTTGAGATTAAATTTCCATAATTTTCACGTTCACCCTTTCGTGTGTTCTATACACTCTTCTTTAGCACGATCGTTCGCAGTGGCAAATTGTATTCATAATATCGGCAATAATTTTCTTTGTTGGAAACTTATTTTACATTATTTGCGGCAGAATGGAACCGCAACCTTGGAACAGTGAAAACTTCTTGCAAAATAAGCGAGAGCCTAATGAAAAGCCAAATGAAAAGGTGGATGAATGGCACCATGAAATGTCTAAAGAAAAGCCCATTGAAAAGCCCGATGAAAGGCACATTGAAAAGCTCGATAACAGGTCCCATGAAAAGCCCGATGAAAGGCCCACCGAAAAGCCCGATGAAAGACTCCATGAAAAGCCCGATGAAAGGCTAAATGTCAATGATTTTGTTACGTCTGCGCAGACAAAAGTAAGCTAAGTTTTTCGTAATTTAGATAATTTAGTGGAATATTTATTTTTGTTTATCTAGAAATGAATAAAATAATTAATAAACTGAAGATAAATTTATTTACGTAGCTTTTTCGTTTTGAGCACTGTCCCGGGACTCTTTCAAGTGATCTCGGAAGCTAGAATCAGTTTCATTCAATTGCGGACAAATTTAGAGTTCTTGGACGGGGCGGGAAATCCGTATGTCGGTTGAATTTCTCAGAAAGAGAGTAATCCGAAAATCAGCTTCTTGGGTTAGGCACACGAGGTAGACAAGATAATAAGAGGGTATGGGAAAATGTTTTTTGGAAATCCCTTTAAGGCTAAAACCAATGACATCGCCTTAAAAAACTAAACCGAGGGGAGTACGTATAAACAAAATCATGAGAAAAAGTCACTTTTTTATACAGAATATGGCAAATATAAAGCGGACAGCAATTAATCATTACATCAAGTAAAACATTAAAAGAAATTTCGCTACAAAGAGTAAGGATGGGTCAAATTCTTTACTATAACGAAGTAAAACGCGTCATATATGGCAGACCAATAACAAATTTCAAAAAAAAAAAAATATAGATTGGTGTTTTGCAAATTTTTTGAAATTATATCTAATCAATTAAGATACACGTTAGTTGCAGATTCTCAGTTAACGAAATACACTAAATAAAAGTAAATTATACATTGAAGTTCAAATCTAAAGTGGCGGAAAACCATTTATGTATAGCTTAAAAGATTTTGGTCAAATAAGTCCATACATAAAAAAAAATATATATTTCGCTCCGATCTTCAGGAGAGATTTCAAAACATTTGTTATCTTCGTTCTTTTGTTTAAAAGCACCAAATAATCATTTCGAATTGTCATTATCTGTTTATTTGAAGGAATTGGTTGTTCTAATTATTTGGCAATATGTTGCCTCGCTGCAAGATTAATTACTTTGGTTTTGATAACATAAACGATTCAATCTAGGAATTGATTGTGTTACAATATTGAAATTATAGGTACTACAATTAGGTATAGGTACTTGAATCGTATTTGATTAAAGCAAAATCAAAACCGGTTATCATTTTTGGAAAAAAAAGCTCTTCAACCACTTGATAAAATCTTATATCGATACGCATATTCATCGGCTTATGTGAGCAATAATTGTTATTCTTTTATAATCAAGTAAAAAAGATTGTCATTATTACTTGCGTGGTAAAGTCGCAAAACAAATAGACGAAGAATTAGGGGATTAAACAGTACAGTAAATTATCTCTTAAGCGATCACCTACGGGACCGAAACATATGTATCTCCGCTTAATTGAGGTGTCCGCTACAGAGGAAACTTTTTGAGAAACAGACTATTCCAAAAAAGGTGCCCGTATAAGAGAGGAGTGCCCGCAAGGAGACAAAATCCGTGGAAAATTATCATGTCAATTCAATCTGAAATATAGTAGATTCAGAAGGAAAATCTTTATTTTTTTCCAACAAGAAAAATTGTTAAAATTAAAAATATTTCTCAATGAAGCCGATTTGTATGTTTTTCCTTTTGAATTAACCAATTTTCTGTTTGATTTTTTTCTCAGTGTATTGGCCGAAAGAGGCAGAAAGAAAGAGAAAGAGAAAGAGAGAGAGAGAGAGAGAGAGAGAGAAAATGAGAGATAACCTCTTTCGTCCCATTATCCCATTTTATTTTGCAAAGAATTTTAAAGTTGACTCCTCCGGGATTAAGTAGCTTAGAAAAGTAAAATCACTTTTTAATTGCTATTAAAATATTTATAATTAATTGCTTGTCATTTAGCTCAAATATTTTTGTTTCAAAGCACAGCGCTTCATCATCATCAGCATCGTCATTATGACCATGTCATCATTGTCATCGTTTCATGTGAATTAAGCTAAAAGTTCCTCTTCCTTTTCATGCCATCAACTGATTCGAAAATCATTTCGATGTCAAAAGCCTTTGGTCCATTGCCGAAGTCCGGCAAAACTTTTCCTCATTATCGTTTGCTTAAGAATTTTTGGGGATTAATCTTATTAATTGCTTTATTTTTGTTACTAAGAATTTACATAAAAACTCCGAATGGTTGTATTTTTTGTTTGCTTGGATTTTTTTTTTTTTTTTTTTGCCCTTTTCAATCATATTGCGATTCTTAGTAAAAGTTTTATCTCGGATTTTCTGTTGCGCATTCGGGACATCCTCAGACCGTCTCTTTCTCCTTTTGCCAATAAATTTTCCTCTTTTGTGACACAAGAATGGCTAACGATTTTCTGCTTTTCAAAGTCATTATTCGATTGAATGGGCGTCTTTCCAAATGGGGTTATTAATTTGATATCATAGCATTTTTCGGTTTGCTGTTTTTTACAGCAAGATATAAGTAGTATATATATAGGCACCATTTAAAAGTTCATTTTTGGATTTATTGATCATGTTCGGCCATTAAATTTTCGTTTATCAAAGGTCTTAAAAAATGGAAAATATATACCATTATCTTTTCAGATTAATAAGACAAATATATTTTTTTTTTTCTTAGATTTATTGAAAGGATCTTAGCCGCTCAGAAAGGCAATCGGAACGCTGAAAAGGATGGATGCCATTTATGGCTCGAAAATTTCTCCGAACGAACATAAGATCCTTCAAAAATAACTTTGCAGGAAGGTAAGCATACCTATCGGTACTAATTACTGGTCGTCGCCCAAAACACAGTATTTTGGGGGAGAGAAGCAGTGTTCAGTTTTTGAGGTCGAAAAACAGTAAAATATACGAGCCTTAGTAATGAGGCCTGTATTTTTTATTGAAAACAAAAAATTTTCGATTAAGGGGGATGTCTCATTAGGCATTTTGCCAAATTTTTTTTTGCATTCAAAATAGTTAAGATGATATTGCCTTCTTTGTCGAACAAGGTCTGCGCTAAAACGAGTAATCTTAGCGTTGCTTCAAACCTTAAACGCATTTATCTCGAAACCCCTTTTTTTAACCTGGCTGCCACGATTTATCCAGTTCAACTGGACCGATTTTAATGAAACAATGTGGATTCGTCGCAGAAATGTCACCATTATTACGTGAACCTCAATCATATTTTTTTAAAAATTTTTACTATATTTTTTGACACTGAACTACAAAAAAATATACCCAAAATCGATGTGTCATTTTTCAATGGCCGCCATTTTGTTAAAAAAATTCCAAAAACTATTTTGGTGGTTCACGACATAATGACATCTATACTGATTATTAATTTCTTTTTCATTTCGGACAACTTGAAGACCTGGAATCGTGGCAGCCAGCACTACACCATTGTTTAAACATCGACTTTTACGGCCGAGAACTTTTTGAGCCGCCCTCACATAAAAAACCAAAATGCTTCGTTATTAACTATCATTCATTCCTAACATTTAAAAAAAAAAAACTAAATTGAAAAAGCTCTTTCCGTTTTCTATCAGGAAATTTTTTTTTAAAAAGTTCCAAAAACAGCTTCGCCAATGGGACAACCCCCTTAAATGTTCTTTGGAATATTAAATCATAGATTATTCTTATGTTTTTCAATTAAGAAACAAACGGAAAGAAGCAACACAAAAGCACACAGCTTCGTCGAGCCTTGGTGTTGAAATCAAATGATAAATGAAAACAATTTAGATCCCTCATTGGTCTCGAAAACATTTCAACACTTTTCCTTAACTTGTGCTTTGGATTCCCTGCGAAGTCAAGCAACCCTTGTCTTAACAAAGTGTTGATATTCTTAAAACTTTTTTCGAAATATTTCTCCTTAGACCCTTCAATTCTGAACATTCCGAAGGCCCTTTAGCTCATCAAAGAGCAGCCTTATATATCCTTAAGGAAATGAGTTCTTTATCGTATTTAGAAAGCAAGAACGATTAAAGAAAATGGCGGAAATTTTCCACTGATCAAAACGACTGCAAAAGAAATTCGAAAAATTCTTTAGAAAAACTTTCGCAAAATTTGCGGTAGGTAGTGTTTTTAAGTAGAAAAATATTCAATAATGCACCTGCATTGCCCTCGTCGTCTAATGTGTTCAGACGTTAAAACTCTAAATGGATTAAAGCCGCAACACAACCTCATCCATGCAGCATAATCCACACAATGTGCAACACAATGCAGCAGCTGGTAGCTGTTACTGAAGTATCAAGTTCAAATCTAATTTGAAAATTTCCAAACGGCAACACGCCCGCTGAATGCGGAGATATTGTCGGTGAAGACCAAAAACTCATCATCGCGGTATGCTTCAATGATTACAGCAGCAACGCGACGAGGCGAGAAGGGGCCAGACGACGAGCTGACGGTGACGATGGCGATGGAAAAGTAACATCAAAGACCGCTGCATACGGTCATATCATGTTGCACGGGCAAATAGTGACATAGAAACAAAGGGATAAAGAGCGGTAGCAACAACAGAAAGCTATCAGCAGAAAGTACTTTTACCGCCAGCTTTCTGCTGCTCTGCCGCTCTGCCACACTTAGCCACTCTGGCGGTGAAGTAGCACGAAAATGTATAAAAGCGCTCTGAAAATGCAGTGTAATTTGCATTTTCATAAAAATTCCGCAACACGACGTAACACAACATAACGGCAGCACAAAGCAACGTAAGGAAACGCAGCCATCAGATGAAAATCAACAGGATTGTCGTCAGCAACATACGCGCATGAGCTTGCAATTGCATGAGAATCGTTGCATCAGCATCTAAAATTGAAGCCACCAAGGATATAGGAGGAACAACACGCAAGATTTACCTCCCCAAAAAATGGATGGCCATAAAGGGCGAAATGAAATGAGATTTCCGCAGAGGCACCATCAGCGGCAACAGCGACGGCAAAGGCCGTTTCTTCTTCGGCAACAGCTCATGGAGCCCGCATTTCTAATCAAGGCGCTAATATTAATGGCGTTAATGCGAGATGCGGAAGCGATTGCTATGCCCGACACACCGCAGTATGCCTCACTTGGCACGAGCGCAACGCAACGCAACGTAAGGGACAATGCCAAGGCTGAGAATTATCAAAGCAATTACGATGATGATGCCGCAACCGTAACGGGACTATCGACTAGATACACCAACATCGCACAAAATTATTATCGCAATCCGCATAGTTATAGTCATCAGGGGCAGAGTCGCAGTCAGAGTAATACTCAGCGACTTCTGCAAGACCACAACATTGATGACTACGCAACGACTTATGGCGAGAACACCTTCGGCAACATGGCTAGATTAAAAAATACACACGAATTGCGTGATACGACCGATGATGTCGTTGGTTTCATACCCACCACTATGATGACAGCCAGGGGGCAACATTTCGCTGATGCAGCCGCGCAACAACAGCACAACGCAGGGCACAATTTTTTGACGTCACCACCAACGCAAATTGGTGGCATAAGCACCACGGGACAATATAGTGCGCCCGCGGGTAATATTGATTATGAAATCAATGCGGCAAATTATGATGTTGCCAGCGGGCCAACAACCGAAGGCATTAAGCCTGATGATCAGAATACCGGTGTAATCGACACTAATGATGCGTACAATATTCAAATCCTACAGGATATGGCGCCACATAGACAGCAACTACAAGAACAATTTCACCAAAAGCCGAACACGAAACAGAAACAGAAACCAAAGCACCAGCACCAACACCAGCAGGAACAGCAACAAAAACAACACCAACATCAATTACCCTATAATATTGAAAATATACCAATAGAGCAAGATAATGTTGATGAGATGATTGCATTTAAAAATTACGATACACCCTCTGCAATAACAACAATGCATTATACAGAAACAGCAAAACATCATCAACGCCAACAAGAACAACAACAGCACGCCAGTGATAATAAACAATATTTGCATAATCTGGCCATGTTGCAATATGCTAATTATGATCAAAAGCCGTTAAAATCTGCCGATGTGTATCATCAACAGGAATTAGTTAAGAACGCACAGTCAAATCAACCGTATTCATTCATTTCGTATCATCAGCAGCCAATAGGGCGAAATATTTTTCGTTTCAATCATTACAGCCGGAATCCAAAGCAACTGCAACAACAACAACAACAACAACAACAAGAACAACTACAACCGCAGCAACATCAATCAACCAACGGAAAAACTCAAAACTCCGATGTTTTTGAACCATTTTTTACCCACGCACGGCAAACCCGCATGTTGAGTGACCACAGCCTAAATTCTCCTAACAATCATCAGCATCATGATCATCATACCAGCAGCAATTCGATTGAAGCTCAACTGCCACCAATTACGCATTCAATACATCATACACCAGCCAGTTCGGCAGCAATATCAGGCATACCACTTGGCCGACATATTGAGTTAGTAAGAAATATGCCAGCACCGCATTTCAAGCGCCAACACATCGCCTACAATCAATCAGTTCCTATTGAAATACCACATCCCATTATCACTACCATTCCCAGGCCAATGCCAATCAATGTGCCCATCACAGAAACTGTCGCCGTGCCTAAACTTCAAGTCCTACGGATTCCGATTGAGAAAGTCAAGCCCACGCCCGTCGAACGTGACGTACCCTTCATTGTTGAGAAACATGTTCCCTACGCGGTCGAGAAACAAGTTGCTAAACCCGTCTATTATCCATATCCGATACAGGTCCCCTTGGTGACCACCATCATACACAAGTTACCACATCGCAATCAACATCGACATCTGCCTGCGGGACATTTCTACCAACACCACCACCAACAGCCACGGCAAAGTTTTTATGCACCAAACAATTTCTTCGGATAAATTTTGAGATTTCCATTAATCAATTTCATAAAATATATCGTTAAGTTAAGGTACATTTTATCCTATTTTCTGTATCCACTATTTTGCTATTGAGCTATTTTGTAAATACATAAACACATACATATACTAAATATAAAAAAACATATATATAAATAAACATACATATATACAAATATTGTTATAGAAAAACCTCTCAATATTTAATTGCCAATTTATTAGAATCTTTTTCATTAGAGGCACTTCGAAGCAGATGAGCTCCTGGAATTTCAAGTTTGAATCCTTTATCTTGCCAAGAAAATAGATCGGAGTTAACGCATGCTTGAGTTGAGTCAAAAGTTTGAAGTTGCAAGAATTTGAATTAAAAAAAAAATAAAAATTTCAAGAAAAGAAACAAAAGAATCAAAAGAAATTAAGCAAGCTTTCTATGCACAAAGAGTTTTTCTTATGCAATCAGGAAAAGGATTATCCTTTAGGAAAAGAAACTCTGATGAAGTTCATTAGAAATGCACACAATATCACGTTCGGCTTTCTTAGTAATGAATCTGAAGAATGTATGTAGGTTTGTATAGATATGTATGTATCCGGTTTAAACTTATTCATACAACGTGAGAAACACTTTTTCGACTTTCTTAATAGCCCTTTGCAGACTTTTTTTTTTATTTTGGTCACACAAAATCAAAGCTAGTTTGAGGAATTCAAACCGAAAATTCTCATCAGGCATTTTGAAAAGTAGTAATTTTAATGAATTTTGTCTGGGGAAAAAGGTACAAAACGTTAGTTAGTTATCAATGGAATTTAATACTAAGTATTGAACAGGACTAATAGTTGAACACACAAAGGCGCTTACCTAATTATTACAGAGTAATTACAGACGTTCGGTTTATAATCGTTTGGCATTTCATATGCTGACCAAGACAAAACCCCTGAATTTAAATCATGAGTTAGAAAAGTCATTTGATCCGTACGATTTCGATTTTCTCAGGAGACCGAATATAATTTCCATGGAATTTGAAATTAAAATTATATGTCCTTTTGTGGGAATTGGTTATTGTCATGAACGAAAGCTCTCCTGTGTGAATTATGAAAGGGAAATATTGATTTCATTAGAGAGTTTCATCAACAAGCAATGACAAAACGAATGAAATCGAATTGAAAGATTGCCTAATTTCAAGGGTAATTTCAGAATTGATAATTAAATTATTGCTTTTGGACACTTCTGAACATTTTGGACATTTGAAGGGCTAATTTCAGACTCATTTAGGACTCATTTGGACTCATTTGGGACACATTTCGGATTCATTTCTGACACATTTTGAACTCATTTCGGACTTATTTTGGGCTAATTTCAGACTCATTTAGGACTCATTTGGGACTATTTCGATTCATTTCTGACACATTTGACATTCGGACTATTCAATTTCAGACTCATTTAGACTCATTTCGGGCTAATTTCAGACTCATTTTGGACTCATTTCGGACACAATTCTCGGACACATTTTAGACCTCTTTCGGGCTAATTTCAGACTCATTATGGACTCATTTAGGACTCATTTGGGACTTATTTCGGATTCATTCTGACACATTTTGGACTCAATTTGAGACCTATTTCGGGCTAATTTCAGACTCATTTTGGACTCATTTCGGACACATTTTAGACATCTTTCGGTCTAATTTCAGACTCTTTGGACCATTTAGGACTCATTTGGACTTATTTCGGATCTTCGACACATTTGACTCAATTTAGGACTCATTTCGGACTTATTTCAGACTCATTTTGGACACATTTCGGACACATTTTGGACCTCTTTCGGGCTAATTTAAGACTCATTTTGGACTCATTTGGGACTTATTTCGGATACCTTTCAGACTCATTTCGAACTCATTTCGGACCTATTTTGGACTAATTCCAGCTTGATTTCCGAGCCATATCAGACTCATTTCATATGTAGGTATGTATGTATATCTCATATCACTCCGAAAACATTTCCTGGGACAGCTTCCATAGTACCTAAAATCATTAGTAGTTTCAACTTACGCATTTTATTTTCAAAAATTTCTTCCCAGAAAACCAATTCAAATTTCGTTCCAACAACTTTCAATCATTTTTTGTTTAAGTAAATAAAGATTCAAAATATTCGAATGATATGCTCTCTCTACGAAAACACCTATTATGTCCACCGCATGTGCAACCGCCTAAAGTGTCTACATTAAATTCGAAGCTTAATTACTCAAAACTTTTAGGCAACCAAAACTTCATACTTCATGTAAACATAACTATTTCACTACAGCGGCACACAATTGCGCACACGCACATTGAAATTTCGACAGGTGTCCAATAACTCTTTTCCAAATCACCCACAAAATGCCAGGCACTTGTGAAACTTAAAAACTTGAAACTTTTAGCTAAAAGTGGGAAAACTTTTCTAATTGTTATACAAGTTCAAACACGCCTCTAATATTACACACATCATGTTCCGAGTTACCATCGAGTAAAGTGCCAAATCGGACACACAAAGACACAAAATGGCTACGAACGTTCGCACAAAAACACACACACACACACAGAAGCACACCCAAACATTTAAATATACTTATTTAAGTGACGAAATAAGGACATACACGATGAAGAGGAAGAGAAAGAGACCAAAGAACCGAAGAACCGATTGACTAAAATATTCATAAGGCGATGCAGCATGAGCTTTATAAAAGAGTGAATGCGCCTAAAAGAGGACTACTACGAAGCATGACTAGGCGATACTGAAAGTAATTCGGTGAGTCATTGACATGACCACACACATACCGATTCACACACACACATACACTCACACACACACAAATTGGTTAGTCTAACACTTTTTAAGCGCACTTTAATGGCAATTATCCGCTCGAGTGAATGTTTGCGATGAAAAACTTTCATAATCCCATAATGATCACACAAAACGATGCACACACACACACACACACACAGCGACACATCCACACACATACCTATGCGACCGTACAGACGAATTTACGCCCACTGCTAAAGTTGCAAATACAGCAAAGCAGCCATAGAACTGTTAAGACTCGTCGTAAAGCAAGTCTAACAAAGATTGCCCCTCCACTTCTATGCGACAACGTCGAACATGAATCGCTATAAATCTTTCGTACACAACAGTAACGAGAGCTTTTGTGTGTGCTTGCTCAGTTCCAATGTGTGCATATATGTATGTGTCTCTGGTAGAGTTTTATAGACTATGGCATTGCCAAAGCTTATATCGGTACATACCTCTGCCGATAAAGATTAGGGTTAAATTCCTAGAAATACTTTGAGGTATTATATAAAATTGTCATAATTTTTCGCATAAACTTTTTGAAAAGGAATCATGACTCCACACTCTTTCGAAGGTGCACACACACACATAGCAAATATTTGTGCTTATCACTAGTAGCACACACAGAAAAATTGAATGAACTATTTAAAATTTTGTGAAATTAATTTCATGTAGTTGCAAGACAAGAATGTTTCTCTTCAATGATCATTTAAAGCTGCAAACTCTCGAGATTTTCCTCTCCCATGACTTTGATCTTTAAAAACGATCGGGCAAATCTTTAGCTTTATTTCCCAGGGAGTCATTTATGTATGACTATTTGTTCGGAGAATCATTTTATTATTTATACAGTCTAAACTCTCTCTAACGAATTTCAATCGACCGGAAAACAATTTTTAAAGAGAGAATTCGTTATAAGGAGAAAAAACAGGCGCTAAAATTGTAGAGAAAAAGCCTTGAGAAGATTCGCTATGGAGAGAAATTCGTTAAAGAGAAGTTCGATATAGAATGTTTCGACAGCAAGTATGTATAAATATGTTTAATCATTTCATTTCAAAATCATTTCGGACTTCAATTTTCTGAACTACGTATTTCGGACTCTTTCAGAGCCTTATATTTTATTCACATTTCGGAATAGAAATTTTTTTAATGCTCATGTTTCCTGTATACTTTTTTTGATGCTCATTTTTCCTGTATACTTATTTCGGATGTTTTGCGAAATTTTTTCGGACTCATTTCGTACCCATTACGAACTCATTTCAAACGTATTTTGTATTAATTTCGAACTAAATAATTTCGGACTCCTCTCAGACGTGTTTTGGGCTCATTTCGGACTCATTGCAGACTAATTTCAGATTTAATTCGGCATATTTCCGAATAATTTCGGATTCCTTTCAGACGCATTTCGGACCCGTTTTGGACGAATTTCGCACCCATATTTCTGAGCCTCAAAATCTCAAAAAAAAAAAAAAAATCCGGACTCATTTCGGACCCTGATATTTTATTAATATTTCGGACTCATCAGTGACTAAAACTTTATTGAGCCCATACTTTCTAGATATTTATTTGGGATTAGTTTTGGGTTTCTTTCGGAGTCATTTAGGAGTAATTTCGGACTCGATTTCGGAGTCATTTAGGATTAATTTCAGGATCTTTGAGAACACATTTCGGAATCTTTTCAGACTCAATTCGGACCAATTTCGAAGTGATATTTCTGAGCCTCATATTCTCTAAAAGCTTCGGACGCATTTCGGAGTCCCATATTTTCTTTATATTTCGGATTTATTTCAGACTTATATATCTGAGTCATATATTTTCGTACATACATATGTCGGACTTATTTAGGGAATTCATATAAGCAATTGAAAACTCCGAAAAAACTGACAATCTGGATTAGTGTTGCAACGGATAATGTATCCGGCCGAATGGCGGATACCGTATATCAAGCTGGTTTCCAGGCCAGATAACCGGATATCCGGCTGCCGGATATAAAATTTTTTTTGTTTTATATTTTTCGGTTTTAAAGCCATATTGAACGGCGTAGCAACGATCCTGAGCGTTACCGTTTAGTAGCAAATTTCCGGTATCCGGCCGGATACTAAATTTAAGGCCGGATAGGCCGGATACCGGATAGAGGCCGGTGATCCGTTGCAACTCTAATCTCGATATTATCCTTGCTTATGAGTTATCTTTGCATACGATCAGGCGTTTCTTAAACTTACTTATATCCAAAAAGAATTATTTGAAATTTTTTATCAAAAACGAGTAATTTTCGACTCGCCTTTCTGATGATTGTTAATCATTGTTATATTTAAATCTCCTGCGAGATTAATTCGCGATGGCTCTTTATTTTATTTCTGCATTTTCAATACAAGTCGTTTTTGAAACATATGTACATACATATGAGTCATTTTAGAGTCAATTTTAAATTGTGCGTGTGATTGATCGCTTTTTAATCATCAAAATCATCGTAAATTAAACTTTCACAGAATAATCTACCAAATACTAACCAACACATGACTACCTTCGCCTTCCGTCTGACTTATGTAAAGCCACTTGGAATCCCTGATTTCAAACGAAGTTCCTGCCTGAATATTTCATTGCGTGGATATGAATCCATTTTTACATTTTCATCTGTCGTGCTATTGTTTAATGAACACAATGAATCGAGTGTATGTGTGTGTATGTTTCGGCTTATGTTTAAACTATCCGCGCAAAGTTATTGCTCATTTGTCAGTAGAATGTCGGTCGTGTTTGTGGCTTTGTCGAACATTAAATATTACGTAGCCGCAATGGCCTACTTATTCACCTGGAATCAACTAAAATCGCACGGCATGCGGGTAGCCACTTGTTTCGCATTGTTTTATTCCTTTTTCTTTCTTTTTTTCTTTTTTGCTTACAAATGTCATCAATTTGAATTGTACAAACGGTCGAGTTCATACACTATAGATTCTGTCGTTTGCATTTGTTGTTGCAGTTGTAACCACTTTTCAGCTTTCACTATGTTCAGCAAACATTTGTGCATGCGAACAGAAGAATTTTTTTGTGTTTTTAAATAAAACCTGACCCAAAATCTATATAAATTTTTTTTTTTTGTATTTTATTTTAACAATTTAATTGGATGATTGTGGTATTTTACTTTTTCCCATTTTGAAGGATTTGTTTTTGCTGCAACCACAGCGGGAATTTTAACAGGTTGTTCTAAACTGATGGATTGTCACTAAAAAAAAAAGCCCTGTTATAATGAAGTTATAATGAGCTTCGGAGATTGGAGAAAAACAGATATTGAAAGGTCGAGGGTTTCGAAGTTTTCCTTTGGTTAGTTTTTTCTACACATTATTTTTTAGTTCCACTTTACCAGCACACTCTCAATGTCCAATTTTCTAGCCTATCCTTTCTTTTCAACTTATCAGAGCTTTTTTGAATACAACCATTTTCCATTATCATTAAGAGTAACTTAAGCCTGAATTCTCGAACATTATGAGGCATAAAGCTAAACTTAAAATTTTGAAGGACTTTCTGTTGCTTTTCGGGAAGCGGCGAAAGTGAACGATTAGCGACGAATATTGAATGGGGAATTTAAAGCACTTGGTCACACTGGATATGAACAAATAAACTTTAACCGTAAATGAAAATGAAGGAGTATTAAGAGCAACAACAGCAACAACAACAAAAAGACCATTAAATAGAGAATATAGCTTTTTTGAAGCATGAACAACAAATACAAAAAGTACTTGAAACTTAAAAAACCAGTGAGAAGGGTTGAGGGAGAGGAGAGGAAGAAATATAAAGCAAAACCGGCAGTGCTAATAAAAATAAACAAGAAATAACTCGTTCATTCTTGCACCTGTGCTTAAAATTTATGAAAGGAAACGGAGCACTCCAATGAACCGAGCTCCAGTCCATCAGAGTTCAGCGATTTAACAATTCAGTAGTGAAGCATACCGCATACCGACCAAAAATTCTGAAATGATTTAAAAGGTGCAAATTTACCGAGCATGACCAGGCA
This sequence comes from Chlorops oryzae, assembly GCA_020466095.1. Classification (NCBI taxonomy): domain Eukaryota; kingdom Metazoa; phylum Arthropoda; class Insecta; order Diptera; family Chloropidae; genus Chlorops; species Chlorops oryzae. Next base: position 18,145,374 of record CM035807.1, on the reverse strand, counting down.
ACAAAATAGCATCGAGCAACGAACGAACGCACCGCAACGCTCTGTTCTGTTCGGTCGGCTCGGCTCTCTTCAGTTCAGCTTAGTTTAGCTCAGAGCCGAGGCCAAGCGATGCCAGCCCTGCCCAGCGGCAGCCCAGCCCAGCCCAGCTCGGTTGAAAATTGAAGTCGATTTTAAAACAAAGCCAAAACAAAAAGAGGAAAGCCAACACTCGACCAACGTTCCGTTATTTAAGAGAAATACAACAGCTTTTCGGTGAAAGTGTAGCTATAACGTCATGAAAGCATAACTGATCCAAGCAGCAAGAGGAGTTAAGTTGGCTGCGGATCCGGATGCGAATGGGCATGATGGGATGAGGGACTTTAACGATGAACTTTGCTCGCCTACGAGAATTTATAACTGCCAAGGTATGGTGGAAGTGCTGCTTAATTTTTAATTTTTATCTTATGGACTTAAGTGGGCGGTGCGGGAGGTATGGTGAGAGAAAAAGTGCCAGCCATAGTTGAGTGTGAAAACGTTATGATATCGGAGAATAATGGTATAGAACTTTGATTTTTTTTTTTTTATATATATAAGAAATCTTCGCGACTTCGAGTAATTAGAATGAAATAATGAGGTGAAAGCTAAACTTTCATATAAAGCTTAAAATACGAAAATTCATTTAGAAAACAGGAAAAACTAGATAGAATGGAAAGGTCCTTTTCAAAAGCCGTCCCATTCTATGCTTAAGTTTTAATATTCTTTTTAACGGCTTTGCGTAAATGTAAAGCACTCAGTACAAAGCGATAGACAGACGGACGGATGGAAAGAATACTGTATAAAGTTTCATTGAGAATAGGGGGATTGGAATTCTATCCTCAGTTGTTCTAAATTCTTGAATATTTATAACCCACTTTTAAGCGATCTTTATCACTCTTCGCAGCCATTTCGAATTGAAGAACAATTTCAATTTTCTAAACTCTCGCAAAACTTTGTTCATCAAAGGGTCTCGAAGTAAGCAACAGAAAACAAAAAAGGGGTCAGCAGAAAGGGAGTCAACTTTACATCAACTCACAAGCAAACCCAAACACACACACATAGAGAAAGTGGCAAGGGAAGAGAGGCCAGCACGAACATGAAAATATTAGCTTAGCTGCTGTATTTGTAAATAACAATAAAGAAAAATAGGAAGAAAAAAGAAAATAGAGAAAGAAAACAAACAATTTTATGAGACAAGACGAAAACAATTGCCACCAAGAACGTACGAGCATAACAAAGGCTGTCGGACAAATTCACGGTCCGACCGAAGCCATGAGGCGAACGTAAAAAGGATAAAGCCGGCAAATTTTCAATCGAGCAAAAATGAAGTTACGTGAAAGCATTAGTTCGGTGGGTTGTCTACGATTTCCAATGAATTTTTATTATCATGGTTATTATTATTTACCAATGTTTAAGTTAATAAAAAATATAAAAAAATATATAAACCGCTTACCGAGAAGAATGAAATTACATGTCTGAGCAAGTTTCGAAAAAAGGAAGGCAATATTGCATAACAAATTCAATTAAATTATTTTGTTTCGCTATTTTCCCACTTTAAATAAGTTTATGCTTTATGTTTTTAAATGAAATTAAATAAATTAAAAATAAACAAATTAAACTTCTACTTTATACAAACATATGCATTGTCCCTCTCTCTCTCTCTTTCTCTCTTAGTCCCACCCCCGCTGAATGTAGTCAGTTTAAGCACGTTGCTGGATCTGGCGGTCGGTCGGTCCGTTGGTTTGGTTGAAATGCATAATTTCATTATTTCTGTCACCGCAAAACCACTTAGTTAACGGTAGTCATCGAGGAGGAATGAAATACAACGTGTGCAGACATACATTCATATGTACACAGTCAGTCTCAGTCCATCATATTGTTTTGCTGGACTAAACTCTGGCCGCGCACCGCGACCCTTTGACCTCCTCATCGAGCCAACGAGCCAACGAGCCATCGAGCAGTCCAGCAGTCCGCACTCGACAATCGCCACTTCTCGCTATAGTCTGGATGCCGCATTCAATTTCTAGGAAACAAAGCGCTCGAACAAATGCAATAATACCGCAAACATGTTGGCGAAAATGTCGGTCATTGCATATAAAACCCTAAATAGAACAACACTCGAAACGGGTTCGGGAGGGCACTGATGATAGTCCGTCTAAAATCGGGCGAAAATTGAAAATTACATTTCGAAAATAGTACTTTAATGAATCCCTTTGTATGTGAAAGCTGACCATTTTCAACCCACCACGGACACACACGGGGGGTTTTGAAGTGCTGGCAAAAACCCTTTGAGCACCCAAAATGCGTTCCGCTTTCTACTTGAAATTACTTTTCGAAAAGCATATAACGTAACGACCAAATGCAATTTGTTTCAATCGTACATCTATACATAGATACCTATGTAGTATGTATACGTAAATATGTGTAAGTATCTGCATAATTAGCTTCAATTTTGGTAAACATGTTCCTTTTTAAGGGCCCGACATGCTTCACTAAATTGACTCAAAAGCGATGAGTTTTCCATTATATTGATCGAATTATGGAAGTCGTTTGCTTTGAATTGTGGATGGGACAGAGAGCGGATTACGTATCAATCTGGGTAGAAAATGCCCAATATCTGGTCCGGAGAAGAGAATGGTGACGACATGTAACTAGATCTGAACGTCTCGATTGAGCCGCAGTTACTATAGAACAGATTTTAATACTTAATTTAAGGGAATCCTGGTCCTTCGGTGACATCTTACGGGGGAAATAATGGAATGCTACGAAGTCGGGGATTTGGGGGCAGGTTTTGGGATAATTTTTATCTTTCTGAAGTACTGGTATTGTGCATGAGAATGTAGAAGAACAGTGACATCTCTCAATTATTAATGAAGATTCCGGAGATCAGTATTTTCGGCCATTGAAAAAAATTATCCTTCTCATTTCTTAGCTTGTTGCCCGTCATAAGTTCCATTAATGAAAATGGTATGAGAGACTGAGAAAATCTTTTCAAACTTTAGCAGACAGTAGACATATCAACGTGCTAATTGTTGCCTGTAAGGCCGCAATTTCTTTTCAATCCAAACAAAAAAAAAAATTAAAAAATTTTTTTCAACCAATTTTCCATGGAAGAAATAACTGAAAATTCAACGAAATTCAAGAATTTCGAATGCGAATTAAGTTGAGTGAAGACCAAAATATTTTTGAATTCAGACAAACCTTTTTAAATCTGACACAATCTTAGGGTCGTAGTCTTCAACCCGGTCTAAGGACTTCGAAAGTTTGAATTTTGAAATACTTTCTTTCAGTCTTCATGCCAATTTAACTCAATGAAATGCCTTTGATTTATCTGAATTTTTATACCCAGCGTAAGCGGGGTATATTAGTTTTGTGCAAATCTTGTAACAGGGAGAATTAAGCTCCGGAGATATAGACAAATATATATAGAAATGATCAGGATCAAAAACTGAATCGAATTAGACATGTCCGTCTGTCCGTCCGTCCGTGGTCGGATCTCCTCCGAAACGGCTGGACCAATCGAGTTGAAATTTGACACACAGGTATATCGGGATCCGAGTATGATCCTAAGTAAAAATGGGAGACATCCGCCCACTGACACGCCCACAAATGAATATAATGTATTTTCAGTAAAATGCTTGTAACTTGCGAACCACTCAACACATTCCATTGATATTTGGTGTACTGGTAAACTACAAAAAGGGACATATCCTGAAAAAAAAAATGGACGCCGTCCTCCTCGAGCCACGCCCACAAATAAGGGCTTATCGTAACTTGTGAAGTAAAAGGCGTAGAAGCTTCAAATTCGCAACATAGGTTTACCAAAGCGAATGAAAGGTGTAGGAAAATAATTTATGTGGCCCGCCCACTGCCACGCCCATAAATAGAGAAGCAAAACATAGTGCGCTCATAATTTCGGGACGCTGGGTATTTCAAAGTCGGGCTTGACTGACTTTAGCTTTCTTACTTGTTTTTTTTTTCAATTTTCATATAAAATTAATAAAGCTGGTTTAAACTCTCATGAAGACTATCATTTGAAAGTTTAAGCCTCTTAAAAGTTTAAACTATCTTGACGACAATGAGCCTTAAAGTCCAATGCCTCGATGGATGTTTTCACTTTTTCACCATGACTTCTCAAAAAAAATAGAAAATATAAAAAAAAAAAAAATTTCAGTGAATTTTTTCCTTTTAAAACGATTTTTTTTTTGCTTCGTCAGACAGAATTTTCACGCTTCAATCTTAGCCAGAAATGCCTCCTAAAGGAGCACTCAACCAAACGGTGTAAATAAACAAAAAGAATAAAAAAAAAGATCATATTACTTAAAGATGGAGAAATATTTTGAAGAATCATTGCAATGTCTATAATCATTGTTAAAGATCACACCCACACACACACATATAAATGTCTATACCCCTTCGTCCTTCTTATGGCCTGAGAAAAAAAAAAAAAAATAGCAACAGCAGCGACGTCAACGATGGCCATAATCCCTTCAGACTCAATTCAGTAAAAATGTTTACATCCACACAAATATTGGCTCGAAATTTAATATAAGTACTCAGGTGAATGTGCTATAACCATCGATTCGAAGACAAAAATCATCCAAACGCCAGTCCTGGCTATGGGCACACGACCGTCTACGTATAGATGCATGTGTGTGTGTGTGTGTGCGTGTGTGTGTGTGTTTCGTGTGTGTGGCAAGCGCAAATAAAAGCGGAAACGGCAACTGCTTACACTTTCGCAAAGGAAATGGAAGGATGCGCCATGAGCTCAAACCGTACGTGCGTACATTTACACATACATATGTATGTATGTATGTTTGTATGCATGTACCTACATACAGGTGTTTGAGTGAGTTCGAAAAGATAAAGAACAACCGAAGAAGCAAAAGACTATAAAATAAAAAGTAAATAAAAAATAAGAAATAAATGAAACAGCCAAAATAAAAAGAAAAAAACAAATACAAATTATTGAGGAGAACGCTTGCGCTGGTGTGCGTGCGTGTCTTAGAACAATCGAAGGATGAGGCGCAGGATGACGAGAAGAAGGACGAAGCGTGGAATGAGATGGGGAAGAAGGAAAGAAGCACATCAGAAGTTCGAAAGTAATGCACAAAAGTTACTTTAACCTATGCGAGAAAATACGTCGAGCAATAACAGGAAACGGAAATACGCTCAAAATAAATTTGCGAATGCAGTAGGCGCAAATATAGAGAAGCGTACGGCAATGTTAGGGCGCACAAGGGAACTTCTTCATGCATGTATGTATGTATGTATGTATGTATGTATGATGTATGAGCATGTTTTAGAAGCACAAATTCAAGAATTTCCTATTGAAATTACATAAAATAAGATCGAAATTACAGTCACAGGGCCAAAGAAGACTGTTCCACCTTCGCTACCACGCACGTAATTTCGGGAGATGCAGTTCAATACAAACACAACGAGGAAGACTAGTACTATAGTAAAAAATATACCTTGTGATGTGTATGTGTGTGTGTTTGAGTATTGGTGTGCACCAAACTTGGGGAATTAACTCGTAATGTAGCTGGTTACGTGGCACACGGAAATCGGATCCACTTTTGCTTTTGGGGCATATGAAATTCAAAAAACAGCTTCAGGTGACTAAGAAAAAGTATCAGTTATCGAAGCAAGCAAGCAACGTGACATAGCCATATCAAATCAAATCAAAAAAAAAAAACAAAAAAAATTAAATTATATAAATAAATAAACAACGCCTTGGGATATGCAATGAAATTTTTGTTATTCTCTTTGCAAACGAATTTGTGTGTGTGTGTGTGCATGGGTAAGGCGAAAAACAAAAACGTCAACGAATGCATTGACGCACGTGGAGGTTTGCAAAAGAGTGTGACTGTCATATTATTTTTTCTATTTCTGGCATTTGTCTTAACTAATGTGATCGAAATATACCAGTAGGTACAGTAGTATGTGTTCGTCTCACGGTTGCACATACATACATAGATACCCGCGTGCAGGTCGAAAATTTCGCTTTTATGAAGTAAATGCAGCAGTAACTTTTGCTTCATGCCGCTCTCAGACACAGCCGGACGGAGATATGTATGTGCATAAATATTCAACGCCATAGCAAATTCTATGAGAAAATGGCGCATAATTTCGACTTCGCGAGCACGTTTGAAGCATAAAATTCTGAATTTTGATAGTGTTGAATCTATCTGCAACATACATAGATATGTATGTATATTGGGCACGGATGTGCTTGTTTGTGTTTAAGTATGTTTATTCACGTTGGAAAGTCTCGTTGCCTAAGCGCACCTGCATGTGATCATCTCCCTCAGCCACTTTGACTTTCCGACGACATTAACCCGTCATATAAACATTTCGAAGCCATTTTTTTTTTTTTTCTCTGGTGTTTTTCTCTCGCTCATTCTGTTTACGCGGTTTTAACGCAGCGGATGTGGCAAAGTTTCAATAGCTTTGCTTCTCCTGCTTGTTCGTATCCGTGTGCCACTCGCCACTAATTTATTTGCTATTTCCAATGAATTTCCCCCACATTTGATTTGCCGGGTACGGAGCGATTGGAATGTTTTAGACTCGTTTTCATGCAATTTCAATGCAAATGCAAACGCTCAAGGCTTGCGGTAAGCTGAACACTGAAAGGGTCTTTTAAAATTGAATGAATTTGTTTTGTCTAAGTGCACTCAGTTCAATGAAGACTTTCGAATGGATAGATTTTGAGTTTTATCTTGATTCATTGAATGAATTCGAAAAGAAAAAAAAATTCTATTCAAAAAGATTTCTCGAAAACATTGCCGACGCACATACATATATGGAACATGCAGTGACATTTTGATTGGAGATTGCGACTTCCATATGTGCGGGCAGCAACGATATTATTGCGCATAAAAACCCGAAGCACATTTTAAAGTTAAGGTAATTATATGTTAATATGAAAATTATTTCATTTTCATTTATTTCAGTTCCTAGTGCTATGAGATATGAAATCTCTTATCGCATGCAAGAGTTTTTCTGTCAAAGTTTTCTTTCAATATGTCTAAGCGGCCTCCTCCTTCGTCAACAAGTTGCTTGAAGCTTAAGTCTTTGACTGTATAATTAATAAACCTGGTTTAAACTGAAGACCTGAAGACTATCATTTGAAAATTTAAACATTCGAAGTTCTTAAATCGAGTCGAAGACTACGACCCTTGAACATTTAAAATAAATTAATAAAAATTAAAATAAAGTTTTCATATAAAACAATTTTCATTTTGAAAGCCTTTCCTCCTTAATTACCTTCCCCTTTTCGTTTATTCAATTTTATTGAAGCAATTCGAATTCCATTTTGAGAAAAAAAAGGAATAGTTTGGAAATAAATTTCGCATTTTCACTGTTGTTCTTTCTTTTATTCAACTCACAATCGGATTTCTTGATAGATTTTCTTTCTCCATTCTTATCCCAAACTGATTCTTTTATCTGAATTTATTCATATTATTATTACGCAATTCGAAATCGAAATTTATGTTTTTTTTTTGATTGCTTATGCAACGATAGCAATTTGAGCACTAAAATCAGTTTACAAATTGCTGATTTACATTCTTTGTGCAATCAAAAGTGAAATAATCTTCTTACGCAAGATTTCTGCAATCATTTAAATGCTAACAAATTTTTTAATTAAAACTATTTATAGGAGTTCTTTTTGTGATATGGATTTTAAAAAAATATATATATATTTACATACATAGATTCATATATATATAAATATGTATGTATGTATATGAAAATAGAAAGAAACAAAACAAAAAAAATGGATTTGGAATCGAAATTAGCTTAAATTTAGGACATCGAAAAAACAAATTTGGCCAAAAATCTTTTCGTTTGATAGAAATCAAATCATCGTTATTTCCTTCATTGCATGCAAAATATGTCATGATTTACATGCTGTAAAGCAGAAAATTAATTGTAAATTTTTTTGGTGCCATTTTTCTCCGAAAAATGTCATTTACATTCATTTCGGTTTTGTAAATGCAACAAATGTAGAAAATCCTTCCATTTGCTATGTATGCAATTTATACAAAAATTGCAAGAGTAGCAACAAGGAATATTTTTAATTTAACAATTTTTCTTGTTGGGAAAAATAAAGATTTTCCTTTCGAACCAACCATATTTCGGGTTGAATTGAAACGATAATTTTCAAAAATGGATTTAAATTGAAATTGTTGAACCAACCACGGACATAATTACATTGACAAGATAATTTTTAAAATAAAAAAATTTCCTAAATAAACCCATAAAAAGAGAAATTTCAAAACAAATTTAATTAACGTTCAAATCAAATGGCCACAGAGCCCTCTGCTGAACATAACCCCAAAAAATAGCCATCGGATGGACTTCATTCGATTTTGTCACTCCGTTGTCGTGACTGCTTTCGCAATGCTTAAAAAGTTCTAAGATGAATACATATCTTATATGTCCAGTTTTTTTAAACCAAATGAGAATTATACCGAACGAATAAGAAATATAATTAAACATATTTCCTTTTAAATCAACCAAAAATGATGTTGAATCTCAACCATTTAATTCATTTAATAAATTTTTGATTCTGCTCGAAAATCAAAAGGACTTGTGAATATACAATGCGCCCTTTTTATAAAATATCATGGTTAAGTTCGCTCAGTGCAGGCTACAACGAAATTATTGCGCATAAAAACCCAAAGCTCATTTTAAAGTTAAGGTAATTATATGTTAATATGAAAATTATTTCATTTTCATTTCATTTTCATTTTTTAGTTCCAATGATTATGAATATGAAATCTTTATCGCATTAGGTTTTTCGAAAGTTTTCTTTATTTTTTATGGCTTCTCTTCGTAACAATTGCTTGAACTTACTTTGACTGTATTTACATTCTTGTTCAATAAACCTGAATACTTCTTTGAAAATTTCGAAATTTCGAATTCTAATTATCAAGAACTTTTTAAATTAAATAAATGAATAAATTAAAAAAATTATTATAAACATTTCTTGAATTTATCATAATGCCTAGTTATAATTGAAGCAATAAGATAAAATTTTGAATTTAAGTTGAATTACTCGCATACGATTGCACACAATTAGTCCTCTTACCAAAATTTTATGCATTGATGTAAAATCAATTGTTTTTTTTTTATCAAATCTTCTCATTAGTTTAAAAAATTTATTAAAAAATTTTTAAAAAAGGAATGGTTAATTATTATTGTTTACAATGTCACTATAAATCACCTCAAAAAAAATTTTCTTGAAATTTCGATGAAAAATACTATTTTACCAGTGACATGAAAACCCTTTGAATATCAATTCACACTGATTTACATTACAGACACTTGGAATTCTTGGAAACTTTACCATCTCTGATAATTTCCTAAGGAGTTCTTCGAGTTTTTTACCAACGATTTTTAGAAACCCAAATTTTGTCAGGTTTATCGGATTTGTTGCATAAGGTTTGAATTTTTGTTTAATATTCCTTTACAATCTGGACATTTTGGGTCATTGTATTTAAATTCCAACATGGAAATTTTATTTACATAAGTATATAAATTTTTTCATTTACCCCTTCATTTTCCCGCATTTTAACATAGGGCAACCATACTTAAACTATCGCCATCCTTTTTTATACCCCATTTAAGTCTTCTTGTTACTTTGGTATTTTGTAAAGTGGACGATTATTTAGTTTCCAATTTCCAAAACTTGATTTTTGACACACTCCTAACCCAATTTCCAAAAATTGATCTTTTAAATATTTTAGAAGTCATTCGGCTTTTAATTTTTTATGAAACTTCGTTTATTTTCTGCTTGCATCAAAAATTTTAGGCACTCTACGGTTTGTGCAAGTTTTAAGACCATAACTCCCCAACTGAGCTCTATCTCGACAAGTCAAAAAGATCCGATTTGCTAGCTACCAAGAGTCTTCTCTTGGCTTGGTTTTTCGGGCTTTTTCGGCATTTTTGAAAGTTAATTTTTTTTAAATGTTGTTGCATTATTGTTTTCTCGAAAAAATTTAAATTCAAACTGCCCGAGTTTGCAGTTTTTGAAAGCAATCCCATTCTTTCTTTCTCTGGGATTGAATCTTATTTTTCACCCATTTTACAGCAAACAAAAAAAAAAATTTAATAAACGTTGTCTTAATACTTACAGGTACTGAAACAAAAACGATAATTCCACCACATTTAAACAACCTTATGCCAATGACTTAATTATTACGCATAAAAAAAATGATAAGGTAAAAGTGCATTTGTTTGCATTACTAATTATTTTTTTATGTTTTTTTTTAAATTATTAAAACGTGAGAAATCAAAACCAATAAATGAAGTATGAATAAATTTGGCTTTGCAAAATAAATTTTAGTTAACAATATTAATTTTATGAGACATGTAGAATTATGTATTTGGGCATGGATTGCATGTTTGTGTTTAAGTATGTTTATTCACGTTGAAACCACGGACATAATTACATTGACAAGATAATTTTTAAAATAAAAAAATTTCCTAAATAAACCCATAAAAAGAGAAATTTCAAAACAAATTTAATTAACGTTCAAATCAAATGGCCACAGAGCCCTCTGCTGAACATAACCCCAAAAAATAGCCATCGGATGGACTTCATTCGATTTTGTCACTCCGTTGTCGTGACTGCTTTCGCAATGCTTAAAAAGTTCTAAGATGAATACATATCTTATATGTCCAGTTTTTTAAACCAAATGAGAATTATACCGAACGAAAAGAAATATAATTAAACATATTTCCTTTTAAATCAACCAAAAATGATGTTGACTCAACCATTTTTCTTTAAAAATTTTTGTTCTGCTCGAAAATCAAAAGGACTGTGAATAACAATGCGCCCTTTTAAAAATATCATGGTTAAGTTCGCTCAGTGCAGGCTACAACGAAATTATTGCGCATAAAAACCCAAAGCTCATTTTAAAGTTAAGGTAATTATATGTTAATATGAAAATTATTTCATTTTCATTTCATTTTCATTTATTTCAGTTCCTAGTGTTATGAGATATGAAATCTCTTATCGCATTCAAGAGTTTTTCTGTCAAAGTTTTCTTTTAATATGTCTAAGCGGCCTCCTCCTTCGTCAACAAGTTGCTTGAAGCTTAAGTCTTTGACTGTATAGTTAATAAACCTGGTTTAAACTGAAGACCTGAAGACTATCATTTGAAAATTTAAACATTCGAAGTTCTTATATTGAGTCGAAGACTACGACCCTTGAAATTTAAAATAAATGAATAAAAATTAAAATAAAGTTTTCATATAAAACAATTTTCATTTTGAAAGCCTTTCCTCCTTAATTACCTTCGTTTATTCAATTTTATTGAAGCAAATCGAATTTCATTTTGAGAAAAAAACAAGTAAAGAAGTTTACATCGGCAAAGCCGATTGCACACATACCTTTTCCTCAGCCTAAAATATGTTAAAACATTACCTTAACGAAAATTCCTGCCGTTTTCGTTGTTCTAGCTTGGATATCTATTTATACCTTATCTGTACTTCGATTTAGGTTCTAAAACTCGAGATTATTATTAAGCAAAAAAATTTCGCGAATGGTGGTCATGGTCAAATTTTAACCGTTAGAGGACAATATGTCTAGCTGCGAAATACTCACTTCAAAATAGTGAAAATCAAATTTTTGCGAATTTCGCGGATGGTGGTCTTGATCAAATTTTAACCCTTAGAGGACATTTTGTTTAACTGCGAAATACTCAATTCAAACTAGTGAAAATCAAATTTTCGCGAATTTCGCGGATGGTGGTCTTGATCAAATTTTAACCCTTAGAGGAAATTTAGTTCAGCTGCGAAATACTCACTTCAAAATAGTGAAAATCAAATTTTCGCGAATTTCGCGGATGGTGGTCTTGATCAAATTTTAACCCTTAGAGGACATTTTGTTTAGCTGCGAAATACTCAATTAAAAATAGTGAAAATCAATTTTTGCGAATTTCGCGAAATGTGGTCATGGTCAAAATTTATCCATAATGGACGACTTTATTTGGCGGCAAAATACACAATCAGAAGAAGCAAAAAAATAATTTTTGTATTCAGATATGAGAATAAGAGAAAGAGTGTTTTTTTCTATTGTGTAGGATGATGACCATAGTTATAGCGATGTCGCAATTTTTTTTTCAGCGAAAGCTTAAGTCTACATAGTAGCTATACACACACCAAATTTCAATAAGCTGGGATGTATATTAAAAAAGTTATCCAGGAAAAACGTTAAAAATCGTGATTTTTGAAACTTCTGACCACTTCCCACGACCCAAGAAGGGACTACGAAAAAAATTTGTATGCAGTTTTTCGGATATTTACCTGGTTGAAGTCCATGCCAAATTTCAATATGATATCTTTCATGGCTTAGGAGTAAATTACGAAAAACTAAAGTGTGACCGACAGACAGACAGACAGACAGACAGACAGACAGACAGACATGGCTAGATCGATTCCTCTTGTCACCCTGATCAAGAATATATATATATGTCTATATCTACCGCGACTCCTTTGGTATGTTACATACACCGTGCCAAACTTAATATACCCTTTCCTTCGGAAAAGGTATAAAAAGGAATAGTTTGGAAATAAATTTCGCATTTTCCCTGTTGTTCTTTCTTTTATTCAACTCACAATCGGATTTCTTGAAAGATTTTCTTTCTCCATTCTTATCCCAAACTGATTCTTATATCTGAATTTATTCATATTATTATTATGCAATTCGAATTCGAAATTTATGTTTTTTTTTGATTGCTTATGCAACGATAGCAATTTGAGCACTAAAATCAGTTTAAAAATTGCTGATTTACATTCTTTGTGCAATCAAAAGTGAAATAATCTTCTTACGCAAGATTTCTGCAATCATTTAAATGCTAACAAATTTTTTAATTAAAACTATTTATAGGAGTTCTTTTTGTGATATGGATTTTAAAAAAATATATATTTTATATAATAGATATATATATATATATATATGTATGTATGTATATGAAAATAGAAAGAAACAAAACAAAGAACTAAAATTGATTTGGAAAATCAAAATTATTGCTTACTCGTAAGGACATCGAGAACAATTGGCCAAGAAATCTTTTTGTCTTGATAGAATTCAAAATCATCGTTATTTCTCTCATTGCATGCAAAATATGTGCATGCATTCACATGCTGTAAAGCAGAAAATTAATTGTAAATTCTTTTTGTGTGCCATTTATTCTCCGAAAAATGTCATTTACATTCATTTCGGTCATTTGTAAATGCAACAAATGTAGAAAATCCTTCCATGCTATGTCATGCATCTTATACAAAATCATTGCAACGCACGTGAGCAACAAAAATGTTCGAACAAACACAGGCACACGCGCACTTATCATAAATGCACACAAACATACATGTATCCCAGCAAACATTCTGAGTCCTAAAAGACTCATATATGAATCCTTAAAGGAGTCGAAGCCCTCATAATTAACTCTTTTAAGAGTCTTAAGGAGCGTGTTTCCCTTCTTGCGAAGGTCGTCTTATATGACTCCGAACTCATATAACGAAGGGGAACATTTTGGAGTCATGTATGACTCTTTCTGCTCTCATATCTGACTCTTTTCCCGCTGATATAAGAGCCATATAGTGAATATATAATATATGAATTCTATCGCCCTCGTTTTTTCGTTTATAAGTTTAAAGTCAAATTCAAATTTATTTTATTTTTCGTATTTTCGACATATTTCTGATTCATATAGGACTCCGAAATATGGGCCTCCTATTTTCGACATAGTTCTGACTTGTTTCAGACTCCGAAATATGGGCCTCTTATTTTAGACATATTCTGAGTCATTTCGGACTCATAAATATGAGCCTCTTGTTTTACATATATTTCAGACTCATTTCGGACTCATATTTCGGAGCACTCAGAAAATGTTTGCTGGGTATGTATGTACATATGTATAGACTCTGTCCGTGTGAATGATTTCGAAATAATAAATTCTTTATTCTTGAGAAATATTTACACTTCTCTGATTTCCTTTAAACGCATGTGTTTAAAGATTATGAAAAAATGGGGGAAAAAAGCAAAGAAAAAAGGAAAAGCAAAACGCCGAGCGAAAAAAAATTAACAGAGAAAAGGAAATGCTGTTCATAATATAAATCGAAAGCCATTCATAATTGCAGCATGCACTGACCCACGCATTCACTGAGCACGCAGATTGCGTACATCACTTCCGTATTCCTAGGCAGCATACAGAGGACTGCTCAAATTGGATTCATGCGAACGTACGAGCACTTCTTGCCGCCTAAGCTAATCACATTTGTTATGTGGTCGCTTTTGCTCGCTCAGTGTTTTGCAGCGGCGATGGGCGGCGGGCGGCGGTCGGTGCGTTGGCATTGTGAGTGAAAAATATTACATTCGCTTCCGGTATAAACAGACAAGTTTATAAGCTGCAAGCATTGCCAACGTCAAAATAACATCGTTCACTCGAGTCGAGCAGGAGTCGACAGGACTCTCCCGACTCGTCTCTGGCTAGATATGTGTGTCCTAAGCACAGTAGCACACCAGCCATATGTAGCGTACATAAATTGAAACAGCCAACTCCATGGATTGCAGTCGTATGGCTAACTGTCCAAGTATTGTAGGGGAAAAATCAGTAAACAAGTAAATCACAAAAGTGATACACAAGCAAAAATTACGAGGGATGAGCTAGAAAATCATGCCATTTTCGATAGTCAGTCCATGGGTTAGGGACACAATATATTCTACTGGAAATATGGTCCAGATCTTCTTGCTTTGAAGCCAATTTAGTTGCTGTATTTACATTGGGGATGTGTAGAAGAGACAGAAGAACCTTGAACGTCTTTTCCAATTGGAAATTTGCTTTCAAAGAATCCTTTCGAAGTGTTTACGCTTTATCGTGTCGCATGATCTTTGGTGTTACGCCTGTAATAGTGATATATGGCGATCGTGACAGGATAATCTCTAAAGACTCTTCAGTGAACCGAGTCTTCGTTCATAGCATTCCGACACATTACTTTTTGTGTCAGAAGAATTAACACTATCTTTTGAACTAACTGAACTTTTGATTCTAACTTCCTATCCAAAACCACTAAATCAAATTAATCTCTGCTTTTAATTCGTCTTCCAAAGGATCAGCCCACGTAACATTCCTTTGGGGCAGCACGCATTTTTGTGCGAAGGATGTGCTGCAAATTTTGTGCACTGTTGTCATGTGCGTCAACCGTGTCACTTTGGCGCGAATGCGATTTTTCAAGAAATTTTTTCACATCCCCAATTGGTAGCTCGGCAGGGCGGCAGCTCGTTCCTTCGTTCATACACTTCGTCCTTCATATCGTTCATTCTCCAGCACTTTTTGTCAATTTGCTCTGCGCGTTTTTTTTTCTTCTTCTTCTTTGCTCCTCGCAAACAATTTATATCGCCTCTTTGCGGAACGGAAATGCACTAAAAGTTGAGTTAAGAGTCCTCGGCTCGGTAGCAGGCGGACGGGACAGTACGGGTCGGATCGGGTCGGTCTCCTCTCTCGGCGGAGGCCCGGCCCAAAAGCATTTATGCATGCGTGCCGGGCAGCATTTCAAGTTGTAATTATGTTAATTAAGGTTTTGTGTTTATATCATTAGTGTGAGTACGAGCAGACAACATGCTTAAACGTGTGTGCCTGGATGTGTATTAATTATTTGTGTGTATGCGCGCATATTTGCGGTTGATATTAAAACAGTGGCGCATGTTTTGCGGTTCATTTTTACTTGTTTGCTTTCGTATTAGATGTTTGCCGAGCAAACACATCAAACGAACGGGCTTCGGATACTTCAAGCAGCATTCAAGTAGGTACTTTTAATCTTAACGTTTAATTTTTTTAAATAATTATTTTTCCATTACGTTCAATATATTAGGTGTAGTAAAAAGAAATCCATTATTTTTCCAATAGATGGCGTTATTTATCTGCATCTCGCGTTGTATAAGTCCGATCGTGTTC
Source organism: Chlorops oryzae (assembly GCA_020466095.1). NCBI lineage: Eukaryota > Metazoa > Arthropoda > Insecta > Diptera > Chloropidae > Chlorops > Chlorops oryzae. The sequence continues at coordinate 18,129,391 of CM035807.1, read as the reverse complement.
CGCTAGGAGGCATTAGAAAGATGACAGTTCCTACTAAAAAAGCTTTTTTGACACTTTTTTGATTGATTGATTCAGTTTTGTTTGAGAGCTTGTCAAAGATGGACATCAGCAAAGAGAAAATTCGCTACATTTTACAGTTTTTCTTCGATAAGGGAGAAAACGCAAGCCAGGCGGCTGAAAATGTGAATAGCGTTTATGGACCTGATACTGTAACAGCCAATCATGCGCAATTTTGGTCGAAAATGTCGATAAAATCATGGAAATTATCGAGTCCGACCGTCATGTTAGCACTGTTTCGATTGCAAAAGAGCTAAAGATTGCACAAAAAACCGTTTGGAACCATTTGAATACGGCTGGATACACAAAGAAGCTCGATGTATGGGTGCCACACGAGTTAACGCAAAAAAACCTCATAGACCGAATTTCCATCTGCGAATCGCTGCTGAACCGCAACAAAATCGACCCATTTCTGAAGCGGTTGGTGACTGGTGATGAAAAGTGGGTCACTTACGACAACGTCAAGCGAAAACGGTCGTGGTCGAAACACGGTGAACCGGCGGAAACGGTGGCCAAGCCAGGATTGACGGCCAGGAAGGTTTTGCTGTGTGTTTGGTGGGATTGGCAGGGAATTATCTACTATGAGCTGCTCCCATACGGCAAAACTCTTAACTCGGAACTCTACTGTCAACAATTGGACCGTCTGAAGGAAGCAATCGCCCATAAGCGGCCAGCTTTGGCCAATAGGAGAGGAATTGTGTTCCATCAGGACAACGCCAGGCCACACACATCGATAGTGACTCGCCAGAAGCTCCGGGAGTTTGGTTGGGAGGTTTTTCTGCATCCACCTTATAGTCCGGACCTGGCACCAAGTGATTACCATCTGTTCCTGTCCATGGCGAACAATTTTGCTGGTGAAACATTCGCTTCAAGAGAGGCTTCTGAAATTCGACTGTCTCAGTTTTTTGCTAATAGGAACGAGGGCTTCTATGAGAGAGGCATAATGAAATTACCTTTAAAATGGCAACAAGTTATCGAACAAAACGGCGCATATTTGACCTAAATCGGGTCATTCTAACTATCTTAAATAAAGCCCTCAATTTAATGCAAAAATAATGGATTTCTTTTTACTACACCTAATACTTCATAGTGCGTTTTTTTTTTTTTTTTGTGCATGTATGTCTGAGTGTTTGTGCAAGTATTTCGTAGTTCTTCTTCACTTCAAAAATCTCCTAAACAAGCCGATACACATTGAAAAGGAGGAAGTTCTTGGTATTTTATGGAAAAATAGAAAATATTATCTTATGTAATCTGTTTGTAAGCCAAGGATAATGTTAAAACTTGAGCAATAATTTCTTAGCTAGTTTTGTATCAAGAAAATGGAAACATTTACTTTTGCACTGAATGAAAAGAAAATGAAACTTTTGTGTATATGTATATATGGAAGACTTTTAAATTTGTTATTTATTTTTTTGTTTTAGTGTAAATCCCATTCATGCAATCTTGTAAGGCTAATTTCCATTTATTTCCTTTGAATAATTTTGGTAATTCCATCGCTTCAAACCATTTTAATCCTTTGTAAGTTGCTTAGAATCTGCACACTCTTTTGTATAAATATGTTCATATATGTCTATAATATTAACAAAATTTTAAATATACATTCGTTTTTCAAAATAGTTTTATCACGTTGCTTCAAAAAAGTTGCTTAGCTATGATAACAAGAGCTTCAGAATATTTCAATTGATTTTCGTCGTAAAAATTTGAAAATTTTGCACTACCTCGCAAGTTATAGTGTTATAATAATAATAATATTAATAATAGCATTAGTTTCGTATTTTATCTAAACCCACTTTCCTAATGGACTTTCTTATAACATATTACTATTATCGTGGCACTGCGTTCAGAAAAGTGACTATTGCGCCATACCCGAGGTTGTTCTCATCGGAGGACTTGTATCACTCCGATTTTAGTTAGGTAAGCCCTAATCTTTCCTATGTCCAATTCAAACAGTTCTTTTGTTTGTATGACTTCCTTTAGCAGCGTTCTCTTTCTCTCATGAAGGAGAGCTGGGCCTTCTGCTATAATATGGATTGAGATTTCCTCTTCCTTCTCACAGTATCTGCAAATTTCGTTTTTGGTGAGAACCAAACGTGCTTTATGTTTGTTTAGGAGACAGTGGCCGCTCATAATTCCAATGATGACTCTAATGTCTGATCTGCTTAGCCTTAGCATACTTCTTGTTTTCTTCGCCGAATACTTTGGGAAAAATAGCTTTGTGCTTTTTTGACCCACCATTCTTATAACATAAGCTCAAATTCGAAATTTTATTGAAATTTTTCGAAAAACTCCAATTTTGGGGCAGTTTTGGGATTTCTGTGACAGACCCTAGTACTGTAGGTACCCTTAATAATGAACCGATCGGGTCCATTCTCGAACTTGTTTTTACTCATGTCCCCGTGAGCACGGATACCATGCAACATACGAGTAGCTCAACTCCTTCGATAAGAAAACTGTATACAGGCAGACAGACAGACGGACAGAAGGATGGATCGACATGGCTAAATCGAATCTCCTGGTGACGCTGATCATTTCTATATAGATTTTGTATGGTCTATCGGGACTAGTTCTTGGTGTTACACACAACTACACACGCAATATACCCTCGACCTAGAGCTTATCGGGTATAAAAACTTTTCCAAAAAGATATTTACAAATATTACTTTCGTGTTTGGAAGGTTATCGTCAATAAGAACATTGAATTTAGATATCCTGAGAAAAAAATGCTGTAAACTAGTGTTATTTAATACATTCACACACAAACAACTATTCTGTTAATACGATTAGTGTTGCAAGTTGTATTGCTCAATTATTTGTGATAATGCATTTAGCATATCACATTCCAAGCTTCATGTAAATTCATTTATGTGCATGCAGTTGTATCCTTACAGTCCTGACACACGCTTCTTATCTTAACACATGTATTAACATTCTTGACGTGGCTGTGTCAGTCACTTTTCTATTGCTCTTTTTGTTGCACATCTCAACACGCTGAATTTATGTAGATCTCAGCGATTCTTTTGCTTTACAGCTTCACTGTGCTAAGAATGCCTCACTGTTGGGAATTTGTCAACCTTTTTATCTCTACTCAATTTATAGCTTTATTTATACCAGGCCGATTAAATTTGAAATTTGAAAAAAAATTTGATTTTTTAATAGACATACGCCCAATTTTTTGACAAAGACTTAAATTTAAAACTCAACTTTAAGCGATTTAACTCGAAAATCTAGTGTGTTTGTTGTATTTTACGCCGAGATTTAACTAAATCGAGGCTAAGCCTCTGTCAACAAATTGGGCATTAGTTTTTATTTAAATTTTTTTATTAATTATTAGATTTAACGGATTTGGTGTTTTAAAATTTTCGATCATTATTTTTAATATTTAGGACCGCCAAGTCACTTCAAAAAAACACATAAGTAGAATAGAATTTTTCTGCAAACAAGTGAGACCTGCTTTTAACCTTAATTCAGTATTAAGGAGAAACAAATGCTTAAGCTGATGTGTTCTTTCCCAAAATGTTCCTTTGATGAACCACTTGCATTAGAAGTATGAATGTATGTTAGAAAAACTTTAACTTAAGAAGTTTTTGGAATGACCGATTAAATAAAAAAATCGAAGTTTAAAAAGTAATTTTAAAAAATAAACTCGATTTAAGTTCGATTATTCTGAATTAATCTTCACATATTTGGATCAAATGAATTTTAGATTTCATCTCTCAAATTGCTATCGTTGCATAACCAATCAAAAAAAAAACATAAATTTCGATTTCGAATTGCATAATAATAATATGAATAAATTCAGATATAAGAATCAGTTTGGGATAAGAATGGAGAAAGAAATCCGATTGTGAATTGAATAAAAGAAAGAACAACACTGAAAAGGCAAAATTTATTTCCAAACTATTCCTTTTTTTTTCTCAAAATGAAAATCGATTTGCTTCAATAAAATTGAATAAACGAAAAGGGGAAGGTAATTAAGGAGGAAAGGCTTTCAAAATGAAAATTGTTTTATATGAAAACTTTATTTTAATTTTTATTCATTTATTTTAAATCTTCAAAGGTCGTTGTCTTGAGCTCGATTTAAGAACTTCGAAAACTTAAATTGTCGATTATATTCTTTTAGGCTCGATTTCACCAAGCTATTTAAAGGAAACTTAAATGAAACGACCTGTCAAATTTCATATAAAAAAAAAAAATTCATTTAAAATTTATTTATGTAATTAGCTTGGTGAAATCGGGCCTTAATCTCGATGCCAGTTTAACTCAATTAATAACCTTTGCTTTATTTGATATAAGTATATATATTTGTAGGTATGCATGTTCATATATTTTTCAAAAATATTCATATAAAATGAATTAACCTGGCTTAAACTCTCCTGAAGACTATAATTTTAAAGTTTAAGAGCCGTTTTCTCATCCTACTTTTAAGCTCTATCTGCCAGTTAAAATTCAATTTCTTCGACTTATTAATCAAATTTGTATGAAATTATCATGAGGAAAATTTAACTTACAGATAAAAAAAGATGAGAAAACGGCCCTAGGCCTTCAAAAAGTTTAAACAAGGTTCAAGACTATGAGCCTAAATGTCGAAGAAGTAAGGATTAAGTAAAGAATTTGTGAAAATATTTCTCGCATGAGAGTTAGTTGGATAAAGTTTGATTTTGGTTTATTTAAATTAATTCTGATTTTATGAGATCTGAATTAGAAAACACAACCCAATAACCATCGGGACCATTTGTTTGTTTTTTTTTTTCAAACAGCTTTGTTCTTCTCATTAATCTGAAATAATCCGCCAGTCGTGCCTCGTGCGGTTTAAGCTCGCAGGTATATTTTTTAATATTCAGATAAGCCTAATAATTTTTTTATTATTTGACAATCCTTATGAACATTTTGTATCAAATTTATATAAAAAAGATATTTAGCAATAATTTTATAATAATCGAAATAAATTAATTGACAACGAAACTTGCCAACGTGCCGAATCTGAATGGCCTGACAAGTTGTCAGTGACAACCAGAGAATGAGAGAAAGGAGATAAAGAAAGATATGGGGAACGATCACGTACCTTAGAAGTGTCAGAGATATGGTTGGAGATGATGATGATGAATCGGAGCTGGTGAAGGAATGATGAACTAGAGGAACGTGGCGATGACCACAAAGACGAAAAGAAATGGCGAATTAAGCGACGCGTGTACGAGTGTTTAAGCGGAATGCCACGACGGATCGAAAGCGTTCGGATTATCGTGTCTTTACGTTTGAGGCGCACGCACTGTAAAATTCGCGGATCGGCACACTTCCAGGAGGACACACTGCACTTGAACTAGATTGATTTGATCGTTTTTCAGTGGCAGAATGCAGTTTTTAATTCAATACGTTTGCTCTCCTGTTTAGAAAGTTCGAGAATATACATACATATGTAGTTGTTTTTATAACACGTTTGGAAATTCGCAAACCACGAGCCCGAAAGCGATTCGAAATGTACGCACGAACGGTTGATGAACGAATGACTAATAATGGCGCTGCCCAGTTGACAGCTAGCGATCAGTGTTTTCTTTGTGCAGGGAATTCTGCCGAGTATCGAGTTATCGAAATGATGTGATAAATTACCATTAGTAGCCGATGATGATATTAGCGAGCTTTACACGTTCACTTTTAATTGCAGTCATGCGTGTCGTAATGAAAAGGAATGACCGTGTAAGGGTCAAAAATGCATGCATGGCACGCAGAAACACTAAGAAATTGTTTTTGGAATTTCTTTTTGCATGATGCAATACTTTCTGGCAACAATGGACGTGTAAAGACCGCTATTAGGGTTGCGCAGCACAGTCGGCTGAGACGGACACAACTATTATGAAATCATTCATCAATAGGCCTGGTTCAGACAATAAAAATATATCAAATTCTAATACAAAATAAATAGAAAAGAATGTAAACTTTTTGAACTTACGCTCGAGTATAAAAATGAGAAAAAAATGTTTCTCATTTTTCCACAGTCCGTCGGATTGCAAAAATTAATTATTTTTAAGAAGAAAAACAAAACAAGTGAGAATCAAAGGTCAATTGCGAAATCATAATTTTTATGAAGCACGAATCTTACCGGAATTACCTAACCATTTCTTATCGAATTGCATTGCTTTCTAACAAACTAAGCATTCAAACGGTCATTCACATTGAAATCTGTTGGCCACAGCCCATTTCGAATGTACCTACTTGCTTCAATTATTAATAAATATTTTTTTTTTTTTGCAGATTAGGAAGAAAAAAATAATATCACAGCTGCAGGTGCCTAAGCTCAACCGAATCGTAACAAAAAAGGCGATCACTTTTCCAAAAAAAAAAAAAAATAAAATATAAAAAATAAAAAATATATATTAACGATTTCCTTTTGGAACTTACTTTCCTAACTGAAGTAAGCAGTAAAGTCCACCACCTGGCAGCACCAAGGCGCGACAGAAAACACTTAAATGAAAAAAAAAAATAAATAAAAACAATTTCTAACACCAAAGTGTCCGAAAATCTTATCTAAATCATTCTCTCTTTTGTGGAAAACAATAACCCAAAAGTGCTTCCACCCAAGCGTTTTGAACACAACGACCGCCCGGCCGACCACGTCCGTTTGGAACTAGGTCTATGTCTTCTAAGTAAGTAAAAACGCTTCCGCGGTGAATGCACAGGCACAATTTCTTAACGAAAATGACGCTGAGTAAGTCATCAATGTCAGCGGTTAAGCTTCTCGTCGAATGCTGCTGCCGCTGCTGGAGTAAATGGCATAAGACATTCGAGGCGCGTGCTGTGCCTGTGCCAGTGCCTCTGTGCTTTCTGCGCCGACACCGGCTGCAATTGTTTTTATTATTGAATTAAGCTTATGCGCCTGACTGACTCTGGCTTTGAACTTCGTGCTCTAACAACGGCAATAAGTGGAAGCGAATTAAAATAAATGCGCAGGCTCCGAACATTTTCGTCTATCACTTTGCGCATGCGCAACCAGCACACTGCTGCACTGCTCCAGCCGCTGCTTGCTTGCTTGTTTAACAAATTTTCTATACAAATGATGATTGTGCATTTTCTTGTTTATGATTTAAAGTCAACGTGCAACATGAATTTTATATTTGCTAAGTGGATTTTAGGTTCCTTGTAAGCACAGTGGAGCTTTCTTGAGAAATACCTAGCACAAAAAAAAAAAATATATATAAGTATATAGAATATAATTCCAATTATACATTTGAATTCTAATAAGAAAAAGGTGGTTGGCATTCTAAAAATCGTTCTAAATCGTTCACAAAAAGTCCAGATTTCGATTGATTCTCATCCAGTTTGATAGTATCTATTACGCATCTGTGTTAAAATCCACACCGATTTTTCTTATGAAAAATTTTTGCTTAAGAATTAAGAAAACTAAATAAATGAAATAAATTAAAAGAAAAGAAAAATTGGAAAATAATTTTTTGATCGGATATTATCCAAAAGCCACGCCTGGTGTTCGCAATTGTTACGCCACAGTCTCCCAGAAGTCCTGCAGTAACCAGAAATGGAAATTGTCAAACGTAATCCAATCGGATTTTGTGTATTCCAAACGAATTTTGAATATAAACAAGCACTCGAGTCCCACTCACTCCACACACTCCCCGTTAACAACAACACCAACTTCAGTTTTACTTTTACTCGGAACTGGAACTGACTGCATAGGAAGCTTGAAGCTACATAGCTTAAGCCAGCGTGCAAATATTGTGCAATAATTTTTATGCATTGAATTCTCCGCTCTTTGGCGAGAAGAAAAATCAATATAAATTGTGAGGATTTTTAGAGACTTTTTCAATTTGCCTTAAGCCCACACGGAAAGCGGATCGTTCGTTGAGTACTTAACATTGAGAAGTAAAGTAAAGGAAAGTTGAAGTGCGCTTTAATGCGATTAAAGGCCGATCACACTTAAAGTGCTTGAAATACACCAGTGAACAAATTCAAAAGAAAATAATGGTACTTATCAATTGTGTAAGTAAAAAGTTAATAAATACAAACAACAAAATCCGTTTCAATATGTAATTAAAATCATTTTCAAAGAGTTCAATTACTTGAAAGAATTTTTTCTATTGTTGGAGTAAAAAATATCATTTGACTAAAAAACGTGAGAACCTGAATTTGTGCTGTTTTTATACCCGACACACTCTGTGTCGAGGGTATATTGCGTTTGTTGGGTTGTGTGTAACACCCAGAACCAGTCGAGATAGACCATACAAAATGTATATAGAAATGATCAGCGTCACCAGGAGATTCGATTTAGACATGTCCGTCTGTCCGTCTGTCTGTCTGTCTGTCTGTCCGTCTGTCTGTCTGTCTGTATACAGTTATCTTATCGAAGGAGTTGAGCTATCTTGACAAAAATTGGTATGCGTGCTCACGGGGACATGAGTAAGAACAAGTTCGAGAATGGACCCGATCGGACCATTTTTAGGGGTACCTCCAGTACTAGGGTCTGTTATGAAAATCACAAAAACTGCTCTAAAACCTGAGTTTTTCAAGATATTTTGATGAAACTTGGTATTTGAACATGTTTAAACGCAAGTAATATGATTTCAAAAAATTTGAAAAGTGGGCGTGGCATAAGGGCGTTTTTCGAAAATTGTCTCCTACACCCGAAATACAAATGGGACTTGAACGAAAGTTGGCACGTATGCTTCCTTGATAGCCAGTAACGTCCTCCCCAAAATTTTTTTCGATAGAACCATTATAAAGGGTACCTCTAGTACTAGGGTCTGTCACAAAAATCCCAAAAATGCCTCAAAAGCGGACTTTATTGAAATATTTCAATGAAACTTAGAATTTAAGCGTATATATAGGGGTCCGATTAGAATCCCAAAAAAATTGAAAAATTGGGCGTGGCAAATGGGCGGTTTTTATAAAGAAATTAAACAAAAGTCGGTATATGGGGCCCCTATGGCCTTAAACAACTCCTGATATTAAAAATTATTCGAACATAAGTGTCTGTGTCGGGTATTCTATTGTCAGGCTCGCCTGACTATAACACCCTTACTTGTTTTCGTGTTAATATTGTTTAAGGACTCAGGGTTTTAGTTGTTTGGCCCTAAAGTAGAAAGGGAACCGCCCTGAAGTCTATGGCATGAGCACTTGTTAAGGGCTGTCCCAGAAATAACTGTTCTCATCCTTGTTTTGTTTTGCTTTTTTTTAATTCACAAAGCCCATTGAAGGTATTTTAACAATAGTTGCAGCTTATTATTGAAAGAACGTGCCAAAATAAATCAAAATTTTAGTTACACTGAAAAGAATACACTTAAAGAACATTTTGGACTTTTTGATTTAGGTCCTTCATAAGGTTTCTTTCTGATCTTTCGTTGTCTTTAGTTTATGCCCGACGCCATTTATTTCCAAATATTTCCATGCTTTCGGCAGTTTGTTTGGTCCTCTTAAGATTTCTTTACATAAAAGCCCTATATCTTTCGAGTGGACGAAGTTCGGGGCAGTTCGGAAGATTTGCTTGCATCGTTCTAGGCGCGTAGTGAGATGTTGCTAGGTCCGGCCAAAATAGTACTGAACCCGGGTGCTGACGGATAAATGGCAGCAAATGACACTCACTGATGTAAAATTCGGTGTTGATGGTGCGATTCGTCACAAATTCCTTACTTCTAAGGCTACATTTTCAAATGGCCTGTCAAACCATGTATTTCTTTGGAAATTTGGTATGTCTTTTCAGCAGTAAATTTAGAGGATACTCCACCTCTTTTAACCGTAGTATAATATCCGTGTAGAGGTAACTGCTTGAAATCCGCTTTGCAGTACGTTTCAACGTCCATGATCACGCAGTCAAATTTGGGCAGGTAATCGCGATACAGTCTTCGAGTCCTCCTCTTGCCTTCGGCGTCTTTTCCTTTTGATCTATCAGGTACTTTTTGTACTTTATAGCTCCTAAGGTTGTTAATTTTTTTATCCGTTGGACAGTTGACTTCGATGTTCCCGCTTTTTCTGTCATACCACGAACCGAAGTGCCTGGATCCTGAGTAAACAGCCCTTTAACCTTATGGGCCACCGCTTGGTTTGCTGGACCAATTTTTTCTACCCGATCCTGGCATTTTTGATAAAGGGGAAAACTGTTTGTATCGGTTTAAGATCCTTCCGACAGTTTTTATGCACGCGCCAGCTGCCTTAGCGATGTTGCTATAGAGTTAACACTTTTTATTAATAGCCATAAAACAAAAGGACAGTTATATCTGGGAGAGTCCTTATGGAATAAAATAAAAAAAAAGAGTGGATTTATTAATCTCTCATAGAATAATCGTAACGAAACTCATCTGCTTTTCCATTTTGAATGACAAATGAGAGAATACCTAAATACATATGTGTATGTTTCCTTTCAAATGCATTGCCTTGTCGTAACGTAACTAAACATTATCAATATTCAACTACAAGACCAACGGACCCTCAATTACTACCCCCCATTTATTACAAGACAAAGAACTACTTCAGGCAAAATCATTGAACGCACCGCATAAAACCCGGTCTTTTTGCTTTGTGAAACCATTTTCTATTTTGCATTCGACGTTTACCATATTTTCATTTTAGAAGTTTTTTAACGCCCTTTCTTTCTCTCTCTATATCTCTCTCACTCTCTTTCACTCATCCATTGATTGCATGGTCTGGTGTGAATGCAGCAAACTCTACTCATAGTCTGCGCCGTCATGTTGATTGTCTGCCACGAGGAAGCGGTTGCAGCAAAAACTTCATCAAGCACTGCATTGACAGCGGCGGAAGTGCATGTCAGCCATGCCCACAAAAACATGGCCGCTTATGCAAATCAAACAAGAGAAAACGAACACCACCACCACCAACACAGCAGCAGCAGCAGCAGCACCAACAACAAGGAAAGCCGCACGAAATCAGGCTAAGTATTGAGCAGAAGCATCACGACCGACGCCCCAAATTCAGCAGTTATCGTTATGGCAGTAGCACTAGCAGCAATTCAAATGTTAATGGTGATGATGGTACAACCAGCACTACTGGCAATGCTGGCCATTTGTATAAAACTCTTGTGTCGGGATCTTCTTTGAGAGAATCGAAAACAAGACGAAGCTATAACAAGAACGTACATGGTGACCTAACGACAGCCACATTTAATGATCTCACAAATCTCCCGACGGGTTTGCAGCACATTAGCGATAGTTATGGTAATACCCGTACCTTTGCGCCGCTCTCGACGATAACAGGTCGCATGGTGCGGGAGCAGATACCAATTTACGAGGAACAGCAAGAAAACGATTACGACCACTCCGCCGCTGTTGCCGCATCTGTCGCAGAATTGGGGGCATCCGGTGATGCAACGGCAACGGCAGCGAAGTCAACAGCGGAAACGACAATAGCAACAACGGAATATGCCAGCGAAAACAATCAACACCAACGCCAACACTACAGCATCGACAGTGGCAGTGGCGGGTACGATTATGGTGGCAGTGGAACTGCTGGAGCTGGCATTGCCAGCAGATCCTATGGCGCGGCCGATGACTCACTCGGCACACCGATTTACAATTTGCGTACAGCAGGGACGCATTCTACTGGTTTCCTGCCCTCTTACGACTCAAGCAGCAGCACCGCCACCACCACCACCAGCAACTTCGCCGCAACGCACAACAACTACCCGTACGGAAAATATTATGAAGCCACACAGCAAATAGCACCGACACCTCAAGAGACGCATAATTTCAACGATAAAATCTCCGCTGATGGCAATTTTCTGCATCATTACGAGCACAATTCCGGCTACGATGAACTTTCAGCGTCAGACACTTACCAACAGCAGCAACAACTTCAGCAACAGCAACACCATTTTCAACATCTACTCCAGCAGCAGCAGCAACAGCAGCAAGAACAACAACGTCAACTCGAGGAGGAATGGCAACGCCAACAACAATACCAATTTAACAGTTTAACAGCACATGCTAACGATGCACTATCAGAGGCACAAGATAATGTCTCGCCACCGCATGAGAACTATGAGCCGCCGACGAACAACTATTTGCACGAACCGGATTCGCATTCACAAGAAATCAGTAATCCTCCACATTCCACCGATGTTATTAACTACATTCCACATCCAATCGTCAAGAAGCTTCATGTGCCAGTCCATCAACCTGTCCCAATACCTGTTTCGCATACCATGATTATCCCAGTAAAAAATCCGATTCCTATTCATATTCCGGTGCCGCAACAAGTGCAGGTCCCCATCGAGAAAGAGCTTAGAATACCTGTTGAACGTGTGGTTCCGTATCCGGTCGAGAAGAACATTCCTGTCCCTTATGAGAAGCGGGTACCATTTCCGGTGGTTAAATATGTTGCGGTGAAAGTACCGCGACCCTTTCCTGTTAAGGTTCCAGTGTTTAAAACAATTTTACATAAAATAAAAGGCTGGTGGTAAGGGATGGTCGACGGTCAGGTCGTTTAAATCGCCTCTGTATTACGTACATACATACATACAAACATATATGTACATATAAAAGATTTCTTATCCTGTTGTAGGCATTCACACCTAATATAATTCTTCGCTTTTTAGTTATTCGTATTTATTTTGTTAAGAAGTTTTGTGTATGAATACATTGAAAAGAAAATAAATTGTTAATACAAAAATTAGTTATAAATTCAAATCATTCGACTAGCCTCACACACATACAATGCTGATTCCAAATCATGTTGCGAATTAGTATGAATGAAAGTGCTGGCTCAGACGTAGGAACAATCAAATAACTACCCTACAGTAATGAACCTGTCAAATTGCTAAGAAGAACTGGCCTTTGACCAGCCCAAATCCTATCGGTTATATTATGGAAAATCACTCCATCGGATTCGGCTAGCCGGCGGTCGGTAACAAGGGTAACAAGGTTGGTTTAAGGGAAGTCTCTAAATGACACTTGCATCAACTAAGAATATATATAAGAAACTGGTTTTTTATTTTCCTTATTTGACTATCCTAAAACCAGACAAAATTACGACAATTGACCCAAAAAAACTGACCTACCTACTTCCCTGAGTCCCTCTCCAGTGACATGCCCATGTTAAAAATGTCAATTGAATACATTAGAAATAGAATTATGAGGAGACTAGTACTGGTAACATGAAGGACTGACCAAAGGCTACACTTGGGTCAGTCAATATTATTGCAGGGTATCTATAGAATGTCGGTGTCTCGGCTGTGGTTCTAATTATTTCCCATACTCAAAAGATATGTTGTCGGAAAATCTTTTTCCCATCTGACCCCTAACTTAGTGTTAATTCTTAACCATTATAAGCCATTATAAGTGACACGATTCAGTGTGTCCATCTATGATTTTATATCAAAATTTTTAAGGACATCCAAGATTTGTGAATTAGTAGAAAAAAGAGTGATAAAAAGGACTACAAAAGATCGTCATATTACTCGCAATAGGAAGCCAATAATCTTTCACCCACAGCCCCACCATCCATCCATTCAAGCATTTTGACTGATTTGTTTTCGCAAAAGAAACATTTTTATGACAAACACCCTTTCTTGGAGCAATTTCGTGAAAGTTCTTTCAAGGTTTTATTTTATAGCCCCATCATTAGCAACACGAAGAGCAATAAAATTTTTTTATTGAAGTTTGTGCCACGTAGAAACTGAAATCTTTAGTTCGGATGATAAATATGCTAATATGCTTTCGAAAAGGATATACTTTAGAAAATTTCATTTCGAAATACTAAGCGATTCCTTTAAGCCTCTTACATAAATCTTGTGCAAAACAAAAATTTTATTTAATTTCGAAATAGCTTAGTATTGAAGTATGCGACAAACTTAACTGGAGAAAAGGGTACTGTTGACGTGCCGAATGGCAAATGGTCTCGCGACCAGAAAAATGCGGTACCAGTAAAAGGTCAAATATATAAAGAGGAAACGGCCACGTACCATATGAAGCTCAGGGTGACTGCTCAGGCTGACGTTGATTCCAATAGCTTGAATACGGCAGGTGCTACGGGGACTCCTGCGTTTTTTGCTGCCTATGATGATAGCGACAAAAACGGACAGGTTTCTTAAGACTCACTTTGTTTCAAGATTCATTCAATTACTATCCTCAAAAAGATACCGATTGGCTTCAAAGCTCCAGTGAACGAGTTTTCGGAATAATATGCCTACGAGCGAATTAAAATCTCACATGTCGAGAATGAAAGCCGTGGGCCCTTACTCTGTAGTTCGACTCGAACTAAGTGGCTTATGCTCGAGTGTCGAATATTCCTTATACGTTGTTATTGTTATTCGTTCGATTCAGATTTCGTGTTCGAGTAGAATGGCTTTCCGAGTTGAACTACAGAGTAAGGATCCCGATTTAATAGCGCTGATGTTCTGGAAGACGCTGCTGTTAGTGTACGATCAGACGAGAGCAAAATTTCTTCTGCAATCTGAATGCAGGCTTAGAAAGATTTTAGGAATAACGTTGTAACAGACTTATAATTGTAATTTCACGAGAAACGGTACCAGCCGTGATATCCAAAACAACTATTCTAACAACAAATTGCGTAATTTCAGTAAAAAAAATTTTAATTGTAAAAGGATTCGGCTCCAGCTTACTTGCCGTTACAGAAACCTAAAATTGAAAATATTCCAATGTTCTTTTATTGACTTTTCTGTGGTTAAATATGTTGCGGTGAAAGTACCGCGACCCTTTCCTGTTAAGGTTCCAGTGTTTAAAACAATTTTACATAAAATAAAAGGCTGGTGGTAAGGGATGGTCGACGGTCAGGTCGTTCAAATCGCCTCTGTATTACGTACATACATACAAACATTTATGTACATATAAAAGATTTCTTATCCTGTTGCAGGCATTCACACCCAATATAAATCTTCGCGTTTTAGTTATTCGTATTTATTTTGTTAAGAGGTTTTTTGTGTGAATACATTGAAAAGAAAATAAATTGTTAATAAAAAAATTAGTTATAAATTCAAATCATTCGACTAGCCTCACACACATACAATGCTGATTCCAAATCATGTTGCGAATTAGTATGAATGGAAGTGCTGGCTCAGACGTAGGAACAATCAAATAACTACCCTACAGTAATTAGCCGGTCAATTTGCTAAGAAGAACTGGCCTTTGACCAGTCCAAATCCTACCGGTTATACTCGTATTATGGCAGTTCACTCCGTCGCATTCGGCTAGCCGGCGCACATAGGAGTATTTCACACAAAAACCGCGACAAAATTGAAAATATTGAATTTAATCGAGCCGCATTAAAAATTACAATTTTTTCATCTAAGATAATCGATTTATCGATAGGCAGACTCCCATCTCTCACTTTCCGCACATGTGGCCACACCGTTAATCGAAACTCTGTTATGGCACGATACGCGTGTTTTTGTTCTCGGTGCTCTCGTTTGTAGTGTAAAGTTTTTTGGTCTTAAATGGCTTCGTGTAGCACACTAAAGAAGTGGAACACTATGAATATGGATAAAGAAGGTCAGTACTATATACTGAAGTTTGTTTTATTATGTTTGCCACTAATTTTCTACTTGTATAGCCATCAATTTACAGCGGCATTTTTTTGTGCTTTTTTTCAATACATTTGAAATAAAATAGTGTTTTTGTTTATGTGTCGCAGCTTGTCGCCTTAAAATTCTTATGGGGACATAAAGTGATGACTTTAAGGAAGTAGAAACATAAATAAAAAGTCCCCCCAACGCACCCCATTTTTTATAGTGCTTCAAAGTATATGGGGAAAATTGTAATTATATTGACAAAACTTATTTTTTTATTTCATATCTTTTTTGTCATAGATCCTTCGAACAGAATCCAAAAATTTAAAAGGATGGAGCTATATAACATGATAAAAGAGTTCAAAGGAAATATGATTGAACAAAAGTTGTCGTTGTTGGAACAAAGGCTTGCGCAAATAACTTTATGTCCACCCGAAGAAGCAAGTGTTCTTAGCCGTTCTCTAAAGTATTTCAATGTTTGTGAGGGGTCTCGAAAATTCGGGCTCTCCATTCTCCACGCGAGAATTCGTTTCTTCGAGCTGCTGTTGCACTTGGCGTACAGAGGTCCCTTACAGAAGTGGCACGTTCGAACGGCAAAAGACAAAAATATTTTGAAAGAAACAAAACAAAAAATACAAAAAAGCTTCAAGGAAGAGATGGGCCTTCTTGTTGATATACCTACAGTCGGTTATGGCAATAGTAATGATGGAAATACGTCGAGAAGATTTTTTGACAATCTTGAATGCTGATCTCGGATTACTGGAATAAATATAGATTTGATAAAAAACTTCAAAATCATTCTTGAAGTGATATCAAGCGGATATGATATAGATCCTTCGAAATTCGATGACTTTGCTCAGACAACAGCAACACTGTACGTGCAACTGTATGGTTGGCATCCAATGTCACCCACAGGACACAAGATTTTGATGCATGGTGCGCAAGTAATATCAAGCCACATTGTACCTATCGGACAGCTTTCAGAGGCGGCTTCTGAAGCCCGGAACAAACATTTCCGTAAATATCGTGTAGACTTCGCGAAAAAATTTTCTAGAGTGGACTGCAACAGGGATATTTTAAATAGGTTGTTGCTGACGTCTGATCCTTACCTCAGCTGCAGCAGGAAAAAACAGAAGAAGAAAATCAAGACCCTTTCCCAGGAAGCTATTAGTATGCTTCTTATAGAAACACCGAATTGTCATAGTTCCGACGACGAAGATGATGAGGACCAAATCACTTGTGAACTCGCAGACAGTGATTCTGATTGATTTCGTTGTCTTTTGCAGAACTCCTTCTTAAAGACTAAATGATTTCTTACATTGAAAAATTTGTTTAATGATTTTTTTTCTTATATATTATATTTTATTTCATAAAATAGTAAAATAGAATACGCCTTAAAAAATTTTTTTATGGTTCTTTATGTCAAATTCTCCTATGTGCTTCTGAAAAATTTTAAAAACAAAGTGTATGCAAAGTTAAGTACCGACAAACACGTAACGAACTGTCGGAGTTGGTGTAAATACCCTTCATATTTTAAATAAAGAAATAGTTTTTATTAACCGTAATTTACCGTTCATTAACTAATTAAGCCTGATTTTTATTTATAGGGGCGCATAACAATATAATCTTCCCGCAATTTTCAGCTGACCAATATCAAAGAATAACTTTTACACCCACAGCTTGGCTTGGGTTGCAAAGGGAAGGGGGAGAGTTGTCAATATTAACGGAATACTATTTTTTGATAATGCCGCACACTAGTATGCTTCACACGTAATTTTAGTTTGAAATTTGATAAAATATATTGAAATTAACAACCAGAAACCTTTTTAGGGTATACGAGTATGGGCGGTGGGTGGTGGGTGTGTTCAATATTAACGAGATATTATTTTTTTATGAGGGTATACATTAATAAGCTTCCTTCTTCATTTTCAATAAATTTGCCGTCATATGTAAAGTTATTAGGCCAGAAGTAATTTTTTCAATGGGGGGAGGGGGAGCAATGGGCGTGGTCAATTTTGATTTAGTTTCCTTAGTTTTCTAAATCTGAGGATTGCTGCCAAATTTCATCCGGCTAGGACAAGTCCTTCTACTTTTGTCCGACTTTTAAGCTTAAATACTCCACTGTGCGGCGGTCGGTAACAAGGGTAACAAGGTTGGTTTAAGGGAAGTCTCTAAATGACACTTGCATCAACTAAGAATATATATAAGAAATTGGTTTTTTATTTTCCTTATTTGACTATCCTAAAACCAGACAAAATTACGACAATTGACCCAAAAAACTGACCTACGTTCAGACGTTTTGCGGACTTGTCCCTCTCCAGTGACATGCCCATGTAAAAAAGGTCAGTTGAATACATTAGAAATAGAATTATGAATAATAGGGGACTAGTACTGGTAACATGAAGGACTGACCGAAGGCTACACTTGGGTCAGCCCATACACTCAAAAGATATGTTGTCGGAAAATCTTTTTCCCATCTGACCCCTAACTTAGTGTTAATTCTTAACCATGATAAGCCTCAGTGACACGATTCAGTGTGTCCATCTATGATTTTATATCAAGATTTTTAAGGACATCCAAGATTTGTGAATTAGTAGAAAAAAGAGTGATAAAAAGGACTACAAAAGATCGTCATATTACTCGCAATAGGAAGCCAATAATTTTTCACCCACAGCCCCACCATCCATCCATTCAAGCATTTTGACTGATTTGTTTTCGCAAAAGAAACATTTTTATGACAAACACCCTTTCTTGGAGCAATTTCGTGAAAGTTCTTTCAAGGTTTTATTTTATGGCCCCATCATTAGCAACACGAAGAGCAATAAAATTTTTTTATTGAAGTTTGTGCCACGTAGAAACTGAAATCTTTAGTTCGGATGATATATATGCTGATATGCTTTCGAAAAGTATATACTTTAAAATTTCATTTCGAAATACTAAGCGATTCCTTTAAGCCTCTTAAATCTTGTGCAAAACAAAAAATTTATTTAATTTCGAAATAGCTTAATATTGAAGTATGCGACAAACTTAACTGGAGAAAAGGGTACTGTTGACGTGCCGAATGGCAAATGGTCTCGCGACCAGAAAAATGCGGTACCAGTAAAAGGTCAAATATATAAAGAGGAAACGGCCACGTACCATATGAAGCTCAGGGTGACTGCTCAGGCTGACGTTGATTCCAATAGCTTGGATACGGCAGCTGCTACGGGGACTCCTGCGTTTTTTGCTGCCTATGATGATAGCGACGAAAAACAGACAGGTTTCTTAAGACTCACTTTGTTTCAAGATTCATTCAATTACTATCCTCAAAAAGATACCGATTGGCTTCAAAGCTCCAGTAAACGAGTTTTCGGAATAATATGCCTACGAGCGAATTAAAATCTCACAAGTCGAGAATGAAAGCCGTGGGGCCTTACTCTGTCGTTCGACTCGAACTAAGTGGCTTATGCTCGAGTGTCGAATGTTCCTTATACGTTGCTATTGTTATTCGTTCGATTCAGATTTCGGGTTCGAGTAGAATGGCTTTCCGAGTTGAACTACAGAGTAAGGATCCTGATTTAATAGCGCTGATGTTCTGGAAGACGCTGCTGTTAGTATACGATCAGACGAGAGCAAAATTTCTTCTGCAATCTGATTGCAGTCTTAGAAAGATTTTAGGAATAACGTTGTAACAGACTTATAATTGTTAATTTAAGTAAAGGGTAATTTCACGAGAAACGGTACCAGCCGTGATATCCAAAACAACTATTCTAACCACAAATTGCGTAATTTCAGTAAAAAAAATTTTAATTGTAAAAGGATTCGGCCCCAGCTTACTTGCCGTTACAGAAACCTAAAATTGAAAATATTCCAATGTTCTTTTATTGACTTTTCTATCCTAAAACATTTCCATTCACCAATAAAATCGTTCATGTCTGAATATACGAATACGAATAGAAAATTCGAATTCATTCAAAAGAATTTACCAAAATGATGTCATAAACATCGTACTACTTTCGCAAATTGCTACAGAATTTATTGGCATCAAATCGCATATGAAAATCAAAACATCAATGGCGGGGGCTCATAAATTTATTTACACCATAAACAAAGGTACGAATTTTAAAAGAGACCGAAATCATGCAATAAATCGCTACAGGTTCATGTGTGCAATGTGCATGTCTGAGCGTGCCAAAATTTGCACGCGAACAGCTTTCATGGAAAGTCATACTTACAACGGCGAATACAAAATAATCGGAATGCAAATGAAATGAAATAAAATAAAATAAAGTGAAATAAAATAAAATCAAACACAAAAAATCGTCATGAATACTACAAAATAAAATCGAATTCATAAAAATACCAAACATGAATAAAATCGTACACTTTCGCATGTCAGTATGAGCTCAATCGCGAGTATGGAAAATTACTCAAGGGAGTCAAAATTATTCGGCACGCCATAAACAAAGTTACGTTAGTTTTCAAAGGGGCGGAAATCACCAATGAAATCCTACATTTGGTTTATGTGTATTGATTCAAGGGCAAAATTTCTAGCGAACAAGCCAAAGTCATCACTTACAAGGGGCTTAAAAATTAATTTGCATGATTGAATTTTAAGTGAAATTACAGAAAACAAACGTTCACAAAACTTGAAACAAATAATTCGGAAATTTACGTTATTAAGCGGAATAAAACAATGACGTTCCTGCCAAACTATGAAAAAATTTTTGGGAGTACTTATAAGGCTTCGCCAACTTGCGGGTACAATGGGCGTTGACTTTGGAGGATTAATGTTTTTCGTGTTATTGTCTAAGCCAAAACTGAGCCCATCTTTGAAAGTTGAGAGAGGTAGATTAGGTTAGGTTAGGTTAGGTTAGGTTAGGTTAGGTTAGGTTAGGTTAGGTTATGTAAGGTTTGGTTAGGTTTCGTTAGTTTAGCTTAGGTTTGGTTAGGTAAGGAAAGGTTAGCTTAGGTTTGGTTAGGTTAGTTTAGGTTAGCTAAGGTTCGGTTAGGTTAGGTTAGGTTAGGTTAGGTTAGGTTAGGTTAGGTTAGGTTAGGTTAGGTTAAGTTAGGTTAGGTTAGTTAGGTTAGGTTAGGTTAGGTAACTTTAGGTTAGGATAGGTAAGGTTCGGTTAGGTAAGGTTCAGGTTAGGTAAGGTTAAGGGAACCATCTTATAAATACACACTTGGACCCTAGTCGATTGTATCGCAAGAATCTGATAAATGAAGTTAGAAGAACGTATTTATTGAGAATTTATCACAGGCTAATAGCGAGGCCCAAGGGTTTTTCTAGTATGTCCCTTTGGTTGTTGCAAAAATTTCGAATAGGAAAAGGTTTTAAATACACCTTGGATATAACAATTGGGGACCCCTTGAGAAAGCTAAGAGACATTTCGGTGGAGATATCATGCCCTTCCACGTTCCACTGTCTACAGGTCTACTAGACCACCTCCTTTCCTATACAATGCGTATGATTCGAGTGGTACGATATACTGTGCACTCTGCAGCGAATTATTCAAGTCAAAATCTTCTGGAATAATCTTTCAAGAGGCTCTGAATTTCTTGAAGGCTCTTTAAGTATGTAATTTAGATAATTAAAACACGTCTTCCACGTACAGTGGAATCTCTAAAACTCGAATAACAATAACTCCGAGATACATAGTTTCAGCGGAAGGGAGTTTGTCGCCCTACTGAGTATTGCGAATTAACGAGGCTGGATTTAAAGAGAATTTACTCTATTAAGCAAAACTAAGCCTTCACTATAGTACTGGTTACCCATCATAAACCGAATGGCCATTGTTGGCTATTATGTAGATTATTATTACTCTGGAGTTTAAGCTTACCATAGTAAGCGATATAATCCTAAGAGAAAAAACTCAATTTGAAATACAAAAAAGGTACCCGGGTAAATCGCCACTTAAATGAGGGTTAATCTTTTTCCCAAACCTCAATCAGAATTATCAGTTCATTCAATTTCCTCTAACATCGCTTCATGCTTTGCAGCGTTTAAAAAGCTTTAATCTTATCTAAAAAAGTGCGATTAACTTAACCGACCTATTAATAATAATTCTAGGATAGTCATGCCAGGGAATTATCTCGGGAATAAGGTGCAAAAATGACCGCACTGCGTTGGCCACAACCATTTTTAACTTCACAACGTTTCTTTGACACAGTTCCAAGCGTAAAGCTTTCGTCCATTACTCAAAAGTGTAGTTTAAAAAAATATTGCGTGTGTGCCTTTGCTCTTTTTATTTTTTTTTTTTTTTTTTCATGTTTTCAATGTTTTCTACGTGAATTGCTAATTAAGATAAGTGAGACTGATTTCCATATTAATATACCCAGAAATAGTTTCACATGTGGCATGTTAACTAACCCGAAAGCTTGAAGCTTGAATATTTTCGTAGGTATGCCTTAAAGCGAAGGCTTATCATAAAATGTCGGAAAGCGAAACACAAACGGTGCGTAAGCTTTTTGATAGTTTGAAAAAAAAAAAAAAAAAAAAGGACGAAAAAGGATAAAAAAAAACACGCACGCTTTGGAGGGTCGTTCTGTTCTGTCATATCGGTCGTTTGTTGACGACGGGCCTCTAAGCAATTAGTCTCGGCCTACGCCTACCGCTTTGTTCACCAAACAGAGTCACAATCGGCATTCAGACTAGAAGGAAACAAAAAAGTTGGAAAAAAAATAAAACAAAACGAAAAGAAATAAATAAAACAGAGCACAAAAAAAGAGCCAAAAAACGAAATTAAAAAAATATGAAAAAGCACAGCCGGAAGCCTCGAACTTTGCGTGAATTAATCACACAAAAGGGTTCGTTTACACATGATGGGTTGTTTCGCGTACAACGCTCAAGTGACCAGGTTATTTCGTTATTTCTTTTTTTTTCTTCCGTTTTTTCTGTTTTCCTCCTACAAAAAAAAAAAACAAAAACCCTTGAGGGGAACTTCAAACTATAACAGCAGCTTTCAGTGTTTCGTGTTCTGTGTCATATTTTTGTGAGTTATTCATATGACAAAAACAACAACAACAACAACAACATCAAGAGGAAAAACAACAACAGAACACGTTGCACGTTCAGTCACTTTGTCAAAACCAGTCGAATTGCCAACTCCGAATGTTGCCCAAAGTTTGCGTGTTTTGTTTCAAATCCATAGGCCCGAGAACCGTGGGCGCTCTTTTATTTGATAGTTTGACTTCATTTCGTCCTCGTCGCTTTTGTTTTAGTGTCCTTTTTGCTCATTCGTTTCTAGGTTTATAGTTTGGCTGGTTCGTTTTTTATTGCATTTTTTTATAACTATTTTTTTTTTTAAGTTTCTTGTCCTGCTCGTGGTCCGTCTGCTGCAAGGCGTGTCGCACGGTTAAGGCTAATTCAATGCGATTGTTTTTTTTTCCTTTTTAGTCTTTCGTTTTTTTTTTCTTGAATTTGTTAATAATTTTACAACATGTAAAATGTCATGTTCTCATCAAGATCTTCGGGCTTTAGGAATTTTGTTTTTTTATTATTTTTTATTGTGCTTTGTGAACGAAATATGTTTTTTTTTATATCCCAAATTGTCATTAAATTTCAGTTTTATTGAAAAATAAATTCATTTTATTGCAATACACTTCGAATGCATTAAACATAAAAATATAAAATAAATAAAAAATATATAAAAAACATGTGCCCAACGTGCAGAGTTCCGAGAGTGTTCCTATGATTTACGAGCAACAATTGAGAAACATTTATTCGTCTGTCATTTCGGTGTGGTTTTTATTTCAAACATAATTATTCGCCTTATATAATTTATGATCATATTTATTTAGTACATTCAATTCGACAAGTTAAATCAAGCACAAAGCCTAATTCATCACAATGAGTGAAACGATTACCCCCCTTCGTATACCATGAACAGTTTCTCTTGAGAATATACATTTTCTTTTCACAGATTTGGCCAACCTGAGCGAACTTGTTATGACCAATTACTTCCCTCTTGTCTTTTAAGAAAGAAAGACACATCTGGGTATTTCCTCAAAAGGTATATGCATTTTTGAAATTTGTGCCGATCTGGCCCGATAAAAATCAGAATATTTTCCCAAATAGTGGGATCGTAGCTTTAGGCCCATTTGCTACTGTTCCGGTTAAAGTTTATCGTCACGATATCCTTTCAAATTGTCAACATTTTCAAACAAACTTTTATTAGAACAGTAGCAAACGGACCTCAGAATATATTTCAGACTTTTGAAAAGACTTTTATTTCGAAAGAATTGAAAAATTTAACAAAATAGGAAAAATCCCGACGAAATAGCAGCAATTATACTTAGGTTATCCTACACCGAGAGAAATAACAACAGTTAAATCAACTACTTAGAACAGTTAAAGTAAGAGTGGTCAAATAAACTGTATTCCGCGTTAAATGCGGCGTTAAAAGGCAGTCAAATGAACAGTTGAAAAACAGTCACTTTTTATGTTCAAATTCGCTTTCGTTCACTTAGACGTATAAGTTCGCATTCTGATCGACCGTCTACGGAGTTTTCAATAGCTCAGTTGTTTAAGCTGTGACTCGACAGTCGTGAGCTTCGGGGTTCTATCCCTGCTGGCGGCGGGAATTTTTCTGGATTTTTTTTTTTAATTACAGTTTTTTTTTTGTTCAGAGTGTTTTGTTTTGGAAGACAAAAATTTTCTCCGAAATTTTTAAGGTTTTATTTTATTTAATTTTTTTTTTTAATGGTTCATTTTCAAGCAAAAAATTTTGTGAGTGAAACAATTCCTTAAGCACGTTCCTCAAAGCTTGAGCAACAATAAGCTCAAGTGAGCATTTTGACCAACGAATTAAATTCGTTCGTTTAGCGGAATGGTTAAGACGTTTGCAAAGCGAAGTGGTGGTCAGCGGTTCAAGGCTCGGTCGAGGCGAGAAAATTTAAAGAGATGAAAGAGAAAAAGATTTAAATAGAAACAGAATTTAAATTCAGACCAAAAATGATTGAATGAAGCTTTAATCAAAAAGTAAAAGATAATTGATAAAGACTTTTAGATAATTTAACCAAAATGTCAAGATAAAACAAATAGTCGATTATTTTTTCCTCTAGTTCGCTGGTACATTTCAGATTTGCCAACCTGAGACAGTTATACCAAAATCCAGGAGATTTATCCTTATTGACTGTGTTTGTACTGCTTGAATTGCCAGCTATCTACAGCATAGCTAACAAAGTTTACGTGATATCGTTATTTTAACATTTTCATGACAAATTTTTCGTTAATTCGAACGACAACTTTTATCAGTGCTCGGCCTCGAATATATTTCAGCTTTGAAAGATTTATTTAAGTGAATAACAATTTAGGTAAAAATCCCCACGAAATACTTATCACTTATTTAAGATTTCATTTTAAAGATAACAATTTTCATGTATGGATTAAATGCTAAATCCAGTAACGTTTCGTCAAATTGCCATCAAAAAAGACCCTTTTAGTCCCAGGTTTAAAGGTTATTTGCTTCCAGAATTGAATGAGCTTGACATCAACTCTATGTGGTTTGAGAACAAGGCGATGCTACTACCCACACGGCTTTCGACAAAATCGATTTTTTCACGTGAAATGGGCCGGTCGAATGTCCGGCACGTTCATGCGATCTTGTCAAGTCACTGATCTGTGCCAACAAGTCATGAATTTTAGACGAACTCGAAGAACATCCAACGGGAAGTAGCCAACGTTCCAAACGAAATGTATAACAGAGAAGTGGAAAATTGAGTCTAAAAGATCGACCGCTGTTAAGGGGCTTACGTTGGTCATATGACCGAAATCTTAGTTCTTAGCAAAATGTAATGCTTACGATATACCCACAATAAATTTGATTTCAATGTCTCAAATATTCTGTATTAATTAATAAAAAATTTTACGTTCCTAATAAAAAATCCGTTTTATCCATAATTGTTGGATAGGATTCTGTCTGAAATCCTATAAGCTTTTTTCCATCCTTAAGCCTTATTTCAGCCAACTTAAGCATTTTTAATTAATTTTCTTTCCCCCCGAACAGGGAAAAATTCCAAATCGTTTAAGAAAAGCACTTTTCGGGTATGTTCGCAACGAATAACTCCGAATGCCTCCAATTGAATATTATTAATTTCCATCATAACACCATTCAGCAACGAGTTCAATAATTCTCATGCCAAAAATAATGATAATGTTCATCAAATTTTACGTTGTTAGTCATCAAATCAGAAGTAATTATTTTAATACATACCACATACATACCCACTCATTATATTACAGTAGGTACTGCCACAAACTCGAATTTGAGCACTCAAAACAAGAACGTTAGGCATATGTTTGTCAACTGTCCAATAAATTTGTTTTGCACGTCCGATTCATTGTGAAGCATGTTTTATGTTAATGTTTGTGATAAAACGATCTAATCAAATCACATTCACAAATTAGATTTCCTCATTTTGAGATGATAATATCTTAACGACATTAGACAGTCGAGTGAATCGAAATGTTTGTGTCACCATGAAATAAATCATTTCTCTTTATTGAATTAATTTGTGGAGAAATTCCATATACAACAGTATGTTCTGAGTTAATTATAAAGTTTATGTTTATGTGTTCCCTGAGTCATTTTCATGAAAAATAATCGTATAAACTTTTGTGAAAATTAAAAGATTACCGCTTGGGAAAAGGTAAGAACGATTTCAAGGTCACATGACGTTAGTGGAATAATTTTTTTAATTTTTGTTATCTATTAAGACTTAAACGGATAGGTAAGAAAAGAATTCCTCGCCCAGAATAACTGCGGATTTAATGTAGGAAAAGTATGACAATGGGACTTCCTCCACCTTTGTCGACTGTCAATTTGTTAAGAATGAATTTAAAAAACTTTTCTCACTATTGAACTTGCACTTATGAAGGGGTTAGAAGACTAACAAGGACGAATGACTTCCTGAAGAGGCATTATGAAGTGACGACTGACCGCTCCAAGCTGCTCTTTGTCAATATGTTACAATGACTTCAAGTCCTCACTTCTATATCAACGCAGTTATGGTTATTATCAATAAAGAAATCACATTATTAAATCTCCGAATTAGGAATTTTCTTCATGTTAACTTCGACTAGAGGGATAAGCGCTAACAATGTCATTTGAATTTCAATTCACTTCACTTAATTCGCTCTGTCAATTATAAACGTTTACTGTCTGTAATGGAAGCATTAAAATCCTTTTAGCATGAACTTTCAACCTTATTTTTGCCTTAATTATTCTGCTATCTAATATGAAATCCTTCAGTACGCCACAAATGAGAGGAGTGAACAGAAAATGGACTAACTTCTACAATCGATTGCACTTTTTTCCCGCTCCTTTTTAAAGTGTCAATGTGGTTAGAAAGAAAATAAAAAAGAACGAGAAGAGAACTTTTCTTTTAAGCTGAAATAAAGTTAAGATAAAAAAATATATAAATCAATTTTCTTTTGAAGAAGTCAAAGTGAAACTTTTGAGTCACACGCAAGCATAAAACGAAAATTTATTGAGTTCAGAGCGAAAATGATGTCAAGGAAACTTAAGAAAAATTTGATAATATTAATTCAAGCGAAAGTTCGCGAAAAAAAATTAATACAAAATGAAAATTAAAAATATTTAAAAAAAAAAATAAAATATATAAAAAAAATATATAAAATAGTAAAGCGAAATGTCACAGAAAATTGTAAGAAAATAAGTCAAAGTACAAGACCTCGTCAAGTATTTTTGAATTGTTATGACTAAGAATTCAATTTCAAGTCAAGTAAATGGGGAACTATCGAAAACAAATAGAGAAACAGAAGACGAAGAAAATACTTCAAAAATTATCTTTTTGTGAATTTTAAATCGAAAAATAATAAGGGGACTATTTTGAATCGAAGCTGATTCAGAGTAAGAGGTATCCCTTAAGAAAGAGAGCTAAGTGGGCGGAAAGAGGGGGAAAGAGAGATAAAGAGAGAAAATGAGACAAAGAGACATAAAGAGAGAGAAAGAGACATAAAGAGAGAGAAAGAGATATAAAGAGAGAGAAAGAGAGAGAAAGAGACATAAAGAGAGAGAAAGAGACATAAAGAGAGAGAAAGAGAGAGAAAGAGAAAGAAAGAGAGAGAAAGAGAGAGAAAGAGAGAGCAAGAGAGAGGAAGAGAGAGGAAGAGAGAGAAAGAGAGAGGAAGAGAGAGGAAGAGAGAGGAAGAGAGAGGAAGATAGAGGAAGAGAGAGAAAGAGAGAGGAAGAGAGAGAAAGAGAGAGGAGAGAGAAAGAGAGAGGAGAGAGAAAGAGAGAGGAGAGAGAAAGAGAGAAAGGGAGAGAAAGAGAGAGAAGGAGAGAGAAAGAGAGAGAAAGGGAGTGAAAGAGAGAGAAGGAGAGAGGAGAGAGAAAGAAAGAGAAAGCTAAAGAGGGAGAAAGAGAGAGATAAAGAGAGATAGAGAGAAAGATAGATAGAGAAAAAGAGAGAAAAACGAAAGAGAGGGAGAGAGGTAGAGAGAAAGAGAAATAAAGAGAAAGAGAGGAAGAGAGATAGAGAGAAAGAGAGACACAAAGAAAGAGAGATAGAGTGAAAGAGAGGGAGAAAGGGAGAGAGCGAGCGGATGTGCTACCAGAAGCAGGCTCTTGACACTTTTTTGGTCGGAATCGGAACATTACTCAAAGGGAGACTGGGACTCCTCAATACTGGCCAAGTTTAGATCACCTCTGAAATTTTTTGGGCCTGGCTATATTAAAGGCTTCCAATACTTATTTTCTGCCAACTTAGTTATTATTTCTAGTAGTTGCTATTTTCTCAGCCAACTTACAAAGGTTAAGGAGCATACGAA
The DNA here is from genome assembly GCA_020466095.1 of Chlorops oryzae. NCBI lineage: Eukaryota > Metazoa > Arthropoda > Insecta > Diptera > Chloropidae > Chlorops > Chlorops oryzae. The sequence goes on along the minus strand of CM035807.1, from coordinate 18,101,081 downwards.
ATTATGCCAAAGAGAAGTCAAGTTCATTTAAACCTATGCTGGGACTTCTCTGTATCCCTTTTATTCTGCATACCTCCATAAAATCGAGCAAAACAGTTGGCATCAAGTATTCTCATATTTTCCATTTATCTCTTATTTTTCTTATACATTTTTCTCTTTTGAATGGTTTTTGGCAATTTATTCAAAGTTTCCCCAATTTTTGCTCCTCTCGAGTAATTGGAAGTAATAAATTCTCTCGCTTGGAAGCAATAAAATTACAATTTTTAAATTACTTTCCCTAACAACTTCTTCGGCAAATATCGAATTGAATGTAGGTAGTTAAATCAAAAATAAATAGAAATCAATTTTAAATTCGTGCCTCCGATAATACTTTGTAAACTAAACTTGCCCAACGACAGTCTTAGGGTCATGGAAAGCTCAAATTGAAAAAACTTATGTAATCGTTGTAAAATAAAAATGCTACAGAAATTACACCAATTGATTTCGGTATCGATAGGTTCATTAAATAATAAAATATTAATAGTTTCCATTAAAGGGAAAAACGTTTCGAAAGCACACGAAGAGCAGCCAAAGCAAGTTCAGCGATACTTCTACGTAACGAAAACAATTACCGACAATTGCAGCTGCAAAAAAAATCAGAGAAAAAAACGAGGAAAAAATAAAGAACGACTTTTCCTAGAAAATGTTAGTTGTTAAACATTTCAGCATACTTGAGCGTCGTTACACTGTAAGAAAAATAAAGTAGAGTTCTCAAAAAAAGTACTCAAATAAGTTCATGTTTGTGTACCTTACTTAAAGTAAGTTTTTGTTACACTATGCATAACTGTAGGGGGGAGATGAACTTTTGAAATTATCATTGAATATTTCGCCCTGTGTAGTTACTTCAATAGTTTCGAAGCATTTATAACAGGGGTCGGCACGCTAGGAACAATTTTTGCGACAGCCACTCACACGTATTGCTTACGCTCTTGTCTCAGTTTGACGGGATCAGCCGAGCATGCAACTTCGAGAGCGGGTATGCGTAAATTTATAGCTTTTTCCGTCAGTTTCAGCTCTTTTATGCTACTTCTAGCTTTTATTTTTAGCTAGTTTCAGCAGTTTTTTGTTTATTTTCGGCTATTTTTAGTAGCCGCTCTGCTCTCACTCACACAATTACATACCCATTTTGCCGACCCCTGATTTATAAGAAAGCAAAACCCTTGCCTCAAAGCCTCTCCAAAGACTGCCGCAGTCAAAAGCGTTGACGTCAACAATCAACCCCAGGGGGACTTCAACACAAAGTCGCATACGAGAATCATACGAGCACACACGAACATACACACACACACACACACCCACATGAAGATGCATGCAAAGTGCTCCACGGTTCTACAATATCCCGACTATATGTGCAATCATCCATTGAACAACATATTGTTTTTTTGCTTTTACCCGCTTTTTACGGAAATTGCTAAGTACTGCGAAAGCCGCAAAATGGCTGCAATAACATGTCCAACTCGTACTCTCAAGCGAAAAAATAGCTGTGCGCAAAGTTCTAAGAAAAACAATCAATTTTCCAATTAGATCGAATCAAAGCGGATGTTATTGGTCAGCGTTGACTTTTGCGTGGGAACTAACGGCAAATGTAATTTTGATTGGCATGCTAAAAGGAAAAATATTTTAGTTCAATTTTCGATTAAATAATAACACCAACGACAGCTAACGAATTTTTTAAGTGCTCTTAGTTGGTTTAGTTCAATGGAGGGAGGAAAAACTTTAATGGATTTTCAAAACAATATTAACATGGAATTTAAGAACTCAAACAAAAACAAAAATGCAATACAGGGAATTTAAAATTCCTTCTTACTGATTTGGAAGCCTTACATTCTTCAGGGTCGTAGTCCTGATGCCTGTTATTAGTCATAAGACTGGTCTAAAAGTTCATGAATACTGCTATTTGAAAATATGAACCTTCCAAAAATTTATATTAGCATAAAGACTATGATCCTAAGTGTTAAAAAAAAATATAAGTACACACAGAAAAATATGACCACATAAAATCAATAAGATCCCCTTATTGAGCGATTTTATAGAGAAATCTTCTTAAACTATATGAACGATGTGCTTTTTCCAGAGAGAAAACTCTTTGAATGCATAGAGAAAATCTTATTGAAACATTTTAATAGATATCCTCATATATTTAATGTGAATATCTCATTATTTCTGTTGAAGAATATGGAAAACTTCTTGATATATTCAAATAATAAGGTGAGCATATCAATCAAACTATGTGACATTCTTATAAAAGTGACCTTTTGATAAGTTATCCTTATCGCTTTAAGAAGAACGCTTTTTAATATAAAAAGCAAGACTTATTGATTTAAAAAAGTATATGAATTCCGTATTCATTCCATAGTTTAAAAAGACAGACCAGTTTTTTTTTTGCACTTACATTGATATAATCAATCTAGCAAGCTGAAACCATATCTCGCGATGGCGTAGTTGAAGTGTGCTAGACTTGTAATCTGGAAGGTCGGAGTTCGAACCCCGCCGCAGGCCAAAGAAGTTGTGTAAAAATTGAGGATAAAACAGGCAAGTAAATTTCCAGGGGAAAAATACGGGGAGCAGAAAGTAAGGTGGGCACGAACCAATAAAAACAAGTTGCTTTCGTCGGCCCTTCCGAAACGTCACACATAAGCTCTTTCAAGAAATTCCTATAGATTCTTTTTTTTAAATTTTTTAAGCATAAAAACTTTGGTAAAATCTTTTATTTCTCAGTTTTTCAAATAATGTAAATGTTAAATTATCTACTTTTCCAAAAAAAAAAAAAAAAAAAAAAAAAAAAAACGACGCTCGCTGGAGCAGGGATCGAACCCGCCGACCTGGTTTTTTAAAAGAATTCATATCAAAATGATAAGTTATCTTCTTGACTTTTCGTTCAATTTTTTGTTAAAATAAACAATAAGTTTTTCTCTAAGGTTTCAATAAGACAATCTTCTTGGATAAAAACCATAGAGAAATCTTATTGTTTTTCTTCCATTTTATGTGGTATCGGTTTCTCTGTGTAGGTATTTAAAGGGAAAATCTTTCCATTTGAGATCTGCAGAGATTAAACACAATCCTTCCGGAGGCCTTGTATTAAAAAACCCTATCACTTCTCAAAACAAAACCTCTTACCCACTTACGACCCCGTAAGAAGATCACTCATGCTCTTAAATTCCTGCTCAGCTGCCCCTCTTTTTAAGCAATGAAATTAATTCTTTTGAACTTTTTCTCAGCGAATGGAGGGCCAATACAAGTAGAGAAAGTTTTTATTCTTAGTTAAAGCTTTATAACATCAAAAGCATCAAATAAAACAATATTCAATATAAAAGAAGTATTTCCATACACTCTATGGTGTTTTGAGACCGCCTTTAATTTTAAAAATAAATGCAAAACAACTGCGGACGCAGAAAAGAAAGCTCTGTCCTCTTGTAGAGGTTCTGACGCAGAAACCATCGCTCTCCTGTTCCTTGCCATTTCCCTGTTCTTATTTTTTTCGGGATGCCATTGAAAATCACACGCACAGTCGCTGTTGGGTACATTTGTACCAAATATGGTACTTTTTTTCGGTTGGTACACAGGTACTGTCTGTATGTATGTACATAAATTAAGGTTTTCATACATTTTGGTCATAATGCTCAGATGATTTTCCATCTTCCTTTATTTCAATCTTTTTTCTCTCTTTCTCTACCTCTTTCTCACCCTTTGTCTCTCTTTCTCACTCTTTCTCTCTTTTTCTCTCTTTTTCTCCCTTTTTCTCTTTTTCTCTCTCTTTCTCCCTTTTTTCTCTCTTTTTCTCTTGTTCTCTCCTTTTTTCTCTTTTTCTCTCTTTCTATCTCTGTGTATTTTTCTCTGTATCTTTTTCTCTCCTTTTATCTTTTTCTCTCTCTTTTTCCCTCTTTTCTCTCTTTTTCTCTTGTTCTCTCCTTTTTTCTCTTTTTCTCTCTTTCTATCTCTGTGTAGTTTTATCTTTATCTTTTTCTGTAGGTATCTCTCCCTCCCTCTCTCTCTCTTCATCTATCCCTTCCTCTCTCTATCCCTCTCTTTATCTCTCTCTCTCTCTCTATCCCTCTCTTTATCAATCTTTATCTCTCTCTCTGTCTATCTCTCTATCTATCTCTATCTATCTTTCTCTCTCTATCTTACACTCTCTCTCTCTCTCTATCTATCTCTCTCTATCAGTGCTCGGACTTCTACCACTTTAGTGGTAGATCTACCACTTTTTTTGCTTTCTACCACTTCTACCACGCTAGGTCCAAATCTACTAACTTTTTTTTTAACTTATTTATGCATTTGTTTTATTATTTTAATGATCATTTAGAATAATTGCGACCATAAAAATTGTAGTTTAATGTTATGTATTATTAAAAAATAATGTTGGCAGCTTCCTATTGTCAATAATGTTGTCAAGAATGGCAGTATTGGCGCTTAACGACATCTAATAAATATTGACAAATTTTTTTATAATGAGAGAAAGTACCTAAAAACTTGTAAGTTTCTCAATATTCTACATGATCAGATGGGATATATTGTATTACTATTTTAAACAATTTTAAATCTACCACTTTTTATATAAATCTACCACTTTTTCTTTAAATATCGACCACCTTTAAAAATTTTCAAGTCCGAGCACTGCTCTCTATCTATCTATCTCTCTCTATCTCTCTCTATCTATCTCTCTCTCTCTATCTATCTCTCTCTATCTATCTCTCTATCTCTCTATCTCTCTATCTCTCTCTCTCTCTATCTATCTCTCTCTATCTCACTCTCTCTCTATATATCTCTATCTCACTCTGTCTCTATTCTTCTCTCCATCTATTTCTCTATCTCTTTCTCTATCACTTTCTGTATCTATTTCTATTTCTCTATCTCTTTCTCTACCTCGTTATCTTTCTCTACCTCGTTATCTTTCTCTATGTCTATCTCTTTCGCTATCTCTGTCTCTCTCTCCTTCAATTGTCCAAACATTGCCCTTCTGAAATTTGTAATCTAATATGTTAACAACACTGCTATTGTGCTTAACAAAGCTGTAGATACTTTTTACGCAAGTATTCTCACCCCCAAAGAGGATCCCTTAGAAATTCTCAACATCTTAGATTTATTAAGCATGGATGCTGCGATTTTAGCATCCAACTCTGGTGGATTCCCACACAAAATGAATGCAAAAAAAAAAATCCCCTCCAACATTGCTCCTTTCTTAAGCTGGAAAAAGTTTTATTGTAATCCTCAACTGCAATGTTACTTTCTTTAAGTGTTTATAGCTACTATAAACCAGCGCTGGTGGTAATGCATCGTTGATGCAATAAAAAAACATTTAAACAGCAATATACCAGCACCATCCACCGCCGTCGCCGCCACCCACATCCACCATTCATTCAAGCAGTCAAACAGCCAGCCAAGTATTGCCTGCCTGAAAGCCATCGAGGCAGCCAACCAACAATAAAACATACAACAATCAGCGCAAAACTTTGAATCAAAGTACACTTTAAGTAAATGCCGGAGCAAAGGTAAGCAAAGCTTTCATCATTTCAGTCAAAGTGACAATTTTACAGGCGAACAACTGCAAAACTTCTTATCGCACACAGGCACTGAACACCAGCGACAACGATAGCGACAGCGACACCGACAGCAACTAGAAAGACAACAGCACCAAATTTTAATGACAGCAGAAGCAACTCCAAAAACAAAAACAACAACAACCGAAACAACAAACCGATAGCAACACCCAATGTTGTCAACTACGCTCGAAAGCTAAGAATATGAGCGATGTTCCATGGCCCCATGGGGCAGGACGGATATTGCCATCGTTTCGTTCGCTCGTTCCTTCCTTTTTTCGAATAGAAAAAACTTTAGAGCAAAAAAAAAAAACAAAAACGAAACCAACAAAAAACCTACTTGCAATAAATTAACGACCGACCAGCCGCCCCTAAGCCTCCGTTGCACTTTCCGGCGAATGTCTCAAAGGTCGATGTGGAGCGCGAGCGAGCAACAAATTAAAATTACTTTCACATACTTTTTCTTTGCCTTTGCGAACTAGTCTAGTTTTTATAAGTTTCTTATAGTTTTCTCGGTTACAAAATATTTTTCGTACTTAGTTTTTAAAAGCATGTGCGTGCGTTTGTTTGTGTATGTGTGTATGTGTGCGAGTGCACCTTAGATCGGTCTATGAAGGAAGGAAAGCTCTCATATGAGTGTGTCATTTTGTAGCGTTTTGATTGAACTAAAGAGCTGCGAGTGGGTACCACACTTGACGATAACAACATATGAACTTTCTATGGAATTGAGTTTTATTGCGAAAAATTTATTACTTTTTAAGTTTTTCACACAGAAACAAAAAAAATTTATATGTAATATAAGTTTTCTGCATATACGAAAAAAGAACTTCCGCTATTTTCATCTCGTTTATTGCATAAGTGGATGAGATACTTGAGATCTAATTTTTCAGCCGTTAAACATTCATTGTAATCGGAATAGCTTTTATTTTATGACTCAAAACTTTTGAGATGAAAATTGGACTTGAAAAATTCCCGAAAACTCATACAAAGTCGAGTTGATTCTGACTAAGCGTTCAAGAAAGTAAAGACCATAATTCAACGGTTTTGATCAAAAAAAGCTATCATGATTCGACAAAAAATTAGGAACATTCCACTTTGGGTTAGATCACTTTAAAAGTTTCTTGTCAGGCATGCGAGAGTATATTAGTGAACTCTATTTGACGTTGCATACACACATACAGAGATCAAGCATGAGTTTTCAAGCATTCATTTTTTGTGAATTTTTTGTAGCTGTACTCCTTCCGTTTTACGTTCCACAATGCCGGGGGTGACTGATAGTTAAGCCTCCAAAAACTCTAAAATACATTTTTTTTTTGTTCCATCGAAAACAGCCCGGCTGGAAATTCTACCTCGGCGCTAGCTAGACCCTAGTTTGTTAATGCTTCGACTAGCTAGCGCCCGGGTAGTAATTTCTGGCTAGCACCTAGATCATATCGCACCCGTCCACTAAAGTGGCACAACTCAAAATTTGCCATTTTTCAGAAAACGCGAAATACAAAATTCGTCGCAGTGTCGATCAAAGCAGGAAAAAGACATTACGGCTTTTTTCGGCCTTTTATAATGAGAAAAATGGAATGGAATTTTTCCTGTAGGTAGACGGATGACTTGAGAACAAGATTCATAGCATAACTCGAATTTCAGAAATTTTGAATTGTGTCAGTTTAGTTGTCAGGGTGCGATATGTCAATCACTTTGTTTTACATACGTCTTCTTGAGGGGGTATTGGTTAAAATCACCTAGTTCGCACATCATTGGTTACGATATCGCCTCTGCGCAAAGATAACGCTTAACACACAAAGTACACCCTATACATTTCCACGAATTTAAACTAAGTGAGAATTATAATAAAATTTTGTCTCAAATTTTCTCTTTGGGTTCCAGCTAGGCCCTCGCTAGCGCCAGGCTAAATTTATCAAGTCGGGCAAAGCCAGCTAAGCACTAGCTACCCTGTAGAAAGCTGTTGAGCAATTTGCCTAAAAGAACTAGTACTTTTACCAGTACTAAAAGAACTAGTGCAATGTTTGGGTAAGTTTGCACCATAACTATACTAGTGATCAGTGGAATAATTGCATTCATTCATTGGGACGTTATAAATTGATAATAAATACACAACCGAATGGTTTTCTTTTATTATAAATATTTTATTTTTATTTTGTACTGAAAAAAAAATCCACGATTCTGTAAACTTTTTCCCGTAAACATCACTAGTATTTAACTAGTGCAAATTTACCCAATTGGATCGAAAAGTACTAGAATAATTCTGGTGCATACTGTACTAATGCTTTCCTGTACAAATGTTATACTGATTTTCGACAGATTTTTATATGGACAGAGGCAGGCGCGTACGCAGAAAAAAATTTGGGGGGGGGTTTTGATTTTCAAAGAAGGAACATACATGTGCACGTATGAGCAATGTTTATTGCTAATACGAAGCGTAATGCCTAGATGAGGAAAGTATAGTTAACTCATATAACAATTTCCTGTTTAAAGCACTTATATTTTTCAGGCTTAACAGGACCTCGAAGGTCCTTGCTAAAATAATGATCCTTTAACTGTAAAGATATTTTCGAATTAAGAAAGCATCTGAGGTGTTTATTCATTTATGAATATCTATTCATTTAATTGCCCGAAAAATGATTGTAGTCATTTTTTCTTTAGTCAACAATAAGATGTTTGAAAGAGATTTGTAAAGAGTTATATAACAAAAGTCTTCATATCCGACATTCCGGAAGGGGGGCGGGAATGAAACCCCTAAAACCCCCCTGCGTACGCGCCTGGACAGTGGTATAGAAAAGAACTAGTACTGGTTGCTTTTGCACTAGTAAAGTACTAGTACGGCACTAGTTCAAATTCCTACAGGGTAGTAACTAGATTACTCTAGGCAATTTTCAGCAGGGAGAATACTAGATCAAGCAGTCAATCCGTGGTATACAATATGTCAAACGTGAGCACCTGATTGACCAAAAATCCGAATGTATTGATTTTGCTTCAAGCATTCACACAATAGTGGGATTCAAGCAGGTGTGCAATTTTTGCACCCTCGCAAATTTTGCGTTTGTGCAAATTTGTTTGTATGGGAAAAAAAAGTTCCGCGGCCGGGCAAATATTGCACATCGATTTTGATGGGCAAAATTTGCGCCATGCTATCGCACAAGTTTTGCACTCGTTCTTCGCAGGGTCGTTCATACAAAAGAGCAAAATTTGCACACTTCAATTTCCACAGCTACTTGAATACCATTTATAGTGGTATTCAAGCAACAGTGCAAACGCAGTGTGCAATATTTGCACTTGTCAAATTGCGTACAAAAAAAGCAGTGCAAATATTGCTCACTGCGATTTGCACTGTTGCTTGAATACCACTTATATGTTTTTTCTGTCACTGCATGCCTGCCCGAATCACTTTCACTTTTTCTCCACGTTCGTTTAACATTCACATTTGTATTCATTTCATACTTTTTTTTGCCCTCGCGAATGTCTTTCCACTTATTTTTTTGGAGTCCTTTGCTTTTCTAATTAATAGAATTTTTTCGTTCAAAATTAATAGCTATTAAAGACACGTGTTACTGTAATGAGCTTTACACACCGAATCAAAGCAAAAAACGAAAATCAATGCTGCCAACTCTTTTGAGTTAGTGAGTGAAGTCTTCATATAAATTATAAAATTGCACGCCGGTTTTTTATGGGGCCATATGTGAAACGTTTTTATTTTATTTATTTACGCAATTAAGGATTTGGGTTTCAAAGGCCAAAGTATTTCAGTATTTCAAACAAATGGTCTTGACGGAAAGGATTATTTTTATTTTTTTTTTTTTTTGCAAACTCAATTAATCAAATTTTGTACAGTGGTGGCGCATGAAAGGGGATTCGTATGTGGGTATTTTTTTTTCTTGTTTTTTTTTGGAAAAAATTGTGCCCAGGTATTGATTTATTTTAGTTGGGGCTTCTTATGTACAAAAAGAAATACCGGAACCACGGCCATCAATAGAAATGTTTACCTTTTTAGAAAATTTTTTTACTAATCACAAAGGTCTAAGCTTTGCAATGAAATATGAACAGCGAAAAGGTTTTTTTTTATATTTTTCAGTATAAGACCCTTGAATCATCAAAATATATCGCTGAAAGAATAAAGAGCTTAAGTCGACTTTAAGCATTCTATTTCGTTTATAATAAAAAAACGCATAAAATCGAAGAAAAAATAAATTTGAATAATAAAACCGCCAAAAAAAAAAGAAGCTATCGAACGAACATGAGAAGACATGAACAACACACGCTGTTCGGGGAAACATCAAAATGGTTAAACTAGGTCAGTCACGAAAATCGGCCGGTAGGTGTACAACTCCTCACAGGATTCGTTGTTGCTGTCGACAGCATTGTCTCCTACCAAAATTTAATACAATAAGAGACCGAAAATTGAAATTCGTTTCTCGCCGCAAATTTCTTTTTCCTTTTTCGGTTTTGAAGCTAAACAAATCGTAATCGTTTCATTGAATCGGCTCTGACGAGCGTTGAGCTTTCCAAATTCCATGCACATGCGCAATTAAAGGATTTGTTTTTCACCACATCGCGCAACAAAAGGGGAAATTCTAAATTTCGAAATGTTTTCTAATTTAAACAAGATTTGGCCTTTTTCTTCTTGAGATTGTTTTCTTCTGTTTTTTTTTTTTCTTGTGTGCTTTTCGTTTTCTTCTTTATTAAATTTGTGCGACGATATCGCGTGCTCTATTGGTGACATTGATGTTCTTTGATTTTATTGGCAGTAGTAACGATGCCATCTGCAAAGGAAGGATTTCATTTATTTATCTATGCATTAAGTGAAATAAAGGGCCCATCGTTAGTTAGCCTTTTCATGAGGATGGTGCCTTGAACAATGAAGCTATTTATCGGTATTCTTCAAAGAATTAAAGGGTCCATTGAAACCATTGGAGAATTGAATCACGTCCATTTTGGTTGTTACACTCAAAGTTTCGTGAGAGATTGAACTGCCGAAAAATACTTTTTGGAGGATTAATTAACAGGTTGGCTGATAAGTCCCCGGTCTGACACATAGATGGCGTCGCTAGTATTAAATGCATATTATTTTTATATAGTGGCAACCTTCAAATGATTCGTGTCAAAATTTGACGTCTGTAAGTCAATTAGTTTGTGAGATAGAGCGTCTTTTGTGAAGCAACTTTTGTTATTGTGAAAAAAATGGAAAAAAAAGGAATTTCGTGTTTTGATAAAATACTGTTTTCTGAAGGGAAAAAATACAGTGAAAGCAAAAACTTGGCTTGATAATGAGTTTCCAGACTCTGCCCCAGGAAAATCAACAATAATTGATTGGTATGCAAAATTCAAGCGTGGTGAAATGAGCACGGAGGACGGTGAACGTAGTGGACGCCCGAAAGAGGTGGTTACCGACGAAAACATCAAAAAAATTCAAAAAATGATTTTGAATGACCGTAAAATGAAGTTGATCGAGATAGCAGAGGCCTTAAAGATATCAAAGGAACGTGTTCGTCATATCATTCATCAATATTTGGATATGAAAAAGCTCTGTGCAAAATGGGTGCCGCGCGAGCTCACATTTGACCAAAAACAACAACGTGTTGATGATTCTGAGCGGTGTTTGCAGCTGTTAACTCGCAATACACCCGAGTTTTTGCGTCGATATGTGACAATGGATGAAACATGGCTCTATCACTACACTCCTGAGTCCAATCGACAGTCGGCTGAGTGGACAGCGATCGGTGAACCGTCTCCGAAGCGTGGAAAGACTCAAAAGTCCGCTGGCAAAGTAATGGCCTCTGTTTTTTGGGATGGGCATGGAATAATTTTTATCGATTATCTTGAGAAGGGAAAAACCATCAACAGTGACTATTATATGTCGTTATTGGAGCGTTTGAAGGTCGAAATCGCGGCAAAACGGCCCCATATGAAGAAGAAAAAAGTGTTGTTCCACCAAGACAACGAACCGTGCCACAAGTCATTGAGAACGATGGCAAAAATTCATGAATTAGGCTTCGAATTGCTTCCCCACCCACCGTATTCTCCAGATCTGGCCCCCAGCGACTTTTTCTTGTTCTCAGACCTCAAAAGGATGCTCGCAGGGAAAAAATTTGGCTGCAATGAAGAGGTGATCGCCGAAACTGAGGCCTATTTTGAGGCAAAACCGAAGGAGTACTACCAAAATGGTATCAAAAAATTGGAAGGTCGTTATAATCGTTGTATCGCTCTTGAAGGGAGCTATGTTGAATAATAAAAACAATTTTTGACAAAAAAATGTGTTTCTTTTGTTAGACCGGGGACTTATCAGCCAACCTGTTATGGTATATTCTTTTTGATATGTTCAGATTTGTTGTCTACGTAACCAACATTATCGAATATGTGTGTTTAATTAGTTAGGTATTACTTAACTCCCAAAACGCTTGAAAATGGAAGGCCATTGCTTCACTATGCATAATCAAAATTAACATAACATAACATAACATAAACATAACATAACATAACACAACACAACACAACATAACATAACATAACATAACATAACATATAACATAACATAACATAACATAACATAATATAACATAACATAACATAACATAACATAATATGTGGCATACTTCAGGGCTAAAATTTTGTCACTGCTTACATCTTTATATCACTTTAAGATCCGTTCAGTGATTCCGACTACTCTATAATCGTTCCAAGTCTAGTTACAGATATCCCAAGCTTGCTATCTCTTCATTCGCTACCCAATTTGTTCATCTATCTCTTTTAAGACCGAGCTGTTATCTTGCTAAATTAACTACTCCAAAAGTAGACTTTTTGCATGCGATTAAAGGTCAATTGTTACATCGATAACCTCTAGTGGTAATGTGGAAGTCAGTTTTCTCATATGTTCCCAATTATTCTTTTCTTTGATACTCTAAACCTAGTCCAATTTTATAAAAATGTTGTAATTTTGACTACTCTTCCTCCGAGTGGCGAAAATCTTCACCCTTTTTTAATTTGCTTACCTCATTTATCCTGCAAGGATTGCTTGCGCATTCGTTCTAGAATTTCTTCATATGGACTTTTATGAACGCGCACATTCAGTTAATTACATAACTTCAATTAGCATTAGAAATGCGCGTTTTTCAATTTCTTCAAAGCATCCTCGCAGTGGAGAAACAACAGATCCCTCCCCAACCAAAAACAAAAAGAGGGAAAACTTTCAAACAAAAATTTACATTAAAATTGAAAATGAAAACAAAGCTTAAAAACAAATAAACTTCTAGAAGAACGACAAAAGGCCAAAGGTAAAGGGTTGAAGAGGTTTTTTCGCTTTTCAATATTTATTTACGGCACACAAATTCTGAACGTTTGTACATTTGTACACGCATATGTGCGTGTCATTGTTTTGTGCAAAATTATCCAACTTTATTTTGTTTTATTTTATTTTGGAAATTCAAGTTATTTGCTTTTTGACGTTCATTTCGCTCTTGTTCGTATTTTATATACCGTTATTATTGTTGTTGTCGTTTTACGTATGTTAAATATTGACTTGCATAACTTTAGGCGACAAAGCAGGAATTTTTTATTTCTAATATATTTTCCATTTTTCACGCATGATTCCGCTTGGATTAACACATAACGTGTTATTTTTAACGTCAGCACGAATTTGAGCTCTTTGGCGTTCCTCTAAAAGCGAATAACATTGATGATTGACCTTCAAAATTTAATTGAAAATATATATTTTTTTTTAATTCTTTTGCAATTTAATAACACTCATATAATAACACTCAACCTGGATTAATAACCAGATCTTCTTAAATATAGATTTTCCCGTAATAGACCCTGAGCAATCATTTGAAAGGTCTCTTTTTGGATTTGTTCACTTGACGAATGCATTCCTTTCAACCACCGATTAACTCTAGGCTTTTCCAACGATACTGATATATGGCCGGTGAAACCGCAAAATCGCCCCAAAGCTGGCATTGGCGGCGAAAAATTTGAGTCTTTGTTGGGATTGGAAAGGAACTGTCTATTATGAGGCGTTTCAACTTGGCGGAACGATCGATTCAGTCCTCTACTCTGCACCCGTCGACCATTTAAACGAAGCAATTAAGAAAAATCGACCAAATTTGATCAAACTTGAATAGGGTTGTATTCCACCAAGACAACGCCAGACCAAACGCTTTTGGTGACTGGCTAAAAAATTTAAGGAAGTCTCAAAATCTTCTAAAATCCCATTTAGATTCATCCCCCAGCTAAAATGAGTATTTGTAGCTCTAAAATTTAAAAGGGATATTTGCAGACTTTGTGAATTGTCTAATTAGTTCGTAAGTGTTGTCAAAGCTTTGTGGAATTCATGCAACACTGATTTAAAGAACTAATAAATTGTAGAAGCTAAAGTTTAAATTTTTAAACAAATAAATTGAATAATTGAAGGAGAGGAGCTCGTTAAAAATAACCACTGCCACGCAATAAAAAACAAACAATTTTTTTTTTCAAGAAATCTGAAATATCGACAAAAGAACCGTGTACATTTTTAATTGAGAACTTAAAAAATGAGTTAATAAAAAAGATGGCACGTGTTTTTATAACCAATTGAAATATTTATGTGTCCCGTTTTCGTTTTCGTTTCCGCTTTCGTTTTCCTTTTCGATGTTTTTCATGCATAACACCTTTTTTTTTGTGCATTCCTCATGCCCAGAGGAAGCGTTGAAAAAAATAATTTTTTTTGCACTCAGCAAGAATTTTCGTATACAACAAAAACTGCAAGAAAAACAGACTCTTTATTTTCCAAAGTTGCAAATTCAATATTTAATAAATTTTTTCTGCGAAAAATGTTGACAGTTGGCATTGAGAAACAAGAGTTGGTCAATTTAGGGGTTGGGGTCAAAATTCAGCTTTTTTTCAAAAATCTACAGTTCCGGAAATCAAAATTTCTGCTGAAAATGAAAATTCGGCTTGAAAATGCCATCCAAAAATTTATATTTTGTAATTTTTCAGCCTTCAAAATAACAACAACAAAAAAGAGGAGCAAAAACAATTCAGCGCATAAATCTAAATAAGATTTTTTCGCACTTCCCCTATCTCTCCTCCTCTCTCTCCTTTTCTCACCTCTCTCCTCCTCTCTCTTCCTCTTTCTTCCTCTCTTTTCCTCTCTTTCCTCTCTCTTCCTCTCTTTTCCTCTCTTTCTTTCTCTCTCTCTTCCTCTCTCTTCTCTCTTCCTCTCTCTTCTCCTCTTCTTCTCTCTCTTCTCTCTCTTCTCTCTCTTCTCTCTCTCTTTCTCTCTCTTTCTCTCCTTCTCTCTCTCTTCCCTCTCTTCTCTCTCCTCTCTTCTCTCTCCTTCCTCTCCTTCCTCTCTCTTCCTCTCTCTTCCTCTCTCTTCTCTCTCTCTCTTCCTCTCTCTTCTCTCTCTTTCCTCTCTCTTCCTCTCTCTTCCTCTCTCTTCCTCTCTCTTCCTCTCTCTTTCTCTCTCTCTCTCCTCTCTCTTCCTCTCTCTTCCTCTCTCTTCCTCTCTCTTCCTCTCTCTTCCTCTCTCTTCCTCTCTCTTCCTCTCTCTTCCTCTCTCTTCCTCTCTCTTCCTCTCTCTTCCTCTCTCTTCCTCTCTCTTCCTCTCTCTTCCTCTCTCTTCCTCTCTCTTCCTCTCTCTTCCTCGATCCTCCTTTATCTTCTTTTGATCAAAAAAATCTAATTAATAAATCAAATTAATGTTAAATAACTCTTATTGCTCAACTCTTATTTAATTAACTCCAAAATGCTATTCAAAAGACCAACCTGCATTAAGCATACAGAATTGAGGTTTCCACTTCAAACGATGATGTTCCAAATAATTTCAAGTTACATACTTATATACATATGTATGCATGTTCACGTCAACCAAAACAAACATTTACAGTCACTTAACGCTTGAAAATGCCATCCAAAAATTTATATTTTTTAATTTTTCAACCTCCAAAATAACTAACAATAAAAAAGAGAAGCAAAAAACAATACAGCGCATAAATCTAAAATAAGAATTTTTCTATAAAAGCTTTTAGCGAGAATTGTTTTCACTAAAATCAAAATAAACTTCCAAAAGTAATCCTCATTAAAATTTCGACAATTTTGAGTTCAATGTTGTCGCAACTCAAAACTCCTCGTACCTCTACATGTACATCAATTTATCTATTTATATGCGTGTGTGTGTGTGGGTATTAGTGTGTGAGTTAAAATTCGCGAGTAGTAATTCAGTTCGTTGGGTCAGCATTTTGTCCACCCAAAACATATTGGAATCGGCCATCGCCGACACAGCGGATACACAGGGAAAAAAATCAATTTGCAAGCGCTTTGTCCATGCTCTGTCAATTATCCTCTTGTATGCATGTATGTACGTATGTATGTATGAGACGGAGCAGGATCACATGTAAGCACGTACATATATTTGCCAGGATGAGTGAATGAGCGTGGAACAATGTCCACTTCGTTGTGAATGCATATTTTTCATGTATCCGCGCACTTTTCATAGGAGCTCTTATGAAGCAATCTCAAAAAATAACTGCGCTTTGTTGTGCTTTGGTTATTCGTTCATGCATTCGTTCAGAGGAAGCGGTTTGATCCGAATCAGCTTCATTTTTTAATTTTTTTTTCAATTTTTTATTTTTTGTATTTTTTTTGTATTTTTTGCATTGGCTGTTCATATCTCCCTCGACGTAACTGTGTTTTGTGTGACGCAATAAAAATTCCCACTTGAATTGACAGTTTCAGTTTTTAGTGTGCGCTATATTTCATTTGTTTTGATGGTCTCCGATTCTCTTGCGATGCTTTTACGATTCTATTGCATTCTATACGAATGACTGTCATTCATTGCTTCTTCTGCTACTATTTCGTCTTCTTCTTCTTCGTCGTCCTCGACTCCACTGCATGAACGAACATATGCAGCAAAATAAAATATGTCTAGATGTGGTATGATTCTTTATGCCGTTGAAAAAATTTCTGTTCGATTGTTGGGGGATGTGGGGCGATGTGGAAAAGAGGAGGTTGGAATGGCAAATACATTTCACGATTGGCCAAAACGGATGTGACGAAACTCAATTCGTAAAACAAAATTGGCACTTCATCGAGTTCCGTTAATTGAAGTTTATTGAATGTCCATTACGGATTCAGAAATTTTTTCCAAAGAATTTTTTTTAAATTTTTTTTTTTTATCCCACCATTTTTTTAAAGTTTTTATTTTTATTGATTGGACTTTTTAGAAAAATTAGTATCCAACTACTGTGAAAACAGAACAGAAGGCAAATCTCTGCCGAGAAGTTTTATGGGTTCTGAGAAAAATTCCCTTATTAATTGACCTTGAGCTCGAATAAACGAAGAAAAATACAATACAAAGATTTTTCACTGAATAAATAAAAAATTCGCTTTACGTTTTTGAGAAATTCAGGAGGAAATAATGTAGTTAAAGAGAGGCATAATGGAGTAAGAGTTCTGAGGATGCCATTAAAGGCATTATGACATTGGATGCAAAAAAAAAGTACTTAACCCTGCTGGTGCCTTAGGACCATTTAGTCCAAAATGCAATTTATTTGTGGCCAATATCTGGAGATTGATGAAATTTATTTACTTTTAGCCATAACAATCTTCTTCTGAAGAGCTGAAATTCTTATGTTGACTATATATTTTGTATGAAAAATACACGGCTGGCCAAATGGTCCCTAAAGCATTTAGTGTAACTTTCTTAAGCTAACAGCAGGGTTAAAGCCAGATCCTTAACTTATAATGGGGAAATTATTTTCTTTAATAATTTGAATTTCCTTATGGAAAATACTTATTTGTTTCTTAGGAACAATTTATCCGGACGGAAAGGATTTGTTTTCAGAAAATGATAAAAAATTCTGTGGAACCAATCATTCAGAAATTATATTCATTTGAGAAGCTGGTCGGCTGTCACAGAAAGTACCAAGCTCAGAATAGAAAACAAATATTGCGAAAGGACAAAAAAATCCTGCAAGGAAATATGGTATGGAAGAGGTCGGGCCATTTTCAAAATTTCACATAAAGCATCAAATTGCTTTCAATTTAAATTCTTTAGAGAAAGGTAAAACTTAAAATTATTTTGTTAAAATGGTCAGAAAGTTGCACGGAGACGGGAATACACTGAAAATAAATATAAAGTTTTTACTTCCTTCTTTGTGAAGTTTTTGTTCTCAGTTAAAAATTTAAAAAAAGAAAATAATTAGGTTATTTCGTTTATTACCTATCGGTACGGTGACCATGAATTGAAATCGAAAAAACAGAACAAAAATAGAGTATTTTTTTTTAAATATTGATTTTTATTATTACATATTATTAAAAGTAACAAGCAAACAAAAAAAAAAAAAAAAATTCCCTGTGAAATATATCGAATCATTTTTAAGGCTCATATTCCTCAACTTGGTTTATTTAAATTTTAAATCTTAAATTATTTATTAATTTATTTCGAACATTTTTCAAATATGAAAATAAAGCAAAGGTATTCCATTGAGTTAAACTGGCATGAAGACCAAAACAAAATATGCGAGAATTGAAACTGTTAAAGTTCTTAAAGCTAGAAACAGTCGCCGCGTATCGTATCGTAACGTGAAGTGTCAGCTGATTCAACCCAGTGTATGGGAAATGTGTATATCGACCAGTCATAACTCGTCCGTCACGTCACGTTACGATACGCGGCGACTGTTTCAAGCTTAAACCGCGTTGACGTCTACGACCCTAAATAACAACAAGTAAGGGTGTTATAGTCAGGCGAGCCTGACAATAGAATACCCGACACAGACACGCATGTTTAAATAATTTTTTAACCCCACCCAAAAAACAGGACCACTAATTAAGAATATTCAAGAGGTTTTTAAGGCCATTAGGGGCCCCATATACCGACTTTTGTTAAATTTCTTTATGAAAAACGCCCATTTTCCACGCCGACTTTTCCATTTTCTTTTGCAATTCTAATCGGAGGCTTAAATATACACTCAAATTCTAAGATTCATTGAAACATTTCGAAAAAGTCCGATTTTGAGGCAGCTTTGGGATTTTTGTGACAGACCCTAGTACTAGAGGTACCCCAGATAATTGACCTATCAAAATTTTTGGAGAGGATGTTTATGGCTACAAAGGAAGCATAAGTGCCAACTTTCGTTTAACTCCCATTTGACTTTCAGGTGTAGGAGACAATTTTCAAAAAACGCCCTTCTTTCACGCCCACTTTTCCAATTTTTGGAAATTGACTTACTTGGTTTTTAATCCTATCCTATCGAATTTGATCATAATATCTTGAAAAACTCCGGCTTTAGAGCAGATTTTGGGATTTTCATAACAGACCCTATTACTAGAGGTACCCCTAAAAATGGTCCGATCGGGTCCATTCTAGAACTTGTTCTTACTCGTGTCGCCGTGAGCACGCATACCAAATTTTGTCAAGATAGCTCAACTCCTTCGATAAGATAACTGTTTACAGACAGACAGACGGACATACGGACATGTCTAAATCGAATCTCCTGGTGACGTTGATCATTTCTATATATATTTTGTATGGTCTCTCTTGACTGGTTCTGGGTGTTACACACAACCACACAAACGCAATATACCCTCGACACAGAGTGTGTCGGGTATAAAAAGTGATTTCAATAGAAAATTTAGCTATTTCAAATTTTTTATGGATATTCGATTTCTAGGGCATGCCTGAGTGCATCAAATGCAAATCACTGATATTTTCCTGAGCCATAAATATCCTTTAGTATGTTTTTCTCACTTCGTAAATACTCCTTAAATTCTAAGCAGCTAAGATCATAGTTGCATCTTGTTATTAAAATGTCCATAAATTATTTGAAATAGAAAATACTCTTTCAGTTGGGGCATTTGAATCAGGTAAGCTCAAATTAAATTCGACTATTTTCAAAATATTTTGAAAAGAAAATTTTGAAATATTTCAACCCATTTATTTTCAACTAGTTTTCCACCGTCCGTCCACTCCTTTAGTTTGTCTGGAGTCACATATTTTTTAGCACACGTAATCTCATCAAATAACTCGCTTTCATTGAATTTAATTTGGCTTCGCTTTTCCATAATATAAGTATATCAAATTTCTTTCAACCTTATCCCAAGAAGGCACAGAAAAACATAACATTTTTGGAATTTTCCTCTAAAAAAAAAACACGCAGAACAAACTAAAAACAGATATGATGGTCACCGTACCTTTAGGGCACCATTTGACTCATCTTTCAATCTTTGTAAAGGTGAGATGACACTACGTGTGCAATTCACATATAATTGCTCAAAAAAATGTGTGACACATCTGAAAAACAATTGCACACATAACATTTTCTCGCACAAAATATGGACAAATCACACATGTTGATTGCGCAATGTTACTAGGTTTCGTTTTTAAAAGATTTCAATGAAAATAATGTCAAACTTTAGAGATTTCAGCAAATTGTACTGTATGAGGAAACAGTTTCACGTGTACATCATTCTTTACAAAATGTTTGTGCAGTTGAAATTTGGGTTCGATTATCATACGCGTGCAACGCAATTACATTTGTATTTGTAAAATATTGTAAGAAATTATTTACTCCAGAGCAAAAAACAAATTATTCGTCGATTTCATTAAAAAAAAACGTGTGACAAACTGTTTATGACAGTCAGTGAGCAAATATTCGTGCATTGCACACGTAGTGTCATCTCACCTTTAGTCTGAGATGTAAAATTTTTCAAAAGGGCCTGAAAAAATGATTTTTCAAGAATATTTCATGGACCCTGCGCAATAAGAACTCAAAAATCGGTTTCTACATTGTTTGCAGGAAGTGACTATCCACAAATCAACAAAAATTAGGTTAGGTTAAGTTAATATAGCTGCCATCATGAAGGCCTTAATGGCCCTTTGTGATACCACGAATAATGGTAAACCAAAGAGAAAAACAGAAAAACTCATCCAAAAATCAACAAAACTTTCAAATCTCTTTCGGGGGGCCTAATAACTTACTGAGCCGGCAAGATCCTTTGCAGCTCATATCAGAAACCTCAACAACCGCAATATTCAAAAACCTCGATTCAATAAAGATCATATAGATGTATATCTGTATGATAAAAAGTATTACGATTACGATTTGTTGGTTTTGATTGGATTTAGTATTTTTGTTCTTGCTGTATTATTGCTTGCCTGTTAGCAAAACGTGTTGCAACAGGACCAATTTTTAGATTTTGAATGCCAAGCAAATTAAAATAAATGCGGTATACTTATAATTATAATAAAAATTGAAATAAAATAAATAATTTTTTATTATTCTTATAAAAATTTGCAGATTAAAACAAAAAGACTGGTTGTGGAGAGGGGGAGGGTTTGAACCCACGGCCCACGAAACGACCTTCGATTACTAGTCCACTCGTTAGCTCGCCCATCAAATGCAAATCTGAATCGGTTGCGGGGAAGTGAAATTTACCACTTTACTCCACATACCTAGTTGCGGGGAGTGGAAGGCACCCACAAGCTAACGGCAGCGACTTTTCATAGGAATTTATTCGCGGCAGACAATTTTTGATGGGAACTTTTTAGCGGCAGAGAAAATTTCATAGGAACCTGCTAGCGGCAGAGATCTGTTCATGGGAACTTTTTAGTGGCAGAGCTACTATTTGGTTTATTCCATTAGGAGCCTAACAATTTTGTATACATATTGGTAGAATAGACAAGAACCAAAAGCTGAGGTCAGAGCTTTTAAGACTAGACAAGAACCAAAATTAGGCCGACTACTTTTAGAATAGACAAGAGCCGAAACTGAATTGGGAAATTTCCCGCTTGGGAAATTTCGCGCTTGCGAAATTTGCATTTCTTGAAAAATTATGGCATTTTCTAGGGGGTTTCCGACCATTCCCCGGGGTCGTTCTGATGTAAACGAATAAATATTACGGTATTTTATACCCGGCACACACTGTGTCGAGGGTATATTGCATTAGTGTGCTTGTGTGTAACATCCAGAGCCATTCGAGATAGACCATACAAAATATATATAGAAATGCTCAGCGTCACTAGGAGATTCGATTTAGACATGTCCCTCTGTCTGTCCGTCTGTCTGTCTGTCTGTAAACAGTTATCTTATCGAAGGAGTTGAGCTATCTTGACAAAATTTGGTATGCGTGCTCACGGCGACATGAGTAAGAACAGGTTCTAGAATGGAACCGATCGGACCATTTAGGGGTACCTCTAGTAATAGGGTCTGTTATGAAAATCCCAAGAGCTGCTCTAAAGCCGGAGTTTTTCAAGATATTTTGATCAAATTGGAAAGGATAGGATTTGAAGCCAAGTGAGTCAATTTCCAAAAATTTAAAAAGTGGGCGTGTCAGAAGGGCGTTTTTCAAAGATTGTCCCCTACACCCGAAATACAAATGGGACTTGCACGAAATTTGGCACTTATGATTCCTTTGTAGCCATAAACATCCTCCCAAAATATTTCCTTGGTCGGTCAATTATTTGGGGTACCTCCAGTACTAGGGTTTGTCACAAATATCTAAAATCTGCCCCAAAATCGGGCTTTTTCGAAATATTTCAATGAGACCTAGCATTTGAGCGTATATTTAAGCCTCCGATTAGAATTTAAAAAACATTGCAAAAGTGGGCGTGGCAAAGGGGCGGTTTTTATTAAGAAATTTAACGGCATCTGGACCCCTTATGACCTTTAACACCTGTTGATATTAAAAATTATTGCAACATGTGTGTCTGTGTCGAACTCGCCTGACTATAACACCCTTACTTGTTTTATTTTGGCACGCGTCGCATCAGATTTACGAATTGAAACGAACGCAAAAACGAAACGACTTCTACAGGCCAGCGTAACCCAGCGGGAAATGTCCCGCGGACATCCCCGATGATGTCTTAGTGACTTCGGAGCCGGAATGCATGTTATTTCCGGTGACACTTTGTATGACATTTACACAGGAGCTGACAGAGACTTCAGCGGTGACATTTTCACCGGAAGATAAGAAAATGTCACTGGTCATGCTAGGGGATGCGATGGCGAAAAGAGCATTTGAGAGCAGCAATGTGCTTTGTGTCTTTTCTCTCTTAATGTCAATTTATAGAAACCAGTTTGATAACTCTCTTCTTTGCCCTCTCTTTGAATGTTTCGAAAATTTTTTAAAATCTATTTTTAACAATTTTTGTTCGCCTCTGCCAGGAATCGAACCCGCGGTCTTCAGATTCTGAGTCGAGCACTCATCATCTACGCCATTTCATGCTAACGCTGAACTGACGCTAAAACCTTATTTAAATTTCAGTAGCCAATGAGAGTCAAGCACATGAACAACATCCCTCCACGATGACATGTCCTCCAAGATGTCATGCATGACAATGTCACCTATATTTCATCGATGACATCATTGGTGACTTTGTCATGCAGGAGATAATTTTCCGCTGGGAACTCACAGCCAAGTCCACAGCGTATTCACACACGGAATTATGAATGTTTACGTTAGGTTTGGCCATCACTGATTTACAAGCATACGTTTAGGCGCTGAATTTAAATATTTTCTCTTGCCAAAGCTTTCAAATACCTTGGTTTCTATTCCGACTCATTGTAGCTAGTTCGAATAGTCGAATTGAATGGGTTAATATACCGTTGTATGTTTGGTTTCAGAGCGATTTATAAAAACAAGCTCTAAAAATGGCACGACGAATGGTACGCTTGACTAAAACTTTCACTTAAACAAATACCATGTGTATTTTCTAACTACAAATATTAATTTTAAAAATATTTCGGCTTTCTTTGAGCTTCGAGAATTTTTTTACTTATATAAGAGTCAACAGTGAATAATAGATCATTTCTGTTTTATCCATCGTCGGCTACATTTCAAACTGATAGAGAAATGTTTTTCAATTTGAAGCTAATTCTGCTTTTCGTCCTTGTCGTTGGTGCAACAGCACAAAGGAATTGCAACATGAATTGCAAAGGTGAACGTGCGCTTTGTGCTAATTGCAAAGGCACTTTTAAAGAATTTGAAAGTAGGTGTCACATTCGCGAATATAACTGTAAAAATGGAGGGGGTACGTTAATCTTGAATTTGAATATATTCGATCTTATAAAATACGAAATTTTATTAATCAATCTAGATTGCCGCCTCTTTTCATTTGCACCATGTTAAACGGATCGATCTAGGATTTCCTTCTATTCTGGCCAGAATTATTTCATCGATCGATTAAATCATGATTTTATTATAATAAAAATGAATTAATGCATTTCGCGATATGTGTTTACTTAAAATGGTTAAAATCTCCCTTACGTATTTAGTGGACAGCCTCTGCCTAACTGAGTGAGGAGTTAAAATTTGGGTAAATTTTACACGTCCCACGTACTACTGTTGAGTTATCGTGAAGAGATTCTATATGTGGAATGAGGGCATTAGGGCAAACGTTTCCCAGAATTCCTTACTTCAAGTTGCTTTAACGTGCATTGTGAAATGATGTTCTGTTTTGCGGCTTAATTAAAAATCCAAAATTTATTTCAATTAATTTATTTATAATTTTGGAAAAACCGATTATTACTTGAACACTTGAGCAAATATTTATTAAAAAACTCGAGCCAAATAAGGCAATGGTCTTAAAAAAGGCCCGATTTTTAAAAAAACATATTTCTAGCACTCCCAGTATAACGATTTTTGGCGTGTTCTAAAGCGTTTATATTTACTTCACAATGCAAAAAAAAAATTGCCTCGATTGCGTAGCTGGGTGAATAGTAATCATCCAACAAAGTCAACAGAAGTGAAAACAACAAGCTTGATCTAATATTGTGTGAGCAAAAGAACCGCATTTTTCTAAAAGTTGTTGATCATTTTGCAAAGTTTTGATGTCAATACCAAAAGTCGGACTTTATTCAAAATAAAAACTTTGGGAGAAAAACCCTGGCTTTGTTATATTCCGAATAAAACGTTGCCGAAAAAATTATATTGAGTGGGCTTAATTAGGCCCACAATATTCACTTAGGAACTGGTTCTTCAAAAAAAATTCAACCTTACACTGAGGATAATTACCGCAGGGTTGTGAAAGAGTTTGAAAGGAGTAATAAAAATTTGTACACACACCAGCTAAAGAGTAGCAAAGGTATTACAGTTGTGATCAAAGGAATTGAAGCAGACGTTGACACAAACGAAATCAAAAAAATGTCCTGGGAGAAAAGGGCTTCGATGCTAGATCAGTTATAAATATATTTTAAAAATCAAGAGGTCCACAGCCTAAGTTAAAAGCTGATCTGTTGCCTGACAATTTGAAACTTCAAACAAAAAAAAAAAAAAAAAAAAAAAAAAAAAAGCGATATTCATCCAATTTATAGTTGAAATAATCTTTTGCAACTGTGGAACAGCCACATAAAAGAAATGGTCCTATACAATGTACCAACTGCCAAGAGTTTGGACACACAAAATCGTATTGCACATTGCGCATCGTGTGTGTAATATGTGGCGAGCTTCATCATAGTTCAGTCTGCTTAAAAGAGCACAAAATGATCGCAATTTAATTAAATGTAGTAACTGTCAAGAAAACCATACTGAAAACTACAAAGGTTTTCTGGTTTATAAAGAATTGAAAAAGCGAATTAATATTAAAAAAGAATCGGCTCGTAATCCTACAAAAATATTACTGTTTCGATACCATTATCCTCTCACAACTTTAATTTCAACCCTGTAACTTCAGGAGTTTCTTATGCAAATGCACTTAAATCCGAGACCCCTATTAGTCCTAATACTAACACGAATAGCAGTCTTGAGATAATGATAAGTATCCACTCTAACTCAAAGTCTGTTCCAATTTATGCAAACAATGCAAAGCTTACTCGATGAAATTGTGCAAATGCAAACACAATTAATGACAGCTCTTTTGATAAAAATATAAGTGTCTTGAAAATTTGTGCCTGCAATTCGAACGGGTTAACCAAGCATAAACTTGGAATTCAAAATTTTTTAAATCAAGAAGAAGTTGACATAACGCTTCGCTCCCAAGCTCACTTAACAAATAAAAATTTCCCTTCAATCCCTGGTTATATCTTCTACCAAACTAACCACCCAGATGGCAAGGCGCATGGAGGCACTGGTATACTCAGTCGCAGAAGGTTCCAGCACTTTCCCCTAAATTCTTATAGTTATGTTTTCAGTCAGACAACAACACTTTGCGTAATAATGAGAAAAAAAAATCTCGTTTTATCGGCGATTTATTTCCCACCCCGATTCAGAATCTTCTTAGATTTCTTTGAGACATTAAGTAATAAGTTCCTAGCAGCAAGAGACTATAATGCAAAACATACTTTTTGGGGCTCCAGAACTTGCAATCCTAAGGGCCTAGAGCAAAGGTGGGCACGCCTTGAGTTCGCGAGCGTACAGCTTTCACATGTACACATGATGAACTTTTGTACTTTCACACATACGGGACAGTCCGGTTTTTGCTTGTTTGAATTAGGGAAGTTAGCTTGAAAATATAAATTGTAGAAGTCATGTGAGCCGCAATGGTAATGTTGGCTATTAATTCGCCAGTTGGAGAAAAAATTTGGCTGCTTTAGAGGTACAGTAGAATCTCGCAAAAGTTACCGCTCGAATGAGTTAAACGCTTGGTTAAGTTAATCGAATTTCAGCGCCCACGTAGCGTTCTAAAAAGTTAATTTTGGCGTTAACTTTTCTGAGCGTAATTTTTTTTTTTTTTCCTTTTTTTCCTTAAATCAACCCTATTTCATGTGTATTACGTGGAATAACGAAGAAAAACAAAAGAAGACAACGCAAATCATAACGATAGCACTTAAAAGTGACAAATTCTATCTAAGCGTGCAACCTTATTGTGAAATAGGAGTTGTGCGCGAGTAGATCTTGTGTATGTAAAATAATTATAAATATGGTTTAAATCAAAAGATTTAAATAAAATAAGCATGTTATGTTTGCAAAAATAGATTTTTATGCATGTAGTCGCTATTTCTTTAATTTTTTTCGATTTTGAAAAACATTTGGAAAAGTTAATAATTCGGAAAAGTTGATTACCCCTGGGACAAATCGATTAACTTTTGCGAGATTCTACTGTATTTTCGTTTGTTTAGCGACTTCTCTTACTGGCAGCCCTGCTCGCATCTGACAATCAGTTGTTTGCCGAATTATCAACAAAAGAGCTTTTACGCGTAACCAATACAATCGCAAAAATTGCATACATTCACACTGCCCACCTCTGGCCTAGAGTTATACAAGGCCATCTTCAATAAAATCAATTCTCTTAGGCTACCTGCACACGGGCGGTAGGTCTGCGGTGCGGCACCGCGCGGCGCCGCAAATGATAAAAATAGCGACTCTTCACACGCCGCGGCGCGTTATAGTTTCAGTATCGTTTCAACCATGGAAACAGAGCAAAAAATTGATATTTTTTGAATTAAATTGAAACATTTAGGGTTATTTTGCATAACGACAAATAACTCCAAACAAAAAAGAAAAATGACCCCATTAAAAAAAATGAAAAATCGCCCTAAAATTAGTGTTGTTGTTTTCAGTATAAAACATTGGGACCTTTTTTCATTTTCATTTTGGGGCCGTTTGGCATTGGAGCCATTTTTCACACCTGAATAATAAGTTTTATAAAACAATTCATACATATGTAATTATGTGTATATGAAATTAACCCTCTCTTGCATACGAAACCATATATCGTTTCTGACAAAAAATAAGTTGATGGAAAAAGATATATAATTATTTTTTAAACTTAAATAAAACAATTTAGTGTGGGGAAAAACTGTTGGCCGATATTTTGATGTATAATGCAGTAAAGGGTTAACGAAGCTTTTTATAGCGAAAAAAATTTTGTCCCAATTATTCAATATTTCATGCAGACAAGGGCTAATAAAACCCTTGGACACGAAAAAACATTTTTTTCCGCTTATTTCATATATAATATTATGATAGAGGGTTAAAATCGAATTAAAAATTGTTCGTCGAAAATAGCGTCCATCTTCCCACAAGCGGTCCTTTTATAACGTTTGTCGCGATATTTTTCATTTTTTACATCCAAATATACATACAACGATTACTTCTACAACGCAAAACCGGCGCGTAGAAACTCGTGCGGCGAAAATTTGCCGCTAGTCAACGCTCATCGGCACGCACGCTCGTGTGAAGGCTTCCATTCATTTCTGTGTACTTTGAAACGCTCCGTAACGCAACGCGCCGCGCCGCGAACAACCGCTCGTGTACACTGTACAGGTACCCTTAACTTCGTATGACCTAGGCAGCCTACCATATACAGGGTGTCCCAAGTTGAGTGTGTCCTTTAAACTGCATACCACGATTTTATATTTTTAAATTTTGCTTTGTCTTTTATGACCATCAAAGTCAAAAAAGGTGTAATTTTGGCTTTTAAAATCGGTTATTTTTAAATTAATACAATTAAGTCTCTTTTTTTTTGACTCTTTTCAAAGACTTTGAGTTTTTCTCTTAAATTTGACGCGATGGTTGCTAAAAAAAAGTTTCACAATCAATGCAAAACTAAGGTTTGAAAATAATTATTTTGTATTTTTGGCTCACAGAAAAGCTATTTTAATCAAATTTATTGAGCAAACTTTTAGGCAGCTTGAGAACAAGAAAATCTAAGAAATTTAAAAATTTCTGGAATAGTTTTTTAGTTTTACATATCCGCCTAAAAGTATGCCAGTTTAGTCGAATTCTTTCCGCGCCTCCAGCTTGTTACGAGTGCAAGATGGACCCCCTTCCCAAACAATCTTTTGTCCGTCTGGACCCCCCCTATCACCACCTTCAGTAATTACAAGTAATTGTAATTGAAAAGTTGATAATTACAAGTAATTGTAATTAAAATACTTCAATTACAATTTTTTTAGTTTAGAAAAAAGCTGAATTATAAGTAAGTAAACAGAATTTCGTAACACAGAAAGCCGATATCCGAAAATACGTATTTTTAGAACGATTTCGAAATTGCCTCAATTTCAATGTTCTGAAATTTTTGGAAATTCAGCATTTTCGACCTACGTTAAAAAGTGTAGTATTATTGCTTCAATTACTTTGTAATTGTAATTGGAAACTTTAATTACAATTACTTGAACCAATTACTTGTAATTGTAATCGGAAAAAGTCAATTACAATTACTTGTAATTGTAATTGGAAAACTTCAATTACAATTACAAGTAATTGTAATTCAAAAATATCAATTACAATTACAGTAGAATCTCGCAAAAGTTAATCGATTTGTCCCAGGGGTAATCAACTTTTCCGAATTATTAACTTTTCTAAATGTCTTTCAAAATCGAAAAAAATTAAAGAAATAGAGACTACATGCATAAAAAAATATTTTTGCAAACATAACATGCTTATTTTATTTAAAGTTTTTATTTTAAATCAGTTTTACACAGATATACTTTAACTCAATTTTTTTTCAACAACTACTATTTCACAATAAGGCTGCACGCTTCGATGTAATTTGTCACTTTTAACTGTTACTGTTATGATTTGCGTTGTTTTCTTTTGTTTTTCTTCGCTATTCCACGTAATACACACGAAATAGGGGTGATTTAATAAAAAAAAGGAAAATAAAAAAGTTACGCTCAGAAAAGTTACCGCCAAAATTAACATTTTAGAACGCGACGTGGGCGCTGAAATTCGATTAACTTAACCAAGCGTTTAACTCATTCGAGCGGTAACTTTTGCGAGATTCTACTGTACTTGTAATTGAAACTGAAACTTTTCAATTACAATTGAAATATTGTAATTGGAAAATTTTCAATTACAGTTACAAGTAATTGTAATTGACTTTTTCCGTTTACAATTACAAGTAATTGTATTTGAGTGTGTAATCAATTACGAAATGTAATTGCGTCTGCCCAGGTCTGCTACAGGGTATCTTTGGCAAGACAAGACAACAATGTTACTGGAATTTGCGAGTAAACAAAATGGAGTTTTGGTAATATTTGATTTTCTTCAATTCGATTTGAGTATTTTATTTTGCTATTAATAAATCTTTTGTTAAAATTAATTTGTGATTAATTTGGTTCATGAAAACTGAAATTCTTTGTGAGGGACAGAACTTTAGGCATTAAAAAAAATTTGGCCCATGCATTTGCTTAAGTTTTGAGGTAATAATTGGTTTTCAAAAATTGAAGATAAATACAGTCAAACTTCCCTAACTCGAACTTCTAAAACTCGAATTTTCTATAACCCGAACAGAATCGGATGGCAATAGCGTTTCCCAAAGAGGAAGTCTCTATAACTTGAACTATTTCTCGGATAATTTTGGTTCGATTTATCGAAGTTTTACTGTAATTTGTACGAAAGTTACCTACCTTGGATTTTTAATTAAACCGCAAAAATGAACATCATTTCACAATGCACGTTTAAGTAACTTGAAGTAAGGTATTCAGGGCAAGGTTTGCCATAATGGCCTCATTCCACATATAGAATCTCTTCACGATAACTCAACAGTAGTACGTGGTATGTGAAAATTTACCCAAATTTTAACTCCTTTAGAGCCTTCACTCAGATATGCAGAGGCTGTCCACTAAATACGTAAGGGAGATTTTAACCATTTTAAGTAAACACATATCGCGAAATGCATTAATTCATTTTTATTATAGTAATATAATGATTTAATCGATCGATGATATATTCCTGGTAAAAATAGAAGGAAATCCTTGATCGACCCGTTTAACATTGTGAATATGAAAAGAAGCGGCAATCTAGATTAAAGAAATTTCGTATCTTATAACATCGAATATATTCAAATTCAAATTGACTTACTCGCTCCTCGATTTTGACAGTTATATTCTTGCATTTTACACAGACCATGAAATTGTATAACATCGCCATCATTAATGAACTGGAGCCAATCAGACTATAATCCTAAGCATTGGGGTTGCTTCATCTACCAAGTACCTTCAGAAACTGCAGTTCACTTTTGGTTTGCATTTGAGTACCTTAAATCTTAGAATCATATTTATTAGTTTTTAAATATTTAGATGCATACCTTTGTTGCCAATGCTTTCAGATACCATCGCTTATATTTCGCCTCATTAAAGCCAGTTCGAGTAGTCGAATAAAATGGGTTAATATAGCGCTCTGTGTTTGGTTTCAGAGCTATTTATAAAAACAAGCTCTAAGCATGGCACGATGGAAAATACGCTTTATTTTATTTATTTATTTAAAACTTAAACAAATACCACGTGTATTTTATAACTACAAACATTAATTTAAAAAATATTTCGGCTTTGTTTGAACTTCGAGAAATATTTCACTTATATAAGAGTAAACAGTGAATAATAGATCATTTCGGTTTTATCCATCGTCGGCTACATTTCAAACTGATAGAGAAATGTTTTTCAATTTGAAGCTCATTCTGCTTTTCGTCCTTGTCGTTGGTGCAACAGCACAAAGCAATTGCAACATGAATTGCCGTGGTGAACGTGCGATTTGTGCTAATTGCAATGGCTCTTATAAAGCATTTGAAAGTATGTGTCACATTCGAGAATATAACTGTAAAAATCGAGGACGGGGTACGTACATAAATCTTGAATTTGAATATATTCGATTTTATAAAATACGAAATTTTATTAATCAATTTAGAATGCCGCCCCTTTTCATTTGCACCATGTTAAATGGGGCCGATCAAGGATTTCCTTCTGTTCTGACGAGGATTATATCATCGATCGATTAAATCATTATTTTATTACAATAAAAATCAATTAATGCATTTTATGATATGTGTTTACTTAAAATGCTTAAAGTCTCCTTTACGTATTTAGTAGAAAGCCTCTGCCTAACTGAGCGAAGACTCTAAAGGACTTAAAATTTGGGTAAATTTTAACATCCCACGTACTGCTGTTGAGCTATCGTGAAGAGATTCTATATGTGGAATGAGGCCATTATGGCAAACCTTTCCCTGAATACCTTACGTCAAGTTGGTTTTAATTTAGTTTTTTCTCTCTCCTGTAAAATTCTAATTTTGTTAATTAGGGCCTTTCTTCATTAAGGTAACAATATACTGCTTCATTTCCTTATGTCACCCGAAATTCATGCAGGATGAATTCATAAGGTGTGTGGCCTTGTTTCAGGTAACACTTTTACAAGCCAGCGTAACTCACAGCGAAGGTCCACAGCGTATTCAAACACGCAATTATGAATTTTTACGTTAGGTCTGGCCATCCTGATTTACGTGCACACGTTTAGGCGGTGAATTTAAATATTTTCTCTTGCCAAGGCTTTCAGATACCTTGGTTTATATTCCGCCTCATTGTAGCCAGTTCGAATAGTCGAGTTCAATGGGTTAATATAGCGTTGTGTGTTTGGTTTCAGAGCCATTTATAAAAACAAGCTCTAAGCATGGCACGATGGAAAATACGCTTTATTTTATTTATTTATTTAAAACTTAAACAAATACCACGTGTATTTTATAACTACAAACATTAATTTAAAAAATATTTCGGCTTTGTTTGAACTTCGAGAAATATTTCACTTATATAAGAGTCAACAGTGAATAATAGATCATTTCGGTTTTATCCACCGTCGGCTACATTTCAAACTGATAGAGAAATGTTTTTCAATTTGAAGCTAATTCTGCTTTTCGTCCTTGTCGTTGGTGCAACAGCACAAAGCAATTGCAACATGAATTGCCGTGGTGAACGTGCGATTTGTGCTAATTGCAATGGCTCTTATAAAGCATTTGAAAGTATGTGTCACATTCGAGAATATAACTGTAAAAATCGAGGACGGGGTACGTACATAAATCTTGAATTTGAATATATTCGATTTTATAAAATACGAAATTTTATTAATCAATTTAGAATGCCGCCCCTTTTCATTTGCACCATGTTAAATGGGGCCGATCAAGGATTTCCTTCTGTTCTGACGAGGATTATATCATCGATGGATTAAATCATTATTGTGTTACAATAAAAATGAATGAATGCATTTCGCGATATGTGTTTACTTAAAATGGTTAAAATCTCCCTTATGTATTTAGTGGACAGCCTCTGCATATCTGAGTGAAGGCTCTAAAGGAGTTTAAATTTGGGTAAATTTTAACATCCCACGTACTACTGTTGAGTTATCGTGAAGAGATTCTATATGTGGAATGAGGTCATTATGGCAAACCTTTTCCTGAATACCTTACGTCAAGTTGCTTAAACGTGCATTGTGAAATTATGTTCTTTTTTGCGGGTTAACTAAAATTTCGAAGTAGGTATTTACTTTCTTTCAATATTAATTAATAACAAAATAAAATACTCTAGTCGAATTGAAGAAAATCAAATGAGTGTGACTGAAAACGACTGATAGCTGTGGGGAGTTGAAATTTGTTCGTTACTGTGTGTTAGTGATACTGACATTGTACGTACACGCGTTTTGGTGAAAGTCTAAACTTTTTTGCGGCTGTATTGCTCTTGTTGAATGTCCAATCTGTGTGGTGAAAGTCCATGTTTCATACAATTTTTCCACCTCCCCTCACCCGTCTCGGTGATTTTTTCCCGCCATATCCCGCTCAAATCCCGTGCCCATTAAACAATTATTCGAAAAAAGATGTTCAAATAGAATTCTTTAAATATACGCGCGAAGGGAGAGAGATGCACATTGCCTACGCAAGGCTCTCGAATTTTTTTGGCTCCATAAATAGAAACTTTCAAAAGAGACAGAGAGAAAAAGAGAGAGAGATTGACGCGACGCTCTTCACAAAAAATCAAATTTATGAATATTCTTTCGAATGACCCTTATGGGTCCCTCAGCGGACCGGTCCCTCTCCAATGACAGTCCCATGTTAAAAAGGACAGTTGAATACATTGCAAGTGGAATTACGAGGGGCTAGTACTGGTACTTGGGTCAGTCCATATTTCTGCAGGGTAGTTATATGTGCTCACAGCGAAGCCAGCAGCGCAAGCACACACACAGGTATTAAAGTCAATATATGTATACCCAGTAGTCGAAAGTGCGCCGCCGACATAAAGGACGAACCATTACGCCGATCTATGATGGCTAGCCATTTCACTAGTGAAAGAAAGATAGAAGAATAGGCAGGCTATACTCATTTGAAATGAATTCTGAGAAACCTTATTCTCACTGTTGGTGAGTACCTATTTGCACTCTCTCATGACTCACTTGATCTCTCTTAAGTGATGCCAAGAGGTAGAAAATATAAAAATATTTTCAATGTTTTCAGCAAAACAAATACGGGGGAAATCTAAACAAAACGCATGTCCTTATTCGCTAGCGAAAAGGCTCGCCAACGAAGGCGTATAAACGGACGACCCGCCCATGGCAATGACATCACAATGTTAAATGGGACAGCGTTTTGGATAGCCGATGGACGCGTCCATGCCACCATGGACTGGTGAAAACACCAGTGTTTGGGTGGCTCAGTTGACTACTGGGTAGTTCTGGACGTTACTGATGTATATTAACGCAATCTTTTCCTTAACATCGTTTTGATTTAACTAGATTTATACATGGGCATTTCCACGAAATCGTACCCTGTGCAACCGCAAAACCGCCAATTTACCTTATAGTTCATTTATAAGAAATTATAAATAATAAATTTTAAATAATAAATAACATATAATGAATGAATAAATAATAAATTATAAATAATAATATATAATAAATAATACATAATAAGTAATAAATAATAAATAGTAAATAAATAAATAAGTAAAAATTAAATACACAAATAAATAATTAAATTACATTAAATAAAATTATTTAATATTAATATTAAAATATTATGTTTATTATTTATGTATTAATTAATAGCAATAGTAACAAATGTTTTAATTAATATTGTATGCTGACGACAATATTCATCTGAAATCCAATCTCCAATGAATCAACGAATTACCCTGATGTCGCAGAACGAGTTATCATCATGTCGCTGAACAGAAATGGCAAGACTCACACTGATCACGACACACAAAACCTTATTCTCAAAACCTTATTATCAAAAAAAGTCTATTCAGTAACTACCAAAATCATGTGATAAATAACCAAAAACTTTTAAAAGCAAGTTATTTAACGGAAAACGAATGAAGCTGTTTTCACGAAAATACTACGTTGATATTTTTTTTAATGTTTACAATGAAATATATTTTAAATAATCTCGTCTTCCTCATATAACTCTTATTGCAATTTATATTGTCACACCCGTTACTTTTTTCTGTCTTACCCGTCACTTTTGTAAATTGGTATAAAACACATACGAATGCCGATACGTTGTAAGTAAATACCTATTCATAGTCAGAATACTCCTTAGAACTGTTGGTTAAACATTCTTTTTATATACATATGTCTTGGAAAATTTTACAGAATCGATTAATGAACACAAATAACATAAAAACCCCCATTTTCTAACGTCACAAGTGTTACCTCCTTTTGAAGGTTTTTAAGCCATTAAAAGTCATTTTAACGGATTCTTTGAAATGGTAGAAATACTTTAAAAATGGACGCTTCAAAAATATGCAAAACTTTTATCGAAAGGTTGATGCTTTTAGAGAAATTTAAAGAATTCGCCTAAATCTGTCACAACCGTTACAATGGAAATGCCGACATGACAAAAAACCGAAATAATTTTACTCATAATTTACTATCATTAGTATCTAACTATCGGGAATTCTCCTAACTATCGGGAATTCTCCTTTTAAGTTTATTGCCATGCTCTTTTTTGTATGTACCTATCTTTTTTTACTGTTTTTTACTGGGGTTTTTCTTTTTTCATTCCTCGTGAGAGTAGGACCTTAAAAATGTTTCGCTAATCGGAGCTTCCATAAAAAACCTGACTTTAATTGTCACCATCTGTCCTGAGCTTATCTGACCGATAGCTACAGCTGTAGAAGTATGGAACTGCATATGCAAGACAATTGCATTACATACGCAACATATTTAAATTGGCCTTAAGGCCTTCAAAGTTCAAAAAAAGGTACGTATGTATAAGCAAGAGTCAAAACAAGCAACTGAAAGCTAATTGCACTCTTCTCGTAGCGCGACTAATTTGAAAAAAAATTATTCAAAATTTGTGCCACTCCGTTAAATGTTACAAAAGGCCTCCTAACTCAACACACTTTTATGCTTATCGAAAGCAATGCGAAGCATCTCGTGAAGTAATACAACGAATTTAGATAGCGAAATGCCAAAGTTATGACAATGAGTTTGCTTAAATTTTTTCCGGAATTATGTGAGCTTTAAGGTTAAATGCACACGTGTGACAATTAAATATGTCATGAAAGACCTCCATTTACATATGCTACGACAATCATGCTCTGGTACCTCTTAGGCTCAATCCCGAGATTAGGAAATTTACACCGATACTATGTACAATTAGTGATTTGAACAAAATGCTCAATATAAATTGAACTGCACATTAAAAACCACAATGAGCAACAAACATTTAGCCTTTTCAGCAAATTATAAAGTTGCCCCAGCGGCTGTAGCTTCGATTACACTGTGACAAATTTTTGAGGTCATCCATTGTTGACAAAAAGAGTGCAGTTTCTGAAAGTGCTTGGTTAGTATAGCAACTCCCTATACTTGGTTAAGTTAGATTTGTGCTCGACAAGTCACGCACTGTAGAAATATTTAAATTAAGTCCTAAAAGTATGCATTCAAAAAATTTGGAATACCTACGATCTCGAGACTTTTTATACGCAGCGTATGAAGGGTATATTAGTTTTGTGCGGATCTTGTAACAGCCACAACTAAACTCCGCATATATAGAAAAATATACATAAATATTCCTAATGAGGATCGAAAACTGAATTGATTGAGAGATTTCTGTCTGTCCGTCCGGCCGTCCGGCTGTCGTCAGATCTCCTTTCAAACGGCAAAATTTGGCACACAGGTGTTTTGGGCTCCGAGAACGATTCTAAGTGAAAATGGGCGATATATGGCCAATTCCACCCCCAAAAATGGATATTTTTCGTAACTTCCGATGCAAAAGGCGTAGAAGCTTTAAATCCTAAACACAGGTTGGCCAAGATGAATGAAAGGTGGAGGAGAAAAGTTGATGCGTTTCGCCCAAAAACATTAATTTTGTGTAACTTCCGTACATAAAGGCAAATATTTTGTTGCGCCAATAATTTTGGGAAGCTGGTTTTATCAAAGCCGGGCTTGACCGACTTTAGCTTTCCTACTACTTATTTTATTTTAAAATTTTCGTAAAATCACGCCTACCTATACACATCGCCTGAAGGGTATTATAGCATTGTGTGCATCATGAAAATAATGCCACGAAGCTCCGCAGATTCATTGTAACTACAGTGAACTACGGATAAATGCAACACGAATAAATGCAAAAACCGCATAAGTGCAAGGTGCTTTGAAGCCTTTTTTTATGAGTTCCCATGAAAACATGCACGGATTAATGCAAAGAGCGCATAAGTGCACAAGAATTCGAGCAAAAAACGTGTTGCATTTATCCGTACTCTACTGTATGTATATATTCTTACTTAAATATGGACACGTATGCTTTTAGGGATCAATTTAGATATTGTTTTGGTTCCATAGCGCAACCTAGGCGCCCTGTTTGAGCTTAACAAGCTTTTATGTCCTAGTTTTGGGAATACCGACTAATTCTAAATGTTACAAGATATTCAAAAACTTTATACACCCCACAAGAACTATGTACAAAGCTTCAAAGTGCAACTGATAAACACAAAAGAATTGCGTTCGATTGCGTTCGACGCTAATTTAGTATTTTAGGTCACATTATCGCAGCTAAATTCGACCTTAACCCAACAAAAATAAACACCTTTCGTGACTCAAATGCATTTATGAATTTTTTATGAAAATTGAAATTCGTTAAAGTAATTTAATTTAAAATAAAAAAACAAAGAACCAACAACAAAACAACAAATGTTTATCAATGTTCCAGATATTGTGACATTTTTATAGACGGGGCCTTGAAATTTCCAATTTTCCCAGCAGCTTACATCTCACGAACAATGGAAGCATGCACATAGATCAAAATGTGGAGCAACTGACTCCAAACTGTTCAAACAAGACGTGGCGTTAAGCAATTTTGCAACATCTCTTTGGGTACATAATCGAGTACATTTGGTAAGAATTTTTAAAATATCATTAATCAATTGCGAAAATGCATACACCTCTTGACCTTGTGCTCTTTCTTTCCATTTTCATTTCAAATTTTTTATCGATTCATTCGAGGATAACAATAAGAAATTCTATAATGCAAGGGAGCCCCAAGGATAATGAACTTATTATCTTTGATCCCAATACGGGCAGAGGTTTGACAGCGATCCTTGTGGAAAATACCCGAGCCCAACCAGAAGACGCTAGTTTGATTCAGCTTCAGCCGGATTCATGGAATCCCTGTGCATGTCTAGATACATCCTGTATGTGCTGTTTGGGCATACGGTTCGGTGATAGCTTCAATAACAGCCGTAAGCATTTCATCTAAGGAACAACTTTGCAATGGCGTCTTAACTAATTTCTCTTCTCATTAAAACAGTTTGCACATCTCTACGGTATAGCGCTAAGGACCTCTCTCTACAGTTGCGCATCCTCCATAACTTGCGGACTATCGCAGAGTTTGGGCTCTCAGCACAAAATCCTCCGCCATATTGTGTACCAATTTTTGTGCCCTTACCGATTTTCGCATGCATTCGCTTATCTAATATACGCGCTCAAGGGGGAAATCTTCAGACCTGCGCGGCGATCTTGTTAAACGTTCTCATGGAGACGATCTACGAATTGAATTTCGATTGCATACGATTCGGTTTGGATGGCATTCTGTTCATCAAACGAGAGATGTCATTAGAGGGAAATGTTGCTATGGGAAGAAGAAAAAATGATGGAGCATCACATCACAAAATAGAAGTAAGGGAAATCCAAAGATCAGTCAAATAAAATATCTTTAATATCATAAGATAATCGTTTAAAGGCTCAATATAAAATTATTTAATGTATTTGTATGGCCATATTGATCAGGAAGAGGATGATTAGTAGAGTAATAGAAAACACACAAATTTAGCAACCAAAAGAATGCATATTGAATATTGAGAATATTTCCGATACTGAGAGATCTGTTCAACCTTTAAGATCATCAATATAAACGCTTTTTGATCAAGGCTTTTAAGCAGTGGCTTCCTTAACTCAGCTTCGTTGAAGAAGTCCTATTTTATAAACTAAAATAAACATTCAAATACATATCTTTAAATTTTTTCATTTCTCAATATTGCAAGCCCAGTTGATTTTGACACGCTGAGCCCTGAGCCGATCTTTATTTGAATCCCTTTCAAATGGTTGAATCGATTAAGCGAATCTTGACCCTAAGTAATACCACCTATGATCATCATTAAAAGGAGGTATAATTCGACCCCTGGAACACCAACAAAGAAACAAGTTCAAATACAGAAAAGTCATCTATCCTTTTCGTTGATATTCAACAGCCTTAAACGAGGGGCGAGGAAAGAATGTAATTTTCGGTCTTGGGATTTGATTTTTCAATTTTGGACAAAGTCCGTTTTCAACAAGGATATTTCTTCAAGAAGTGTGTGGCTTTCTTAAGGATCGGGAGTTCTGAACAAAATAGATTTAAAACCTTCCTTTTTTTGGGTCGTTCTTCTTGCAACCTCTAAAAGAGTCTCTTTGAATAAATGGAAGGAAAAGCGGGTGTGTATTTTTTGAATTGATAGCTTTTGGTGTCTCAAGCTGGCCTTCCTCCCTATAAGAGTCATGAAGGACATCATTAAAGGACAGATGTAAGCGAACAATCAACAACTTAAGAAGGGAATATAGGTAAACAGAGCGGCTGCATAAAATGAGTGACGCTTGGATCAGTCCAAAGTCAGGCTTGACGGACTTTCTCACTTTATAACATTAAAAAAATTTAAAAAATCTGACGACAAATTGATTTATTCCCTGCGGAGCTCTTTAGCACGCATATGCAAATCTGTGAATCGTTCCGCCAAATGAATTTCGAACCGAGCTAACTGTAATCGTTTATCTTTCTTTCGTTTTTCTTTTTGTTTTCGTATCGTGTGCCTTGGAGCATTCACAAAGACGATTGCGCAATAGTGAGCATAGCCACTCGTATTTGGGGATTGTGTGTGGCGCTCTGAGCTTGTTTTTTTCTTTTTACTCTTGTTGGGGGTTTCCTAAGCTTTATTTGCTTTCATTCATTCGTCCATTCAATTCGCTTGCGAGAGTGCGCCTCGCTCTCAGCTTAAATGCATTCAATTCAAAGAGTTTTTTTGTGACTTTTTAATGTGTTTTTTTTTTTTTTGCTTTTTTGCTTTATTGTTCACTTTTGAGTATATTGTATGTGGTCTGCTGAAAACTTATAGCGCCGCATTTTAACTTCGTTGCCGGGCTTTTAAGCCATATAAGCGGCGTTGAAGCCGCATTTTTTACTTGCAGGCAACAGTTTTCGATTTCGTTCAGTTGTCTTTCGGTTTGTGTTCGAAACTGTCGCGTTTGACGAAAACGGCTTAAAGTATTTTTGTATTTTTCTAAATCCGGAAAAGAAATTTTCATCTCTTTTGGACTCCTGCACATTCAAAAAAGAAAACTAAATAAACAATAACTTTTGCATTTTATTGATTCGAAGTGAGTTCTCATTGCTATCACATTTATGATTTTAAAGTGTAAAAAAAAACATTTAATTTAATTTCATTTAATTTAAGTGAAACGAAATTTGTAAGTGAATAGAATTAGTCACTAGAAAAAATTTTTTTAATTTATTGATTAAAAATTAAGCAACAGAAATTAAATACTGAAGACAATTCGCAATTGATGAGAATTTTGTTGCAAGAAATGGCTAAATGATTTCTTCCTTCAGCTGTCATCGGGGTATATTCTAGCTGTGATGACTTTGCAGGACTTGAAACCAAACTTTCGAAAGAATGGGTATTTATTTACATTTTCTTGATAAGGACTAGAAAATATATCTTTCCGACTAATAAACGTGTGAAAATTCCCAATTTTCAGAAGATTTTTCTGAGAATTTTTTTTAACCATGAACATCATGACAATCGGAAAATGTTAATGCTTCACACTCACACAGTATGTCACAAAATTACAAACAAACAAAAAATATGTATATAAATAGGTCATATTTGAATCAGCCAAGCCTTTCAGTACCTTACAAAAGGGGTGGCCAGCTCCGCACCCGTTTAATGCCTTTCATTCGCTCCGCCGAATATATTCAGTCAAGGGCAATACGAGCTACTCAGAATTTAATACAATTTAACTCAATTCCTAAGAGAATTTTTGATCTTAATTTTAAGAATTTCGTTCCCGAAGTGGTTCTGAAAAATGCTCATTGCGCTCGTCTTTTTAAAAATCTTGTCTGCCCCTGCCTTGTAGGTTAATTGAAAGCAAGTGTTGCAATCGTAATTTTTCTTTCATTTTTTTTTCACAATTTTAGAGAAAGCTGTACGAGAATTATGAAAGCAATAAAGGGATTGTTTGGATAGGACTAAAAATATATTGGATATAGGGAAATATGACTCATTGTCTCAATAGTAACGAAATGGTTAAAGCGTTGAGCTGTGGATGTCTTACTCTTTTCCAAGATAGTTTTTGACAATGACTAACGATTGCATTAAATAAGGATTTTGGAGTACATTCAAAGAGCAGTCAGAAGCGACCTTTCTGCAGCCTTTGATTGCTTAACAAATTTCAAAAACTCATAAAAAAATCAAAAAATTTACAATTACTTTCCGCGCACCTATGTGGCCTTAAAAAAAGGATCGGTACTTACTCTCGATTGTTTTTATTGCAATCCAATAAGGTAAAAATATAATAATGCACTCGTTCTTAATGAAAATATTCATCCCCGCAGACTCTTTCGAAAGCCTTTATAACATTCTATCTTCAAGATTGGGTGTCTTTTCAACAGATAAACCAATTAATGGCACTTCTTCGAAAACCCATTTTAAACAATGGTTAATTTTTCCTACCTCATTTATAGGTCTGTCGACCCTAATACGTTTTTAATCTTCCTCACGATGCCGTTCAATACAATCTCGAGTTCGAAGATGAAACGGCTACATTTTCTCTGTGTATTTGAAGCCAAAAAAACTTATATAAATCATGGATGCATTCAAAAAGAAAAAACAAAACTTTTTTTTTCTCATGGGGAAACAGATGACATAACACCCACGACCAACACTCGAAAGTCGAACTTTAAAATCCAACATTCGCACTCAATTCAAAGCAAAAAAAAAAAATAATAATAATAATGAAATTGTATGAAAATTTCACTTTCAACCTCCAGACCAACCGACTGTGCTTTCAAGTGCTCTGCACAGTTATGGCCTAATGCATAATAAACAATTTCCAACGATGAAAGTAAAATAGCAGAAAATAGCCCCACAGTCAGTGTTGTCTCGACTGTTTTAATTGCAATTCTGTTTGGGGATAAATCCGAATCGCGTTAATATATTGCCGCATGTTCGAGGCAAAAGAAACGAGATCAAACGAAATAGAAGAAAATTATTTTGATGCTTAAGATTTGATGCCTGCGATGAGAAAATCCACGCGATGATGATGAAAAGAAAGTAAAAGTGAAAATTCATTGTCGCCATAAATCGAATTAAGAAAATCAAAACCAAAAAAAAAACCAAAAATGCATTGATGCATTTGCATTTGGCTCCACTCTCAGGCGACAATGTTCATGGGTAACAAGCCAAATTGCCATAAAGCAATAATAAGAGTACAAGAAACAATAAAATATAATATGATAAAAAATGTTAAACATGAGCCGTGGTTGTCATAAATATTGAGAAATTTCAATTTTGGTAGCTGGCGTCACAGACATGAAAGACATGTGTGGGCTGGTTCGAAGCATTGGGAAATTTGAAGAGACCATATCGCTAAGCTCTTTGGCGGGTCTTTTTACTGAAATTTGGTGCGGTACGAAAAACGTTTTGCAGGGCAGTGTCGAACAAGTTTCGAGATTGTCGGATTATAGAGTATTACCTTAGACCCCCTATAGTCTGGTATTTTTCACAAAAAGATTACCTTGTAGTCCGACACTTACAGATCCAATATTATACATATTACATCTTTCAATATCAAGTCGATTTCCATGACAGCCCCTGAAAAAAAACATGCTAGTTTACAGAAGCTACAAAAATAGACCGGGACGGATTGCCGAGCTCCACTTTACTCATAAGCAACTTCAATATGGAGAGTTTTGTAGAATGAAAAGATCATCAAAGGGTCTAAAAGAGGTCGAAGAAGATTGTAGACTTTGTATTGAAAGATTACCCTCTAATTTTCCAAAGAAGACCTGATCAAGAGGTAGTTGAAATTAGGAAGTTTAAGGACAGCTCAATATTTGAAAGGAGAGTTGAGTCTAGTACTCATGTGAGAAGAGAGATAGAATGGTATTTTGCGACTAGTGCAAAAGTATTTTTTAAGTAGTCGGGCACATTTCTGACATACCTTCGCAATAAGCAAATATCTCCCGCAGGACAAAGCCATTAGTTATTTCAT
The DNA here is from genome assembly GCA_020466095.1 of Chlorops oryzae. Lineage (NCBI taxonomy): Eukaryota > Metazoa > Arthropoda > Insecta > Diptera > Chloropidae > Chlorops > Chlorops oryzae. The sequence continues at coordinate 18,058,086 of CM035807.1, read as the reverse complement.
TATGACACACAACTGACCTTGTCACTCACAGCTCCTTGGGTGACAACGTCTTCATGTGCTAGAATCTCATTGGCTACTTTAACTTCAATAGAATATACCTATGGTTCACTCGAGATGAAAACTAACGTGGCAGCATAGATAGCGTGCGCGTGCGCCTAATAATCCGAAGGGATTGAGTTCGATTCGGAGATCATCAAACAATAGTAGAAAAAGAGATTTCAAAAAAGTAAAAGTAGAAAAGTAGAAAAGTATGAGAAGAAAACAAAAGAAGTGTTACCTGGACTCAAATAAGAGCGGTGAAAATCACAAAATAATTTCTACAAATGGACGCTTAGAGAAAATGAGAATTGTAATGGGAGCGGATCAAAAGTAACCCTGTCGTCACCGGTTCCTTACATAATCGGTGACGACAGGGTTACTGTTGTAACTTTTCAATATTCCTCATAAATGAACACTTCTATGAAACGAGTCGCAAACTAAAAAAAATCCTCCTTCTTAAGTAGAAACGTATGCTATGTATACACTCGAAACTCTCTATTACGAATACCTCTATAACGAATTTCTCTCTATAGCGAATCATATGAAGTCCCTTTCGCTACATTTATAGTTCTTTTTTTTCTCCTTATAAAGATTTTTCTTTGTAACAATTTCTCTCTAAAACGAATTTTTTCCTTCCCGGTGCCTTGGAGTTCGTTATAGAGTTTCGACTGTACTATTTAAAAAAATTTTCAAAATAATTATTTGGCCGAAATCTTGAAAAAAAAGGGTACTATCTCAAAGGCGGATATTCAAATTAATGTCATTTCGATTAAAAACAAAGACCCAAGCAGTTGCCCATGAACACATGCACATCCAGCAACACATAAATCAAAATTAAAACGGACGCACAAACTTTTCGACAGCTCAAAGAGCCCAGTAAACCGAAAATGCATGCATTCATTAAACGGTGATGTAATACGATACTAAAAATACACAGCAAACGGCTGCCATTCACTCAGACCAACCGACGAACTTATTCGGTTGCATTTGTCTGCAGCAAGGAAAGCCACTCAAACCGGCTTTAAAGCCAAAAAAAAAAGACTTAAAAAAAGAAAATATTATGGCAGAGCCCGTTTTCAACCATGACATTGAGATAACCACAGAAGAATCGTCAGCTGTAGCAACAATAACAAAAAATAAAAAATTAAATAAACAAAAGAGGATTGACTCATTTGAGTTGTTTTTTCAAGCCCCTAAAAAAAACCTCACACCAACTCTTTGATTGCGGTTTTCGTTTGTTAAAATGTTATATTTTTATTACCTATTTTTACGAGGTCTGTTCGAAAACAATTTAAGCTTTGTTCGCTTCTTGCTTAACTCGAATCGAAAGTCTGTTTTCTTCCATTGGCTGACTTCGAGATATTTCAGAAATTTAAAATGATTTTCTTGACACATCTTCGTCAATCATTCCGCCTTTCCGCCCAATTCGAGGAATTTCGCAACAATCAAAATTTGCTCTAGTTTTCTTCTTTTCCCAACAAAAAATAGTCACAAAAATATTTCATAATTCTTATCAACAGCCCACAGCGAGAAAAAGAAAAATGAAAAATAAAACAAACAAAAAACCACAAAACAAAAGCGAATATCAGAAATCGCTTGCGCGGCTTCACCCAGCTGAGCATGCGCAAAAGCAAAGAAAGTGAAAGTTTCCCACTTAGAGGCCGGCAATGCCGTTGTTTTGTTTTTCTTTTTTCTTCTTCTTCGGTTATGCTCGGTTGGCCAAAGATTTGACGAAATTTATCTCGGTTATTTGGACTTTTAATCGTCTCACGAATCAACGCCTACAAGCTGCAGTTTTCTAGGATTCGCTGCAGAACACATCCTCATCATGAAACGCTTGAAAGTATTTTTTAATAGCTTCTCGGATAATTAACTTTGGCGTTGGTAATTTTTTTATTTTTTTTAAAGATTTATTAATTTGCTTGCGACTTCATTTACCTCCCACTAGGGAACTCATCCACATCCACATACATGCATAGTCATTGCTTCGCTTTCTTAATCAACTCAATTCACACTTTTCAAAATGCAACAAAAAAAAAAAAATTATTAAAATAAAAAAAAATTTTAAAATATAAAAAAAATTATTTTTTAATTTTAAAAAAATCTAAAATAATAAGGGTATTCACAAAGGCATATTAATGTTTTAATGTGGCAATATTGCGACGTCTTAAAAAATTCAGTGTGAGCAACCCTTCATCAAAACGGCCGTATTAAAAAATCAATTGTTCGTTAAATTCCAAAACATAAGTAGGCTTTACAATTTGTCGATTGATTTTCAAATATTTCAAAAATGTCAAAATTGTCATTAGAAACTGGCACGCTCTTGAGATTCTTAATTTTGCCACACCGTATTAAATTGAATTTGTATATAAAACAATAACAACAAATTTTCTCAATCGTATTAAAAGCTCAAAATCCAATATTGCGAGAGCTCGATGCGAGACGCCGAGACGTCGCGCGAATATTTTGCGTGACGCATTTTATTCTCCAATGAAAGTTCTGCGTCGCGCAGATGATAGCATAATTTCACTTCTAGTAATGCAATATTTGAACCAAGTACCAATCTAACAAGTACCGAGTACTCATAAAAATTATTCGTTATCACTTATGTTCTCGCTTATGACGGCATAACTGCTGCTTAACTTGTTCACAACTTATTTTTTTATTTTCAAACAAATTTTGCTTTATGTTTTTAAAATTACCAACAAATTTTATTTGAATATTTTTGGTTTCACTAGTTTTAACGAGTACCCAATAGCGAGTACATAAAAAAATATCTACATCATTAGTTGTCAAACTGCCTCGCAACGAGAAATATTAAATTTTTCGAACTTTTCTCACTACGAGCTCTCGCAGTGCGATACATTGGAGCTTGAGCCATACGATTGAATGTATTGAAATATTTGAGCGTCTCGCCCCGGTGACTCGCATCGGGCTCTCGCAATATTGGATTTTAAGCTAAAGTATTAATTTAACGCGGTGGCAATATTAAGACACTATTAATATAGCCTTTGTGAACACCCTTAATATAAAAAAATATAAAGAGAAAATGTAAAAAAAATTTAAAAAAATATTTAAAAAAAAACTTTTTTTAAATTAAAAAAATTGTTTAAAAACAAATGGAACGGATGAAAAAGGAAAATCCGCGATTTACTCAAGTCATTGATGAACGCTTGGCAAAAAGTAATAAAAGAAAATGCATTAGAAAATAAACGGAAAGCAAAAATAAATATTTATTGAAAAGCGAGTGTTCAGGTAATTTACAGCGTATGGATGCGCAATTAGCCGGCATGGATGCTGCTACTCTTTTTCTCATTATCATCGCATTTTGTAGCACCAACCATAACCTACGTTACCAATGGGCGACTTTCCCAAAAGCGTTGTTTTTTTTTTTTTTTTTCTTCATTTGCGTGGAGCGAATGTCCGTGGTGTGCTTAGTCATGTACTTGTTTGCTCGCTGTCGGTAGCGGGATTACAAGGCAGAGTTGGGTTTGATTGATTGAAAGTGAAGTAAGCTTGAGAAAGACACCAGAAAAAAACGGAGAAAAAAAAACACTACAAGAGTTCAAGAAAATTGTGTGTTGGGAAAATTTAGTGAAATTTTTGTGCTGAGATAATCGCTGATGTAGTCAAGAGATTTTAAGCTGATGATGGTTGTATCAGCTGTAGATCTATTGGGTAAGGTTAAGCTGAATCATTAAAGGATGAACAAAAGACCCTTTAGGGACTGTCAGTGTATTTCTATTATCAGTGTTGCGTGACAGAAATGGTCAGTGCTAACGTACCCAAGGGCTATAGAGGATCATCAGTATTCAATTGAAGAGAAAATCACTTACCTTTGATTGATGCCGGTCTACTCCACAAGTGCTGAGGTTGGGAGGGACGGGGACAACGCTGTTTCGGGTTGACGATGACTCCTGTGGCAGGGGGAAACACGCGACACGACATTCCGTTTAAATGCATTGATCCACACGCGCACTTAAGTCTTTCATTTGTGTAGTATTCAGTGTTTAGTGTATTTAGGTTTAAACTTCACGAATAAGTTATGAATTTGCTATTTTTCTTCGATGTTTTCGCATTGACGGAACTTGATCGACCGAACGAATAAACTATTCGCAAACCGAAACGTCAAAAATGTTCTGTGTTGCCAATCAGACTGTAGAAAAGGGCCGGCGCTGCAGTGCTGCTGCCTTTTCCCGATTGTTTGTCGCTGTTATGCAGGCTACTCGGCGGTCACACGTATGGAAATATGTTTTGAAACAATTTTTAAGTAGAAAAAGACGAGGAATGTAAAAAAACCGACTGTTTGTTGAATTTCCCGAAACAATCTTCGTTTCTCTTTCTTTCTAATGCATTCAAATGGGATGTTTTCGAAACATGTTTCATACATGTGACCTGCGCGATACACACAGTCCAATGTACAATCAAGCCAGATTGGACGATGGGTTGGATCGTTTGTGGCAATGTTGGACGACCGATAGTCGGTTGATACAACGGTTGGATGGAAATAAAAAAGGTTTGATTTTTGCAGTTGGTCGTCCAATTTGATGGAACGTTTGTAGCGCTGTTGTATCAAATATAGTACGTTGTATATCTACGGAGGCAACGGTTGCGAATAAAGACAATAACATATAATAAAGTGAAGCTGGAAATGAAGTTGCACGATGCATTGGAACGTATGAGTCAGACTCAAATGCAACCGCTAATTGTATAATGGAATGGACTGTGTGTATCCTTCATTAGAACTACAGTGCGTAGCGCCAGTGACGAAAAACGGACAGTCAGCATTGTAGTCTGACCGTATTCAGTCGTAGTCCTAGATCAGTGATGTTCAAAATTGGCCGTGAGACTATGTGAGTGAGAAAAGAGCGAGCGCAAAAAAAAAAAATGTATTAATTCTTCTATGCAGTGAAACAAAAAAGCTGTACAGATGCGCGCGATGTTATTTCGTCGGCCTCTTGTTACCGACTGAACAAAGAGCGTAAGCAATACGTGTGAAATGAGCGCCATCAAATGATGTATGGCGTGAACATCACTGTCCTAGATCGATCAACCATGGCTCTTCGTAGGAGCTTAGAGCTATTATACAAGAGGCGTTTTTAGCGCGCGTTTCCTCATTCACGTGTCGAGTTTGTAGGATATAACAGCACTTAGTCTTGATAAACTGAAAAACCAGACAGTGGCTCCTTCGCACGTACCCCCCTTGTACGTTGAAAATATGTTACGTCATATTAGTCAATTTAGAATTTAGGTCATGGTGTACAGCTTATACCTGAATTAACATCGTGCAGTCCACTCGTGAGAGTTCGAGTCAGCTCCAAAGTAAGTTAGGGTCCTCAATCAGCAATGTGAAGTATGTTATGTAAGTCGTTTTACTCAACATCTGTCAAACTGTAAGAGCGCACCTAAAACTGAACTTTGTAAACTTCGTGAAATTGAGTAAAAATCAGCTGATTTTGATGTGTCAAACGTACTTCTTACTTTACACACACAATTTACACAACGAAATCGATGTGAAGACTTTGTAAATGAAACTCCATACAAAATTTCACAGCTGTCAAATAAATTACCAACGGTGTATACATATATGCTGAATGAGGACCCTTAGTATGATTTCCATGCAACGCATAAGGGTGCTGTGCAATGCTTTTGTTGACAGGTCACATGAATCAAAATTTTTAAGTATACTTTTGGGTACAGAATTAATATATTCCTTGTGGCCCGAAAAATCATCAGCGATCGGATTTTGTTGCATTTATATATTTAAAGCATAATTTATGGGGCAAATATTTTTTTCACCAATATTTTGCGAATAATTTTAGCGAAGTTGAACTTCAAATCGCTTTTCTAGTTTGAAAAAAAAAAACCATATTGAAGTTAAAATTCGATTTGAATCTCAACTTTATGTGAGTTGAACAAAAATTTTACTCCATAAAGTATGCTTTAATTTTATAAATGCAACAAAATCCGAGCCCTGATGATCATCTTTTCCATCGAATTTTCACTCGAATACGGTGTTTTTGTAGGGCAACAGGAAATACATATATTTTCATTCTATTCCTAAAGGTATGCTATAATATTTCAAAAGCAGTTTTTATATTTGAATCCTTTATCAATTCAGATTATTTAGGGCTCAAAGAAGATCCATATAAAAAGCCCTGCTCATGATGACTCAAATATTTAATAGACGGAATAGATATATGATCATCGTAATATTTCCAATATTTTTATATATGCCTACTTTTGGGTGCTTTTTATTTAATTGTTTTTTGGAAATAAAATCATCCTGAAGTTAAGAATGTTAACCAAACTAAATGAATTGAATATCAGAAATTCTTAAATACCTTAAATAGCTTTTAAAAAAAACTCCAATCCACTGTCTTTTTTCCTTTCAGTTCACGATGGCAGCCATCACAACTCCAGTACCTCGAAGAATCATATGGATACTCCTCGTATTTTCTCTCCTCCACCTGCAGACAAACGCCGATGAAAGTGTCGAGCCGAAGAAAACATACAAGCCAACAGTTGCACGTACCGAACTGCGTTTCGGTCGCAATCTGGATCCGGAAAGTGTCCGAGTCGTTAATGTGAAATCGAGCACCGGCGAAGACGTGGAAATTCTAGTCGGAAAAGATAGTCGAAAAGGTCGACAGCACGAGGGCAGTTTCTTTGTTAAACGAAACTATGACAGCACCACCTCACCCAGTCCGAATGGAGCGCGCAACAGTAAGCCCATTCGACTGAGCGACTTTCCACACTCGCCCACCTTGCTCAAACAGAGCGAATTGGTTCAACAGACAAAGGACTACAATCAACGCAAGTCGGAAGCCGAGCAACGTCAACGCCAATTAATCGAATTGCAAATTCAAAAAATCCAAAATAACTACCGGCAAAGCATCGCCGCATCAGAAGCGGTAGCACAATCACCACAATTACCCGTAACCCGTAACTATGAACGTTCGCAGTATGCGAGAAAATTAAAATATCCTCCACAGAATTTCGATGAAATCCGATTCGACGATCCGTCTAACTATCAGCAACAGGTGTTTAGCGATGCACCGCATTTCTATGATAATCCGGCGACTGTCTCTTCAAACTTCAGACCGTACTACATTCCCCTGTCGCGGCCCAATAATCTTTCACTCCCATCGGAAAGAACGAATGCCCATACGGTGCAATTCGAGAACCGCCAGTGGCCACCACAGCAACAACAACAGCAACAACTTCGTCGGAATCAACGTCAGGTGCAACAGCGTGATGAGCCATTATACTCGCGCGACATACGTGCATCCTTCCGTCCATATTTTGATGCGGCTCTAAGGAGTTTCAACAACTATTTCACGAACAATGGTGCACGTTCACGAACGCCACCGAATATACTAACGAAGAATAATTTCATTCAATGGAAGCAACAATCGCCGGACAGTTTTACAATTTCGTCAACACCATCGGTCGGTGGAGGTTCCTCCGCGCCGGGAAATCAACCACTTCGAAAAGCTCCCATAATACAATCTGATCCTGTCGACGGTCCGGCTGTAACAATCATCGAAGGTGTACGTGTTCCCGACGCTCCCGAGGATAAAGTGAAGACATGGCGTAATGCTCGCATTCTGAATAATCAACTTGTGCCATATCCAGACGGGTATACGCCTCCAAAGGTACAAGTCCAAACTTTCGATAGATAAATTCGAGGCCGCTGCGACGCGTCAGATTCGCTCAGACCGATTTTAATACATAGTGCGTACAAGTTTCCTATAGCATGTAATATCCAAACGTCTTTGATTTTGTTATTTATTTTTTAAATTAAATAACCAATGCCCAGAAATGGAGGCATTGGATGTAGAGAATAAATATTTAAAAAAGAAAAAAAAAAAAGTTGGCAGTTATGGAACTGCCGTTGGAAGTGAAAACATAGAATGTGTATTGAAGTTTGAAATGCATAATATTTGATTTAAAATTATTAAAATCAATCTGGTTTTTTAAATTTAGTGAGACTCAGAGAAACAATTATAGGCATGTTATATGTAAAGTATTTTATTATTTTATTATTGAAATATATTGCTGGCTGCACAAAGTTTTAACAATTAATTACACTGCTCAACACTAAATTTTCCTTTGACTTGAAACCAACTTTTTTTTTGTCGTATTTGTTTCGCTGAAGCAAAATATATGCTTTAAGTTTGAAAGTTAGCTCGCGTTTTTTAAATATTCGCTAAGAAAGGTTTTGCGATTTTTTGTCAATATTTTTTAGTCGTAGTTTTATCGTTCGACCGTTTCAAAAAATTTAATTCATATAAAAGAAGAGTAAATATACAGCATATCCCTCATACATATGAATGAAATCGGCTCAACAGCTTAGGAGCTATAGGGCGATAAAGGCAAAAATTTTAAGAAATTTTTAACAACTTTGTACAAAAACTTGATTTCAAGCCCATATAATTTCCGAAGAAGATTCGGTTTTCAGGTTTAGGCTATCTTAAGTAAATGAGTGGATTTCTAAGAGCATTTCAAGACCCAGAAAAAGAAAATCCGATGAGTTGTTCATATTTGAATTGGGTTTTTAGAAAAAATGAGACGAGTTTTTTTCGCCAGAAAATATTTTATATATTTTAGTTTCATTTGATTTTTCATCGTCGTCTCTATCATTATCCGAGGACACCGGAGATACAATATGTACAATACAATATGTTGCATGCCCAGTGACAATACTAAGAATCACAACGTCGAGCTTTCGTTTTCTATTAGTACCCAGCGGCCAAAGTGCTGCTTACGGAAGCGATGAACCGTCCCAGCGGCCAACAATGCCTACCGCCTACAACCGCCTACCACATGTTTAATTTCGGTGCTATGATTCGATGTGTACATAAGGGAACGTGTCCAAACTACGTGAACCATTTTTTACTACTTTTTACCCCCCTCCCCCCCTCGGTGACAATCCGTAGAATAATTTAAGTGACCAATTTGTCCAAGTGTAGTACTTTCAAGACCCCCCTCCCCCCCTAAAAGGGTCACGTAGTTTGGACACGTTTCCCTAAAACGTTCATAGGAAAAGTGCATAGCGCATTGAGATATCCTGAGCATTTAAAAATTATATGTAAACACATTGGCATGACTATGTCGCTCCACCTCGCAGACACTCTCATGCTGAGCATATCACCGAGGCGTCCGCAATGAAAGACGCTTGGACTTGTTCACCGCCGACACTATATTCTGCTGGGAACATACATACACGCATTATTGAGCAGATATGACTCATGGCTGCCACAGTTGGCGTTTTAACGCAAAACTGACACTATATTTTACAGTCGGCGGTGTGGCTCGTTTTCATTGTATTTGGCTCTTTTTTGGCTTTATTACGCCACGACAAAAATTACTCAGTGACCAATTCAAAGCAAAAAATTTTCGGTGCAAACACTCAAAATAATTTAGATTTAGCGGACCTAATCCACATCACAAAATTTTTGTTTTGCAATATACATACATATATACATGTAATATAAGTGTTGGACCCTTTTAATTCCCATTGGCTCTTTTTGAATCGCTGTGGCGCTTTTATATCTTTTTTAAATGGCAACCGTTTGCATACTCTCTTTGCGCTGTAGTGAGAAAGAAGATCGAATGAACTGAGAGAACCGAAGTCAAAGTGAGAAACCAAGAGCGAGTTGAATCAAATCCCAGTCGGAATATGCAATGTTTAGCTATTACTATTTTTGCAATAGTTTCTATGCGGAATTTGTCAAAATTATAATTGCGATGTCATAAAAATGAATGATAGCTATCGTAGAATTTGTTTTTAACCACTCACGAATTTTTAAGACGTAATATTTTTCCTTTGTCATCAATGAATTTCCAAAAGAAGATATTCATGGAATATCAAATTGCCGACTGGGGTGTTACGTCGACGAATCACATAAAACTTTTTAGGAATGCTTCTCACTGAAAGCTACGCACACTAATATAGCCGAGATATACGTACACGACGACCGTGACGGTTACAACATATACAAATGCATTTTGAACTTAAAGATTTGCTCCCTGCTCAACGCGCCTATAGAAGTTTTCACTTCAAAAAATGCAGTATATAGTATTGAGGAAATTGCTGAGAGCATTTTGTTGTCTTTTAAATTCCCTTAAGCCGTCATAATTTCATTATCTTTTGTAGACAATCAAACGGGCCCAATCAATCACGGCTTTCCATTTTCATAGAAACGTAAAACTCCATTAAATTTAACCTCTGAAATGTCAGTCATGCATTTCGGTTACATTAAAATTAAAAAAAAAAAATAAAATATTATGTCTCTCGTGAGTGAGTCTTAATGGGTCAAGCGAGACTCTTTCAACTCGATGACATGAGAACTGAAAAAAGCTTTTAAGAAAGTCGACAGATTGCTTTGAATGATCTTAAATCATAAAGCTTTATTTCATATACTGGTTGATGGTTAAGACTTTGATATCGTTTTTCGTTAGGATAACGCAACTATCGCTTTCGAACTCCAAATACACGACCTCCACTGGCACCATTTGCATAAATCCATTTCGAGACAGCTTATACTGAAGCACTTGGTTATGGACCACTTCAAGGTAAACGAATATCGCCGGATAGCTCACTGAAATTGTCAAGCTGAAGCTATTTTGCGCAACTGCACCTCCTCGGCAATGTTTCGAAGCGATTTCAACCTAAATGGTGGAAGGTCTTCCTCAGAAAATTATATGCTTAGAAATTAACACAAAAAAAAAAAACAAAAAAAAAAACAAAAAAAACATACCGAAATATTTGGATCGACAACACCTTCGATAGCCTTAATCGAAACTGGGAAATAATAAGTTCGCGATATTATTTCAGATCCACGTTGTAAAATAAATTCGGCGAATGAGTTTTTCGGGGTGAATTCTTCCGAGAAAAGTTCGCTAACGGGTATTACCTTGTCATAATGGACTCCATTGAGTTTCTAGAGGGTAAAAATAATATAATTTATAAATGAAAAGTATATTGAAAATATACTGGTATCTCACCAAAGTGGCTGGCCATGATTTGGACCTTTTCGGAAATAGATCGGACCACAAGTAAATGTTGTTGGTCACTTGCAGATCATCGGTGTTAAATTTCAGTGCATCACAAGCCAACGTTATATTAACCGATTTACTTTTTACTATCGTATAGAGCGAATATGGCAATGGGTGCCATGAATTCTTTGGCCCAGTGTTGCAGGATCTAACGAAAGATTACATAATAATATATAAAAAATATAAAAAAGGCAATAGAAAATATTTAAATTCAGCACCTAAATGTATGCTTTTGAATATTTATGAAGCAATTTAAATTATTTTAAGCCATTATTAAAGGAGCCCAATTAGCGCTACAAAAAAGATCCGTATAGTTCCGAAACATCTTTCTCAAGATGTTAGCATGCACACATAGATACTATCTAGAATGAATGGGTTTCTCACAATATAAATATTTACATGCATACATTTGGGTGGTGATCGAAATAATTTCGTTCGATCTATTCATTAAGTTTCATTGCTTTTGCTACCTTATAATTGCCATTAAAGTCGATGCTGGACCATGATGGCGCTACCCAAACATCATTTAGTTGCCAGTATAATGCGCCCATCGTACGATGTTCTGTATCGCGTAGACTCCGATAGAGCTCCGTCTCAGTTTTTGTTGCCATTGCCTGTGATATTTGACTCATATAAATGAGGGCCTCCGTGTATTCTCCAAAAACGGGTAACGGCAAATGTTTGCGGACTAAAGTTGTTATAGCGAACAGTCCAGCTGGATGATGCTCACGATGATTGATCAAATCGTGAACGTTATCATTCGGACCAAGCGTAAGATTCCATGACTGCATCGCAGGTAAGCTCTGAAAACCATATTCGGAGGAAAATCGTGGTCGTGGATAGATTTTGGGATCCCAACCATCGCGTAGGAAATCATAAAAGTGCACTGTGGAGGACAAATTGCGCATTTAATTTTAGATATTATTTGGGCAATAAAATATTTCAATATTAACGCCTAAAAGTATGCACTTATATATTTCAAAAAATTTCTATTGACTATAAATTATAATAATAGGCTTTTATCAATGGATTTTACTTAATGAGATCAGCACATTTCCGAAAACCCTTAGTCTAGATGAGTTCAAATGATCATACTAACAAGAATGAAAAGAATCTTCACCGTTTTAAAAATGTTCTTAATATTTATATGCATACTTTTGGGTGCTGAATTAAAATATTTTCTGTTGCCTTATATGTTTATTGCATTCAACTGACCGTCACCGTAATTAGGATCCTGTGGATTCGACGATATGTAATTATCCTTTTGACCTTCCCGCCCGTTCGAAGGCGACGATACCAAAGGTGTCGGACGTGAACTGTGTCCAATGATTTTCAATTCGTGAACAACTGTCGCTACATAAAGCTCTCGATATTCGACTTCGAATCGCTTTCGATCGCTCAAAGTGTGGTACCAATTCGATACCAGTGCCACTTCATTCTCATTGTTGGTAGCGAAGATCGCAATGCTCGGATGATGGCTCAGGCGTATGGCATTTTGAATGACTTCGGTGCGCACAGAGTCGAGGAAATCTTTTGTCGCCGGGTACATAGCGCATGCAAACATCATATCCTGCCATATTAGAATGCCAAACTGATCGGCCAAATCGTAGAACAAATCCGATTCGTAGACACCGCCACCCCAAACACGTATCATATTCATGTTGGCCTGCTTGGCCGAAAAAAGTAAATGTCGAACTGTTGCAAGGGATCACACAGATGAATCGGTTAGATCAGAAGGAAGCCCGTTTTTTTAGGAGGCGGGTATTACAATTTTTCTTTCTACTCACGACGTTTTTCGTTCGCACTAAGCTCTGGTAGGATATGAGATGGTATATAGTTTGTTCCTTTCATGAACATTTCTTCGCCATTGACACGAAACAGAAAAGTGTTGCCATTTTCTGAAAATATTGTTTTATAGTTATATATATATTGTTTTTAGTCGATTTATATTCTCTGTAGAAAATGTGAAAAATAAAATGCTCCACCTGTTTTCTCCTCAACCAGTTCGATAGTACGAAAGCCGATGTTAAGAGATTTTTGCGATATAGTTTTCCTGCGTAGATTTGGTCCATTCGGATCGGTCCATGCGTTTAGGGTGAAATGTAAAGGATAAAGTTTTTGTTCACCGTAACCATTTGGCCACCATAAGACAACTTCATCCTGTCGTTATAATTATGAAATTATCATGGTCAACATTAATAAAGAATATTCCAGCTTGAACCTACCACCGGAACATCCAATTCGAATTCAATCACCGGCGATTTATAGCTCAAAGGTTTCTTACTGTAATCGTATATGGCCACGGCATGATTCAAAAGATCACTGAAAATTATGATAAATAAATTTAGTAGTTTCTTTAAATCGATTTCAATTCGAATTTCGAATTATATGTAGGTATCTATGTATGTATATTTACACCGCAAAGAATGTCAATTTAGCGTAAAAGTCTTTTCCGCCGGCCGCGTCAATAAAAACGCGTACACGCATCGTCCAATGCGTTGTATTCTTGCTCGTTATTACATCAACGTCTCGTATCAGCGCGACATCATAGAACTCTAAGGCTACGGGTTTCCTGTAATTTAAAAGGTACATATATAATTGAATCTTGATTGATTGCATTCAATTTGCCGCTGCATTGTTTTTACCATATGCCCATCGAAGGTGCTGCCAAGCCCCAATCCCAGGCGAAGCTTGCTTGCATCTTACGCAACATATTCATATGGCATTCGCCATGGTAACGGTCGGGAGGGCATTCGGGTGGAACTGGCTTTCCTATTGCTTTCAATTCATCGAACTTGGCTTTGGCAGCAGAAATTGGTGATTTTATTTCGACTTCCAGAAGATTGTTTTCTTGCAGAAGTTTCGTTACGTCATACGAATAACGCACGAACATATTATTAGTCCGTCCAACATAATTATGATTGAGACGAATTTCGGCGATCGTATCGATGCCATGGAATGTCAAGTTCACGAAACCAACGTTATTCAGCTCCGTTAAATCGACTGAAAACGCGAAGAGGCGAAGAGAGCGAGCGAAACAGAGCGGAAAGAAAACGATGGAGGAGCGTTGAGGTAACAGAGGATGATATATTTAATGATTTATATTTGCACATATACCTGAGAACTCTTGACTATAGGTCCAATTATCATGAGCGATCCATCGCATATTGACGTCGTTGTAGGACAGCAGGACATTTTCACCGTTGAGTGCACTATAGACACCGGATGGAACTCGAATGCTTTTTTTTTGGATTGCTGTAGTAATGAGAAATTTTGGATCATTTATTTTCAGTCGTTTAAAGGATGATCTATGAAAATTCAAAGCTCGATTAAAAGTTTAACACTTTCAGGATGCTTTGACTGTAAGCCTTTAACTTCTAACTCGTAAATTGAAATTGCAAGAAATCTTCGAACCACTGACTTCTACACCACAGTGCTGTCGTAATGCCACAAGGTACTCTTTTACTCCCCTTTTTGAAGCCATACTACAGCATAACTCTTTTAGCCTACGTACTACTTCTTCACCTATTATAACAAATATTTTTTCACTATCTTGCCCCTAGAATATAAATTTATTGTCAATCCTTTGGATTCGCACTGTAAAAGGATTTCTATTTTCCGGATATAATTGTAGTAAATCATTAAATAATTTATTTTTAAAACAACTTTTTCTCAAAACAATGATTTATCTATTAAATGCTACTATTTTTGACAGGCTTTCTACTTTCCGACAATTAAAGAAAATAGCGTCCGAAACAGCGTTGGATGGACACAATAAAATGGGACCTAGAGGCAAAATGGAGAAAGTGGTCCCGTTTTACGGACCTCGGGATAGGCCAAGAAATTTAAATACCCAAGAAGAAGAAGCACTAAAGCACTGCCATTTTCAATGAAAATATAAACACAATGAGAATTGTACCCATAGAAAAAGGAGCTGTTATGTAAACCATTTTTGAGATTGTGTTAGTGGTAAAACCTTCAGCGGAAACTGTTATCCACTTTGATGGAATTAATATCCCACTTTTATAATTGATTTCAGATTACAACTGCACTTGATCTTTGGCTTAATTCACTTTTGAAATCTTGATATATTTAAGACCCCAATCAAAAAGCTTCACAAAACAAAGCCAATCATAAACATTTTGATAAATTTATGTTTGGAAAAAAAAAGAATTTGCGATACGTCAATAAAGGAAATTTGAGAATCTTTCCTGATATGGAGTTTGCTTTAAAATCAGCTTTTGTTTTTTTATCTTCGATGTCGAATTTTTATCTTTATTTGTGTTATGAAGAGTCAATCTTAAATCAAAAATGCTTTGATTAGATTTATTTTTTCATTGAGAAATCAACAGTTTTGCGTTTAAATTGCAAAAAAAATTGGGGAAAAGATAATATGAACCACCTCTAGTTTTATCAATTTATAGGTATCTTCTGAAAAGAGGAATAACAAATTATGCCAAAAAAAATGTGGGTTCTTGCTATCAATGGACTTTTCCACAGAGACGTCTTAAGCCTATGCGGGGCCCCTGGCCCTAAAGTGTGTGGGACTTTTATGAATTTCATAGGAGTCTTCTCTGAACATATTGAAATTTATGAAGCCTAGTTACTTAGTTAATTGATTCGACCAGTATTTTTAGATACCTACCACATACATAAACCAAACAAACCAAGATTATATCTCAATTTTTTTTCCGAGACTCGTTTGTCCGCTCGAGGCCCCGGCGCGGTCCCATTGGGCCCGTGCGTAAAGACGGTACTGCTTTTCCATGAAGAAATTATTCATATTTCTTGAATAAATTTTTATGGTCTAGACTCAAGTCCTATCGAGACCTTGAGTTCTTTGAGGGGGCCTCCAGTATCATTAAACGTATCCCTATGCTAAAATAAACTTACTCAGTTGTATCTACTTGTCACATATAAAAACCCACCGAAAACGATTTCTTACTACAGTGTACTCCCTCCTTGTGGGCACTCCTCTTAAGCGGACACTTTTCTGGAATGCTCCAGTCTTCTTGCTTCTCAGAAAGTTACCTCTTAAGCGGAAATCTCTGTTGAGCGGTCATATTTTTTGATCCGCTTATGAGAGAGTACACTGCAGAGTCTTTTGTAGGCCTCTGAAAGCCATCGATCAAAGTAAATACTTACTTAAATTTTGGTTTTTTAGAGTCCATTTCGTCGCTAGCTCAACGGTTTGAACTGAATCAGCCCTAACATTTCCACTGATAGACAACAGAATTCCCGCGAATGCGATCAGTAGAGAAAGTTTAATATTTTTAACGAAATACATTTTTAATAAATTCGTTTAAATTTCATTAAAACCTTTAGACACACTTGCGCGATAAAAGAACCGCCTCTCGTCAGAGGCAAACGCTGACTGATCAGAACAATGAGAAATTTTTTTTTATATAACTCTCGAAACGTGCGAAAAATATTGCGTGTATATGAGAGTTCTATACAGATGTCATTTAATTTACGCTCTGAGAAATAAGGGAACGAAGAGAACTCTCACTATCAGCAATGAAAGAAGGGCTTGTTTGTTTAAATAAATCAGCTGTACGTTAGCATAAAATAAATAATAATAAAAGAAAAACAATAGATTAAACGAAAAGTGACAGTGGGAATAAATTATTTAGGTGCTGCTATAAATCCAATATTCAGTGCTGCTGGGCAACATTAAGCATTAGTGTTAAACTCATTTTATTATGAAAAAAGTTGAATTCTTTTAATGAAAGCACTTTAAGCTTTTAAGAAAGTTTTTTCATGTCCTTAGGACAGCTCTTCTATTAAGGGACGACTCTACTTCGAATTGAAAATATGGAGAATTATTATTAAATATGGAAAATTTCAGGCTGACTTGTCCCTGACCTTGGATGTGAGACCTTGAGAAATACAATAAGGATTTTGTTGTAGTATTTAAAAGTAACTATCTTCTTTTTCTAAGGGGAGTGATATGCCCATTAACAAGGCTATTTTTATGTTACGGTTCCACTCAGGCTATTTAGCGAATTTGTCCATTACCACGCTAATGAAGTTGTCATTACGTACTAATTCAAAACCCTGGTCGATAATAAGACGGTAATGACATATTAACTATTAACTAGGTTTAATGAACATGGTTGCATTCAATATTTTTGCACTTATCGATCATATTGCCATCTCTAGCATGTAAAAATTCAAGGCTGCCTTCAAAAATTGGTTGATTTTCAAAACAAATGGATTCCGCCAAACATTTTTTTTATCAAAATATGACTCCATACTAACTGGGATTTAATTTTATCCGACCATTTTAATTTGATAAACATCATAACTTATGATTCATAAGGACTGTGTTCCAACGCCAATAGTTTGACAATAAAAAAAAAATTATTGAAAATAATTATGTTACAATAATTTATTGTATCAGCTTAAGCAAAAAAGCTGCACACTGTAAACTATTAAAGTGAAATACGGTATTATTCAATTTAAACCATACTCCATTAGATAATCCCGTAGAAGACACAACTGCATTCAATGCTCGATTAAAATCACGAAAACAAACAGAAAACTCCACTTAAAGTTTTTATTTTTTTTTAAATATTTGTTTTTATTTTTTATTTAATAAAACAACTTTAAATTGCCACATTCTGTCATATCATTTACTCTTTTTAACTCCACTGCCAGTGGTACTTGCACTATTAGATACCGTCTGAGGTCCGCTAGTCGTGACGACTGTTGAACTGACGCCTCCACGCAACATGTACTTATTCATTGTTGTCACTTTAATGTGGCTTGTAGTCAGCTCGGAGTCGAGTTTCCTTGAATCATGCTCAAAACTCAAATGTATAACAATGATCGGTTCCATTAGCAGGAAGCCATTATTAGAAAGTTCGTATTGTACGATTTCCGGATGATCGATTTCGATGTAGACAAATAGCGCAGGATTCGTCACGCATATTGTGATCGTATAGCTGAAGAAGTATAAACTACTGGAATAAGTTTCTACGATGGAACCTTGCAAGTCAGTGATCTGCAATAAGATTGATAAATAATCTATCGTCAAAACTATCCTTCACTTACCGTTAGCTGTGGATCCTTGATTCCAATGGCGTCTTTTATTTTACCCGGAAAGAAAATATTGCTCGCATAAATGTGATCTTTTTTACTGAGAAGAATCTCAAAGAAGCAATTATTTTCATTTAATCCATCGACAAGAAGATTTCCCAAGCTAAACGGAAAATCTTTAATATCCTCATCGCCCTGAAATTAGAAAAGAAAATGGTTCATAGATCATCCGGGAAACAAATTTTGATCAACGGTTACCATATACTTTTCTATCGTGATACTTTTCTTATGATACAACTCCGACCAAAGATAAATATTGATGGTAACATTGAAGGATTTCGATTTAACAGCCTCCCTCGTGAACGAGTCTTCGCTAGCCATTGAAGCCTCATTTATTATTGTTATTTTCAAAGCATTGTTGCTCTTATCCCTGAGTGGTATTATTGTTATGGGAGCCAAAAACTTCTTCGACCAGTAATAGAGTACCTTAAAATAATATCCATAATATTTCTATTGAATCTAAACTAAGATTCATTTTATACGATTAACATACCTTATAGTTGCCATAAAAGTCAATGCTTGACCAAGTCGGTGCAATCCAAACATCATTCAAATGCCAGAATATCGCTCCCATCGTAAGGTAGTTCGCTTTATTAGTTAAAAAGACTTCCTGTGGCTGTCTTAACAGCCAAAGCCTGAGCGATTTGACTCAAGTAAATTAAATCATCTACATCGGGATTAGTTGAATGAAAATGATTTTCAATAACTTGCTTAATAGGATCAAAACCATCCCCTGATTGTTGTCTATGTTGCAAAAGATCCATTATAGTGTCATCTTTTGAGCATGTCCGATTCCAGGAGCTACGTATGGGTAGACTTTGAAAACCGTATTCGCTTATAAATCGTGCCGTTGGCCAAATATCTGAATCCAAGACATCATCTTCAAGGGCAGGCCAGAAGTGCACTGAGATAGCAGTATTCACAAAGAGAGGGTGAGAGAGAGAGAGAGAGAGAGAGAGGGGGGGAGGGAGAAAGAGTTTCAACTAAAAGATCAATTCACATAAAATTAGTAGAACTACCATCTCCAAATCCCGGATTCTGTGGAGATTCAGGCAATATCTGATTCATCCGAAAGCCCAGCGATGGAGTTGTTAAGATCGGTCCAGCCTGCGGGTTATACTCATCGCGTGCGATCACATTCAATTCATAACGGATGACACCCATAAAAAGCTGTGCATATTGCTTTTCCAATCGATCACTATCGTTCGCAAAGTCGGTATAATTTTCATACATATACAATTCGATTTCATCGTTCGTTACGATCAGTGCCAAACTTGGATGATAACCAATTCTTTTGGCATTCTGTGCGACTTCTTTACGAATGCCTCTGCAATTACAAAAGAATTTTAAATGAATTCTCAAGCTGACCTTGGACCCGTTTGTCAATTTTCAAGCCATCCCTTTAGCATTGTAGCGATCCACCAAAGTATCACTTGGAAGCTTGGTAGTTCCTTTCTTTCTATGGTAACTCTGTTACTAACTTTTTTCCGGACTATTTCACGAAAACCTTTCAATTAAAAATAAAAGATACTCACTGAATACTTGGTGGCTCCACCGGATAAGTTGATCTTGTAAATGGCAAATCCTGCCAAATCAGTAATCCAAATATATCAGCATAGCTATAAAGTAAATCGGAACCGTAAACACCACCGCCCCAAATGCGTATCATATTGAAATTGGCGTCTTTTGCGGATAGCATGATGTGCTTAACTTAAACATAAACATACACATTACTTGAACATAAAAATGTCACTATAACGTTTAGTAGAGCTTACGCCTGTCTTGGCTATTTGTCGATAAATGTGATTCCTCTTCGGGCAGGATATGAGAAGGTAAATATATTGCACCTTTTATGAATATCGGTTTCCCATTGACCTTAAAGTAAAACGTTCTTCCGAGATCTAAAAAAAAAAAAATAAAAACAATATAAATAAAAATTTTTCAAGAACTCTCTGCCTTAACCAAACTAAAAACTTGAACTCACGATCTTCATCCTCAATTAATTGTATTGTACGAAATCCAAAGTTCAAAACTTTTTGCGTTATCCAACCGGAATGAAATTTCGTCTTGATGTCCTCAAAGCATTTCATAACAAAGACGATCGGATACAGTTTCTGTTCACCATAGCCATTCGGCCACCATTCAATCACTTTCTCCTGAAACAAGCCAACATTAAATTCATTATCCTTTGGATCAAAATTGTTTAACCCACTTTTGGTATTTCGACTCTATAATCCAGAGTTAATGAAGTATAGGTAACGGTACGGGTCTCAAAGACAATCGGCTGATCGAGAAGGTCTCTGTAATATTAAATATATATATCGAATTAATTTTTATTTATTTCAATTAACAGTTAATAATCTTACTTACGGTGCTAGTAATGTTAAATTCCCATAGAAGTCCTTTTTGAGGACCGTACTTAGGAAAACTCTTATGTCCATAGTCCAATGAGTTTCAGTTTTGGTAACAGCCAAATCAACGTCTCTCATTATCGCTGTATCATAGAACTCTAATGTCACATACTTCCTACAATCGAAGTAAAAAGTTTTTCACCGAAATGAGCTGGAGTTTGATGGGTTAAAAGTTCATATTTTCATACCAAATTCCCATCGAGAGTGCTGCCAAAGTAGCTTCGCTTCCGAAACTTGATTGCATTTTTCTAATCATGTTTCTATGGCAAAAGCCGTTTATATTTTCGGTTGGACAATTTGGTGGATAATTATCGGAAATACTCTTGGCGATATGTTTTGATGCCCAAATTGGTGATATAATTTGTATTTCCAAAATATTTTGTTCCCTCACCGATTCGTTGATGTCAAAGGAATAACGAGCGAACATATTTGCCGTATGACCAAGAACTTTGCCATTGAGACGAATTATCGATATCGTATCGATGCCATGTAATGTTAGATTTATACGTTTTGTGAATGTATAATCGAGAACTGAGACCACAAAGGGAATAATTTATTTAAATACTCGTACATTAGAAACTGGGAATTTCTATTTTGAATTTACCATCGAATTCGGCGATATAGGTCCAGTTATCGTGGGCGATCCAGCGGAGTTTTTCATGATTTCTTGAATGAAGAATATCACCATACCTTTGCTTTAGGGCACTATAAACACCCGATGGTAGTTTTAAGCCAGAAACTTTGACAGCTATTTGGGAAGTTTAGATATTTTATTACTTTAAAATAGACCCATGACCAGGAGTTTTTCAAACTGGGAGAGTTTTTTGATATTATTTCGAGACCCGTCGAGAGAAGTTAGAGGTACAGGTGGATTTTCATTCCTATGGGCTCTTTACACAAAAACGATAACAACAAAAAAAAAAACAAGAGTCACCACTCTTTTCCCTAGTGGAATGTCGTGGTATTGCGGGGCCCCTTTACATATCCTAATATTCCCTTTCCCGGAAAACAGAACTGTGACCAAAATAGATCAGTACTACATTTGAAGAGAAGTGCTAAAGAACTACTTTCACTACTTAGCCCGGTGGAGTCTATCACAATTTCGACAGGGCTAGTTATTTCCTCTCCATAGTGTTATTGTTATGACATGGCTCGCTTCATAAATGAATCCAATTGGCTCCACCAAATGGGTAACTAGGGAGGCATGCCTTCCCACGTGGTATCACAACGGGCCCATATGTGGTCGAAGTGTGTCCCCTTAAAGGGGGCAGTCACCTTATCTAACCTAACCAAACCTAACCTAACCTAACCTTATTGTTATTGAACTAAGGTTTTAGATATCGGTCTATTCTTTGACTTTTAAAGCGGTGAGACTCGAAAAGCCAACCCTCTTCTTCTCTAAAACTGTGTTACTTTGATATTTAGAAGTTAAATTCCTCAAACAAATATGGAATAAGGGAGAGCCCTTGTTTTAAGTAAAACTTAGTTTGTTGACTTTTCAGTTTCTACGAAAATTTGAATTTCTCATTCCATTCCGTTTATTACCTACATCATTTTCTTTGATTACACTTCAAACGTTGTATCATATTTGTTTACTTCTAATGTGATTCCCTTTGTATTATTTTCATCAATTAATGATTATCAATCATTTTGTTGACATGTCGATATACCTAAAGGTTGATAAGACTGAAAATTCCATATGTTTGTGCTTTACGCACCTTCCGTTTCATATGTAACTCTGCCACGCATTTCGGTTCCTATCTATCGTTAGTGATCAATTCGAAAGTGCAATACGCTTACATATCTAATCTTATCTAATCTCGATTCAGAACACCATAAACGAAGTGATTATAGATTATCGATCGACACATCCGAACAGCTGCAATTTTTTAAACTCTAATTTCTTATGGAAATTTCGTCCCATTCGATTTGTCCAACTTTAGATTCCCTTTGTTCTTAGGGTCACAAAGAACATTGATGCGATTCAATTTTTCAAAGTGTTCTCCGTTAGAGTAGTGAATCTCTACAATCAGCAGGCAGGACACTTAAAACAAAAGCTATAAGACCCTACAGCCCATAAAACACTTTTTAACCGAGCCGAACATTATTCGAACATGTTTTAACTCGAACATACTTCCATTTTGATTTCGTAGCGTCCAGCCAGAAATCAATTCCTTAACCGTAACTTTTGGCTCTCCATGTATATAGGTTATTGAAATTATTAAAAGGATTATCCAGACACAAATTGATTTCAAGAGATTTTTCATTTTTCAATCACTCAAGCCCGGCTTTCAGTGGCGCATTTTTTTTTTGTTAGAAATAAAGGTTCAAAATATTTTTCTTCCGGATAAGCAACACTTCAATCAACTGTGCTTGTCAAAGCTATGAAAGATACTGATAAGTTCAATTAATTGACTAATTGGTTTCACATTGATTAATGTCAGGGAAACATTCAAAGAAATTCATTTTATTGGTGAGGAGTGTGTTGGATTTCAAGTACCTCAGCTAGAGTAGAAATTCCGAAAGCTTTTTCGGAAAGCATTACATCAAAAATTCGAATAAGTTGTTAGCGGTATTTGCTTTCGTATTGCTTTAGATTGGAACCATCGGCATGAGGGTCTGTCCCTAAATAATACACACAAAAAAAAAAAAAAATTTGTTAACAGCTAAAACGACATTTATTTAAATTATGTTACATCACTTTGTATTGAAAACTACTACAACTAACAACAATTAAGACTTAACATTTAATAATTCCGATATATAAAAACCTATGCTATGCTTGCAAATCAAAGTAACCATCGCTGAAAACTCCCGACAATTGTTAGTCCCAATAATATTGCGGGTACTGTAATGGTAACAAAATTTTGGGTACGCGCTCCACCGCCTCTGGCAACTCGGTATACATCCTCTTCCTTATCGTATTCTCGTACATGTCGCGTTTGATTCATCATCCAGTAGAAAGCCAGCATGTTCCCTTGATGCTTAAGCTCCTCACCGACGTACTGCCGAATTTTCGCATTATAATCGTTGAGCCAACGTTTCTGAAAAAGAAAAAAAAAATCGATACTATTGCTCCTCTATATTTCAAGAAAATACTATTCGACAAACCTCTGTGCGGCTGAGTAGTGTACCTTCGATCAACCTTGGTTCGAATGGTATAAGCGTTACAGCTTGGAATGCTAAAAATTTTGAACCCGATGGACTCGTGTTTCCTGTGTCAATAACCTGAAGAACATTCTTAAGTCGTACGCCAAACTTTTCGCTCTTGAAGTAACCAGACTCTGGAGTTTAAATAAAAATAGAGGATTTTCGGTAAGTTCTCCTTTTTTTACTATATTGATACAGTGTATTCTCTCTCTTAAGCGGAGACCTACGGGACCGATATATATGTCCGCTCAACAGATGTGTCCACTTAAGAGGAAACTTTTTGAGAAGCTGGAATACAAGAGAATTCCCAAAAAGTGTCCGCAAGGAGAGAGTACACTGTGTTAGCCTATTTTGGTACCTGTTGAGAAAAAGTATCCTTCCTTGAATTGATATGAACTATTTAGGCCATAAGAAATAGCGATGGGTGCTACAAAGTAAAAGGAAAGTATATTTATTTTAAAATTGGTTTCAAAATTCTCCCAAAGGCACTTACGTTCTTGCACAGAACCGTACGTTCCGATCCCATGACCAGTTGCTTTTGGATAGTCCGCTATTGAATCCCAAAGGGGACTTCTTACTAGTGCGTCCACCTCGAAGGGACGTATGTGCGAGGGGAATTTCAATTGGGACAAACGTAATATTCCAGCGAGGACATTCGTATAGGCTTCTTTCATCTCGAAAGTTGGTTCACCAAAAATATATGTTCTTGAGACATCGGTATGTTCCATCTAAATACTGTCCGCCGGATTCAATTACGAGCAAATTCTGATCCGTCACTTCGATATCGGTAACATTACTCGATATATAATATGGTAAGGCGGAATTTTCGCCGAATGCAACGATCGTACGCATCGACAGACCCTTGGAATGATTCTGCGAATTTCTCGAATGTTCGATTTCGTATTTTATTTTCTCTTCGGTCCATTGTCCGCTTGAGAACTGAAATCAATAAAAGATTTCAATCTGGCAAAAAAGGAAAACTTCGAATCAAAAAAACTTACTCGAAGCTCCAGATTGCTCATCGCTTCACATATCGCGGCACCATCACGTATATGGGCCAATTGCATACCCTTTTGCTCATCGCTATTCTTTTGAGCACGCATAAATATCACTGGCGAAACATGCTCATATACGATCCTCTTAGGGAAAGAGGAATATACCGCTTCGGATGCACCGGGCTCCTGTACACATGGAGCTGGTACTAAGACCCGTTTCCATTTCTGCGAATACGTAAATATATCGTTCCACACATACGGGTATGGTCTGATTCTGCAAATTGAGGAATAAAGGAATAATATTGAATCAATGTTATTAAAGGATCATCCCGACGGAAGCTTACTTAACGCATCTCTCGTTAAAACACTCCGTATGCAGATGTATATCGATTTGCATTTTCATTTTTTTATGATCGACATAGAAAAATATATCATCATGACTGACGATCAGGTAAGACTGGAAAGGGAACATGATGATTGCACAAACACACACACAATTAAAGGACGTTCAAAGTTGTTGTTTTTTTTTATAGTGTACCTTACCTTAACAACGGGTGTATAAGGTATATCCCTGCCTCGTATGTTCAATAAATAAGCAATTTCCGTTAATGATGTTAAAATCATAGCGTCACAATTATGATCTTTCAAATGGCGACGTAACTCTTCCATTTTCGATTCCCAACGTTCGCCCGCATATTTAGTCTCGTGTACTTCCATTACCCGTATTTCAACTGGTGGTCGATCATTGTCCCAAATTAAATCAATTAAATTTATCATAATTTTCGATAGCACTAAAAAGTTCTCGGTCAATTGTTTCTCCCATTCGAGCCATAAATGATGTGGCACCAAATGAGGATCGGCACCAACTCGTTGACGGCCGCGTAAATGTAACTGAAATAATAGAATAAAAAAGTTATTTAAAATTATTTTAATATACACCCAGCGCCACATAAAAAGCGTCAGACCCAGGGGTCTCACTTTTCTTACTATTTTTTTATTATATTGGGGATCGCTGAATCCGAATTATGAGGTCCATATACTATAGCTCTATCGAGTCTAGGTTTCGCTATTACCTCAAAAATAAGCTCGAGGATGCTTTTGTGAGGATCCGTGTAACTCTGGAGCCGACGGAGCTATATAGACCTCAAAATTCGGATTCAGCGGTCTCGAAAACCTAGAGTAACCTATGTGAAACCTCCTTGATCTGAAGTTTTTTTTACGGGGCTGTTTTATTAAAGAACCTTTTATTTTTATGAATTAATTTTCTTACCCTCAGCCAATCGGTTATGCCTGTCGTATCGTTCGCTCGATAAATCTCCCAGTCACAGTCCAATTCGGCGTCCGCTTGTCGCAAATATCGATCCTCAACCCAGATTGCTGCCTTTTTCAGCGTAAATGCGGCGAATGCATTGATGCCCGTGAAACCGGTTAAATAGAATAAACGTTGATCGCTTCTAGCGACCTCCTGATTTAAATGCTCATCGCATGATGGTAAGATGTATGCATCGATGACGGGTCCTTCCAGGGAGGATCGTATTTGCATTTGTTCCCGTGCTGCATATAAACGGCGGCGATAGTCGGTAATTGGATGAACCTGTATAGGACAAGGGATCGTTCATAGGGTCTAATTCATATTTTAAAATAGTTTACTTACCATTTTGCGATAGGCGCAAATTTCTCGAAAATATGGATTTTGTGCAAACGTTGGACTTGGTAGGGAGAGCAGTGCTGGCAAAAAAATTTGTATTTTTATTATTTGAGTAAAAATAATTTCAATAAAGGTAAATAAATAACAACTCGAAATGGAACGAAACTATCAGCGATCCTCTAAAAGAAGCCTGAACCTGGCTCTAGTCACTGAAAGCGAAAGTTTTTAAAAAAAATATTGACTAAAATGGCTCATTTTGTTGACCATAGACTCCTTCAGAGTGTCTAGTAAGAAGAATGGATCTCCATAGAACGTGTATGAGAAAAATTCGAAGCAAAATTTCTTTGGTCTTTCTTAGTCAAACAATCAGGAAGCATGGGTGTATGGTTGAATATAAACTAAATGGGTTGTCAATAGTATGGGGGGTTTGAGGCTTAGCTAAATGTTGGAAAGAGCTCGATGAAAAGATTTGGTTTCTTATAAAGGATCAAAGGAGGAGGGCCGTTCCTTTTTATAAATTTTTCGAATTGGGTAGTTCAGGGTCCAAAGTGAATGGGCAGCCTTCAGTAAAATTATCCAGAATCATCATAATTTTTTTTCTTTTTCCTCAGAAATAGATTATTTGGAACTTTAACTCCCTCATAAATGTGTTTATAAACGTCAAACTATTTTTCCTCTATTCAGGGTGCCTCTTTCCCTAGAAAGAACAGACTGTCAGCGGATGCACTTCGTTAGAACTTCTTATAATTTCTAGAATTTCGAATTAATATGGAATATATTTACCGGCATAGGTATATATAGAAGGGGTCTCCTTCCTCCCCTATTACTTGTCCGACTAGGTATTCCGAACTACAGTGTAAGTTCTTTTAAGCGGACACCTGCAGGATCGAAAAATATGTCTGCTTAATAGAGGTGTCCACTTAAGAGGAAACTATTTGAGAGACAGGATCGCCAAATCATTCCCAAAAATTGTCCGTTTAAGAGGGGTGTCCGCTTAAAAGGAGTAACCGCAAGAAGAAAGTACACTATATACACATCTTAACTGCGGTTCTGAGGCCTCACATTTGGGATTTGATTGCTCTAGTTTTGTAACAGCAAAATAATGATAATCTTTAGTAGTTTTTCTATCGTATTTTTGAATCGGAACTATGGGATCTATAGTACTACAAAACTTTGACGACTCTGAACTACAAACCCAAGTAGCAAAATAGGTCGAAAATTGGTAAATTCTTACCTATATTAGGTCAGAATATTTACTTGACCTAACCTAAATAGGTCGAAATTACGTCGATTCGACGTCGAGTCGACGTAAGTGGGGAATAGATTGGAAGTCGATTGGCGGTAATAATAGGTCATAATAGGGCATTTCGACTTCAAAGTCAGGGCGAAAAGAAGACCGTTTACCTAATATTAGTCGAAAAGAAGTCGCAATGACCAATTTTCGACCTAATTGGACTTATGAGTAAAACGAAAGAGAACGTAAAAGGAAACGAAAAAAGTGAGAGAGAGAGTAACAGAGAAAGATATAAATACATAATATCTTACTCAGTCATTCGTATTACTCGAAAGCAGAAATGAACGAGAGATTTTCTTCTTCGTGTGTCTTAAGAAATAAATAATAAATAAAATATGGACTTCATTAAAAATTATTTTGCGCTTAATAAGTCCCAAAAACATATGCCCGCTGAGATTTTTCGTGAAAGTGTTCCTTCTACTTCTTCATTTTTAAGGGGCTTTCTCATTGATGGAAATTAAATAAATATTGCTTGAAAAAATTTGTTTTTCTTAAAGAAAAAACATATGCAGAAGAATAATTCTCAATTTGCCATTCGAAAAACATGGCGGAGCTCGACCTATTTTGACCTATTTCGACTTTAAAGTCAAACCGACTATGAAGTCCGAAAATCAAGTCCGCTCGACTTTGAAGTCGAAGCATGCAACAAAATAAGTCAACTTTTGACCCTATTTCGCCCTATAAGTCAAACGGACTTTAAAGTCGAATTTTAGTCAAAAAATTGGTCTGTTTGCCTTGAAAAATTACCTAATTTGGAATTCAAAGTTAAGTCAATTTTAAGTCACTCAATAGGGAATTTTTTACCTATTTTCGACCAAAAATCGACTTGGAAGTCGAAACGACTTTGAAGTCATGAAATAGGTAGAATAGAGGTAATTTGGACCTTCGAAACGGACTTTAAAGTTAGGTCATATTTAAGGCCGGAAAATAGGTCAGAAATAGGGTATTTTCAACCAAAATAGGTCGATTCGACTTGCTGCTGGTCGAATCGCTCTATTTTGCTGCTTGGGAAGAAACTTTTCGAGGCAGTTTTAGCTTGATCGGTTGACTGATTTTAAACAAATCAAAGGTCTACTTAGGGACTGAATCTTTTCATAAAAAAGATAAAGTTTATTTTATACAGATCTGTAAAGTTATCGAACAATATTTGATTTAAAAAATTTACTAATGAGGCACGAAAACAAAGAAAGAAACATTTCAAAAACGATAAATATTTATTTAAAAAAAAGGGAATCAGTTTTTAATTTATTTCCGATCTTGACCAAAAAATTTCTCCAATAAATTTCTTCATTTATGATGAATTCGTTCGAATCTCTTTTCGTTTCAATTCTTTGTTATTTAAAATTTAAAAGAATTTTTTAAAAATAATATTTGTATTTTTAAATGTTTGAATTGGCCGATAAAAATAGACAAAACACGTCATGGCATACTTTCCCACGATCACTTGAGCAGCCCCACGGAATGGGGATTAAAAACGCCCGAACATTTCGCTTCGATAATTAGGAATGTTTTTCTTTTCTCGTTTTTTTGCTTTTTTCCAGTCAACAAAACCTCAACAAGATGTCAGCGGAAAAAGATAAGATGTTAAGTAAGCAAAAACCGAAAGAATTTTTTTTTCAATTTGACTAATCATATTCAATTTTGTTGAATTTACTTTCAATAGATTTTGATGACACCTGCTGCCGGCAATTAATCGTGTGGCAAACTTATTTTCCTCCTTTGAGAAAACTATTTTTTTGATCGTTTTTCAAGGTTGCCATGTTTTGCTAAGAGGAAAGAGCGAATTCGCTTTTTCATTGTCAAATTTGTCATTCGGTGAGACATCGATTTGAGTAAACAAAGCTGGATGAGAAGGGGTATTCACCTTTCTTGGCGCAAAAGTATTTTTGGAATTGCTTACATAAAAAAATGTGGGAGTTATCGATTAATCTAAGCTAAACCGTGAGTCAACAAAAATTCGGGACCTCAGAAATAGTAAGGCTACAGAGAGCAAAAATAGGTAGTGCTTTCTATCAGGCCACTGCCGACACAGCTCAACAAGATGCGCCTGACAGTTGACTCTGAATGCAGACTTTATCTTGAAGACAGCGAGACTTCGCATTCCAAAACTTCGTATGGGTGAATAATGTGTAGCCCTATGTATGCTGAGACTTAGAGCCTTCCATTAGTCCTTCTTAGGCCTCGAAAACTATCTAATGTCCTCTCCAGGGACTCGTAAACTTAAATAAAAAGATATAAAAAATACAAAAAAAAATTAAAAATAAAAAAAATTTTAAAATGGATTAACCAAGGACTTCAAGTTTTCAAGGTCGGTTAGCGTAATCGCTGATTTTACTAGAGATTGAATATCCCCAACCAATATACCTTTTGATATAAGACATTTACGGTTATACCCAGTCCGTTTGTACCCTACCGAAATTACAAATAAAACTGGCTGCATCTGTAAGGGAAAATATCTTGCCGAGCAAACATTTTACGAGTGATCATATTTATACGTCTGAAATGAGTAAGAAATTTGTACCTATAAAACATGAGGCTCAGATGTATGAGTAGATACTAAATGAGTCCGAAATATGATGCTCAGAAACATGAGTCCGAAAGGTAACTGTCATATCTGAATCTTATTTAAGTGGAATTTAAATTCATTTATGAGCACGAAATGAGTTATATCAGACTCTTGTTTGAGAATAAGTTCCAGTCAGATATGAATGAGAAAAGAGTCATATAATGATTTTTTTATGTTCTCATTTGATGTATGAAACGGACTCATTTTGGACGACCTGTGCAAGAAGGGAAACACACTCTATAAGAGCTCTTACAAAAGCTCGTCATGAGGGCTCCCAATCCAAATTAAGCGTTATATATGATTGCTTCAGGAGAGAATATTTTCTGGGCATAGCTGTGAATTTGCGATTACGATTAGTAATCAATTAAATTACATTTTAAAAGGAATTATAATGATTATATAATCCTTATATGAGATTTTTCTGTAAGTAATTGATTACGAATACAAATAATCTAATTGGAATCAGGATTACTTGCGATTACGAAAAATAATCAAAAATAATCAAAAGTAATCAAAAAAGTAATTCGACTACTTTTGAAGATTATTTTTGATTATTTTTGATTATTTTTAGGGTTTTTGACATCATCAGCGCCAGTTGAAAGACTATTTTCTTTTGACATGCATAGTAAATGCTCCATGAAGGCAGTCACTGTCTGATTTTTATTTTGAAAAATTAGTTTTAATGAAGACGAATACCAGTTTGGAGTAAAATGGTTTCTTTGTTTTATCATGCATTGTGTGTTTTCGTTCTTTTTCATAATAAAATATTTGTATTTTTATACCCAGCGTAAGCGGGGTATATTAGTTTTGTGCAAATCTTGTAACAGGGAGAATTAAGCTCCGGAGATATAGAAAAATGTATATAG
Source organism: Chlorops oryzae (assembly GCA_020466095.1). Taxonomy (NCBI): domain Eukaryota; kingdom Metazoa; phylum Arthropoda; class Insecta; order Diptera; family Chloropidae; genus Chlorops; species Chlorops oryzae. Next base: position 18,026,952 of record CM035807.1, on the reverse strand, counting down.
AAATGATCAGGATCAAAAACTGAATCGATTTAGACATGTCCGTCTGTCCGTCTGTCCGTCTGTCCGTCTGTCCGTCTGTCCGTCTGTCCGTCCGTCCGTCTGTCCGTCTGTCCGTCCGTCCGTGGTCGGATCTCCTCCGAAACGGCTGGACCAATCAAGTCGAAATTTGGCACACAGGTATATCGGGATCCGAGTATGATCCTAAGTAAAAATGGGAGACATCCGCCCACTGCCACGCCCATAAATGAATATAATGTGTTTTCAGTAAAATGCTTGTAACTTGCGAACCACTCAACACATTCCATTGATATTTGGTGTACTGGTTAACTACGAAAAGGGACATATCCTGGAAAAAAATGGACGCCGCCCACCTCGAGCCACGCCCACAAATAAGCCCAAAATTAAGGGCTTATCGTAACTTGTGAAGTAAAAGGTGTAGAAGCTTCAAATTCGCAACATAGGTTCACCAAGGCGAATGAAAGGTGTAGGAAAATTTTTTTTATGGCCCGCCCACTGCCACGCCCAAAAATGAAGATTTTTCGTAACTTCCGAAGAAAAAGGCGTAGAAGGTCCGAATTCGCAACATAGGTTCACCAAGGCGAATGAAAGGTGTAGGAAAAAATTTTTTGTGGCCCGCCCACTGCCACGCCCACAAATAAAGATTTTTCGTAACTTCCGAAGTAAAAGGCGTAGAAGCTTCAAATTCACAACATAGGTTCACCAAGGCGAATGAAAGGTGTAGGAAAATTTTTTTTATGGCCCGCCCACTGCCACGCCCAAAAATGAAGATTCTTCGTAACTTCCGAACTAAAAGGCGTAGAAGCTTCGAATTCGCAACATAGGTTCACCAAGGCGAATGAAAGGTGTAGGAAAAAATTTTTTGTGGCCCGCCCACTTCCACGCCCACAAATAAAGACTTTTCGTAACTTCCGAAGTAAAAGGCGTAGAAGCTTCAAATTCGCAACATAGGTTCACCAAGGCGAATGAAAGGTGTACGGAAATAATTTATGTTGCCCTCCCACTGCCACGCCCACAAATAGAGAAGCAAAACATAGTGCGCTCATAATGTCGGGACGCTGGGTATTTCAAAGTCGGGCTTGACCGACTTTAGCTTTCTTACTTGTTTATATTTGTATTTGTTTTTGAATCCAAATTCTGAAAATTCCTAGTTGAACAGACAAAAAACCTAAATATAATCAAAATTAATCAAAAATAATCTTCAAAAGTAGTCGAATTACTTTTTTGATTGCTTTTGATTATTTTTGATTATTTTTCGTAATCGCAAGTAATCCTGATTCCAATTTGATTATTCGTATTCGTAATTCTTGGATTATTGGGCCAAACAGAAAAGAATCGTACTTAATCAATTACTTCAACTTTTGGATAAAAGTAATCAAATTACTAATGACTACGATTAGTAATCATTACTTCACAGCTATGTTTCTGGGAAGGTAAGTCTATTATTCAAACGAATACTGAATTTTGAAATGTCCAGTCTCAGTGCGAAGCGATTTTATTGCGATGCGGAAATAAAGTTTTACATGAAACAAACTATCCGAACAGATGGCATTTAAATTGAGAGATGATCCTCTCAAAGTAAAAATTTTTTGGACGTCAACGTCACATGCCGCGTTTTTATGACGTGAAGTGTATAAAAAGAATCTTTTTTTTTTGACCAATTGAATTTGTTTTATTAAGAATTTTTGAATTCGACTCGCTGACGTCTTTGTTGATCCGTTTTACTATTGATTCATTTAAATTAAAAAAACATATTTTTGATTTTTCTATTGAAATAAAAACAAAAACAAAAACCAAAACAAACACTAATTTTAAACATTACGTCGTAAATGAAAAAGAAAATTTTCGAAAAAATTGTTCAGACGCACGCATTTTCGCGGAATTTTGATTGTTCATGAAAATCCATTGAATTTATGTGATTTTTTCGAGAAAATTAAAAAAGCTCATTTCATATTTCTTGGACTCTGCTGGCGTTTGCAGATTTTCTTCTTTTGTTTGCTTCCAACTAATTAATTAATTGTTCCACTTTTATTCTTCACTCTTCCCTTCATCCCGCAAGGCGGTCCGTCTGACGATTATGGGTGTGACGAGCCCGTTGGCCCCTAGCTGGATCCTCACCAACAATTTGATTGGGACAATCATCTGGTAGGGTAAAATTGAACATATGGTGTTAATTTATTCAATCATGGTATAGAGGGGATCAGAAGAACCGGTCAAGATCGTTGAGAGGAATTTCAAGCAAAAGGGAATTTTTTTCTTAGGGGAGGAGTCTTTCAGCGGTTCCAAAGGTGCCGGCAAAAGAACTGTTTTATGTTAGCCTCGGACAGAAGCAGCTATGGAAAAGTCAAGGCAATCTGAGTCTTGTAAAAATAGGCCCTTTATTCCCTCCCGCCCTCTCAACAGACTGGACACCATAAACTGTTCTGCCTGATATTTGGAAGGTTTCGATGAGGCTGTGATTAACAACAGTGATGGCAAGATAATGTTGCCTGTGGATTAAAAAAAAACTTAATTTATAGGTACATTGACCCACTGAACTAAATGTTGACGGCAACACTGTTATCGACTTGTTGCAATGAAAACATGTTTTCTGCCTTTATGTTTTATGAACTCATATTCTCGAATTTGTCACGTTGAGCTCTAAAAATTTGGCCACGCATCTTTATACCAAGCAATAAAATTATGAGACTTTCCCTTCTCGATGTTTCACGAAATAAATCCCAAATTAATCCCTGTTTGAAAAATGCTCTCCAGATGTTAATTTAAAAAAAAAAAATTTCAAAAAAACTTTGGGAATTTTCTAATCTCCTCAGAAGACACAAGACAAAATTTATTTGTGAATATTTTATTGAAATTAATATTTTTCACTACAAAAAAAAAAAAACAAAAAAGATGGAAACAAATTCAGCGTGAAATTAAAGGAGGAAAATCATCAAAATCGCATTGCTATGAAAAGGAAAATTGTCGTAAAAATGTTCATTAAAATTCATTTTGCGCTTCAAACATGCCAAAGCATGAAGTGATAACATTTTCACTCGTAAATCATTTTGAAGAGAAACCGTTACATTTTTGCAAGAGATGTGGTAAGGGGAGGGTTCATACAGAATGATCATAAAACTTAAAAATGTGAAAAGTGCTCTTTTTCGCAACAACTTGAAGTGATTTAAATATGTGCGAAATTGTTTTAAATGCTTTGAATATTAATTTTGAAAGCGAATATTCTGTGGTTGTTTGTCCGAGTGCGATGGCCGGAACTCCTTGAAGTCATAATCATCATCATCATCATCATTATTGTCATTTATGGAGCTACATTTTTCGAGATCGTGGGTGATATGATTTCTTTTGCTTGTCTTGTCAACTCAGCTGTTCGTAAAGGCTAAGTTTGATTCATTAATGGGAGCTGACTTTATGAGTCGAGGGTATCATGTGGTGGTGCGTACGTGTGTAGAGCACAGAACCATTCAAAATATCTTAATAAAAGATCAGAATCACCATGTCACTGTCTGTCCGTGTGCGTGTACAATGATTTCTTACCGAACGAGCTGAGCTATTTTGAAGAAATTCATCAGTGAGAGTTAGGGTGGCATGAGTTAGAAAGAGTTTGAGAGTAGACTTGATTGGATCATTTTTAGGGGACCTGCAGGAAATGACAATAGTGATTCTATACTCTTTGACTACTGACCAGCTATACCCGCCGCAATGCTTTGCGCTATAGACATTTAACATTGAATTGTCATTGCATGTCTACATGTAGACCAAAGAAATAATGACGAGCTATAGACGTCGGTAGCTTATTATGTAGACAAAAGGAGTACTCTTTTGCTAGTCCCGACGCATAGACAAAGTCACAACGAATTACTAGTTCTATTAATAGTCTCCGCTTACGAAAGAAAAGCTTGTATTTAAGCTCAATTATGCCGCACATTTAATATGGAGACACGTTTTCGACATGGCCAGTAGAGATTAACTATACCTTTCGACAGTATCACTTTTCTAGTACTACCACTTAAAAAAGCTGTTGACTTTTGAACTAGTTCACTTGTCTATACTGACAAGAGTATAGACATGGGGCCATGTGGCGACATGCTTCCTGCAGGGTATGGTCTGATCGCAAATCTGATTTTTTAAAGGTAATTTTATGTTATCGAAGGTTCTAAGGGCCAATATTACCAAACATATTTGAAAAAAATTTTGAAAAACTCGGTGTGGGTGTGAAAAAAGCTCATTTTTGGAGCAATGTTTTTTATACATTCCGATGACATTCATGAAGGATCGCCGTCACGAAATGTCAATACAAAATTTAAGCTAAAATTATTTTCTAGTTCTATATTTAAAAACAATTTTTTTTTATAATGCTTTGGGAACATTAAAAGTTCACTTACCCAAGACGCACAACGCCAGCCTCCAAATCCATTTATGAGCCGTCATCACTTGCGATTTTCGTTGATTTTTTTCTTTTTTCAAATTTTTCTCGCACAATTTCTTTTTCCGTGTTGAATTTAAGTGTTTTTTTTTTTTTTTGTTCTTTTTGGATTTTATATGTTTTAGCGAAGGCGTTAGAAAATTTTTTTTTTTTGCACTTTCACTTTGCACTTCGGATTTCTTTAAATTTTTTTTTACTAAACTATCATTGCTGAGGGACTTGTTGAAAAGAAATTCATTTTGTGAATATTTTTTTCTATTGCAAAGCTCCGTTTTCATTCGTTTAAACGCTGAACTTCTTCTAAACTGTCAGAGCTCTATTTCGACCCACTAGCGGAAATTTATAACTTCCGTCGAAAAGAGCTTAACTCCATATTTGGCACTCGACTAATTTGTCTACGATTCTTGCGCCAAGCAATAACAATCCGAATGGGGGTAGAGCCAAAAGGAAAAAAATAATTTTTTATTTTTTGAGTATTCATTGCGTATTTAATTGATTAAGCATTTAAGAACTGTTTTTGGAATCGAATAACGGAACGATCAATTATGAAACGAATGAAAACATGAGAGGAGCGCCATTGTTATGCGCTTCATTGTGGTCTTTAGATTTCAGCAGCATTGCCGGTTGCTTGCTCAGCTTGTAACATGAGCAGACTAAAGAGCTTTGAATATTAATTAGGGATATTGAAGTAAAAAAAAAAAACTTTACATCGCCTCAGTCTAGACCCAAACACCCTGTGTTGGATTCTTTGAATTTGGTTTTTGAATATTCTTTGAACTAAGCAGCTCAATCTCCTGTTCGATAGGCTATTTATGTTGTATTCTCATGGTGTTTGGAATCTATGGGAAAAGTGGCTAAATAGAAAATAATAATACAACCCTTCATTTCAAAAGTGCTGCCACTCTTTTCGATTCTTTTGAAAGATAGTAAGAAAAACGAATCAAAGAATATAAGCTAAAATTGTCCCTCAGCACTCAGATTTCTTACATTTTATAATCATTTAAAAGTATTCAATGAAAAATTTCTACAATTCCTTTATATACAGTCAAACATCCATAACTCGAACCACCATTATCCAAGGAAATTGTTCGAGTTATAGTGACTTCCAATTAGAGAAACGAAATTGTATATAAAATGTTCGCTATTGCCTCCCGATTCCGTTCGAGTTATAGACAATTCGAGTTGTAGAAGTTCGGGATGTGGAATTTTTACTGTAATTCTTTTTCATATGGAAGAAAAAGGAACATACACACTTAATGAAAACAAGCCTAATTCGCACATGACCAATTGTAGCATACTTAAATATTACTTAGAGCTGTTCATATAATTTAGAAATTAATTAGAATAATTCACACTGGAAACGGCAGCACAGAGCATGCTGGGCGTTAATGTAAGCCCAAAGAATAATTCGCGTAAATAAAATGAGTTCACCCTTGACGGCAGATATCAGTTTATCTAGAACGTAACCCATTTAGGTAGCAAGATCGTTCTTGAAAAGCTAATTCGCCCAATACGAATTTCAGTGTCAATTACAAATTAATTGAGTGCACCTACTTCGATGCACTGACTGCCAGCCCAAGCTCAAGCCTTTCGAATAGTTTTTCCCAAATCCAAAAGAAAAAAAAAATATTTTGTTTTAAATTACTTTTCAAATTAAACCGCCAACGCACTTCGAATGCCTAAATCGGGAAATTCTCATTGAGCGTTCCGACTTGGCAGACGTTCTTTTTGGTTGCCAATTGGAAAGATACATTTTAGAGAATTTGATTAAATGTGTATTAAAAATTATTGTTTACAAATCGGTTCAATTGGCGTCAGCAATGAGAAAACCGAAAGCCATAATTTTGTTGCCACAAAGAATGTGGTTTGATTTTCTTTTTTTTTTTGGCAAGAAAATATTATGCAATTGCATTAGATGGAAATATTGAGATTATTTTTTGTCACATAATCACTGGGCCTTGACCAATTGCCATACAGAGACAGATACGTTTTCTCTATCGTTCCTTTATGCAAGTGTTATTTCAAGGTTTCGAGATTATTGTTGCCTCAGAACTCTCTTTAATCAATTACGCAAATAAGTCAGAATAGATGCATTCTATTGTTTAAATTATCAATAGAACATCAGCGAAAGGGGGTTAAAGAGTGATGCAAGCGATTGCACAAAACGATGAGCCTCATAATGAGATGGTATATTCAGCTTAAATATATTTAAAGGCGAAATAAGTTAAAGTATCTTTCAAATCACTTTAAAAATGGTCTAGAAATAAGCCTTTAAAAAAGAAGAAACTCGCCGAAGGTACTTTTACAAAGACCTTCTTTATTATGAGACATAAATAGGAATATTTCAAGTCCTTTTTTTTTTGGTTTTTCAATTGAAATTTTAATTTCCCGTTTTTGAGTTGCAGTGGTGGTTCTATAAGATTTTTGTCTGCAGAAAAATTGAAAAATATCAATAAAGTTCCATTATGTCTGAAATCGCGTATGAATTTTTTTTACTACCATTGCTTTTTTTAAACTCATTTTCCTCAAATATGTTAAAAAATTTTTGAAATTTTTTAAAACTTTCGTGTTCTTAAAACATTATTCTTTGATATGACATCAAAAATATCTTCCAAATCGTTAAATGAATGGTGTAAAATGATGCTCAAAGACGAAAAATTTAAAAATTTATGTAAGATTTTTATTTTTATGGGACTTTGAGGGTCGTAGTCTTCGACTCGGTTTAAGCCCTTCGGAAGTTTCAATTCTCGAATATATTCCTAAAGCCGTCATGCCAGTTAAGTCAAAAAATACTTTCGCTAGATTTGAAATTTAAAAAAATTTTCTTATAAAATTAATAAACTCTCCTGAACAATATCATTTAAAAGTTTAAACCTTCAAATAGTTGAAACTAGGTTGGAGACTATGAGCCTGAATGAACAAAGCTCAACCATTAGCAGTCCCCTTTCAAAAACTTATATGATTTTTAATTGTTGGCCAATTAATTGTGTATACATGTGGCAAAGCTCAGCTATAAAAATTATAAATTATAAAAGTTTTTCTAAATCAACTCAATTTGGAGATTTGTCTTACATAGCATAACTCAAGTTTGAATTGAAAAATTCACTTGGTTTTTTTAATTTGAAAGATTGGTTCTAGTCTTGGCTCTTTAATCTCTTTAATAAATCTGATGAAGATCTTTTGAATGCCTTTCATCGCAACTATTCATTGATCTAACTATCAAAAAATCGAGTCCTGTCTTTGAGAACTCAAAAGAGTAGCTAAGCCAGAAAAATTTCCCCTATCAAAATGTTTTCCAAGGGCTCTAGAACTTTTATCGCTCATCGTGCCTTACCCATTCCTTTTCAAATATTATAAAAAATCGAAATTCTTCTACCGAGGCCACCAGTTACTCTATAGTACAGTGCAGTACAGAATCAAATATGACCCTAAGAACCAATTGAATCGATCATTTCAAAAATGATTCCCTAATGGTAGATTCGTATTTTGGAACAAGAAAGAATAAACTAAAACATTCCATAGTCCTTGATTCTGAATTAAGGATAGAAAAAGTATTTAAAAACTCATTGGTTTAAGTATGACCACTAATCAAATAATATAGTGTGACTCAGTTATTAATTGATTCCTGAAAAATTCTACTCAGTGACTTATGAGGTTTTTGAAATGGTTCAATTTAAGTCTCTTCTAAAGTAGAGAAGTCGATTTATTTTAAAAGCCATCAGAATTTTTTATTATTTATTTTAGAAACTGCATCTATTTAGAAATTTAATGATTTTTTTTGCGAGAAATATAACAAGTGTTTGGACATTCATATTAGGAGGAATTTCTTAAGATCTGCTCTATACCAAAAAACGATATGGGTTTTCATTTAGAGAAGCAGGCGCAATAGGACTAAACTATTTCAAATGATTTTTAATATAAAAAGAATCAAGCCAGGTCTCAAAGGTATTGAAAAGGGGTGGCAACGACATGGCAATCCACTTTATATTTAAAATTTTCATTAATAAAACATCTTTAATAAAGGCCATTCGAAGCCCTTCCAAACAAAACACACTACTATCCACAGGGTTTCTTTTTTCTCTTCTGGCGACATTTTTTACACAATGAAGCGACGTTCCTATTTATCCCCTCCAATCAAGCCATATCCTTCTAAACTCTCACCTTAGACAAAAATTCTCTGTCAAATTCAAACAAAAAAGAAAACGAAAAAACAAAGAAAACTTTTTTGATCGCACGGCCTTGAAAAGCGTTTTCTGAAAGTATTTCAAATCATTCGAAACAATTCCAAACATCATTTCTCTTAAACGTCCAATTCATTATCATTTATATTTATTTTTTATGGATATCCACTATATTTAATTATGGATTTTATATTATTCGAAAATTCCATTCAAACATCGCATTTAATTAAACAATTTTCCGCATTCTATTTTATTTATTTTTTTTTTTTTATTATTTGTTTAATTTTTTTTATATATGTATATATTTTTTATATTTTAATATTTTATATATTTTTTTATTATTATTTTTTTTTGTTTTTTTTTTCATAAAACAATCTTGAAGGAACTTTTCGAATTAAATTTTTCGCGGTAGACAAACAAAATAAAAAAAAAAAAAATTTTCGATTGAAAATTTTTAGCGAATCGCTTTCCTTCATCGTTCATAGTTCTCATAAATTTGTTCATATGCTATTTTGAAATTGAAATTTTTTGGCGAATTTTCATATGAAAACTTACTACCTTGGCCAATTAATCACATGATTTCAAAGCAAAGACTCAATTTATTACAAGAATACACACGAATTTTCTTTTCCTCCTCGCAATGATCTTTCATCTATTTTCGTTGGGATCTTGTACTTCACGGTAATTTTCACGGTTGCTCTCCGTGCGATGGATCGCCGCAAAAATCAATGGCAAATCATAAAAAAAAAAAATTTTTTTTTTAAATAAAAAACCAAAAGAAAGGAAAAACATTCAAACCGTTCGATTGGATTTTTGCAATTGAGGCGGAAATTTACATTTCCACTTTAAGTTCTTGTGTATTTTTGCCTATTTTCCCCACTTTGTATTTTGCCCCATGTTTTTTATTTTTTTATTTTTCACTGTTTACGTAGATTTATGTGCGTGCCGAACTCGATTGTTTAGTGCAAAGCATTCACACATTAGAATTCCATTTGAATACCTTTTTCGAAAAATTTTGTTTTTTAATTTCGTATTTTTTTTTTTCTTTTAATTTTCTTTTCCCTATGAACCGAACGCGCTCGAAGCAACAAGCAAACTGAATGTCGATGCTACTTTTTGCTATTTAATTCTAATTCTTTTCGAAATAGCAAACAAAATAATATGAAAAGAGAGATCCAATCCGATCCAACACGATGCGATTCGATTCAATTCAATTCGATTCGATTTTATTCGCAGAGCGCTTTTGGCCGCCTTCTTAGCTCGACGGAAATCTATTCGCTTCGATCTTCGTGCTGCGTTTGCGGTAACTGTGACTGAACTTTTCATCGCAACATTACTGAATGAACGAGGAGCATGAGCTTTCCATTGTGAGACGCACGAACGGAAAATTCAATCGAAGGAAGAAATAAAAGAGAAAAATCTATGGAAAAAAAAATTGTTGTTTTCTTCCAATAAAAAGAGCGCAAAAGTCCCATGACTTTTAACACTCACTGTTCAAATATAGTGGGTGCTTAAGACCTATTCCATTTGGAATCGGAATTCGATTCATTTTTTTTTTTGTGGTTTCTTAGCTCAATATCTTCATGTCATCCACTTCGAATTACAATGATCCCAACCATATTGATCTAATAAAAAAATAATAAAAAAAATAATCACAAATGATTGACATTTCACTTCAACCGCAATCAATTTAAAACTGAGTTGATAAGACCAAATTTTTGATTTTCCTCCTTTTACGAATTTTAATTAATAATTTTTTAAAATTCCATAAATCTCTATTGAACTTATGCGTGAGGTATTCTATTTTTTTTTTTTTTTTTTTTTATAAATTTATTAATTTATTTTCAATAAAAAATTATATTGAAAATATTTTGTGTCGCCGCATATCATTTAAGAAGCATTTCAATTCTTACTAATTGAACGAAACGAGCCCACTGTCGCCTTTTTGGGGGCATCTGTGGCCGAGGAATGGAGAGCGCGCGAGCGAACTTTAAGAACATTTTCGAGTCTATCGATGTGGGCACAAACGACGACATTCACAATCGAGCTCGGCTATTGCATAATTGCCGGGTCTATTTTTTTTTCTCTTCGGTTTTCTTTTTGCTTTTTTTTTCTCGAAATAAAATGAAAAACCGAAACGTCGGAAAGCAATGTACAATTAGCTTTTGATATATGAATAAACAAAGCAAAAGACCACATCAAAATATACGCATTTTCCGAGTAGACCCCCCTCGCCCCAACAGAAAAATCAAACTGTTGACTTTGCGTTTTGTTTATATGTTTTCTTCACAATCAATGAACTCTACGCAGATTGGTTATGTTTATTAAAGGATTTATCTCTGGTAGTTTCCGTTTATCTCGAAAGGGAAAACATAATCCATGATATAAGATAAGATAAATTGGATCGCTTTTAGGGTCGTTCAACTTAAACAATCAATGTAAAGTCATGGGCTTATTTACAGTAGGGAAACTATGGTAAGCTTACCCCCTCTAAATATTTTCTACTCAGTATTGGGCGCAAAAGAGTTTTCCAGGAGTATCAAGAAATGAGACAAGGCCGACCGCTAAAATCATTTTTCAGAAGATAAAAGAAAACCTATGCGTACATGTGACAACATCTAGGAACATACGAAAAATTTTGCACATACATATAGAACGAAATATTTATATCTTTCCCCTCCCCAGTTGAAATTCTGGATACGCCCATGTGTGAAGTGATTTTTCCTTAAACTGAGCACACATAAAGGTCTCAGGGGAGGGGCAGACCACACCAATTTTCTGAATGTTTGTTTTCTATCGAACTAACAGATCAATGTGACCCTTTCAAGTTTCAACTAACCAAATCGATCAATTCTAAAGCCCTTAAAAGCGGTCTCCATAACAGTGCTGCCAGTATTTTGTCGCCTCTTTTACCTCGGCTATTTAAAAAAAAAAATCCCGTTTTGACTTTTTTCTATAGAAAAATGGATAAGAAAAATCCCTATTTAGTATTTGAAGTGGTTTTTGATTAAAAATTGAATCAAAAATATCTCTCAAAACACTAAAAATACCTCAATATGGCATCACTGTTCCATAATCAAACAAATTTTGATCAGAAACACCCTGTCACTCTTTTAAACCATTTAATTAAGCATGACGGAAATGAATAAAAAAAAACACCCTAATACACCCGGCACCTCTTCATAAGTTTCATAATACAGTCGAGTCTGCATAGTGGAGTCCCAGGATATTGGTGTGAACGCCATTTCACCAACCTATTGGTACATGACCCAAAAAAGTAGGGAAATTTAACTATGGACTAGATCTTAATCATCGTTCAAGTAAAACCATTCTTCTTCTTTCTTAGCATGACAGTCCGGGGTGGACCACTTCCTTCCAGAATTCTCTACCTCTTGCCACTTTATGCCAGTTCCGTACTCCGAGCTTCCTTAAATCGTTGCAAACTGTTTCAATAAATCTCTTTTTAAGGCGCCCTTGCCTTTGGGTTCCAATAAGATTTCTGCTACAGGCCTGTTTTGCTGCTGTTTCTTGAGGCATTAATTCTACATGTCCAAGCCACCTTATTCGATGGGACTTGACGCTTTTAACGACGTTGCTAACTTCTATAATTGTATTCAGTTCATCGTTATGACGTGTTCGGAACCCTACATCGGACATCACGATCCAAATCGGTTAAACTACAGATCTTTGGGGAAATTTTCCTAAAAACAATTTGTTTAACCAAAAAACTATTGATCGTCGGCCTCCGTGGCGCAGTTGATTGAGATGCCAAATTCCAATTCAAGATGCTCTGGGGTTAACTCCCGCTCGGACGTGGATGTTAATTGTGTCGTTTTTTTCCGTTTCTGTTCTTCTTTGTTTTCCGATTATTCGTGGTATCACAAAGGACCCATGTGAGGCCTGAGTGTGTCACCTCGCTTGGTGGCAGCCACACCAATCAACCAACGATTCAAATCATTGATCGTTTCGATCAAAATATTGGAAGCCCGAAACGAGCCGATTCGAAATTATACACAAAAATTAACTTAAGCACAGCCAACCTTAACCCGCCCCAAAGAAAATATTTGCAGTAATAAAAATTTCTTTGTAATAAATCATCAAGACAAAATGACAAATGCCACTTTTTGCAATTACAATCAATTAAATGAAAGATATATTCGATTATGAGCTTCACAAAAACTAAACGCTTCAAACAACGCTCTTACATACATACATATGTATGTATCATACTCTTACTATGATCAAGAATCGACACGCTATTTTGGCGGCTAGCAGCGCTTTGATTTTAAAGCGAATTCATTGCTTTGAGTGAATGAAACGAAAAGCCGCCATAAATATTCATTGGGAAGCAATACAGTCCAGTGCACCATGCAGTCTCGTTCTCATTCTCGTCGGTTGGCATCGGAAAAATAATTTCCTAGCGGGAACGAAATGAATTTTCGATTGGATTAATCAAGTCAATAGGTCATAAAATCGCTTGATCTCATATCTCGAATTTACTTTTTAAAATTCGGAGCACAATTTTTTTTTTTTTTTTTACTTGGGAGTGGTTCTCTATGGTCTTCTCTATTTATTTCATTTTAAAATTAATTCTAATTTAATTCAATTAAAGAAATCGTGATGTGTTAAAGATCGAAAAATAAATTATTTAGAAAATAGGTACATATTAAATAAAGGTTTATGTAAGAAATTATCGTAAACTTCTTTTTTGGATGTTGGTTTCGAATGTTTAAACTTATTTCTACAGAGCAACAAAAAATTCATGACAGATATTGAGCAATCATTCGATACAAGAGACTCAGATAAAATTCCTTGATGTTCATATTTATAGGTATAAATTATATCTTTCGAAGTAATGAATGCGAAACTTCCATATTTAAGAATTGATCCAAACAGACTCGTGATGTCTTTTCGAGAAACACTTTTTTGGCAGAGTTTGAAAGACTTTCTCTTATGGCTTAATTTTCCAGTAATCAGAAATGTTTTTCTAATAAAATTATTTTACTAGTAAGGCGAGGAAAGACGGCCTCCGTGGCGCAGTTGGTTGAGATGCCAACTTGCAATGCGAGAGGCTCTGAGTTCAACTCCCAGCTCGATGTTAATTGTGTCGTTTTTTCTGTTTCTGTTCTTCTTGGTTTTCCAGATTCTCTTGGTATCACAAAGGGCCCATGTGAAGCCTGAAGCGTGCCACCTTTCATGGTGGCAGCCACACTTAGGCCGCAATTATAGTGGAAGCAAAGCTGAAGCTAAAGCGTAAGCTGTCATGTTGCGAAAATACAACAAACACATGACAGCTTACGCTTCAGCTTTAGCTTTGCTTCCACTATAATTGCGGCCTTATGTAACCTAACCTAACTTAACCTAAGACGGGGAACACTGACAGCAGTCTAATATACATATAACGAACTATTTTGTGTTGCTCCGAGAAGAACTACATATTATGTGCTTTTAAATGAAAATACTTACAGGAAGCTAGGCTTATTCCAAAGCATATTACGCAGGAAAGAGATTACTTTCAGGCTCAATTGGAGAATTTGGTCAGTCATGAAAAAGTAATGCTGCGAAGTGTTCAGAGAGTTCTTGGAAAGCACTTTGTGAAAAGAGTGTCTCTCAAAGTTTAACGTAAAAATTTAGCAACAATGAGTCAATTCAAACACTGGCCAAATTTTCTCACAATTTGGTTTTAGTCAACTATTTTACACTGGCACTGGCACTGATTCTAATCATTCAAGTAGTAAAGGAAATAGAAATGACTGCTTTCGACCGCGAGAACTCAAAACTATCACTGATCAACCGAAATTGTTGAGAGCGACTTTAAAAGTTTCTGTGCGAGCGTAACCTTTTCGCATAACAACAAAGGTTTCTCTCACAACAAAGGAGAAGAATCAAAGTCCGAAAAATATTAATCGCACGCAACGAGCGCAGGTACACAGTTTTCGTTTATTTCGGTCCTGTGTGGTTGTTGTTGCGTTTTACTAAATTCAAATGCACTGCACTACACTTTGGTTTGTAGCGTGATTCTGTTTTTGTTTTTTTTTCTTTCTTTTTTCAAAGTGCGCTTTGAAGCTGTGTTTGTCTGACTGTGTCTTAAGTGACCTATTCACATTCGAGCATGCTCGTGCGAGCGGCTCGGCTCGATGCAATGCTCGATCGTAAGTGGTGATGCTGGCGAGCCAATTCATTAACCAACATCACCTCATACGATCGAGCATTGCATCGAGCCGAGCCGCTCGAACGAGCATGCTCGAATGTGGATTAACCACTTTACTGCTTGTTTTATTTTTTTTTAATGATTTAATTTATTGAATAATAAATTTTATTGGTATGCAATTAGAACAGTAAAGGACGATAGAGTAAGAAGAAGTTTACTCTCAAGAAAAGTAAATTTGTTACCCGGGAATATTCAGAATCGGAATGTATATGTGATATACTTAGGTTTTAAATTCTTTGTTTTATTCTTAGCAATTTGTATCCCCACATATGAAAGATGCCTCACTCGAAATCATTTTCCATTTGAGAGGATACTCTTTTGTTAGACCGACCTTCGCTAAGTCTTCTACAAGAACTGCTCTAACATGAATACACTTTAAACTGTTGTGACTGTGGTGGACATTTTATTCCTTACCTCAATTTACTGAAGGGGTTGGGCTTCTTTATTTTTCTTTATAGGGAAATACTCATGTTATCAAATTGACCTTCCTCATAAATCCGCCAAGTAAATTCTTGCTCAATCGTTGCAATCTGAAAAGGTTTAAATTTCATCAGATTTCGTTAAAAAATAATTTTTTTTTTTTTATTTATAATACTTTTTATTCCATTTTTTAATAGTTTTCTGTTATTATTTATACATTTTCTTCCATTTTCTTCACCTTCTTTACCCATCATTATGATAATGTGTATGCTCAGAATTACGATAAAATGAAGCAACATTTCGCAATTCTCTTCTGGCTTCGACTCTTGATTCATCAATGCAGAGCTCGGCCATTGTTTTGCTATTTTAAAAATACAACATAGTTGCAACATTTCTGCAATTTCCGAACAATCACAAATTCTTCTGCAAATATTCATATGTATATTGAATAAGAATATTACATATACGTTTAAGTATATATATTTATAAATTTATAAATTGATATATACGAATAGTCGAAAGCATAGAATTAATTTACAGTTAAGAATATAGAATTCAGTTAAGGAAGATATATATATAATTTTAATTTTTTTTTTTTTTTTAATTAAAATCTAAAGGAAGCTTGTAATAAAAAATACTTGATGAAAATATTTTGATTGAAAATTGAAATAATAAAAGGCAAAATATTATAGTAAAATATTTAAATATTTAATAACACATAACATTTACAGCAACAACAAAATTTTGCAAAATAATTTCTTTTCATACAAAAAAAAAAAAAAAAAAAAAATTAATAAAATTCAAAGCTTTAAAAGAAGATATCTAAGAGTACGCGTTAAACTGAAATTTATTTAGCTACAAGGCAATCGTTTAGTTCTACAGCAATTTAAGCTTAAGAAAAAATTTTATCTTATATGAAACTTGTCCATCTTCTTATAAACGCGCTTTCCATTCCAATCTCATATAAAGTTACGATTTCGATTTCAATTTAAGTTTAATTTAATTTTTTTTTAAATTTAATTTAATTTTTTTTTTAATTTAATTTAGTTGTTTTTTAGTTCGAGTTTGAGAGAAAACATAAAAATTTGCATTGGGCCTTATTTCGTGCTGAATAAATATCGTTTATCAACATTGCTTATCAACATTTTCCTATGTTGGCATTATGTCCCTGCTGCTGCTGCTGCTGCATTTTTGAGCTAAATTATTTAATGCTTTTGCTTTATATGAAGACTTTTTTTTTAGTTTCCTGACTGCGAGGGCTATTTACAATGCTTTTTCATACAATATTTTTGCTGTTTTATATTATTTTATTTTTTTGCCGCAACTCTCTCTGTGTCTTTCTCCCAGCAGGCAGTTGCCTTTGGCTCTAAAGATGGGTTTTTCGGGCTACATTTTCGTTTTTGCTTTTGTTTTGCAAAATTTATTCTTTTCAAATGTTTACAGTAAGGAAATATATGCTTAAATATAGCTCTACAGATTATCTTCTTTATATTTTTCTAAAAAAAAAGCATACTTTTTTCTTCGTTTTTGTTGAAATATACATATAAATTACAAAATAGCATGACTGTATTATTATCGATTAGTACACATCTACATCAGTTGCTTTTAAATGATATTTTCTAGCACAAGCAAAAGACTTTTTTTTAAAAAAAAAAAGAAAAAAATTATTAAAAAATACTAGAGGCATTTTTATGCTAAAATATCACTTTTGGGATACGATACGAAATACACACGCGCACACTCTTCTCTTAGCATATTATTGTATATAATGTGAATACAATGGCTTTCACTTCTTATGCGCTCATTTCATTTCTTTTCATCGATTTGATTGTTGATCAAGTTCCATTCCCTCTCTCTCTCTCTCTCGCCTTCTCTTCAACGTCCTTTCGATGAGTCCTTTCGAAAATATCAATTTCCATCAGTTCCATTATCCAGAGTATTTTAACTTTATCGCACTTTGGGAGTGGGAGTCCTGAAAAGATGAATTTTAAAAATAAAATTCTTCTACAAAATTCAATGCTCTAAGCATGCTCACCTTGGCGATTGGACACGTCGCTTTGGTGTGTTTGGTGCTGTCACCGCTGCACGACTATTCGGTGTACGTGTACGCGTTGCACTGGTGGGAGTTGTTGCCGTTGGAACTCCGGTTGGTGACGGTGTCGTTGCATTTGCTGACACTGGTCGACCCGATGTTATTGATGCGATACTATAGCGTTTCGGTGGCACAATCCGACTCGGCGAACGAATTCCCGATTTTTTCGCACAATCTTCTTGTGGATTGATTCTGGTAATTATTTTTGGAGAAACGCAACATATTTTACTTTCTTTAGTCTTTTGAGGTATGTTGGGTTCACTTTTAGATATCATTGGTCTTCTACATGGAGGGTTGGTTCCAAAAGAAATTTTTTTTTTTTTTTTTTTTTGAGGTAACATGCAAAATGAAAATGTTGACGAACACCAACGAAAAAGGTTGATTTCCATAGAAAACACAAAATAAAATAAAAACGAAGAATACATATTAGAAAAACCAAGTAAGGGTGTTATAGTCAGGCGAGCCTGACAATAAAATACCCGACACAGACGCACATGTTTAAATAATTTTTATATCGCGCCCCATATACCGACTTTTGTTCAATATCTTTATGACAACCGCCCGCCTGTCACGCCCACTTTTCCAATTTTTTTTTTTTTAATTCTACTCGGAGGCTTAAATATACGCTCAAATACCAAGTTTCATTCAAATATTTCGAAAAAGTCCGATTTTGGGGCTGTTTTGGGTTTTGGTTACAGACCCTACTACTGGAGGTACCCTTAATAAGGGACCGATCAAGGAAATTTTTTAGGGTGGGGTTTGTGGCTACAAAGGAAGCATAAGTGCCAACTTTCGTTCAAGTACCATTTGAACCATTTCGGGTGAAGGAGACAATTTTCGAAAAACGCTCTTCTGCCACGCCCACTTTTCCAATTTTTAGGAATCACATGACTTGCCTTTAAACATGTTCAAATATCAAATTTCATCAAAATATCTTGAAAAACTCCGGTTTAGAGCAGTTTTTGTGATTTTCGTAACAGACCCTAGTACTGGAGGTACCCCTAAAAATGGTCCAACGGGTCCAACTTTTTCTTACTCATGTCTCCGTGAGCACGAATACCAAACTTGATGAAGATAGCTCAACTCCTTCGATAAGAAAACTGTATACATACGGACAGACAGACAGACGGACATGGATATATTTTGTATGGTCTATCCCGGCTGGTCCTGGGTGCTACACACAACCACACAAACGCAATATATGTACCCTCGACACAAAGTGTGTCGGGTATAAAAATATAAAGAGACAAAGAAATAAAAATAAATTCCATTAAATAATATGAATTACCTTCCCGCTGGATAGCTAACTGGACGTGGTATACGTGATTTGAGTGCAGATGTCGCCGAAGTGGGTGTCGAGCCGCCGCTCTTTGTCTCCTGTGCATTGGCAAGCTCTTTCAGCATATTGGAGTCTTTGCTCATCAGTTCCCATTGGATTTGCAATCGTTTAAAGCGATTGCTTTCGATTTTACGTTGTTCCTTATCATCGATCGCCGTGGTGAGTTTTCGTGTTGCATACTGATCAACTTGAGCGCAGCGACGTTGCGTCGTTGTATTCGCATTGGAACTTTTAGGCGTTGAAATTATCGGAGAATTCGGTGGCGTCGAGAAACGTTGATGACGTTTCTCCAGCTGAGTAATATGATGATTTTGGATTTGTTGTTGGTTTTCATCGATTTCACCACTACCACCATCACCAGCAGCGCCACCATCGTTGAATGAGACCTTCTTCTGTTGGCTGAGTGCTCGACTGACTTCTTTCTTAAGTGCTGCTGGATCGTATTCGATGCGATCTTCGGAAGACTCCAATATTGCGGCAATTTCAGCATAATGCTTTAGCTCTGAACGTGGTAATGATGATAAGAAATTCTCGGCCCGCACCCTGGCATCCATTTCTTTACGTGAAAGACGTTCTTTGCGTGGTTTTGGTGTTACATACAAATCAGTTTCCTCCTCGAAGACATCATATAATTGTTCTTCGGACGAACCGATTCCATGTTGATTCGGTGGCTCTTGCAAGCTGCGACGTTTCTCTAATTTGGTTAATTTGCCATTCGTTTCCTCTTCGATCATGGAATTGCGTTTGGTTCGTGCCGTAACCGATGAGGATTTCCGCAATATTCCACGTGGTCTCGGCTGTGGTGCAATCTTATTCGATGGACTCATTTCGACGCCCGAATCCATTCTCTGCTGATCGTACTGATAGACGTACATTTGTTTGAGATCAACAGCTGTAGCAGCAGCAGCAGCAGCTGTGGCAGCACCACCACTTTCCGTTTGTGATTCATCGGTAAGCAATGTTGATGACCCACGATAGCCGGAACTTGGCTGTTGACTAGAACCTGAACTTGAATTCGTTTCCTCGGTCTGCGTTTGGTGTTGTTGTTGTTGTTGTTGCTGTATGAATTGCGCACAGTCGCATAGGTTTGGCCTACTTCGACGTATGGGCGGCGACATACAGAACAGCGGACGTTGTGACGCATCGTTGCCCATTTGACGCAACACCGAGCTAACTTGTGGAATGTGTCTTAGACGCTTTCGGTATTCGATCGGTAGCAATGTTGCTAGCGATTCCCAGTCCTCTACATGCTTGTAATCCATAGTCTTAAGTAACTCATCGTCGTCAGGATTGACACTGAAACGTTTCTTTAATGCAGCCAGCGAAACGTTGGAAGAACTATTACCAACAGCCATTTTATAGTTGAACGGTGAGAAAATCACATCTGTCGACGAGGCATGAGTCTTGACGAAACCCAAATCGGGCAGAGCATAGTTCGGGTATATAACATAAATAGGTGCATGCTCCTCGCCGGTAAGATTATTCAGTTTCGATAGAAACGATGGCGGAACGCAACGATAGCGATCGTTAAGACTGCTGCGTGTACTTAGGGAGCCGCCGCCACCACCAACATCACCACCACAGGATGTTTGTATTGATCGGGTTACCATATCGGTGCTTGAACCATGATGTTGATGTTGCTGTTTGCTGCTGCTGCTGCTGCTCCTGATGCTGCTGTCTGGTCGAACCGAATTGTCGTAACTTTTTCTCCGTGCTGCTATAACTTTCGGCTGACGATAGATAGACCTGTGTTATCTGCTCGGAATTACTTCGACTGCCTTCGGATGATTGTATGCTGCATGCCGATTCAATTGCCAGCTGACATAATTGTGGATGCCGCAGCGGAATACTGCGTCGTCGATGAGCAGGTGAGTTATTTATTTGCATTGGTTGCCCGCCAGCTGAACGCTTTATCGTCTTATATTCTCCGTTATCTTCGATTTCAGCTAATTTTTCATCCATATGAAATGCTGAATCATCGTCTTTTCGCCTAAGCTCTAAATGATCGATTTCTTCTTCATGGCGACTCAATGCCGAACCTTTGCCCGAATCGTTCATACTCTTCTTGCGGAGACGTTGTTCCAACGATGAGCTGCTACTCGAGCCGGCAGCATCACTTGATGGCCAACAACCGGATGAGACATCCATGCAGGTGTGCGCGCTGGCAGCTGCTTCTTCACTCGATGAATTGTTGCTCTTTTGTTTGATGAAAAGTTTGACTAGATTGAAAGCCGGTGGATTCGATGAATTTCCGGACGATGCGGATCCTGAGATATGCGAAGTTTTATGCTGCTGATGTTGTTGTTGTTGTTGTTGCTGCTGCTGTTGCAATGTGGTTGTATTTGTCGATGCGGAATTATGACTTTGATTGCTCGATGAATGCGAACAGCAGCAACGATGTTTATGTCGTTGTTGTGTGGCGATCTGCTTCATTTGGAGTTTCTCCTCACCGGAACGTTCGGATATTGAAGCACTATTCGAGTTAGTCGATGATATGGGCATCTGGCACATGGGGAGTAAATTACGCGATTTGCAGCAATCCATTATGGTGGAAATACTAAGGGCATGTGATACATTAAGCGGTTGGTCCTCCTCTGGGGCGAATTCATATGTTGGTGCGCTTGGGATCGGGGTGGCCTTTTCATGTTCCTCACTGTCGACGAGATTCGGTAGACTATTACTCTTTCGCACCAAACAATTTGGTGCATGACAGTAGGTTTGTGGAATCGCATCGGAAGTGTTGTTGTTGCCGGAGGGATATCTGAGTTGGAGAATAGAGAACATCGATTATTTACTGACTTTTGCGTAAGAAAAAATTTCAAAAAAAAAAACACACATCGAAAATAATTGATTGAATGTGCGAAAATAATTTTTTTTTTTAAATTTTAATACAACTTTAAAAAAATATATTATAACAACAATGATAAAAAAAAGTGAGGTGAAAGTGAAGCGTTATGGTGTTGTAACGAGGCATAACCCAGGCTATGATGAAAGGGAGGTTAATTTTGTTCAGTTCAAAATTAAAGAAGCTTATGGCTCGATTTTCAAGTTGATTCGGTATTAAAATGGGAAGCATGGCCCCATCGTCATCCCGTCAAACACGCCCTTGTGTTCCCTGTACTGTTCTTTGTCGTCTATCTCGAGTTATGAAATTAACTACCAAATATTATACCTACAGTCGAACAATCGAATTTCTCGGATTATAGAGTAATACCCAGGACCCTCTATAGTCTGGAATTTTGTACAAAATAGTACCTTGTAATCTGACAAATTATAGATCCTATGAAAAAATTTTATATGTTGTACTCTGAACACTGTACTCTGTGACACCCTCTGAATAATATTCATCTCGGATTCCAGAGGGTCAATGTGCAGGTCTCAGCACTACCAACGCCCTGGGTGAGATTTCTTTGCGCCCCCTAACTGTAGTTTAGGGAATCCGGCACCTCGGGCGATTGTCCCAACCGTGCCCTACCCCAACGCCGCTACAGCGGGAGGAATCGGATTAGCCAGGGGCCGGATTAACAGGGAAGCACTGTATTAGAATTGGTTAGCTGGTACCGGAAAATAGGGTTTAAAAACACCAGAGTATCGAGCATGCACAGATATGATCACCGATACCAGAAGGAATTTATTCAGCTATGTGTGTTTCCGTCTGTCTCCATACAATTTTTGTATGGGTAGAGTTGAAAAATCTTAATGAAACTCGGTTCAAATATTACCGGAAAAGTGAGAAATAACTACTTTCAAAATGGGGTCAATTGAATCATTTTTAAGGGTAGTCAACCACTGTATTAGGGTCTGTTATAAAAATAACATAAACTGCTCTAAAAACTCAATTTTTTTAAAGAAATTAAGATGAAATTTAAAGTTCGTCTTTTTCAGACCTTCAATCAACTTTCAAAAAATTTTGAAAAGTGGGCGTGGCCAAAGAATGTTTTATTGAAAATTCTCTGCAACACCAAAAATTGAATTGGGAATCGAACAGACAGATTTCTACTGGAGTCATAAGAGTCTCATTCTTAACAAAAACTGATTCAATTGGACAATTTGAAAGGGTACCTCTTGTGCTAGGGTCTGCTATAAAATCACAAAAACTGCTCTAAATGGGTGCATTCAGCAGACTCAAATGTTGTGCAGCTTTTGAATTTAATTTGGCTAAAAGGTGCGCAGCATGTTGACTAAGCGGACTACACATTTGGAAATAGAACCCGCGCAGTCAACATGCTGCGCACCTTTTAGCCAAATTTTACTCAAAAGTTGCACAACATTTGAGTCTGCTGAATGCACCCAATGTGAATTTTCGAGATTTTTTCATGAAATTTGAAATTTCTTCAAAAACTATTGAAACAATCTATACCTGTTGGTCAATGTAAAGTCCGTCTGACTATAACACCCGTACTTGTTCCGGAATAAATTAGATTTTTTAACGAAATCAAAAGGATTTTTAGTGCGTTTGGCTGTTGGAGCGACAAAAGATCGCTCTCAATATATACATATATTTTTTTCAGTGCTTTAAAAATGGTCATAAAAATTGAATGCTGCCTGCGCTTATTTCATTTGATTATTATGCATCGGCTTGATGAAACTCAATTGGATTCAATTGAAATGACCCCATAAGAGCTGCAAACACACAAGACCACTTTCGTTTCGTTTTACAAAAAAAAAAAGGAAAAAAATATATTAAAAAAAAAACTGAGAAACAAATTGAATGACCCATTGAAGATACAATCAGTGAGGAGTGAGTAGTAAGTAGCCAGTCCTCCTCCGTTCGGTTACGAAGACCACTTTCGATATCTTACCTTTGCAATTGTGTTGTGCTATTTTTCTGCGATTTATTATTTGGTGTAAATGCTTGCTCTGAGCGTGACATCGAGACTTCCAAGGCTTTACGTTTGACAATATCATCAAGATTACTATGCAAATTTATGAAGTTCTGTTTATTCTTCATGGATATCTCATAGGGTTCTAAAGACAAAGACAGCGAAGAAAAAAACAAAACTATGAATTATGATGAATCGAAATATTTAAACGAAAATAGCTCACCGTAAAAGCTCTCGTCCGAATACAGAACGCTCCCCTCGAATGCGATTGTGTAGTTTTCTTTGTTCGCTTTGCATGTGAGTATTATATCGCCGTCATCTGGATAGGCGTCCATATCCAGCGAGTCCACCGAAATGTGCGATTCTTTAACGGGCGAGAATAGCAGTTCCGACTTGCATATGGAATTGTCAATTAGCTCATTGGTCGAGGTCGTTGATGTTTGCGATACATTGTGTCCATGTTGCTGAGATGCCATTTGATACATAATCTGATGTTGTTGTTGTTGATGATGATGATTGTTGGTGTTGTTGTAGCTGCTGATGTTGAC
Organism: Chlorops oryzae; assembly: GCA_020466095.1. NCBI lineage: Eukaryota > Metazoa > Arthropoda > Insecta > Diptera > Chloropidae > Chlorops > Chlorops oryzae. The sequence continues at coordinate 18,002,897 of CM035807.1, read as the reverse complement.
ATTGTTGATAGTGCTGCTTGTTGTTGTTGTTGTTGCAACAATAATGATTGTTGTAGGCGATTATTTTCACTGCCGAGACTCTTGCAATACGATGGCAAGTGCGAGAGTAACGAATGAATATCCTCGGCACGAAAACTTTCCATATCGACTTCGGCGAGATTGGCATCGAGATTTTTAGCAAGATCTTCATAGTAAATAAGATCGCCAAGTCCATTGTACGATGCCGAGAGCGATGAGAGTACACTGCGCTGCATGCCGCCGCAACCATCTCGATAGCCATAGTCGAGAAACCACTGATAATCGGAATTGTCATGAGTAAAATCATGTGAAGAGGCAATCGAGCAATTTAAATTATTGCCAAATGAACAGAAGCCACCACCACCATTACTAACAACGACATTATTAGCACCACCACCGAGAACACCACCTACCGAATTCTGTTGTTGCTGCAGCAAATTGCTATCGAGGGACATGATACCGATGCCGCCGCCGCCGCCGCCAGCCGCCACCGCCTCTGGAGCCCGGCGTTGTTGCATTGCTGTTGTAATCGGATTCGGGTGTTGCTGCAGCAGCTGCCATTTTATTCTTTTCTATTTCGGCAGCGTTCAATAAATAGTTATTGTTAAAATTGCTGCCGTCCGTATCGCTAATTAGAAGATTATCATCAAAAAAGAATCCGCTGCTATTCGCTGTCACTTGCTCATTCAAAATGATGCTACGCAATGCGCTGTTGTAACGATCCAAATTGTTGAGTACAATTGCAACATTCTGCTTTAGGCTCTCCTCGCTCAGTTCATCCTCATCGACGGGATGTTTCGAGCTCAATAGTTGTTGTTTCTGTTGCTGTAAATTCTGCTGCTGCAAGAGCAAATCATTCAAATACTTTTGATATTGTGCATGCGTCAGGAATGGCAAGCGACTGTTGCCACGCAAATGCTGTTGTAATTGATGATACTGACGCTGCTGCTGATTTGCCGTGGTGGCGGTCGTTGTTGCTGCCGTCGATTTCGTAACCGAATGCTTTTGTTGTTGTTGTTGTTGTTGTGTGTTGGTTTTCGCCTCCACCGTAGTAGGCGGCGTTGGTGTATGGTGTATTATTTGGACTATTCGATGGATTGCGATAATGTTGCGGGGAATGTGTTGCCGATGAATTAGTAGGTGAAGAAGATGTTGTTACGACAGATGCATTTGTTGTTGTTCTTGTTATTATGTTATTTGCAGTCGAGTCGAATGGTAGTTTTTGTTGATTATTCTTATTATTATGCTTATGATGGTTATTTTGATGGATTTCTTTGTCGTTAGCATAGATTAATTCTTTCGCATAATGTGAGGGAGAGGTTTGTGCATGAAAATGATGGCGAGGTGAATTTTGAAGCGGTTGTGATAGATGCGATTTATTATTAATATCGTGGACTGTTGGAAACTCTGTCATGCCACGTCGGGATTTATGTCCTAGAAATGAGAGAGAGAGAGAGAAAGAGAAAAATTAGTATTTATAAGAGAATATTTAGAACATAAATTGGTTCAAAGATCAAGACGATTTAGTTTTTATCCAGTTTTCCACCTTTTCATTTCAAGATAAGAATATTTCATAGTTTCGATGGATAAGAATTGAGTAGAAATGCTGCGGAGAAGGTTTTTAGATACATGGAATTTCCAAAAGCGTCAATTTTTGAAGCTATTGATTCTTGTTTCATTCCGAATTATCAAATATTTTTAATGTACCTAAAGAATATCACAGCCGGGCTGGAAATTTTAACTAGATATTGCAAGGGCCCGGGCTAGATTTGCCTAATTTTTATCAAGCGCCTACCCAGTAAAGTCTAGCCAGGCCCTTGCTAAGTTGTTGATGCTTTGGTTAGAATGGGCCTAGAACTAGTAAAATCTAGTGAGGTACTGTCTAAGTCTGGGTCCTAAAGAAGGCCACTTAAGAGGCGTCAGTAACTAGGCCCACGATGACGCCAGGATAGAATTTTCTATCCGGACTTTACCTAGAGAAAATTACATAGGCCCTGTCTAGATTATTCACGCCATCGCCAAAATAGGGACGATTCTACCCAGCGACAAAGTGGGCCGAGATAAGCCAAGATTTGTTAGTCCAGGGCCTTTCCAAGATTTATCTATATTGTTGGAAATCTAGCTAGGCCCAAGCTAATCACCAGACTTCTCTAGGCAATTTTCCAGCCGGGAAGCTAGAAAGAAACTTTTTGAAACAAATTCACTAAGGGGTCATTCCATCATTTCGGGTGTTCCATTTGTTCGATCAAAGTATAAATTTGTATGTCTTTTAAAAGAATTAAAAGAATTTCACCCGGTGAAACACACTTTTCGAATTGTAAAATCGTTGTCCTTTATGCCAAACTGTTCTAAAAATTAAAAATTTAGATAAAACAACTAGAATCGAAGAGAATAATGGCGCTTTAATGGCTAAAATATTCTTTTAAGAAACATACAAATTTATACTTTGATCTGAACACCCGAAACGATAGAATGACCCTAATATGCTTTCCAGACCTACAACGAAATCTCGGGATTTCAGAACAAAATTTAAATCTCCTGGATTTCAAATGTTCAAATTTGTTCTAAAATTCTCTGAAATCTCGAGATTTCGTTGTACGTCTGGAAAGCATCTTAGGACATATTAAACGGCGAGTCACAAGAAATGCATTGTAGTTCCATCAAGATTGATAATTCATTGACTCAAAATAACAGGTAAACAAAGACTTTCAATGGAGTGGAAAAAAGTCGTTATGCCGAACTTTTTCGATCGAGAAAATTTGTTTCTAAAAATCGAGAACATTGTCTCAATAAAATTTTATAGCTAAAAGGTCATAAATATCGAAACAACATCGGAATTGAAAGCGAAAGTCATTTTTTGCCTTCCCACGTGATCAGAAGTAATACCAATTTTCAAAAGTTGCCATTATTTATGGCCATTACTGTGCAACATTTATAACTCAAGTACGAACCTGTTATGTACTGTACTGTGCAATTAAAGAAAGAAAATTTTGAATAAAATCACGAAAGGGAAATAATGCAGCCGCATGTTTGCTGGAGAGAAAAAGAAAAAAATTATAACAATAATTTCTCTTAACAACTTAAAAACATGCAAAGCTGCATTCCGGCAAGACAAAGTTTTGTAATCCAATCGATGGCGGTGGCATTGCATGCTCGAAATGTCTTAAAGGAGCAAATTAAAATTAACATTAAGAAAAAATAAATAAGAAAATTTTATTCCCAAAGGGATTTCGAGAAAGAAATATTTCCGTCAACTATAAAATTTAATATTTTAATGCACTTGTTTTATGTCCAACCGAAGGCGACATGTGTCCCGAATGCTCCTGCAACAATACTGCAACAACGCATTTCCCGCCCCCTTATGATTAACTTAACAGAAGTGTAAACGGTCGGTTGCTTCCCCCTAACAAAAAAAAAAAAAAAAAAAGAAAGGAAATATTTAATCTTTTCCCTACAATAAGATCATTTAGTGACTATAAAACGTCTTGTTATTGGTTTTTGGGGTGGATTGTCGCTCTTTCAAGAAATATGATTTTCGTGCTGAGCCGAGACAATTCCATTTTAGAGCGTCGTCGTACACATCGAACACGAACTATTAATACGTTTTATAATTAACTCGCTTCATTGACAAAATGTATGTATTAATCTTCTTTGAATGGTGTGTTCAAATGTATGTATGTTTGTATATGAGTCGTGCACGCATAGCAGCTACGAAAAATATGGACAAGTGCAATGTTGCCGTCGCCCTCATCGCTTTCGGAGCGTCTTGAGAGAATATGTTGCAGATGCATATGTACAATGCAACATTGTATGTGTTTCATTTCAACTTGTATGATTTTGAAGCTGAGAATAAAATTTTTCTGAACATCACATCACACATATTTATTTCATTTATTATTTTAGCTGTGAAATTTTTCGTTTTCTTTATCGTCGCTTCGTTGACAAGCGTTTATTAAAAAAAAAAAAAAAAAAAGAAGGGGGAGAAGAAACGACTGTTTTCGAACTATCGCTTTGATGTGTATGCAGCACAACAGCCTATGGGGAATATGGTGCATTTATTTTGATGTGGATTAAGTAAGAAGAAAATATTTTTTTTAATGTTAATCATAAAATAAATCATGTCAACATAAACAGCCTTCAAACTCTCGATAAAGGTTTTTCGTTATAATTTATTTTTATTTTTGAAATTATTTTTATCATTAATGAAAGAACATCTTCATGAGATTGGGGAATGTCTCTTTAAGAAAATTTCAGTGGAACGTTTTAATGTAAAATTTTAATTATCGTAGAACTATTTTCTCATTAATTAAAATTGTTTGTGCACTTGCTTTTGAAGGCGTCGGCTAGGCAAGCGATTCAAGGTCTCTTCATTTTTGAAGAATTTCACTACAATGCGATGAGCCATCCATAGCTATTCGAACTGAGTTCCGGTTTATATTTAAAAACAAAAATGTTTCGACAACAATTTGGTGAAGAAAAAGACTCAAATGCTAGTGAAAAAGGGGTTAATTTTTTGTCCTTGTCGGCAAAAGTTTGGGTCTCTCTTTGTTGCTAATGTAGAGAAACGAATACATATTCAATGATTGTGATCTGAATTTTTTAGCAATAATCAACTGCAAATCTACAACTGTTTGTTTTCGTTCGAAACAATCCCATTTCAGTAAAGAAAACTCAATCTCAACATTTAATAAAATAAAAAATGTTCTTTAAAGTCTTTGTGTTCTAAACCGGTCATAATCTTCTAGGTTCCCATGCGCTCAAGCTGAATCTAGAAGACTCGGATGCGTGCAGAAGAACCCCAGGCGCGAGAAATCGTCGAGTATATCTTCTGTCATTGCCCGGCTTTTGCTAGGACGAGACTACAACTGTTCGGAACCATGGCTTGTGTACTCTAACTGTATGATGGAGCACAACCTGTCTAATCCTCTAAGCTTCGTGAAGAGGGCTGGAATATTTCGGTAATCATGCGTCTTCAAACCTTACTCAACGGTATCCCAGTTAAGGATCACACTGATATAAAACCTTTGGTTCTATGCTTGGTCTCACTGACGAACCAGATTTATGCAACTAATCTAATCTAATCTAATCTAATCTAATCTAATCTAATCTAATCTAATCTAATCTAATCTAATCTAATCTAATCTATCTAATCTAATCTAATCTAATCTAATCTAATCTATGAAGGATTTTGTGACTGGTCGACCATATGGTAGAAATATCAAAAAGCCAGCTTCCTTTGTTAGCAGGAAAAAGTCCTCTTAGCAATCGAGCTCTAAGGCCGCAGAATTATTAAACTCATATGCATTGAAAGCTCCCGTCGGCGTTGACCTAATGCTATAAACAGAATAAGGGCGTCAGCGAATATTCGCTCGACGTCGTTGCTTAAAATACACACGGTCATACGAGGTTGCCCACAACACAGCGAATTTCGCCGCGTCAAAACGCAGCAATAGATCAAATTCTAATGGTAGGGCCGGCGACTGGCGAATAGCAGAATTTACACATCAGAAAACATATGCAATGCTGGCAATGACTTATATTTTCAATCATTTTTTTTTTTTTTTTTCGAAATTCTGAAAACAGCGTGAGTTCGCCATTCGCTGTCATTGTGTTCACCCGCGCGAATTTTTCGGCGTATTCGCGCGGCGAATATTCGCTTGCGCCCTTATTCTGTTTATAGCATAAGTAACCAGAGTCTTTGTCCGTTCAATGGAGAGTTCCGCCTTCGAAGACGTCATAGAAATGGATCACCCGATTAGGTACCAGAGAAAAGTGGTTATAGCATCCATATCATATTATTTGTATTGGCAGCACAGTGCTGATAAGAAATCTTTGATGTTTAGATACATGTGTTCGCAGATACAAAGTTTTTAGGATTTTGCAACTTTTGGCAAGTTTTCAAAACAATTTTTATAAAGATTGAGCCAACAATTATTCAATTGTATACGTAACGATTATTTTCTCTATAATTTAAAAGAAAATCACCTAAATTCATGAATTCAAAATGTTGCAAACCTTTTCCAAAGCCACCATTATAGCTCCCGAAACTCCAATTGTTGTTGTTGTTGTTCAAAATGTCACTTTCATTGAAATAATAAACGTTATTGTTATTGTTCTTATTAATTATTATTATTATTATTATTATTATTTTAGTTATGTATTATTATTGTTGTTGTTGAAATTATTCTTGACATTGTTGTTATAATTGTTGTGTTGTTGCTGTTGCAAACGTTGTTGCAATAGAAATTGTTGATTGCACGTTAATGTTGCTGAGGAATTTGTTGGATTTTGTCGCTGCAAACGACGGCGTTGCAATAGTTGTTGTTGCAACAAATGCAAATGTTGCGATTGAAGTTGCTGATAGTAGCGTAACTCTTGCAATTGTTGTGGTGTTATTGTAGGATTTTGTTGTTGCTGCTGCTGCTGTCGCATCGTATTCGGTGAGTAGCAATTTTCTTTCGACGATGATGTCGATGTTGACGATGTTGTTGTTGATGCATTGCTATCGCAGCCACTGCTTGTGCTACTACAAGTTGACTGATTCTTTTTGGTGTTGAACTGATGCTGCTGCTGCTGCTGCAATTTCTGCATGCGTGCAACATGCTGCCAGCAAGCAGTTCGATTGCAAGCATCGCCGCGCGGGCAGCGTTGGCTATGCAATTTGGAAATGTCGGCGAATTTCATTAGGAAGACGAAGAAAGTCAAAAACATTTAGTTGAATGAAGGCAAATCGTCCAGCAACATTTGAGCATATGTTGCGGCAATAATAAAAGCTTTTAACGTTGCTATTGTTTATTTTTTTTATTTTTGGGCTCTTAAAACCAAATCTTTTTAGCTTTTAAGGTTTTTTATAGTTCTGTTTATTTTTGTTTTCGTTAGATTTTAATTTTCTTTTGGTCGCCTTTGGAGAAAAGACCAACGCGCGGCTTTTTGTTGGTGCATAACGAATTCACTTGTGTAGTCAAATGTTGCGTGCTTTTATTTTTAAAACACACGCACACAAAAAAGTTTTTTCCTTTATTTTTTTTTTTTTTTAATAATTTATTTTCGTATGCTTTATTTTTCGAATTTCCATTTTCTTTCGAGCTTGTGCCCTCAAATTAACTCCATCATGATCGGTTCTCTCACAAAATTTGGTTGTCTTCGGCGGTGCGTTGGGCTTCGAGTTTTCTATTTTTGAAAATTGTTTTGGAAAATGTTTTTTTTTTTTTTTTCAAATTTCCTAGAAGAAAGATGGCCGAAATCGAAAATTTCACGTTGCATTAGGATTCATATTAGACATTGTTAAAGTTTTTTTTTTTTTTTTTTTTTTAACTTATTCCTGCAACGCAGCAATAATTTATGACTTGATTCTTTTAACGGCAACGGCAATAAGTCTTGAGTGCAAGATTCAAACGCCATTCGAAAGAGAGAGGCAGAGATGGAGGAAGAAAACTTCAAAAAGAATTTCTTTAAAGAAAACACAGGAATTTTCGAGCGTTTTTATATTTTTAAACAAGTACACATTAATATGGGAAAATCGATTCCAACATCGCATGGTGTCATGGAACTTTACTTTCAGCCAAAATTTTCTGAGTGCCTACTGTACCCGGGCTACATACATATACCCATATATAAAGAACTCATGACATGTTTGTAGAATTTATTACCTTTTGGCAACATATAGTTTCAGCTTCATGCGTTTTTAGTGCCTTCAAAAATTTTCGTAAATTTTTTTCTCTTATTTTTGGCATAAAAAAATTCAAAAAAAAAAAAAAACGGTTTATCCGGAATTGTTTTCAAAATTTATCGCTCAAAATATCAAAAGTTCATCTACTTTGGTTCTAAAAACTCCAAAAAAATTTACGCAGCCGCTTTATTTTCTGCATAAAAGTCTTTGAAGCATTCAAGTTTCACTCTGGATGCACGATAATTTATTATCGTAGGCCACAATCGGGTTAAATTGCGCTCTATTTTGGCATGCCTCATCAATCTTTATTAAGGAGTGAAGAAATAAAGAAATATTTTGTTGTTGAGTGAAATTTATTGGGAAATTACCAGAAAGACTCTTCTAGAGCTTGTTTTCTTAAAGAAATAATTATCTTATTCCTTTCATTTAACTCCGAAGATAAAGAAAAGGCTTATCTCTTCTAAAGCAACATGTTGCGGATTTTAGATTCAACAACTTTGTTCCTATAAGATATGTTCCTTATTTTGCTTTCGAATTGAAACTTTTTTGAATTTTTTTCGTTGATATCTCATTAAATTAAATTTTCAACTAAAATTTGCGAAAGAATTCGGAAAATTTAGAAGAAGAAATGAATAATAAACAGAAAAATAAAAATGAAATACAAAAACATGGAAAATTTTCATTTCAAATGAACATGAATAGACATTTGCGGCTCGACATAAAAATAAGTAATAATAAAATTGTGAAAAATAAAGTTGTCAACATAAAAATTTAAAAAAAATAAAAGAACTGAAAAAACATTATTGTTTGAGGAACAAACTATTTTATATTTCCTATATTGATTCCTAAATTATTTGATTAATAAACTGTATTAAATGTGCCTGAGATCACTCCTGTTATATGGAACCCAGCAGGGCCGTTTTTAGGCATAGTCTAAATAGGCTGCAACCTATGGGCCCGCACCACAAAATGGTATTTTTGGGTTTTCACTGCGCAAACGATCTGTTTGCATAGCAGTGAACTTTTTTTTTTTTTTTGCTACTCTAGGGGGATCCGCACCACAGGCACAGACTAGGGGGCCCAAAAAGCCTAGAAACGGCCCTGAAACCCAGCTGTAATTATTCAAATATACATGTATATTCAGTCGGATAACTAAAATACACATATAAACAAGTTCAAAATCAGACGAAAATTAATAAAATGCCAAAGCAATGCGACGTCGCACAGTGGGATCGCTCCATATATCTTGCGGGAAAAAATAGAAGGACACCATTCGGACCTGAGCCTTTCATGTTTCTCAGCAAAAGCCTTTATAAGCAGAGTGTTAGAGAGCGATTGAAATGGGGGCCAAAAAAAGCATGAAAATATTCGTCCCGGAGTATTCGATGAAGGACACAAGGGATCTGGTTAAGACTGGGCAGATCAGACATTAGAGTCACGATCGGAATCCTGAGCGGACACTGCCTCTTAAACAAGCACAACAAATCATATTTGGGGCTTTGCCACTAACGAGATTTGCAGATTCTGTGAGGAGGAAGAGAGGAAACCTCAATTCACATTACTTTAGAAAGAGAACACTGCTTAAGGAAGTCATAGAGACAAACGAACTGTCTGGACTACACATAGAAGAGATTAGAATTTATCAAATGAAAACCGGAGTTATGCAAGTCCTCCGATGAAAATAACCTCGGGTATGGCACTACAGTTCCTCTAGAGAACGCAGTGCGGGGAGTGCTTGTAATCGGGGCTTCTTGTATGAAAATGTAAGGCAAATGACTCAAATTCGGTTGCATATATGAAGTGAATGCTTATATCCGGGGAATACTTTAATCATAACGAAAGTTGGTACACATCGTTTTAATTGAGATAATTGAAGACATAAACAAATAATCATCGAAATTAGTCCACCCCTTGGGGTACCCAACATAGACCCCTACTTGTCGGTATGTATGGCAGCTACATTTCATCCGAAACTCATCCGATTTCAATCGCCGTTTGTCATAATAGTGGTATTCAAGCAGGTGTGGAAATTGAAGTGTGCAAATTTTGCACCAGCATATTTTGGCCTTTTGCATGAACGACAATGCGAAGAACGAGTGCAAAACTTGTGCGATAACATGGCGCAAATTTTTCCCATCAAAATCGTTGTGCAATATTTGCCCGGCCGCGGATTTTTTTTCCCCCCATACAAACAAATTTGCACAAACGCAGAATTTGCGAGGGTGCAAAACTTGCACACCTGCTTGAATCCCACTAACGTTTTCTATGCTAACAAAAATAAACGTGTGCAAAAACTGGTGCAAATCTGACAGTTCCTAGGGCAGGGGCAGTTCTCTTGGATTTATCAATAAAAAAAAATTTTCCCAGGCCCAGGTTAAAAGCAAATTTGTATTTCTTTCGCTGAAATCCCACTGTGCGTCGTTGTGTATTTTTGCGTGTTTTCTCAGAAGCTCAAGAGCCGACAGCGATCTTGAAATAAAAAAGCTTGAACATGGCACAAAAATGTCAACAGCACCATAACATATTTTTTGCGATATTTCTTCTTCTTTATTCTCGTATTTTGCAGAGAATTCTTTTTTGAGCAGATGTGGTCGAAATTTATTTTTCAAAACAATTTGTCATGGATTTCATTTTCTAAATGAATTTTTACGCGTTCATTTCTTGAAATGTTTGAAAGTCTCTGCAATAAAATGTACCGAATCTTTTTTTTTATTTTTATTTTATTTTTTTTTTTTTTAAAAAGAAAACAAAGAAGCCAAGCTCGAAAGAGAAAGTCTCTCGAGAGTGTAGCGCGCAATCGAATAAATCAGCCATAAAAATAATTTTTCCATAACTCTTCCTTCGAAGGCAGTCGTGCCTTGTTTTTTTTTTTTTTTGTTCTCGTCGGAACGAAGTACACAATGGCGTCCCAGAGACGCCATTTTCATTTTTATTTTGACGCAAAACGTGTCTTTTGTGTACGAAGGCTTTCGTATGGTATCGTTTCGTGTATCCTTAAAGTGTGTTTGAATGCTTTCAAGGATACGTACTATATCAAATGCAGGCTAAAAGCATTTGATGCACAAGAAAACGCAAACAACGTGAGGAGGATTCGCAGACTGCGAGTGAGGGAGACAGGCAATGAGGATGAGTGAAAGTGAGTTAAGAAGAGAGAGAGAGAGACAGAGACAGGGGAAAGCTGTTGGGTTAGGTTAAAATGTCGCCTCGTCCTATCCACATCGTTAAATGGCAAAGCGGAAAGCTACGAACACTAATTCTCTTTCTGGCTGTCAGACTATCTGACGGCGAAATTACGACGATTCGGGCAGACGGAACAGGACGAGGCATTTTAGGACGACAGGAAATGTACATATTTAGCCAGGGTGGCTAGAGAAACGTGTGCTCGAATATCCGTAACCGCATCCGTAACCGTTCGCTATAAATGCGGGGAATGTGCGTGGAATTTACTGAGACGGCTGAGGCGGCGGCAGAAGCGGCAGGACGGCAAAAAGTCAAATAAATTCGCTATGTTCTTCATCGTATATGCAGTCAAACCTCGCATATAAGAGGTGAGCTACTGTTTTCGGAAGCAAACCACGATAATTACAGATTTCAAAATATTGCCCAATTATTTATATAAGGTGCCGCCGAAAGGTAAAGGCTTCACTGTACGTATAAATAAATATATATGTTTGGGTCTATTGAATATTTTTGCTTTTCGGCATCGCGTGGTCGTGTCTCTGAAGGTGTTTTGGGTTGAGTTGCCCGCTCGACTGCTGGCAGCTTTTCATTTTGGCAAACATCCAAATGAATATTAAAATAGAAAAAAAAAAAATGGAAAGAAAATTCGCAAAGGAAATGGATTCGATTATACGAGAAGCTATCAAACAAAGGTTTGTGCTTTTAGTTAACGATATTCACACAATTCGAATCGGGCTAATTTTAAAGCAATGCAAATTTTGAACTGTTTTCTGGGCCCCTTTTTATTTTTAATTTTCTTTTTTTTTTAAGACTTTTAAGTGTCATCGACAAAACAGCTCTGAGAATTTATTGCACCTAGAAAATTGCTTAATACATTCTATATTCATATACGTTTTTATGTAAGTATGTATGTATAATAAAAATTTGTGAGGGACTTTGAATTGAATAACGTTCCACTCCCATTGGAATCCGAGCGGAGACCTAACCGTCCTCTAAATATGTATGTGCATCGATGTCGGTTATTCAAAGAACGAAAAAAATCCCCTTTTATTAATAAAAAATATCAGCATAACTTTGAATAACATTTTTGAAATATTCTGAGAGCTTTATCAACCGGAAGCGAGATAATTTTGCCATCGCATCGCAAAGTCGTTGCCTTTTAATAGGATTTTAAAGATGTGCTTTTACTTAATTGCTCTTGAAAATTTTGAATAATTCAGCGGCAAGATTCGAAGAATGAAAAAAGAGTTATAAATAGAAAGCTCAAGGGGCATTTTAATGAAAAATTTTTAAATTCCTGTTGAAAATGTTCTATTACCTACTTGAGAAGTTCCTTAATATGATTTTCCCAAGCTCAACTTTTATTTCTTCAGATAAGTTTATAGAGAGTAGGTCTATGTATTGTGATGCCACAGCACATTCTCAGCTTTTTCAATTTAAGCTCTTAAAACAACTTTAAAAGATTCTTATTTTAAGCATATGAATCAAACACAACTTTCTCTTTCTTTTAGCAACATTTGGGATACATAATTGAGCACTGCAGCATGTTGCAAGCCTCTATTCAGTCTTAAGAAAGTTTCGCTTGAATTGAATAGCGAAGAGTATTTTAAAATACTCTTTTTGAATAGTTATAGTAATCAAAGATATTAAACATTTCATATACTAAGATTTGAATACCCTTAAAAGGACTAAAATCTTACTCAACAACAAAAAAAAAAAAAAAAAAAATATTCACAGTACAAAAGGGAACGGAAAGGCTGAGCTTGATAATTATGCGCTCGCTTCGTTTTTATTGAGGAAGAATTTTTGGGTACGCATGTTCAATGCTTTGTTTTGAGGATTTATCTTGTAGATTCCATCATGATGTATACATCATTTTAAAGGTAAAAGGCTAGGAATTTTTTCGAAATTGAAAACAAAAAATAAAAAAAATTGGGTATGGTAGAAAATCGAGAATTAAAAGCAAGATACGGAATTTTTCTCACTAACCGAAATCAAAAAAATTTTAATGGCTATTTTCGAAAAGATTGGAAAATTTTCCTTAAAAATCATTCAAAATATATTTCCATGAAAGTCTTTTTAGACTCGTGATAATGCAACAAATTATGCTCTAAAAAAAAACCTTATTTTGAGATCCTGTATCTCGGCAGCCTGTGAATAAAATGTACCGTAATTTGGCAAATTTTTTGTACTCATGAATCTTAACAGCCCCACGAATTTTCATCCTACACTTGACGTCCTTTGTCCCATATAACCTGTGAGTAGTTCAATGTACGAGTGGTAATTGTTCAAAGGCAGTTGGCATTGATCAAATAAAAGACTGTTAAAAATATTATACGAGTATGGCAGCTTGTCAGGATAATACTGGCAAAGTTGTAACTCGTCGTAGAGTAGTTGAAGATAAGTCCTAATTGCTACAGAGCTAGTTGTTGCTAACAGGAAGGTCTTATCTCATGATTTCTTTTCTGGTTTTTTTATATTAATAAAGTATTGTACCTAAAACGGAAAATATTTTCAAATATCAACCATTGAAGCATCTTCTTATCTCCTTTCGAAGCTTGTGTACTTAAGAAATCTTCCCGCGCTACTACAAACACATGAGAGAAGCTTACGGTTTTATGTTAAACATTCCTAAGTACATACAAATGTTAAATGTTTTATCAATTTAAAAAATTAAAGAGCTTATTTCAGATCTGAAGTAGACAGAGCATAAAGACTGGAAACGCTACGATTGGCATGTAGTCAATGAGCAAGAAATTAGTGCACATCAACCGAAATGTACGGGAGTCGAGTGCTCAGCAAGCAAGAAGTTCGGAGCACAGTAATATTCTCAAATCACAAATCCCACATAACCATAAAGCAGCGAAATTCAAACAAACAAACAAAAAATTTAAAAAAAAAAAAAAAAATAAAAAAAATTGAAAACTAAGGGGGAAAAAATGAAGTAATGATTAAGGAAACAAAGCGTTGAAATGTGTAAATATACGAAGCATTGGACCAACGTACTCCATTCGAGCGAATATGAAAACTGTACTTCGCCCAACGCTGTCAGTCATTCGCATTCACATTCGCGATTCGATTTCCGTGCTCTGCATGAACGCACGACTCCATTGCGAACGTCATCATCACAATCACAATCATCATCATAGCCATTGCCGCGATCATCGTCGTGTACGCACAAATTGCAACTGCATCTCAACATCTTCTCGGTGTTCTCAACATCTTCGGAGCAACATTGGTCATGCCTAGTAACGCGTCGAGAATTTACAAGTTTGTATTTTGATGCAACGATGCAGAAAGTGCATTGATGCTCTCCATCTTCAGTGCATGACAAATTGAAGAAAACTCAGCGATCGTAAAAATTCAAAAAGGCAAAAAAAGGCAAAAAAAATGAGAAAAAAATCAAACTCAAATTAAATTAGCACAAAGTAAATGAACACTCAAAGGGAAAAAATAAATCGAAAAATAAAAGACCGAGCAACAAGCTGTCACGCTGACAAATCTTTCGAAGTTCTTACACGACAAATAAAGAAGAAGAAGAAAAAAAATATATAGGAAAACCGTGCAATATGCAAAACGACTGATTGGCATTTTTACACCTTCATTGAACATTGCCCATTCGATACGATTCCATTGGCACTTTGGGACTGCTTATACACGAGCTGCTAGTGCTGCTGCCTGCCGCTTCGGTTCTAAAACTCACAAAATGTCTGCCAAGAGAGCAAAGTACACAAATCAATTGAGTAAACAGGGCAGTTCAATAACTTTTGAACTTTTCGAATTTATAGAGAATGGAATTAAACGATCGATGGTTGTGGGGAAAATGAGAGCCAACAATAGATATGACTATAAAACATAACTGAAAAAACAATTTTTTTTTCAATAAATCGAGACAGTTTTCTTGGATTTTTCTTAGATAAACAAGACGCAACAAGAATGGTCTTCAGTGAAAATGAAAATGAGTGCTTATAATTGTTGTTGACCTAAGAACATGTTAGGATGAAAGCAAATTGTAATACAAACAGCAATCTATGGGCCGAAAACTTGTTGTTTCAGAGACATGAAAATCAATTTAAAAAAAAAAAAGATTGAGCAAAAATTTTATCCCTTTAGGCTCGTAGTTTTCAACCTTGTTTAAACTTTTTGAAGGTTTAACTTTCAAATGATAGTCTTCAGGAGAGTTTAAACCAAAAATCAGAAAATACTAATTCCGGTTAGAGAAAATCGAATCTGAGATATTTTATTTTTAATTATTTTTGTTTTTATTTATTCGATTAATCTCTGAAAGACGGACCTAGGAATCTTAGCGTTTTATTGAATGAGAGTGCAAAATAGCTCGAGCGGAGCCCACCTTTGGCTTTTTCAAACAAAATTGTTTATTACAGTCTATATAAGACCAGTCTGGGTCCATTTAACCTAATGAAATATTATCATCAAGTATCAATCCTGGATGCCTCATAGATATAAGCGCGATTAATTTTCAACAAATAATATAAAAATATGGGTATTCGATATCGCGATTATAAATTTGAAAACTAAAGGAAATACCAATTAGAAGACACATTGGCACTACTCCCCGACTAGCTTCAAATACACCAGTACTATTGTTTCTTAACTTTCCGGGCAGTTGAAGGCAACTGTGTTTTTCGTCATTGATCTACAATTGAAAACTAACAAACACTTCACGTCTATTTAATAATTTCGATGTAATTTGTCGAATTTTTATGTGGTTTAGAGAACAGTTAAGTTCTTAGATATCTATTCTTCCGACTGCTGCCACTCATATGCCTTTGTAAATTATTAGAGCCAATTTAATTTAATTTCAATTTAAGTCATTAATTATAGATTCTAGTGCACAAAATAGACTCTAATAATGTGATTCTCATAGAAAAAATATCTTATATTTTGGCTCCCCAAGCCCACCGAAACTCTTAACACCCTTCCATCTAATTGACGTATCCATTGATTCAGGTTCCCTTTGCTGGTCTAAGTGGCCAGAGGTGTATTTCCTAGTGGGTTGCTTTAAATCAAATATTCATTCAAAATCCTCTGGATGCTCTATCTTTAAGATTTTCTACCGCTTTATCTACCTGATTGTGACTACAAATAAACAGTTTTAACGCAGCAAACGATCAAACAAAAGACGTTATCAAAACTAACCCAGTTAAGGTATTAAAATTTACCACATGATTACTCGGATTTAAATATTTGGAAAACATCAACGAAAAACCCCACAGACGGTGATCAGTAACTTCCCGCAGGTAACGGCAAAATGTATTTAGCTGGGAACTACGCGACTCAATGTGAAGAGAAACATATGGCGCTATTGTGTAGGGGAAAATTTTCTCTGAGAGTTTGTTTTCTAAATTTTTGCAGAAAATCCGCAGTCAATATTTTTAGGAAGGTGTGACAAGTCAACACATTGTTCTTTTAAAACCTTTTCTTTTTTTTTTTGCTTTGGTGAAAATATTCCATGCGATTAAACTGGCGCCAAAAGACGCTAACATTTTTCCGCTCAATATGTGTGGGAAATTCTTTTGAAATTGAAAATTCTGAAAATCACTCAACTTCTTGACACATTTTTATTTGAAATAAATAAAATCAAAGTACCTACTTGGAAAGAGCTTTTAGGTTTTGATTGTGAAAGAAAGAAGCAACAAAATATCGCATGCGAGAAAAGTTCAATGCTCTTAAAATTCTGGCCTACATTTTGCTGCACTTTATTGTTGCAAGGCACAACTCAGCATGCAAATGTTGCGATTCAAAGATGCTTTCTTTTTTCATTTGAGTGCAATGAGAAAACAAATTTTAAAAAATAAAAAAAAAGGGAAAAAAGGGAAAAGGAGCGAAAAAAGAATCAAATCAAAACAAGCATTACATAAAATTTCAAAAGATTCTACGCGCCAAAAAAACTCGCGTGCAACTCTTCGAAATTGCATCTTTTGAAAAGAGTTTTTCTTTATTTTATTTTGATTTTTTGGATTTTTTTTTTGGAAAATAGAAAACGGCATGCATCTCCTTGCTTCTATTTGTAAGTTAAATCAATTAAAATGAACTTTGCGTATCTTGCTCTGCACCTTTTTGGAAGTGAATGTGTGCTCGGTGTGCTGCACGCGCAGCTTATGCGGCATGACAGAACTGTACCCTTTCGGATTGTGTTTTTTTCTTTTGCAGTAATTCTCGTGCGCGCTTCTTTTGCGAATGTGAAATGAATATAAACATACGGAAGTAAAGAGACGAATATAAATTTTGTTTCTATTCTGATTCATGGTAATTCGAATTATTTCTGCGAAGCTTCACGTTCTCAGGTATGATCAGAATGAATGCATTTGTTTGCATTTTCGTTTTAATTGCACTGAAATTAGAATCATTGGGAATGGATTTGGAGGAAGGAATATACATAATTGAAACGTTTTTAGGTCGATTTTTCTACAACCCATATGAATCGGATGACTTTCTAAGTTGAACTTGATGTGTCCAGAAGTCAAAAAAGCCAAAACATTTTTGACTGTGCAATAGTGGAAAAGTTTTGATGCAACAGGGGTATTCGCAAGGAAGGTGGAAAAGTGTCGGAAAATTTAATGTCAGAATATTAATAACCGAAAATATTCCGACGTCGATATTTTCCAACATATTTCTCCACTTTCCTTGTGAATACCCCTAGTATCGGATTTTTTTCGAGTTTGAATGTGGCCATATAGACTAGTCCAAAGTATGTCGGAGTGGGTAGCTTTACTATCGGAAACGATTAGAAATAGGAGCATAAGAACACTGCATGAATCAAGCTCAATGAAATGGAAGATTGAAAGTAAAATGAAAAAGAATATTTGTAAAGGAATTTAGAGCAAAGCAACCGACGAGGAGGCTGTGAATTTAATCATTAAAAAAAATTTTCTCTCATTAAAGCGAGAATCAAGCAATGCTGCTGGTCAATTCTACTTAAAATGGCACCACTGCTTCTGTCGTCCTACCCGTCACAGTCTTTTTAGAGCAATATTGAGCAGAAAACAAGCTCTTGAATCGCCTAAAAAATTTTATCAATCGTTTTCGAAATTCAACATCCTTGGAAATCACATTAGGGGTATTCACGAAGGCGTGTTAAAAACGTTGGAAAGTCGGAGAATCGGAAAATTGCGACTTCTTAAAAAGTGTTTATAAATGTTTAGCACCCTGCACAACTTTTTAAGCATCTAAAATTTTCCGATTTTCCGACTTAACTATTTCCCGACGTCTTTGTGAATACCCCCCTATTCTCTTTATCTCACAGCACCTTACATTTTTCATGTCTTTTACCTTTGAGAAAACAAGTGAGGTCTAAGGGCACTGGTATCTTAGACTTTTTCGTTTTCAGTTTCAAATTTTTTTATTTTCTGAATTAAAATCAATGATGTGAACGTGATGGGTGTTAACATCACAATGGAATTACCCCATCATCATTTTGTTACATCAAAAAAATCTCTTGCCACATTTTAATTAGGAAAACGATCAAAGAATATCCCTTCGAAGTATTTGAAATGTTTTTTGTTGCAATAAAAACAAATCCAAAAAGTCTCTCGAAATGGGGAAAATCCATCACACTGCAGTGACTGGCAGCATATTTTACCCCACATATGTATTATAGAATTTAATGTTGCTATCGAAAGAACATCATCAAATTAAGTATTTTTGAAGAAAAAGAAAAAAAAACCCGGGCCAGAATTGATATTGCCATAAGAGAAATGATAGAGAAGGGGAAGACCCGAATCGCATGCGATTTATTTTGGTGCAACCTCTGACGGAAATCTCAATTTAAAAACAATAAAATTTAATGAAAATTCGCTTTCGGAAGATCATTAAGATCGAGAATTTGAAGTAGAGAAAATTTTATTTGACATCTGACAACATTCTCATTGGGACCTTACTCTCTGAGAATAGTGTTTCTCGGATATATATGTAATGATATATGTATGAAATACTGCTAGCCTACCATAGACTCCCCGACTGCGATCAAATTATATCGGAGAAAGCAAAACCATCCAACTTTGAAGTTTTTATTCTTCTGAAGGTAACGGAATGTAGGAAACATGGCAAGTAAAGCGATTTTGCTTCCTGGAGAGCAAGTTTTCTTGCTCTAAGTCTTTCTATCAAGAAAATTTTGCTTGCTGAAAATGCTTTTTGATCCACCACACTTGGCAAGCGAAAGCGAAATACAGTGAAAATCGGTTATAACGAAGTCGAAGGGACCAGCAAAAATCCATCGTTATAACCGATAATCGCTATATCCGGCAGCAGAAAATAAGAAGAATTAGAATAGCGAAACAAAGTTTACCTAAAATGTTCAACGCTATAACCGATTAATCATTTACATATACGTTTTAGCGCTACTCGTTTAAGCTAAAACGACTAAGTCAAAACGGGGTGTTTACATATGCGCATGTCGTTTTGTCATTTTGTGGTTATCTTTTGTTTGCTCAATACGTGAAATATGAGTGAATATTGTAATTTAGAATAGAAGCAATTATTGAAATTGCGTTCGTTTTCTACATTGGTTGTGGAAACAACCTCACAATTTTTAAATTAGAAATTTCAATGACCATATGTTTTGCATTTTTATAGTGATGACACTCAGATTTCGATATTTTTATCAGTTATAAGCAGGATTTATCTTGTTTAGCTACTTGTTTTAAATTAAAACAGGAAAGTTTCTCGTTTTAGTTTTGTACGATAAAACGGGAAAAAATCTAAGTTGTTTTAGAGCTAAAACGGGCAAAGTTGCTAAAACGCGAATAAAACGGCATATGTAAACGGCCTATTACTTTCGAAGTGGGGAATCATCTTGACGGTTCTTACATTTAGGGAGTAGGTACTGTACTTTGTTTTGAAGCCATAAAATTCACCAAAATGAATTGAAATGCAATTAGGTCTATACTATAGACTCCACAGAGTAATGCCGCTCAAAAATTGGATGACACATTCGTGATGAGTAAGCCGTCCAAATTGTCATTGCAATATGTTGGCTTAAGGGTGAAATCTTATGGTCAAAAAAGAAGTCCCCCATAAATCCATAAAATGAAGTTTTTATTTCAAATTGACGCTCAATTGTTCGATTGGAGGAAGTCCCGAATTGGCATTTTCCAATTATAGAGACAAAAAAAAATAATTGTTTGCCGAAGAAAAAAGTCATCAATTGCGTTGCAGAAATACTTGCGAGTAAATTTACTTCAACAAAAAAATAATTTTTACCACTTTCAAAAGAGTATATTATATAACGTTATTATATATTCATAGGGGTATTTATCAATTTGTTTCAAAATAGTTTTTTTTTAAATATAAAATTTATAACGTTTAATGTTTTTAGTATCACTTTCGGGAAGAAAATTTTTCGTCGGCTTTTCTGACGTCGTTCGGAAGACAAAATTTTAACAGACAAAGGAAAACACTTTACGCAACGTTTCAGAGGTTATTTCTCGAATAAGTAAGAAGGGAAATAAAATGTATTTTTTTTTTTTTTTAATTAGAAAGTTATCTTAATCTTTCGAAATAGTTTTCGATAAGAATTCAGCGAAGTTTCAACATTGTTGAGTAGTTTTTCTCTTCTTCAGTTCATTTGCACTGAGAAGACTTTTGCCGGAAGATGAAATTCTTTTCAGTTCTATTTTTTTTTTTTTTTTACAAATACGAATACGAAGACAATGAAAGATTTTTTAATTGAAAAATGAAAAATAATAGAAAAGAAAATTCTTTCACGATCTAACTGGGAAAACTCTACGCGACGTAACACATTTGCACGGCGGCACGAACTTAAGGAGACTGACGACTGACGACTGGCGAGACTCACGACGAGGAAAACGACTGAACGCGCTCACGGAGGCAGCAGACACACAGTCGCACACACAGTCGCACATTCTCACACGAACGCATCGGCATCGAGTCGGCATCAGATACGACCTCTTCCTCCCGCTGAAACAACGACATTTACGTTCAGTCCTCGTGCTCACTATGTGGCGCGTTCGTGGTGCTCTAAATGATATGATTTTACACTCCACCGCCCCAATCTGAGTTTCGTAATGCAACACAAGCCACCAAATCGCACTCAAAGTGTGCACGAGAAGGGGGTAACAGGAGAAAATCTATCTTTTTCTTCTGAAACGCATCTAGATAAGTTTTTTTTTCTCTAGCATGCGAGACATTTGATTAATTTCATAAATGAGAATGTTACGCACTTGTAGCTACGATTCGCCCAATTGAATCGAGAAAAAAAAATCCAAATGTGGAACGTATCTTCATAGAGTGTGGAACGTGAAAAACTCACTTACAGAGATACGAGTACATTGAGAGTTTTGTTCGTGTGCGCGTTACTCAGATAACGCAAAGTGAAATTCTCTAAGTGCATGCGATAATGAAAAAGAGCTCACGAGCTTATCAGCCACAATGGAATGAATGGTCGGCTATGTTCGTGTTCCTGTAAACAGTGGAAACGATTGTTTCGATAAGTGATAAAAAATTTATTAAGAATTTTCCTGTCAGAATTTTTATGAATGATAAAAAATTTATTAAGAATTTTCATGTCCGAGTTTTTATACACCAGAAAATAATAGAATAGAATAATAAATCAATGTGTGTTCCAAGGCCTGAACTTTATCCACATTTCGCTTCCTCACTTATCGTTGCAAAGAAAAAAGGTTCCCTTCGATCGACAATGAATTAAAGCATATCCTCAACATTCAACATTCCAATAGATCAGAACAAGGGAAGGAACTTGATGTTAAGTCATGGTCTTAAGAATATTTATTTCCTCAAGATCAAAGTGACTAGGACTCTAGAGTGGATAGAATCCAGCCGGCGCATATGATCTCACTTGAACTCATCACACTTGCCGCGGCCAAATAAAACACACGCTCCCCACACAGCTTGTAGCTACACCACCGATCAATATTTTGAATGAATGACTGAATATTATTACCCACAAAATATCAATGAAGCAGCAAAAGAATCACAGCATAGTAGAGTGTGTTAATAATGGAGCATGTTTCGGAATACTAACGTTCGAATATAGATTAGAAGATTTGTCAATTTAAGATAAAATTATAAAATACAATTTTAAAAATACCAGAGCATGCCATGGTGTGCAGTAATGAATTTTGCCACTTGAAATTCGGTAGCTACAAAGGAGACCATCCGATGAAAATGACATGGGGTATAGAAAATAAATTGAAGTATTTTTTAGTATATTCCGAATGATAGGATTTTTATAAATCACCATATAGGGTCCCTTTTAAATGGAATCTATTGAAGCTACCCATTTCATTCATTTTAATGGGATGAAGTACACAACTATTGAAGGCAGATCAGCAGTTCTTGTATCAATGAATTTGTCTATCTAACAGGATAGGCAATTAGTAAAATACTTACTTAAGGCGCGTTCCGATGTTGAATTCACTATTAAGTTGATCAGTAGAACGGAAACAATGGAGAATTTTTAGCACAATTTTGAAAAAGTCTGGAGTAAACTAAGGGTTCTTTTTAAAACGTAGTACTCCTTTAAGCAGGTACTGTATTTGAAAAAGATGGATGCAAGTCTTAATAAGTTGTCCGTTAAAAAATAAACTAATTTGAGAGCAGGATGCCAACCATATCAAAAAAAATTAGCACGTTAAAAAGTTAATCGTTAAGTGAAACTATTTAGAGGCAGACCTCAGTAAAATTTCCAAAAATTGTCTTTTAAGAGGTGTCCGCTTAAAGGAAACTATTTGAGAGGCAGGATCCCAGACCATTCCCAAAAATTGTCCGTTAGAAGAGGCTTCCCGCTTAAGAGGAGTGTCCGCAAGGAGAGAATACACTGTATTTAAGTTTAAAGCAAATGGGATTTATTGAAGAAAAATATATATTTACGCTTTTGACCTCTTTTAAAGTGCCCCATTGAAACGTTTATGGAGCCGCAGCCAACTTCATTGTGGAGAATGACATACATGTATGACATTCTGTCACAGCGTAGTGTTTTCAAATAACACATGCATTCGCGGCTCGCCTCTCCGAAGGCTATTCGACTTGACAATCTATTTAAATTAACAACAATTGAAGAAATATAGTACACTCTGCTGGATTGAGCGCCATTGTGCGGAAGATTGTCATTTCGAGGCATTCATTTATCGATTTACTTGTCGGCAAAGGCTTTTGTTCCCTCAAGCAACGTAAGCAATTTTTTATTTCGAGTATTTTGCCATTCAATGCAAAAAAAAAAAACCAACAATAGAAAAATAAAAGAAAAAAGATCTGAAATATTTCACAAACCAAACATTTTTTTATGACAAAACGCAAGGCAGACATGGCGGGCCGGAATGAAACTCAATGTGTGAGGAATGTTTGGGTTTGTTTAAGAAAATAGTGGGAATGTTTTTTCGTGTTAAAATCTTTACACAATAATTCATTGGACAGTGTTAAAATGGACGTGAGAATCTAATAATCGCTGAATGTTCCTCCAATAACATTGACAATGAGTATGGACCTGTCCATGACCGTAAACTGAGAGGTTATTTAGACAGTTCCGGCCTTGCTTGTGTGAATATATGGCATATGGGTCCAAATAGTTCTCTTTCTCTCTTTTTCTCTCTCTTTCTCTCTCTTCTCTCTCTTTCTCTCTCTTTCTCTCTCTTTCTCTCTCTTCTTTCTCTCTCCTTCTCTCTCTCTCCTTTCTCTCTTTCTTCTCTCTCCTTTCTCTCTCTCCTTTTCTCTCTCTCCTTTTTCTCTCTCTCTCCTCTCTCTCTCCTTCTCTTCTCTCTCCTTCTTCTCTCTCTCTTCTCTCTCTCTTTTCTCTCTCTCTCTCTCTCTCTCTTTCCTTCTCTCTCTCTTCTCTTCTCCCTCTCTCCTTCTCTCTCTCTCTTCTCTCTCTCTCCTCTCTCCTCTCTTCTCTCTCTCTCCTTCTCTCTCTCTCCTTCTCTCTCTCTCCTTCTCTCTCCTCTCCTTCTCTCTCTCTCCTTCTCTCTCTCTCCTTCTCTCTCTCTCTCTCTCTCTCCTTCTCTCTCTCTTCTCTTCTCTTCTCTCTCTCTCCTTCTCTCTCTCCTTCCTCTCTCCTCTCTCCTCCTTCTCTCTCTCTCCTTCTCTCTCTCTTCTCTTCCTTCTCTCTCTCCTCTTCTCTCCTTCTCTCTCTCTTCCTCTCTTCTCTCTCTCTCTCTTTCCTTCTTCCTCTCTCTCTCTCTCCTTCTCTCTCTCTCTCTTCTCTCTCTCCTCTCCTTCTCTCTCTCTCTCTTTCTCTCTCTTCCTCTCTCTCATCTCTCCTTCTTCTCTCTCTCTCTTCCTTCTCTTCTTCTCTCTATCTCTCTCTCTCTCTTCTCTCTCTATCTCTCTCTCCTTCTGCCTAAGCGAAGACAACTACGTGTACACGAAAAATATTCGCTTAAGAGGAATCAACTATTTGGAAGCAGGAATACTTAGGCATTCCCAAAGAAGTTTCATCTATAAGGTACCCGTGCGCAACGAATTAGATGACACACTGTATACAAAATATTCGCTTAACTGTGCCATTAACTTGCACACACTTACTTCCCATTGTCATCTTCCCTTACAATCATATTCTCACAAAATATATATGGGCATATCGAATTCGGATTTGACCCACTGTAGCTTTCTTCCTTGTTCCTCTAATGACTTTCAAGTTAGCAAAGAATTCCATCATGCATCATTATTGAACGTAACATATTTCTTCAATTAAAATTTTCGCATTTCTCAAATATCAGTTCAATTCTCTTGAATAAGGAGAAAGTAAAGGTCTTGTCATTAAGTTTAGCCTTGACTCTCTGTCGACTGTGCTCAGATATACCTTAATTCAAGGTTGGGTATTTCATACGAAATTCATCAAATAATAAAAATTTTAAACAAATTTTCTAATTTCGATTTATTAGCAAGTTGCGATACTTCATTTCACATACCAAGTTGATATCAATTATCCAGCGGGCATGTTTTCGATAAAAAGACAAGTCTGATCATTAAGTTTACGAGCTCATTGTCGCCTTGCGCTCTGACATCCTTGAATCAAGGTTATGCGAGTTTATCTGAATCCTTGCGAAGTTGCATCAATTTCCTTTCAATTTTCTTTTCGAACGACATTCTTCCTCATTTACATACCAAATTCAGTTTGTCGCCTGATATCGATAGAATGGACTGTGGTCTTACTGTGGTGGCCTTGTCCCTTGGTCTGACTCTTTTGGTTATGTGAGTTTTATCATGAAATCAGTGGACTTGGAACGAGTTTTTTTTAAATTTTCCTCGTGTGTGTAATCATTCGATATTATTAGAATATCGGGAGCTACCCAGCAGTAATATGGACTGACCTAAGTGTAGCCTTCGGTCAGTCCTTCATGTACCAGTACTAGTCCTCTCATAAATCCACATCTAATGTATTCAACTGACCGTTTTAACATGGGCATGTCACTGGAGAGGGACAAGTCCGCAAAACGGCTGAACGTAGGTCAGTATTTTTTTGGGTAAATTTCCGTAATTTTGTCTTGTTTTAGGATAGTCAAATAAGAAAAATAAAAAACAAATTTCTTATATTGTATATTCTAAGTTGATAAAAGTGTCATTTACAGACTACCCTGAAACCAACCCGTTTATTACCGACCGCCCGCTAGCCGTATTCGATGCAGCGAACTACCATAATATAACCGATTTGGACCGGTCAAAGGCTAGTCATTCTTAGGAAATTAAACCGGCTCATTATAATGCTCAAGGAGTTTTCTGAGAAAGTTTCGAGGGTCCTAGAACAGTCCGCATAGTGAGCGGGGTAATTTGTTACTTCTGAGATCAAATACTTTTTTTCAGAATGAATGGAACTCTTTACTCCATCACTCTCCTGAGCTGTCTAATTAAAAACAGCAGTCTCTCAAGTTTTCCCAGCATTCTAATTAATTAAACAGCTTTGCCTTTTCCCCCAAAAGACAAACTCTTTCTCACGTTGTGCAATCGTCACAGTGAATTTGTCTTTAATAGTTCATCAAACATGATTACACAAGTCACGGCATTTAAATATACATGAGAAAACACTCCTTTTAGTGTTGTAAAATTTGTCATCACAAAGTGTTTCGTTTATTCTTTCTTTTTTGGGGTACATCTTCCCCCAAAATTGTGACCGAAATGTGTGTTTTCAAAGAGATTTACAGAATCCTATGTATTCCCATGTGTGTCACACAAAGCCAACATGCTGGCACAAGTGGAAAATGTGACTGATAGCAAGAATATCATCCGATGTTCTTGAGGAGACTGGTGCATTTCAATGGTATGTAAGCGTCCCATTTTTCATTTCAATATTCAAAGTTTTTTGAAAATTATTTTTATGAGTCTACTTTTAGGCATATTAAAATTAAATATTTAAAGCAAAACCAATCTGTCCAAATTACATTTTGTGGTCAGCTTCCTGACTTAACTGCAAAATAAAAATTTTTCCTTCAAAGTTATCACAAATTCAGTATAATGGACAAAACGTGACCGAGACGGGATACACAAAGGAGGATTCGATAACCAGGAGAGGAGCTCATGCAACTTTCAAGGCGGCTTTTGTGCGAGAACACAGAAGCAAATCAAATAAAATGAAGAAAGAAAATGTTCTGAAAGAAAAGAGAAATCTGGCGTATGCTTATCTGAAACGTGCCACAATGAAGGAAACTTCAAGAAGCTGTAATTTTATGGCTGTCAGATTGTAGAATGTATGTAAGTATGTATGTATGTAGGTGTATTGTGAGCTGGGAGGAAAAAAAGTTCAGAGTGTGCTCATTGCAATTGGCAAAATGATGCTGTGGGAGACCACGAGCCCACAGCCCTTTTAACAAATTCGTTTCGAGTTGAGATTATTCTCGATATGGACCACTGCAGAGTGGCGCCTTGCTGTGCGCTGCATTGCATTTTGATGTGAATTTTTTGTTTCGGAATTTTTTTTCGACTTTTTTTCCAGTGCATTTCACTTGCATCTTGTTTGGAGAAGACTATTCGGAAGAAGACTATTTTTTTGCTAAAAATAATTCTCTTCAATTTTTTTTTCTTCTTTTTTTTCTTAATTGATTTGATTCGTTCGAGGCTCTCATTGTTTCTTCATTGATTCGGTTTTCTTAAATTTTTTTTTATAATAATTTCTCTGTTAAGTGCACTGCACAAAATGCTCGTTGAATTGTGAGACTTATGAAAGGCCCCAGTATTTATAGAAGCCAGCCTACTGTGAAAGGCATTCTCTGAATGGAATCGTTATGAGAAGCGATGATTGAGAATTTACTTTACTGGCAGTTGAAATACAGAGCGATCCACGCTGCACTCGGTTCCAGATTGTTTGGTTTTTTTTTATTTTTCATTTTTTATATATTTTTTTGTTTGTTTTTTAAATTAAAGGAGAATGTGAATAGCATATGTCGATGGCGTCAGCCGTTCTGTATGCAGATAATAAAGATAAAGTGTCTGCGCTGCTTGTTGACTTTAATCAATCGCTTCAAAAGATGAAAACTTGTGCCTTTTTGAGAGATGGGGCTTTATTAAAAATTTTACTATAAAATTTTAATAATTTATTGTTGTCATAAATAACACAGTCTTATGTATTTAGGTGTGTGTTCGAATCCGGCTCGATATCAAATCATTTAAAAATGATTCTTTGGATTTAACGAAATTTACCACTCATTTTTGGGATTGCTCCCGAAAAGCGCTTTAAATAAACTCAAATTTTTCTTGGAGAGATTCTTCAGCGTTATACTGTAGGCCCCGATATTCTTATACTATCAACGGATTAAACGGAAGAAGAAAATTCGAAAATCGTTCTAAGTCCACTGATTTCATGATAAAACTCACATAACCAAAAGAGTCAGACCAAGGGACAAGGCCACCACAGTAAGACCACAGTCCATTCTATCGATATCAGGCGACAAACTGAATTTGGTATGTAAATGAGGAAGAATGTCGTTCGAAAAGAAAATTGAAAGAAAATTGATGCAACTTCGCAAGGACAATAACCGCAACCTTGATTCAAGGATGTCAGAGCGCAGCGAAGATGAGCTCGTAAACTTAATGATCAGACCTTGTCTTTTTTTATTGAACAACATTGCCCGCTGGATATATTGATATCAACTTTATTGAAAATATATGTACGTGTCAATAAATGATGCAGAAAGGATGACAACATGTCCATACAGAAGCCGTTGTATTCGGGTCCGACTGTGAAGGTAAATTCGACGACGACGACGACGACGCCTAAAACATCGTGATAAATGCAATGAGGCAATCGGCAGTGAGTTCCCCAAACCCGATTTGTCATATTCGAAATGGATTTTTTTTTTTTTTCTCGATCGTTCGTCGATGCGAGTGCGTAGAGCTGAAGTGGTTAGTCCTGTCAGTCAATACAATCATCTCTAATTGCAATAAGAGGCTCAATTAATGATTTCTTTGGTGCTGTTGTGTGTTTGACGTTATCTAATAGCCTGTCTGCAATTTCGATGTACAGACTTTCGAGTCGCTTTCAAAATTGTTTGGAAATTTTGCTTCTTAATTCGCTTATTCCATGGAATATTGTTGGAAGGGAGTCAATTCAGTAATTACGAGTGTTTGACAAGTGAGCAGGGACTAGTTAATCCCTTCACCAATAAGATGATTAGTTATTGGATCTAAATGATGCGGTTTCGATGAGTTGCAATGCACGAAAGGTTGACCATATGACCTTAGTAATTTAATCATACTACAGTGACATTTTTTTGATACTGACTGCTGGGTTTTTGGGAGGTCCAATTGTTAGCTATTCGCTTGGACTGTGGTTAATTGTAAGAGAATGATAGGCGCGCCTCTCAACCAAGGAGTCCCTTAATTGTCAATGTATCCATTTTTTTCGTAAAATTGGTATTCCAAGTATGAATGGAGGTCCCTAAATCATTGGTTAGTTTCTCATGGATGGACATTCAGGCAAAACTGCACAAAATCTCTAGGCCTTTCCCTGAACAATTCGGCCTCGGTTTTAATCTCTTACCCTATTGAAAAGACTGCAGAATTTCGGCCCGACTCTGAATATTCCCGGGGAATTTAGTTTTCTCGAGAGTAAACTTCTTTTTTTATATATATTTGGGCGAAGAAATTTGATCGGGAATAGGCATAATTTTCGTTATCCTTTCGACTTAAAAAAAAGCAGAATTTTAGTCTCGAGAAAAGTAAATTCCCCGGTAATTCGTTCACCGGGAATATACAGAAACGTTATATCATTGAATCTAATATACCCTTAAATATTCTCCTTCCACTATTCCTTTAATTTAAAACATAGAAGGTCAAACAAGTTTTAAAATAAATCGCCCAAAAATCACACACACAAGAATACTCCCCAACTTTATTCCCGAACATAGCGTAACAATCTCATCAATATCCCCCAACAAAGCCGCATGTGTCCTTTCACGAAAGTGTCTCTCATTCGAAATGATTTTTTGATTGTCATGTTTCTTTGAAAAAGAAAAAAAAATCTTTAAAAAAAAATAAAAACCTCAACAGTTGGAACGTTTTATTGAACTCTAACAAGGCGGTCTGTCATTGCAACTTATTGTACATAGCACCATCAAGCGCCCAACCACAATCGAAGCACCACAGACAGACAATGTTCAGCATTAGAAAAGCGACTATGAAGCCAAAGAATATGGGAGCCGATGAGACAGAAGTTAATATCGAACGTCAATTGTGGCACATGCGGTCATTGAATGTCGCCAATAGTTTTTTTCTTTCTACTTTTTTTTTTTGATCATTCTCAATATAAATTCAGAACCTATTGAAATGCACATTGAGCTCTTAATGCTTTCAATAAAAAATAAATAAAAATGAAAATAAATAAAAATGAAAATAAATAAAAAGGGAAACCATCAGAGCAAACTGTTTCATATCATTTGGCGCCGTATCTCGAAAACTGAATGAAAATGGCAAGGTTTTTACGATTTGTTGGCATTGTTTACAAAAGTTCATGTTGCAGCAGATTTGTTTATAAACATTTTTTTTTTGTTTTTTAATAAAAATCGTAAGACGTCAGCATCGATTTTGCTTTGCAATATACAAAATAAAAGAGCATTTCTGCCACTATGAAGTTTTCAGAGGACATTTAGTCGGCCGTTCTTTGAGGACTACTCTTTTCAACAAGTGTAGGGATAGGAATGTACTGTTTATAATTTAAGAGATCCAATTGTGGCTTCTAAATTCTACGATAACACAGTGCAGCAACACGTAAAATTTCAAATTACTTGGCAAATGTAGAAAATCCCTATCATTAGTTTTGCTAAATTGGCTACATATCAATTTTAAACCAATTTTAAAAGGTATGGCCGAGAATTAAGTTGCGAATTTTTTGGCTTTTACATATGGCTATATCTCCGTAAACCTTTTAATATTTCATTTTCCTGTCTATTACAAAGTTTTACCTTAAAAATTAAGAAACGAACTGTAGCAATAAATGACCCGAAAACATTAACCCGGTAGCGCCTGAATTAAAAAAATTAATATAAAAAATAAAATTAAATATGAACTGGTTCAGGTATAGGGATGGCAGAATACGAACCCTTTCAGTGATGCCATATGGCATCGCTAGGCGCCATTTAGTAGACACAAATAGCTATAATCGAAAAACCCTCTCAATTCTTTCGCTTCATTTTACCCTTTCTGACCTCCTAAGCTCACTAAACAGTTCGAATCGGATGAATTTTAAACATTTTAAGCATTTGATGACCTCCAAATGTTTCACAGTGTAATAGGCGAAGTAATTGTCACCTGCATGAAGAAAAGTGTAAATCTAACCGTACCGTACACGTTACGATTTGTTGTACATCATACAGTATAACTACGAAATCGGTGGGATGAGCAAGCGGATGATGAATTTTGTAAAAACATATGCTTTTCTACAAATCTCAACAAGCAAACTTTCCTATTACAGTGAAGAGAGCTATTAAAGACTGCACTATACGATATGTAGAAAGTCACATACATATGTGACTGTTACTTCGATTTGATATCATTGGATAAACTCCCTTTTTATATCTCAAATTGGAAATTTTCTTCTGTCAGACCACGGAATAACACAAAAAACATTCGAAATGTTTATGTTAGTTTAGAACATACATAATTATGTGACTATTGATGTATCGTGTACTATAGGCTTAAGTTTTTATTTTGGTATTTTTCAGAAGAAACAAAAAAAATAATCTGGTTTTTTTTACATAATAATTATATAATAACATTATTTTGTCGACATAATCATGTAGAAATTGCAATCAATTAATATTTTAATCTTATAATAACATTATTTTTAAAGAGTAGAAACAAAATTTTCCTTCTCTCTAAGTCATTAACATAGGTTGATTTTCCTTTAAAAATAACATGCAACATGACAAGCATAAATAAGTTAATACAGTAGAGTCAAGATGGAGTGAATATCTTGGTGGTGTGAACACAGAAAATTATTCATTGACATACTCTGTGTGGTGAACAGTCAAAAACCTTTTTAGTGTGAACAAAATTTTATACCGAAAAAAAATTAACATTACAAATAGACACAATAAAAACAAACAGCAAAAAATAACAGTCCTTATAGAATTTTTTTCAAAAAAATGTGGGCTTTTAAAAAAAAAAATTTTTTTTTGAACTTGGTAACATGAAAATGTGAACAAGTAAATTTTTGCACTTATTTAAATCAAGTTAAGCAAATTAAACATGTAAAAATTTAGGGTCGATTGTGGGATCAACCTTAGTAAAGCGAACAGGCCTTCCAAAATTTAGTTCACTCGACTCAGACTCTACTGTATTTTTTTTTTTTTTTGAAGTGCCCTTTTGAAATAGATATTGACAAATTTAATTTGAATTGAATTGAATTGAATTGAATTTTTAAAGGCAGATATGAACAAAAACATTGTTTTTAAATACATAATAATTTGCATAATCATTTAAATCCTAATAAACTGCCACATACATGCGACCTTATATAATAGAAAAGTTACAATTTATGGCAAAATAGCGCAACAGCTTTCACTAAATTTCTATGATTAACATACAATATCGGAAAACAGATGCACAAACATTATCTCAATTCTACTGCATTACTTCTTCCTTGGACTCTCTTTTTTTTTTTTGAATTCCATCATAACTGTTTTCCTTTTTCTGTGACTTCATTCCTTTTCCGCAATAGTTAATAAAGCTATGTGGCACAATCGCGAGACTGATAGAATAGTATATAACCAGTCTCGGACGATTTCTGTATATCCGATGTTAGGCCATAGAAATCCTCAATGGTCGAAGCTTCAATTTTATCGACCATATCATCGTCGAAGAGCAGCCATAGCCCATGGCTTTTAACAATGCTAATATAATGTCCACGATTCGGTCCCGATCCACAGTGTATGACAACGGCCATCAGATCGTAGAGACGATCAGGATTAACCGCATCATCGGACGTATTGAACAGACGCAATTCCAATGGGAATACAACACGATGCGAGACTTTAATATGCCGATTAAATTGTTCCATATATTTGAAACGTGGATGTTGTGTCGTTCTTTCAATTTCTGTTCTTCTTTGTTTACCCATTTTTCATGATATCACAACGGGCCCATTTGAGGCCTAAGTGTATCACCCTTCATATTGGAAGCCAAACTAACTTCTTAAATATTATACCCAAATATCTATTTCTAATAGCAAAGCTGAAGCCTAGTTGCAATCGTAAGATCCTAAAAATTTTGGAAGTTTACGAGCCTGTAATAAGACCATTTTTGAAACTCATAATGTATCACCATAGAATAAGTAATAATATAGAAGGAGCGTCTCATACAAAGCGAAAATTGTATGGCGGGTTCCTCACGTGGAGCCCGCTCTCATTGTTTCCACTATTAATGCCCACAGCAGAACCCGCTCATATTTGCATGGTATGAGCGAAAATAATCTATATTTTGACTTTAAAGTCCTATAACTTTTGATACGCCGCTCGATTTTCATAAAATAAAAACTATAAGAAAATTTGAAAAATTTTGAAAATCTTATACGCTTACTCTATATAGCTATCTACAAAAGGAAAAAAGTTCGTAACTGACAGAAAATTTCAAGTCTTCATAAACCTACAATTTCTATTAATTCTCTTCACATTCATAGCTGTAAGCAGAGTATGTGTGTACTCGGTGACACCCCAGCCGGAAATGTCCCGGTGAAACAATCAATGATTTCAGCAGGACATAGAGCCGCGACTCCTCCCGATTACACACCAACTTTCTAATGAATTTAACACACAAGCAGCATTGGCAGTCATAAGAGCATATATCACGAGTTGGTCATCGAATCTCTATCGAGATCATCTATCGATGACAGTGCCATTGGATTTGCGATGGCAATGCCATTGCAATTGAGAAGTACCCAAATTTTCCCCTTCATATCCTTGGTGGAAAAAATAATTAATTGGTCATTTATGAGAAAAATTCCGGCTGGGTGCTTACAGCTATGAATGTGAAGAGAATTAATAGAAATTGTAGGTTTATGAAGACTTGAAATTTTCTGTCAGTTTCGAACTTTTTTCCTTTTGTAGATAGCTGTATAGAGTAAGCGTATAACATTTTCCAAATTATTCAAATTTTCTTATAGTTTTTATTTTATGAAAATCGGAGCTGTGTATCAAAAGTTATAGGACTTTAAAGTCAAAATATAGATTATTTTCGCTCATACCATGCAAATATGTTATGAGCGGGTTCTGCTGTGAGCATCAATAGGATTAAGAATGAGAGAGAATTTCGTTTCTTCCACCTCTTCCTTACCGCCCGCGCCTATTATGCGCAACAAAGCAATCGTTCAGACGCTCCTTCTATATTTTTACTTATTCTATGGTATCACACTTAAGAAGCTCCTCATTTTGAACTCACTCAAAGTTACTTTCCCCGAATATTCCTACATCTTCATGCTGACCTAAATATCAGACAATATCTTCCCGGTTTAGACTTCTGAGGCTAGAGCTTGGATGTTCTTTATGTAGTTGATTCCTTTAATTTTGTGTAATCAGAAAGAAAAAAAAAAAGATTTTTCAATATTTCCCTTCTAAAAGGGCCCAAAAATGTGCTAAAACTGTACGTTAGGACGCCTTTTTTGGGCCTGAAAAAATGATATCCTCAACAGAATCGAATGAGCTCGTGTTGTATATCGCTCTCGATTAAACCTCTTGGGCATATATTTTTCCACCCGATTTACGAACAATAGACTAAATTTTTGTTCAACATGAACCATATATTGGAATACAATTGACACTGAACCCATCAAAAAATAGTTGTGAATTTACCTTTTGGAGGGAAGTTTATGGATACTGTCATGATAGTATAGTAGATATTCTCGGATTACGGGAACTTTTTCGAAATCAACACACATTGAGGAATGATCTTTGGTCTTCAAAAAAGAAACCAGGTTCAATTATAGGATTGTAATAAAGGTCTGAAATCGCTTAAATATGAGTACCTATAGGTTTTTTTTTACCAATTCAAAATCTTTACCTTTCGAGAACAAGTAAAAGCAATCAAACGTCTTAGTATTCTAAAAAGGTTTTATAAATGCTTAAGAAAAATCTGAAAGCATAGGTCAAGATGTGAGTAAATGGACATACTTTCAAGAATGAATAGATAAATCACTGTTAAAAATAATCGAAACATTTATAAGCATACTTTTAGGTATTGAATCCAAGTACTTTTTCTCTTGTCTTTGTGAATTGGCAAAAATTCAACTCTCAAAGAAAATGGATTTTTTGGAAAAGGAAATTTTTCAGAAGGCAAAGCAAAAATTTCGAATCGAAGCAGCCCCACACATTAAACAGAAGTTTTACTCAAAACTAGAGACCCCGAACTGTTTGTCACATTCCAAATATAGCACAAAATATCTGCCCTCATCTCTATAACTCGAATACATTTTTTTTTACCGTCATTTTGAATATAATAAATGTCAATTGCCTTCAAGACAACATAAAGAACTCAAAAGAAAAAGAAAAACGAATTAATCTATTAGACGCGATAACCTTAGACCTACATATTAAGAATCTGTTATTCTTTCCTTCATTGTGTTAATAGAGCTCTCGGTAAAAATAAAAATAAAAATTAATTTTAATTAAGTCTGGAAGGCTTTTTGTTTTTCCTCCCCCCTATGAGAAACACAAGAGATTGATAAGAGTTCCTTTCCCTTATTCCAATCACAATGGACGGAGACATAAGATCTACTCATCAGATTCTGCCCGAGCGATTCAGTTCGTTTTTGAAAGTCGTCGCGTCAAGACTACACAAAAAAAAAAAATAAATAAAAATAAATTAATTAATAAAAAAAAAAATGTTGTGCACAAATTTGAAGCTACTTCTCGTAGCTGTATTTATAATCGTTGGCACAACAATAACCACACAAAACCCGGTTAAACAAAATTTCACCGAAGATCTACTGCGCCGTTCGAAGGCAGCAGAAATGTCCGCTTTCTTCCGCAAGGGTGAAGCACACTGTGAGAATTTTTACAAGGAAGTCTGCGGCAATTGGAAGCTAACATACCCCGCAACATTCGAACATCAGCATACATCGTTTCTCTCTCAGGTCCACGGTCTATATGCGAATAAATGCCGTGATCTTCTCAAGGCCGAAGGCGGTGGTGAATTGAGGACCTATCATCGTATGCTGAAGAATTTCTATCACTCATGCAGCGACGAGAAAACTCTGAAGAACGAAGGATTACATTCGGTTTTGAGATTGGTCGACCTGAGAGGAGGTTGGCCCAATATTTCTTCGTATTCTTGGTATGAAAGCGAATACGATTGGCTGAAAGTTGTCGGCGAAATGCGCCGTAAATTGGGTGTAAATATTTTAATCGGTCTGGAAATTTCACCGAATTTAGATGACAAAGGTATTCAACGTATACAGGTCGGTGCACCTGCGTTACCCTTAGGTGGATATCATCAATATCACGATGATGATTATGCAACACATCGTGATGAATACAAGCAGAGTGTAGCAACAAAATTACATAAGCATTTTCCAAAAAAAACATGGAACTGGGCTAATGAAGTGGCCGATCAAATTCTTGATATTGAAAAGAATCTTGCAAAAGGATTAGTCGACAAGCAGGAAAAAACCAACCAGGAGCAAGAAAATCGTGAGCGTACAGTTGCACAGCTTAAACTGGAATATGGTAGTTTCGTCGATTTGGATCGTTATTTGGCCTTCGTTTTCAATCGTACAATCTATGAGCCGGTCTATGAAGAGTCCGAGACATACATGTTGAATTTAATGGAAGTGATTAAACAGACACCAAAACTAACGATTGCCAATTATACAATTTGGCGTGTTCTCGAAGGAATCGAATTCGCTGGAAAAGTGAATGACATCAATAATGATTACTATTGTGCCGAACAGACAATAAAATACTTTCCCAAACATGTCGAGGATATGTACGATCAAGGATATAGCGCAATAACATTCGGACAGAAGATCAATGGTCTATTCGAAGAGCTAAGAAAAACATTGACGGCACAGCTCAATGCCCTAACGAAATTCAATTGGATGTCCTCGACGACGCGGCAGCGAGCTATAGAGAAAATCCAAGAAATGAAAGCCGACATTGTGCATTACTATCATGTACAATTGGAACAGGAGATCAGTGAAATCTATCCGGCTATAAGATCGAATAAATACTTTGAAAATCTACTCAACATTCTCGAATGGCGGACAAAGCAACAGCTTCTGCAAATCAATCAGAAATTAGATCTCACCGAAGACCAGGACCAGGACGAGGACGTGAACGATGACGATGACAATGTCGAATTACCAAAATACATTCACAAGGAGAATAAAATTCGTGTCCCGGTGCAATTCCTTCAGCCGCATTTCCTCTGGGATTCAGCCTATCCGAATGCATTGAAATACAGTACGATCGGTGTGCTTTTATCGCAGCAAATATTGAACGGGTTCGTCGGTGAAGGACAGCAATACGATAAACGTGGCGATCCAAATCCATGGTGGGATAACGATACTAAGAAAGCATTCCAGGAGCGTTTGGAATGCTTTGCAAAACAATATTCGAACTATCGTTTCCAGGGTAAGATGGTCAACGATGAGAATGCAGCGTTAAAGGCTGTCATCGACGCTGGCGCTTTAAGTCTTGCCTATGAGACATTCCTTCGTTGGACAAGTAACGCATCGGCTGATGTCCTTGGCAAGGAGTATTTACCGAATATCAATCATAAGCCACATCAACTATTCTTTTTGGGTTTCGGACAAATGTATTGTTCTGATTATTATCAATTTGTTAATAGCTTTAAGCAACTTCCCGAACGTTTGCGCGTCAATGGTGCACTGTCGAATTTAGAGCAATTCGGCAGCCAATTCAATTGTGCATCAGACTCTAAAATGAACCCGAAGAACAAGTGCGTTATCTTTTAAAAGGGCGATTTATTGTGCAAAAAATAAAAAAAATAAAAATTGGAGTCATTTTTGTGAAGGAAGTTTTGGGCATTTTTCGAATAAAGTTTCACTAAACCGAGAGGAGGGCTTCTTTTGTACTACGATTGAGGATAAGTATGAAAACAAAAATGTCCTGCTTATTCTAATTCTAGAGATATTCTTGTATATGTATGTGTAGGTATAGAAAAATATAAATATATGTATATGTACATACCGTGTTCGTTAATTCCTTTATGCTATCAATTTCTTTCGCTTTTTCTTCGGAATTGATTTTGTTGCCTCGTTATTTACTAAAGAATTCTATAGCTTCAGCCATTGCGCCAATTGTTTAATGAAATTCGTTTTATTTAATTTTTTTTTTTGGCTCTCATCGATTTTGCTTGTCGTCGTCCTATAGAAAGCTTAGTTCGTAGATAATGTTAATGTCTGAAAGAAAAAGAAAAGAAATAGAGAACGATTGTAAAAGTAAAGAAAAACAATTTAATTACATAATATTTTATGAGTATCATTGCTAATTGGACTTAAGATACGCTTCGTTCTATGTTCGTTCGAATTATGTCATATTAAATTGTTTGTCTTCATAAACCGAAGAGCATAAGAGCAATAATAGAGTGAGAGATGGAGAGAGATGGAGAGAGGGACACACAACGGGAAGAGAAAATTAATCAACACTTGAATTATTGTAAGCAATGAGTATCGCATAAAATTCAATTAATGAAATTAATTAAGAAAAATTGAATGAAAAAAAAATAAGTTAATTAACAGATAAGCTGAGATGCTTGAGATGAAAAAAACAATTTCAAAGTCTCTAAACAAATTCAGTCTTCTCCAAGCGAACGATCCGTTTTAAGCACGCGGTTAAAAATAATTATTATACCAAAAAAAATTATTAAAAAATTAATTAAAAAATTATAAAAAAATAATTTTAAAAATATACACTCTTTTTATTTATTTTTATTTATAAGAAAATATTTAAAAAATGAGTAAACTTTGGAAATTGACACCACACTACTTCGGTGTCTTTGTTGTCCTGAATTTTGTCGCGCCATTCATTGCCGCATCGCCGATGCAGAACTACAGCGAGGGCCTCCTGCGGCTAGCGAAATCTGCTGAAATGCTCGCATTTATTAATGACGCAGACTATCGATTTTGTGATGATTTCTATGGATTCGCATGTGGCAATTGGAAACGTTCGCACCCATCGAGCAATGATGAACCGAAGACCTCATATCTCGGTCAATTGAAGGATCTCTTCAGGCGTAAAAGTGTCGATATGCTGAAAAGCGAACGCCATGCCGATCGTTTGTACCAAGAGAAGCTAAAGAATTTCTTTGCATCGTGTTGTAATGAACATGAATTGGCAAGATCCGGTTTGGAGCCAATACTAAAAGTTTTGAATTTCCAAGGCGGCTGGCCGCGTATCCATTCGCCATTATGGTATGAAAATGAATACGATTGGTTGACAACGATCGCTCAGTTGAGGAGGAAATTTGGTGTTGATATTTTTGTCGGCTTGGAAATTATACCCGATTTCGAAGATAAGGATATGAATCGCATTAAAATCGGTGCACCGAAATTCCATTTAGGTTCACGGGATGCATATTTAACATCTTCATATGCCACGGAACGTGAAGATTATGTCTGGAGTATAACAAAGAAATTGCGTAAATATTTCTCAGATATGCCAAAGAATTGGGCACCTGAAGTTGCCAAACAGATTCTCAATGTTGAACGTGAATTGGCCAAAGGGTTGCCAGACAATGCGAAATTGACACTGTTACAAACGACACGGAAACGTTATGCGAGCGAATTGAAAGCGGCATATGGAAATTATGTTGATTTAAATTATTATTTACAAATGATATTCAATCAGACGATACAATCGCTTGTGTATGAAACGCCCGAGGATTACATGACGAATTTGGTTGATGTTATCAAACAGACACCGAAATTAACGATTGCCAATTATACAATGTGGCGGCTATTGGAGGCATTCGATTTTGCTGGTGCCATCAACGACGAGCACAATGACGAATGGTGTGTCGAACGTGTTATGGAGTATTTTCCGAAACATCTCGAGGATATGTTTCACAGTCATTTCAATTCGATAAGATTGCATATGGAATTGCTGAACGTTTGGAAGGATCTGAAGAGTACATTTTATGAGGAATTAAAAAGTTCAACGCATCTGAGCTGGATGACACGCGATGTACGGCAAAAGGCGATACTGAAGCTCGACCAGATGAGCATGCATGTGATGCAACACGATCAGGATCGTTTGGAGAATGAGATTATAATGTTGAATTTTAATCAAAATAAATATTATTATAATTTATTACAAGTTCTGCAATGGCATACGGAGAGGCAATTATCAAAGCTGAATATGATGCCACAGAATATCGGTGGTGCTGGTGGTGGTGGTGGTGGTGGTGTGAACACCATTAACAGTGAAATCGAATTGCCTACATACGATTTAAATAAGAATCAAATTAATATACCGATTTTATTTCTACAATCACGCTTCTTATGGGATGCCGCCTATCCACACGCTCTCAAGTACAGTACGATGGGTGTGCTTTTGGCGCAACAAATGTTGCATGGCTTCGATGCAATCGGACGTAAATATGACCGGTATGGTAATCAACGTAACTGGTGGGATGCAACAACGGAGGAAGCTTATAACAAACGACTCGATTGTATTCGGAAGCAATATAAGAATTTAAAATTCAATGGGAAATCCATTTACGATGATCAAACGATGTCCGACAGAATCATAACATTTAATGGTGCTCTCGGACTTGCCTATCGAACCTATCGCCTCTGGAAGAACAATTCACCGGATGGTAATTTATATACGCAAGAACATTTACCGAAATTTCCCTATCAACCGGAGCAAATATTTTTCATTGGATTCGCTCAACTTTGGTGTGCTCACTATGACAATGATGTTGAGCAATTCGAACATCTTCCCGAACGTTTGATGGTCAATGGTGCAATATCAAATTTTGGTGAATTTTCGAATGAATTTAGCTGCAATTCAACGCGTCCGATGAATCATATTTCGAGTTGTATTTTCTTTTGAGATTGTCTTTTATTAATTTAATATTAAGTGGTAGAAATTGTCTTAAAAACAAACAACAAAATAATATATAAATAAATTTACATTTTTAATTTGATATTTCCTATCGGGCTGTTTTGGCATTGAAATGCAATTGAAAAGATAGCCCAATAGGAAATATCATTAGCTGATAAAATTGCTCGCTCATTATTACAAGAGTTGCTAGAAGGGAAAGATATTTTCTTCAAATGAAGATTTTTTTTTCATATATTTTGATAAAACATACATCGTGTTTTTGAAACCATATCAAAAAAAAAAAAAAAAAAAAAAAAAAAAAAAAAAAAAAACAAAAACAAAAAACAAAAAAAACAAAAAATCAAAAAAACAAAAAAAATCCAAAAAACAAAAAAAAAAAAAAAATAAAAAAAAAATTAAAAAAATCAAAAAAAATCCAAAAAAAAAAAAAAAAATCCAAAAAAAACAAAAAAAATCCAAAAAAACAAAAAATCAAAAAAAAAACAAAAAAAATCCCAAAAAAAAATTTTAAAAACGACAATTAGGTAAATTTTTGATGGAAAATGATGGTATAATAATTTTTGAATCCTTCATAAATGGTTGAAGTGGCTGTCCATTAATTACGTAAGGAAAATTTTGACCATTTTTGATCCCCACCCCACTTAAGCATACTTAGGTAGGCATAAATCAGACTCCGATGTAAGCGGGCATAAGATTTTTCAAACACCTCCCCCTTCTTGTGCGCTTCCGTAATTAATGGACGGCCCCTAACTGTAAAAAAATATTTTTTTTTTTACTTTTTTATATATCATGGAGTAAAGGGTTAATAAAACCATTTACAGCGAAACGATTTTCTCCCAATTGCTTAACATTTCATGCAGAAAAGGGTTAATAGAACCAATTACACAAAAAAAAATTCTCCGCTTATTTAATATATCATGCAGTAAAGGGTTAAACTTAAGATTTCCAAAAAAAAAATTGAAACTCCACAGAAAAAGTCTTCACTTTGAAGATTTTTGGCAAACCTTGAATATTTTTATAATACAGTTTACTCTATCTTAAGCGGACAGCTGCAAGACCGAAAAAAAATAGGTGTGCGCTTAAAAGGAAACTATTTGAGAGGCAGGATCGCCAGACCATTCACAAAAATTGGCCGCTTAAGAGGAGTTTCTGCAAGGAGAGAGTTCGCTGCCCTTAGTCTTTCAAGCGCAACTTTACCCCCGGAGACTTTCCGAGAATCCCTAATGAATCAATTTCAGAAGAAAATCGAAAAAACTCCCTTCAAATTGGAAAAATCTTCCAAAAAAAAAAAACATTTCAATTGAAAAGATTTTTTCTTTTGAACTAAAAAAAAAAATTGGCCTTCAGCGAAGATATTTTCCTCGGCTTATCAGATCTTTCGAAAAAACAAAAAAACTGGCAACACTGGCCACACTAGATTTAAATATTTTTTACTTTATTTTAATAAATAATACATTTATCAGCTCGATTCATTTCTGTGCCAATAGCACAACCAAATTCCTTTCCAAATTCTTGACTATTCGATAGCGGTCCATTGACTCCATAACGTCGAAGACTATGCCGATGCAGCGGACAGGAGTTTAGATTCCTTTTGAGCGTTTCATCCTTATGACAATTCGATTGAGCATAGGTTATAAAAAATAGTTGAGTATTCGTTAGATTAAGATCGGCCAAAGTTTCCTTTGTCAATATACTGTAATCATTTGATGGATTAAGAAAGTCCAACCATTTGAGATATGCTGCGAATGCAATATTCACGCTTCCGCTGATCGCAATCACATCGCGTAATTCGGTTTTATTTTGAAATGTATTCGATTTATTCTTTATATAGAAGCCGATCTGTTCCCGGAAACATTCACTACGATTTTCATAGGCCAACGCTGTGATATGATCCCAATTGGCGAGATTCAAATGATCGTCAGTCCAGCCGATATCATTGAAGGCTTGCACCATTTCTTGTGCAATTCTTTGTCCGATTATTGCGAATTTCATTGAATACGGATAGACCTGATGGAAGAACGGTGGCTGCAATATAGCCCAACCGATTTCGATTCGTTGATATTTCGGACGATATTTAAGACGGATCTCGAACGCTTCAATCGCATCGGCTGGCTTAACATTTTCCATCGCGAATAGACGTTTGAGTTCTTCGCTCTGCGGCTGTGACATAACTTGCGCCATATTATACCAATAATGTGTGGAATTAATACTCAAATGATTCAAATTCAATTTCTCTTCGTATTCGGGTACATAAAGTCGAAGGTCTTTCAATTTATTCAGTCCAACACGACTTGTGCCCTCTTCGATCCAAGCGCTACGTAAACTATATTCGAAGGAAAATTTCAACTTATCGAAAATCGCTTCAATCTCGTTTCTAATGCCGAGATTAACAAATTTACGATAATACATTGCGCCGAGTACTTGAGGGAAATATTTCTTGATTATGTTGACACAATAGGTCGGACGTGTCTGATGTGTGTCGTTCAAGGGAAAACTTAAAATCGATAGGGCACGGTACATAATGTAATTGGCGATTGTCGATTTTTCGTGTATTGCGATTGTCCGTATTAGATTGCGATAGTACGGCTCGGCGCGCATTGACACCGGCCTTGGGAAGGGTACATTATAGCTGCCTGATATGTATTTATAGAAATCGATAGTGTTATTAAAATGATGTGTAAATTCATGCAACGTTCGACGGGTTAGATTTGTCGTCTCTTTGGTCTCTTCATTATTATCGATGGCTCTACAAAGTTCCAATTCGAAGAGTAATATTCGATTTGCGGTTTTCTCTGCTTCCGGTGATCCGATAGACAACCATGATTTGAGATTATCACTAACTTCCTTTTCAATTTTTTCATATTCATTGCGATGTGAATGAACAACTCTTTGATCGATTTGAGTATTACAAAGATGTTTGGGAAAAACGGTCGCCGGTTCGGTTAGGTATATTGTATCCTCGTGTAAACTGATTGGATTCGGTTCAATGCTTATACCGATTAGTATATCCATATCATAGCGATTGCGTAGATTTGCAATTATTTCCTGCCAATTGTAATTGGGATGATTTATATCCCAATTAGAGCCGGGTGCTGCTGGAAATCCTCCATTGTTTTTTATTAATTCACTAAAAAACTGTTGTTGTTGCTGTCCGTTCGGCAATGCTTTTAGACAGGATTTATAAAAATCTTTTATCTTACGACCATTGAAACCATCATTTATTGTCACGTCCTCGCCGAGGAGAGTTTTCAAATCTCCATTGACTTTTTCTTCTAAAATCTTTTGAGGCGATAATGCCAATGCATTTCCCCCCTCCCAATTTCCACATGCATATTCATAGAAATCCTCACATGGTTGTTCCGTTGATTTCATGTATTTAAGAATTTCTCCGCTCTTGCCATTTCGTATATATTCCTCTTGCTTATGAATCGGCTGGAACGTTGTTGATGGTGTTGTTTGGGCTTGAAGGCGGGAAACGTTGACAAACAATTGAAAAAATAACAACAATTCAATCCCGCGGATTGTACAACCGAACATCACTTTGCCTTGTGTGGAATTGTGGACTATACTAAAATATTTTCATGCTATTGCAGCAGGAGTTAAATCATTGGAATTCTCAATAAAGCGATAAGGAACGTTATTTGAAAAATGTTGGCCAGTTCATTGGGTTATCGCGAAAGCTACAACGAATCGTGACGAAACTTTTTCAAAAGAAATAAAAAAAAAAAAAAAATATTTCGCTTAGATTATGTGAAATAGTACAGATGAGAAAAGGAAAGCTAGAAATCTTTAGAAATTATTTTGAAGTCTTTGAAACCGAATGATCTATGTATTTTAAACACAGAGTATTTATAATAGTCACAGTAAGAACAAAACTATGAAAAGGGGCAACAATAATAAAAATAATAAAAGAATAAAACTAAACTAAACATAATAAAAATAATAAACATAATAAAATAATAAAACTAATAAAATAATAAAAATTATAAAATACATATAAAATATAAAATAAAAATAATAAAAAATAATAAAATAATAAAAATATTAAAATAATAAAAATAATAAAAATACTAAAAATACTAAAAATAATAAAACTAATAATAAAATAATAAATATAACATAATAAAAATACTAAAAAATAATAAAATAATAAAAATAATAAGAGAGGTTTCGGGCCAGGAAAGAAATTTGTATGAGGTTCTCAACTGCGCCTTTTTATGAATTATTTTATAAAACCAAACCGGAGGCTTTACTGACATCTTTCTTTTCAATCTGTTCGCGGATTCCCCTGCATGGGCA
Organism: Chlorops oryzae; assembly: GCA_020466095.1. NCBI lineage: Eukaryota > Metazoa > Arthropoda > Insecta > Diptera > Chloropidae > Chlorops > Chlorops oryzae. Next base: position 17,958,227 of record CM035807.1, on the reverse strand, counting down.
TGACGATGATGATTATATGGGGGTGTATAGGACAGACTGTCCCTTGGCAAACAGGCAATTTTGCCGAATTTTCCATCCCGGAAAAAGAGGAAAGTGAAAAACGGAAAGGAAAACGAAGGAAGAGAATGTAAGAGGGGTTGAGCCCTCTTAAAACTTCTTGGTTTGTTTGAAGTAACCAAAAAGTTCCATTAGTATTAGAAATGGACGTTTTCAATGCTCACATTCTCATCCTTGTCCTTGAGAAAGCAAAGCAGTAGCCCTTTCCTGATTCTCAAGGCCTGAATGGACCTACTAATATAAATTTTGATCAATCTCTTCTCAAACAAACAGTCGGCTAGGTATGCAAAAAAAAACTCGGAAGTGCCTAAAACGTATGTTTTCCTCTTTTTTCCCAAGACATTTTCATATACCTTCATATAGTATTTATTACACGATCCGATAACCTCTCAGCCAATACGAACGAAGCTTCGCAAAAACATCAAGTGCGACTTAAAACCTTGAACCTCTTTTTGAATTTTCATTATCGCCGAGGGAACCCACTACAAACAAAACAAAACAAAACAAAAAACAAAAAAATATTTTGCATTGAAAATAGAATTGAAAAAATAAGAACAGATCAACAAAAAAAAAAAAAAGAAGAAGAAGAAAAGAGAACGTGAGATTTTGTAGTCTCCTCCGATAACCACCGATCAGTACGATTTCTATCATCAACGCGTGAAAATGTTATTAAATCAGCGCCTTGGAATTTTAAGCTTAAGCCTCATATGGTTACTCTCCATAGTTCGATCTCAAATGCACAATGGACGAATGTTCAAACCGGTAATAATTGACAAAGAACCCGAATATGTGAAACGTAACAGAACCGCCGATCTCTTTCAACAATACATGAATTTGGACGTGAATCCATGCGAGGATTTCTTTGAGTTTGCCTGTGGCAAATGGATCGAGAATCGTTCAATCGAGGGTCAGGGTGATCTGGTGACAACTCAGACCGAGCTGGAATTCGGAGTTCTAAAGGACTTGGAAGCGATTTTAGGCACGAATGGAGGAGGACAAGTTAGTGCGGCAGAACAAAAAGTTCAACATTTCTATCAAGCATGCGGCACAGCGAGTCAGAATTCTCCGGCACAAGAGAATTTTATGAAGAATTTAAGGGTAAAATACGGTTACAAGGAAAACTACGATTGGTTGGATGTTATAGCGAAATTGCGTGCACAATTTGGATTGAGTATTTTAATCGGTTTCGATATTGAACCGAATGTGGAGACAACACGAGGAAATAGTATCTATGTTGGTGAGCCACAAATAACCATAATTCCGCCCGATTTATGTAATGCCGCAGTCATCGAAACACTGGATATACGAGATCAAGTTTTCGCAACTCTAATGGAGCAGGCTTCGAAAAATCTTCAAAAATGGTTACCGATGCATGAGAACGAGGCGAAACATTTTGCAACGGATATTATAAATTTCGAATTTAAATTATGCCAGAAAATGCGTATGGACTCGTCGAAAAGAGACGAACAAGCGGACAGCGATGAAGAGAACGAGATACAGCCGATCGCGAGACAACGTAGCAATAAACTACCGGCTAACAATATCGGACAGAGACGGCTCCACGGAAGACGTAATAACATGGGCGAAATCCCGAGATTCTATCTAAATCAATTGAAAGTCTTCGAGAATGTTATCGATCTGAAACGCTATGTCATTACGATTTTGGGCAACGAATTCAACGATCAGATCTATCTGCGTGGCGAAACGTATTTGAAACATTTTGCAAAACAGTTGAGAAACATTCCGAAACTAACAATAGGTAACTATATTGTGTATCGTGTACTGTCCGAGTTTAATTTCCCCATCGGGGATGAATCGTCAAGCCAGCAGGATTATTGCGTCCGTTTGGTGCAGAAACTATTTCCGAAAGTCGCTGGCGATACCTATCAGAGACGATTCCAACGCATCGACTATCGCAAGGAAGTCGAAGAATTCTTCAGCGATATAACCAAAGCCTTCGACAAGAGCTTAAGTCCCGAATGGATATCGGAAAATGCGAAACGTACAGCACGTCAGAAGCTATCGCAGTTTAAAGCAAATTTCCGACCTATCATAATTTGGATTTGAAGAATCTACTTTTCGACCGGCTCGATTATTGGACTAAATTACAGCGTGTTCTGGAGTATAATGCCATGCAGGATTTGGGACGTCTATCGGACGCTTATCCGAATGAAAGAGTTAACACGATTGAAGCGTTTGATGCGCGTGCTCAACTCTTGCCAATGGATAATGAAATCCTAGTGGGATGGGCATTACTTCAGCCACCGTTCTATGATAGCTACTATCCGCGGGCAATGAAATACGCTCTGCTGGGCCAACGTTTGGCACGTGAACTTGTTATGGCATTCGATGAAGAGGGCTGGCGTCCGACGCCACTCAATCAACGTCAATGGGATGCGATGACTGAAGAGGGATTCCGTAATCGATCCGATTGCTTTCGTGAGCAGTATAGCAATTATTTATACAATAATGCCGAAGAGTTCCAGAATACGACGAGACTACGTGAAATCATTGCGGATAGTGGCGGCTTAAATTTGGCATTTAATGCCTATTTGATGTGGCTTAGCAATGTTGATTTGACAGAACGGGGAGTTCTATCGAGAGAAACATTGCCGGGGATTAACTTTACGAATACACAACTTTTCTTTATATATTTCGCGCAGACGCGTTGTGCTGCCAGACCGGGTGAAACTATACCGCCAGAGTTTCTCCCACTGAAAAGACATTCGCCTCAACGTTACGATGTCAATGGGCCTCTATCGAATTTTGAGGAGTTCGGACGGGAATTCGGATGCACGCCAGGCGATGAAATGCATCCCGTTGATAAGTGCGTTATATGGTTTTCAGACTATTGAATTTAACTGAATTTAGTAGGTACCTAAAGTAGCATTAAGTAGTGAGTTTAATCTGATTTTAGGGTCTTTAAATTCAGAAATAAATTTATGATTTTAGACATTTGTTGCTGCAACCCTTACGTTTTGCTACTTTTTTCACAACAATGTAATCAAATGTTTGCTTTTTTTCTTTCAAATTTTACAAGGTGAGAATGGAGGGAAATATAAGAAGATAAATTAACATGGGGTTTGTTGTGACAACTGAACTTAGTTTGAAATTTTCGTTAGTTTTAATAACAAAAACAAAAATTAAATATCTTTTCTCCCAATCAATGAATGGCGTGCGGATTCGAACCTGAACCTTTCGGGTCAATCGACGTAGCCTGATCTACCACGCCGCAATATCCTTTCGGTCAATCACAGCAAACAACTCATTTAAGTTCGAATAGGCGCGTCAACTGGTAAATTCAGAATTTACAGTCTGAAAAGATGTTTTCTAAATGCTACTTTAGAAGCTAAATTCAGATTTTAAACAGATAGTGTGTAAACCATATTATTTATTAAAAATTATACAGATAAATAATTAGATAAATAGTAATCAAAAACGATTATATTGAAAATAGAAAGGACAATGTAAAATAAAATAATAAGTATATAAAAAAAAAAATTAATTCTAAAAACATAAATTTAAAAAAAAGACGCCCAAAAAACTGCCCAATGTTTTGTCACGGGTGGGGCAGTTTCTTGTGGAATCACCCAAAACTTAAAAATTAATAAAACAAAAATTCCCCCAAAGATTTTTCTTCCTTAATTTGTAAAACATTCAGCCTAACTGGCAACACTGCTTCCATTGATTGTTTTGAATTCTTTCTGCAATTTTACATGGGCATATGTTGAAGGTTTTTCTATGCGGAAGATACAATTTTTACCAGTAGATCATTTCAATGCAAGGATTATACAGCCCCAAAAAAAACAAACAAAAGTATCTGACGTAGGATCTACATATGATCATTTTATATTTCCGGGGGAATTTCAGGTTAATATAGCCCCATCGGTTCCAGACAAAGCCATAATATCAAAAAATTCTTTTCGAGATAGGTTTTTGGGCCCCTTTTTGAGATTACAGCTGAACAAAGCAAAGGCCTGGCGAAGCTTTATGGACCCCAAATTCGTTTTCGACGACTCCCCAAAAAATATCGCACATGCACAACAAGAGTGTCACAACTTAAAATTTGAAATTTTTCAGAAAACGCTGTATAACCGATGCAGTCTAAGTGCATTTTTATGAGGAAGAGACTGACATAACTGGTTTTTGCGCTGATTTTCAATAATAAAAACGCAGCTATGAGTGTGCGATTAGGTAGAGAGGTGACCTGTGAACACATTTCTTGCATTAACCCCAATTTGAAAAAAAAATTTGAGTTGTGACACTCTTGTTGTACATTTGCGATATAGTGAGACTTCCGGGTCAGACACTTTTATATATTTTTTGTAGGGCTGTGTTATTGAGAAGGATTCCAGTTGGGTTTCACAGTTGTTCTACAATCGAAGTCTATATTTCAATCCAATACTCTAGACTCTAGAGAGACGAAAGATTTGTTATTAAGTAATAATTTATAAAACCTATAAATATGACTTCACCTAGTCTTAATGGCACTATTTGACAAGCTTCTTTCAAAGACTCGTACTTTTAATTGCGATTTACTCTCATCTGCGAAGATTAACATCCGATATGACCACATAATAATAAAAGGTCAAAATTAACAACCTCAAAGAGCTCCTACGCAATTGCTTATGCTTCAATTGATCGATCAATAAATCGCCCAAGAGATGTTAATGGCTTTTGAATTCAGCAAACGAGAGCTTAATTGAAAGCTTAATGGTCAGGAAATATACACATGATTATTCATGTATTTCCTTCAACTTTTAATCGCACAATCGAAGCAATGAATCGCGTTTCTTGACATTTATGTGTCCATCTTTGTTATAGCAAAATCGATTTTGATGCAATTGAAACCTACATACATACCTTCGATGTTGCCAATATTTTGGAACAATTTTTATTTTTCGGTCTCGTTTATCCCTTTTATGTCAATAGAAACGGAGGCCAAAAACTCCTTTTGAGGCATTTCAAATCAATTTCGTTTAGAAAAGATTTTTTTTTTTTTTTCAAAACGCGGAAAATCAATAAAACTGGTAGCACTGGCACAGCATAGAATAACCAGAAGCAGATTTCAAGCTTACCTACAAAGAAGCAGAACAGTAAAAAGAAATCAGTCGCGAAGACAAAATAAAGACATTAAATGATCGTTCAAAAAAAGTTCAAGGTAGGGTAATTGGTTTTGATATTTTTGGATAAAAGCAACACAAATAAATAACAAAAAAATTTAAAAAAAATTATAATAAAAATAATAATAAAAACATTTTTAAATAAAATTTTAAAAAAATTTTAATGTTTATAATATTAATATTATACAGGGTGTCCCAAGCTGAGTGTGTCAAACTGAAGGAGGTGATAGGGGAGGTTGTATGAAAAGGGGGGACCATCTTGCACTCGTAAGGAGCTAGAGGCGCGGAAAGAATTCGACTAAATTGGTGAGCATACTTTTAGGCGGATATGTAAAACTAAAACACTATTCAGAAATTTTTAAATTTCTTAGATTTTTCTTTTTCTCATGCTGCCTAAAAGTGTGCTCAATAAATTTGATTAAAATAACTTTTCTGGGAGTCAAAAATAATTATTTTCAAACCTTAGTTTTGCATTGATTGTGAAACTTTTTTTTAGCAACCATGGTATCAAATTGAAGATGAAAACTCAAAGTTTTTGAAAAGAGTCAAAGAAAGAGACTCGATTGTATTAATTTGAAAATAACCGATTTTAAAACCCGAAATAACACTATTTTTTTACTTTGATGGTCATAAAAGACAAAGCAAAATTTAAAAATTTAAAATCGTGGTTTGCAGTTTTAAAGGAAAACTGCCGATCTTTTGATTTCATACGTGATTTTGAAATTACGGCTTGTAAATTAGGAGCGCCAGCGAAAACAAACAACAAAATTTGGTTTTTTTGACACACTCAACTTGGGACACCCTGTATATGTGTATATTGCACCATTAATAAGATATACATGTGCGCATTTCCGGCGATCTGACTGAAGTTACTCAACATCATCAAATGATATTGACGCGACGTAATCATCGCGCTTACTCGCCCCCAACGACTTTCGAATTCATTGAGCAAAATTGTGTAAAATTTCGACGAGCTGCGCCGGCAAAAAATTATGCGGAGCTAAAAAAAAAAAAAACACAAAAAAGCAACAAAAATTTAAACAAAAAAAAAAAATAATAACGAACTGTCCGGCGTAAACATGTCCGCGTATTATATTCAAATTCATATTGTTTTGCCTTCTTATAATGCCTATGTCTCTGTCACTTTGCCCTCTGCCCGTCAACCATTCTGCCAGTCAATGAAGTGGCTTCGGAAGCGCTCATTTAAATAAGGCATATGTATGTATTTGCTCGTTGTTTTTTTTTTTTTTTTTTTTTTTAAATTAAATTATAAAACAGAAACAGAAGAGAAACAAGTGCGCCTAGCCGTTATTTTTCTATTTCTTTTAAAAGTTTCATTTCTCGATTGCTTATGGCGACATTCGTCTTCAATTGCAAATTAGCGACGGTAAGCTTTCGACGTCACTATGCCTCAACTTCGGCATTTCCAAAGAGTATTCTTTTGAGAATAGAAATAGAAAAAATAAGAAACAAAAACCGTTAAATAACTTAATTAATTAAATTCAGAAATAGGAGAAAACGGTTACCACAAGCCTTCTTTGTACCGCAAATTTATTCCGTTTCATTTCAAGAACTTTTTCACCACTTCACTTTAGGCTCTCGCGGGCGGACGATCAACTGAATTATAGTCAGAAAAAACTGTCCATCGAAGGTTTGGCGATTTCTCAACTTATGAAGCACAGTGTGCAACACTTAAGACGTAAACAAAATTTTACCTCCAATTTTCCTGAAGGTTCTTCCTATATTTTGTTTGACTCGATTGGCTACAGGTCAATTTTAAATCGATCTCTAAAAGTTTGGCCGAGAATTAAGTTGCGCATAGTTTGGCTTTTACTTATGGGCATTTCTCGCTAGCCGTTTAATATTATATTTTCCTTTCGATAACAAACTTTTAGTTTTATAGATGGAGAGAATAATTGTTATAATAACTGACTCCATATAGTAGCTAAATCAAGGTGATGAAAAACTTAGCGTCCGGTCAAGTAAACATAAAGGATACAGCTTGATGCAAAATACCATATAGTAGCTAAAAATAGCTAAAATAGTAAAAAAAAAAAATAATCAAACTTTTCGACTCTTTTTGCCATTTCCAGATGAAAGCTCTCGAATTAGTTCGAATTTTATGAAAATTTTTTCCTTAAGATGAAGAAAAATAAACCTGAACAACTCCTTGGAGTGCACTTGCTGCATCCGAGTGTTCATCGATATAGTTTCGGCACTGCAAAGATGAATCTTTGTACTAGAAATCAAAATAAAGAACTAAAAATTATTCTTCAAATAATGATATTTTTAAACCAGCGTAGATGGTTCAGAGTCACACTGTTTCAGGACGTTTAATTCAATATGAGATTTTTTAAAAATTATCATCAGTATGTTTGAAGAGAAACTTTCTTAATCAGGGGAGATCTTTTTTTTATTAGTTTCTAATCTCTATAAAATTTTAAGACCTTTAAAAATTCGATGAAAATTCCCTTCTAATTCCCATCTTTTTTTTTAATATCAATAAAAAAAAACAATGAATTTTTGAACCTGTACCCAAGGAAACATTTCTCAGACAACAGACTCTTGTCAATGAAAGCATAAGGAAAAAAAAATTTTTTTATGGCAAATGTCTCAACTTAATGTCTCCCAAAGCACAATAAAACTCTGAGAACTGTGAATGCAGAATTCTTCTTTCTGTTTCACATGTCACCGAAGTCTATTCCACATTATTACATGACAATAGGGGTATTCACAAAGGCGTCGGAAAATAGGAAAGTCCAAAAATCGGGAAATTTTAACTGCTTAAGGGGACCTTCTGGTCTAGAATTTTGATTTTTTTTATATATTTCGGAAAATAGCTTTTAAGAATATGCTGGAAAGTTTCGTGAAGATATTGACAAATTTTTTGCTACAGCCGTTTTAGAGGTGAGACAGCAGCAGCGCACTTGATCAAAGCAACTTCGAACGCGTTTATCTCAAAACCACTTTTTTTGACCCCTGTGTGAATGAAAACAAAGCAAAACCATGGAACCGATTTGTCTGGAATTTTATATATTATTCATAAATCAATGTGATGGCCCGAACTAGAATCGAATTTTTATTTCAAGAACTTCATATTTTTTCATCAAAAAAATGGTAAAAAAAGGGAAGTTTTTGATGGTTGAAATAAAAAAATGCGCCATTTTGTCAATTAAAAAAAAATTGTTTATTCTAGTTCCATGCCATAGCCGCATTCATTCTGATTATTCAACATATTTTATGTTTTTTTTTTTTGATTACCATGAACTGCCAAAATCTTTCACACCACGGAGGTACTTTTTCAAAGAGGGTCCACTTCAACGCCATTTTTAAAATACAAAAAAAAAAAAATTACAACAATTTTTATTTTTTGTCAATAAAGAATATAATAAGCCTGCATACTTAGAAAATCGTTTTTTATTTGGCTTAATACCAAAAAAAAATCATGAAAATACCCTAAATTTTCGTGCTCTAGACCAGAAGGTCCCCTTAAAAAGTTATGCAAGATCAAAAAAAAAGCTTTAACATTTTTTAAAAGTCCAAATTTCCCGACTTTCCCACATTCCAACGTTTTTAACACGCTTTTGTGAATACCCCTAATGTGAAGGCAGTAGCTAAAGCAGACACACGCACAATTTAACTGAAAACGATTTCAAAATTCGATTTGTGTAGGCGATGATGAATTTTATAGCGTTTTTATAGTCACACTTAATAGAAATTATAAATGAATAAATTTTGAAATGACAATAAAACAAAAAATGTCATAGCTTAGAAAAACAAATGGCGGAATTCCGTAGCGGTCTCAAGTCACAAAAATAAGCGATTCATTCTTTCTACAACAACAAAGCTCTTTTTTTGAAGTGACATGAGATCTCTTTCAAAATCCCGGGTTTCATAAGAAATCACAAAAAAAAAGAGGTCGCAACCGCAATAAGTTATATAAACGAGACCGGCACTTGTCACCGTTTTTATGAATTTGGTCCTTATATTTTATTATCATTGCTTTGTTTTTGTTTTTTTTTCTGCGTATGCTTCAACGCGAATGACATAACAGAAAAGTCACTGAGAAGAAACATTATTTCCCTTTTAAGGCACTTAAAAACTTAACATAAATGACACCATGTAAATGGTACCTACTCTATGTAAATGTATCGTGTGTACATAGGGAACAATTGTCATTACAGACAAACAAAATGACTTCTGTTACCGAAAGAGCCAGTGTGTGCCCACGCAGAGTATCGAATGACATTTCTGTTTTACTCTTTTTTTTTTTTATTCCTTCGTCCGCTCTCAATAAATTTGTTGTTGTTTTTGTTGTTACAGCTTTAAGATTTTATTCCTTTCTGTATATACCTATTTTTCTCCGCTTGATTGCCGAAAGCACAGGGTGTGGTTAACGACAATTTTTGTCATAAAAACGATTCAGACAAAATGCGCACAATTTTCGTCGGCCATCCTTTTATTGAAAGACTTGGTCGAATAGGCTTTCGATTAGAGGCGAAAATTTTTTACTTTAAAGTGTCAAGAAATAAGTAAAGAAAACATTAAAGAAATCTTTGAAGAAGGGGTGGCAACTCCATTACGCATGAAGGGGGGCATATGTCTGACATGCTTCCAAAATACTTACAAATAGGCAATAAATCATTTCGAAGAGAGCTCTAGAAGTAGGAACTTGATCAAAGGAAAGAAAAAAAAATCATATAAAATATAAAAAAAAATTGGGTTAATGAATGCCCAAAGAAAATTTATGCCCACATGGCTTTAAATACACATTGAAAAATTCTTAAATCGCCATGTAACAGATTAGAATGAAACATATTTGGAACAGACAGTTACATATGTATGTTCGACGACGCATGGGTGTGCTGTGGGCCAGAAACGCGTGAACGTTACTCACGCATGAAAGTACATCTGTTTAGAGAATTTTATTGCATACCTATTTATAAACATTTATGCGAAACTATTTTTTTTTTCAATGGCATAATGGATTTATTTATGCTTCAGATAAGGTAATTCAACCGTAATTAGTGCTAAAAAAAAAAAAAATAGGTCATTCTAAAGAAATTTAAATAACTTCAGATGGTCTTCCGATCATTGATCTGGCTTCAGATTTTCGAACGTTAGGAGATTGAGCTTTCTAAACTTTGAAGGTAGTCTTGAACTACAAGCAAACTGAGACAGCTATGTTTTGAATTCTTATGGATTCCGGTTCATATTCCCCATGACTAAGGTTTTACCCAGTAAGCCAACAATCTGGCTGTCTAGCTAGCTTACCAATATTAACCTAAAACAATAAAGGGAAAAGATCAGGGCGGCCGGGCCCGGGCCAATAAAAAATAGGTTCCCCAAAACAAAACCTTTTTCCGGCCGGGCCCGCCTCAATTGAAGCCAGCCTAGGCTCGACAAAGGGTACATATTAAGCACTAACAATATTTTATGGAAGCATTATTTATTGCGTGGCTTTCATAACGTTGCCATTTTATTTCAGAAGAATGACAAGCATTTTGCTATTATTACATCATTAGTTCACACGCGTTTTCTGTGAATTTCTTTGTTTCCTGTCAGTGTCAAGCTTTTTATTGCAACCAATAAATTAAAATTTCCTCAAGTGGCATATCGTCCATATTACTTAGATCATTCGACCGAATACGATGTGAAAAATATCGATTCATTCGTATTTTGAAATCGAATGGACTGACTGACATCGACTGGCTAATCGATCGTTTTTTCTATCATTTTATATTGCTCGACGGTCGGTATCTTTGAATTTCCCGGTTACGGACAGATTGCCCGAAAATTTTACCGGCCGGCACGGCTGGGCTAAATGAGCCGAATCCAGTCGGAACCCTTGATATAAAACCTAAATTCTCCTTATTACAGTACAGTTTGGATATAGTGAACAAATTTTTGCAACGCATGTTCACATTATCCAGACTGTTCACACTATCGAGGCTATTTTTTGAATGTTTATTTTGGTTCATTTACGTGTTTCCATTTTCATTTTTAAAAGGTTAAAAAAATATTTTTTGTTAATGCTTTTACCTATAAATAAATTAACCCTCTACCGCACACAGACCCATAAATGGTTTCTAATGAAAAAAATTCTTTAATAAATGGTTTTAATGCAAAAAATAAGTATTTTTTGCCACTTTTTTCATATATCATGCAGTAAAAGGTTAATAAAACTGTTTATAGAGAAAAAAATTTCGGCAATAATTTAATATGTATTTCATTTAGAAAAGGGTTAAAAATACCATGTACCACGAAAAAAAAATGTATCCAACTTTTTTAATATACCTACAATGTATCAGGCAGTAAAGGGTTAAGAACGTTTGCTTTTAGCGATGTTTGCGTTTTCTGATTTTCGGTATTAAAGTCAATTGAATTTTGTTCACACTAAAGAGGTTTTTGTCTGTTCACACTACAGAATATTCAATGAAAAATTCAACACAATCGAGGTGTTTACTCTGTCCAAGGTTCACACCATCCAGGCTCTACTGTATTTAACAAATTTTCAGCGACAATCTCACTTAGGTCTAAATACAGTAAAGTCCCTATTAATCGTATTTTCGCGGAATCTCTCGCTTTCTTCTACAAATCAAAATTGGCTTCATGCAAAAATATATTCTCACATACATACAACCCGATTCTGAACATTGCCGGGCAATTTCTCCCTGCAGATTTGAACAAATTTCTTCCATTCTAAACACATTTGGAAGGCAATATTAAGGGAGCAAGAATTGCGATGATTTTTTAACAAAGGTCATCACATTTCTCCTTTGATTGGTTCTAGAAATACTCCCTTTTTGCGCTGAGAAAAATGTTTAAGGAAAAAATTCCCGGGGCCGTTAGCTTATCCCCCATAAGACTCTTAAGCAAACGATACATGGAGACTTCACTGTATGTTATCACTGCTCAAATTTTGCCATTTATAATAAACAACTTCATAGCAATAGGTATTAAAAAGGCCTTCACAATTATTCATTTCAACTTCAATCGTGTCAATTCGATTTCCAAGTAATTATAACGAAGTGAATAATATCGAATGAATAATAACACTTTCAGTAAGTATATAAAGTGTATATGAATTTACCTACATAAAGAATGATGTATGAAGTATGATAGTGTGCTCAAAAAAATCACAGGTGGGCCATGTGTTTTTGTACGTAGTCGGACTTGAAATTTCGAAAAAGGCAAAGTCTGAATTAATATTAAAAATAAAAGAAAAAATGTAAAACAAAAAAACATTTTTAATGCAATTTTGTTTGGAATTTATTCTTCCGACGTAGGTGTAACTCTAATGGGTGTGCGAAGAAACATTACAAATCAGAGAACGCATCATGAATACTGACGAGAATACAGGGAGATGGAAATCGAGTAATTAAGAAATTAAATTCGAATGCTTTATCGATATGTAAAGGGCTACAAAAAAAAACTTATTATGGCCTGAGTCCCAGGAAATGAAGAAATCTATATTCTGCATCTAACAAGTGGGTCAATAAGACCCGGAACAAGCCGATAGATATCGGTTTTTTGCGGCGAATTGGTGATATCGTCGTCAGGTAGTGCCAACCTTCAAACGTCAGCACACAAAATTTTATGACGTTTCAATCATTTGTGATCAATTGACAGTTGTTTGAGTGACGCGAGTTGTGTTGCTTGAAAAATAATGGAAAAATCTGAATTTCGTGTGCTCATCAAACATGGTTTTTTGATGGGGGGAAAAACATGGTGAAAGCTGAGGAATGGCTCAGAAAGTGTTATGGAGAATCTGCTCCATCGAAAACATCAATTAATGACATTTTTATGATTTCGTTAAACAAATAGTTAAGTCCAAATTCAGTCACAAAGAGACTAATAGGCTATTTCCACTGCGTACTTACCGAATTTTGTACTTTGTTTGTACTTTGCAGTTGAAGTGTACTTATCGACTGTCAGATTTTGTATGGTTGTATTGAGTACATTATACGAGTGATTAAATAGAATTGTAAGTAAACAGATAATACTTGCCAAGTAAACGAAATTGAATTGAACAAAATTGAAGCCTCAATTTCAAATGTCAAATTTGTTCTGAAATTTTTTGAAATTGAGCAATTTTGATCGATAATTTATTACAAAAAAGAAAAAATCTCTTCAATTGACTTGAATCCGATGTCAGAATGCCGTTTTCCGACTTTTCTTTAATATTTTTAAGTACAACCGTTCATAAGAACTTTGAAGTGTAACAACTCATCACATGTGTGTGACAATTATGATCATTCCAATGTGTATGACAGATGTGACATTAAAAATGTTGCTTATTTATGGCAATATTCAGGCAAGTGATGATATATCCCTACAAATATGTCACCTAGGAGTGAATACTTATATCAGAAATGTGACATGTGTCAGTGTGGTGAATATTGTATTTGACATGAATAGCGATTTAATGCTAGACAGGCGTAGAAAATATGCTCGGACAATATTTCGCTTGACAAAGATCGATAGATTCCCCGCAATCATTGCGGGACTTACACTATAAGACATTTTGATGATGGAAAAATTTCTTTTTTGGCAAGGTACGCCGTGGAATGTGATATTGAAGCGTTTTTTCTTATCCCCGGGCGTCCCTAGGCAGTTGCGATTTTGCCATCTCAGACAGCAGTCCAATTTTCCCCTTTTCTTTTGTTGATATATTGACGGTTAGAATTCGCCGCCCTAGGCAGCTGCCCATGCTGTCTATTCGGTGAATTCGCCACTGTCCCTAGGCCATAAAATTTTTTATTATCGTAATGTCTTACTGTGCGAATCCCGCCCATCGATGGCCCATGGATCTCCTGATAGTAGAACACCATAGCCTCAATTTTTTGGACTTTTGATAGCTGTAAACGAAATTCCCTATTGCGAAGGCTAGTACTACGTTTATGTTAACCTTATTCACGATAAGATATGCAAGTAGTGAAGTTAGTTATTACGCAACGACATTAGTTGGTTTAGTGCTACCTGACTGCCAACGAATAAATGGTTAGCACATTGAAAACATGATTTATAGTCAGTATATGTTTGCCAATTAGTTTTTAAGTGAAGAATGTCAGTTCTAGATTTAAGTATTAGTATGTGCAGCGGTTGTTTGTTTAGTTCTCCATCTTTAGTTTTAGATTTTTGACTATTAAACAAAAGCCTGTTCAAAAAGGTTAGAAATCTAGCGAAAAATGTTGGCATCTCTCATGTTTATCGCGAATAGTCTCACTATTCAGATATAACTTTCGTGAATTAGCTATTGTGATTAGTTAGTTTATAGGTAATATTAGTTAGTTATATTCGTTATTCGCGAATAAGCGTTAAGTATAAACGTTAGTATAGGTTAGTTAAATTAGGTTAAGTTAGGTTAGGATAGGTTAAGTTAGGTTAAGTTAGGTTAGTTAGTTTAAGTTAGGTTAAGTTAGGTTAAGTTAGGTTGGGCTAGGTTAGGTTAGGTTAATGTGGCTGCCAACATGAAGGTTGACACAGTTAGGCCTCACATGGGCCCGTTGTGATACCACGAAAAATGGTAAACCAAAGAAGAAACAGAAAAACTAACAACAACGACCTCAGCTGGGAGTCGAACCCAGGGCCTCTCGCTTTGTAAATTGGCTTATCAGCTAACTACGGCACAGAGGCCGACCCTGTTGCGGAAGGTTAAAAAAATTTTTTTCAGAAAAAAGCCGATGAAATGTTATTAAATTGTTCCTCTTGAAAAGTTTGAAATTGTTCCTACATCTTGCCGCGGATTTAGTTACTCGTTTCGGTAACGATCAATTTCCTTATCAATTCCATTCAAACATCATGGGATAGCACTATGGTCGAAGGACTGTCGAACGGCGTGACGATTACGTGAGTAAGTTTAAGTCCCGAATCTAATCATGCGGTAAATAGTACTTTTGTTTCTTAATGCTCTCGTTCAGGTTATGCGGACTTTCATTACTATTCATTTATTGATTGAAGCAGCTAACAATTATTGCATAAATTTAACGAAGCACCAGTACAGGGCTTTCGTCTTCGGACTTTATATTTAATCAAAATTCTAATGAAGATCCAAAAGTCTTTATTCACATGCCGGCGCAGTTAGCAGGACTTTCTTTAGGTAAATTTAACATCACTGGCTACATAAGAAATTATCGATAAATCCGAAAGAGCACTAATACAAGGTACTTAAAATTAAAAAAATAACAAAAGAGTGAGAATATGAAAAACCAAAAGTAAAAGTACACTTCACCAGCACAAAATGCATTATATTTTTTAGGAAAGTAACGAATTGAATCGAATTAAAGTAAATATAGTGTCCGCAATTTTTATTTCCATTTTTTTATTTTCATTCGAATTGAAAAAGACAAAAGACAAAGTGAATCTGATAACATTAAAGTAAAAGTGCACTTCCAAACAAAATCCGAGTCGTAAGAAAAAAGATAACCAAATTAAATGCAATATGGTCAAATGTTGCAAAAGTGTGAAAGAAAAAATTCGTTGTGTGAAAACGATGGACAAAGACCAGTCTCCAGTCCGAATTCGTCCCTGTCCCAGCTTCAAAAAAAAAAAAATCCGAGTCGTAAGAAAATAGATAACCATAATTAGATATGCATTTGGAGTCAAATGTTGCAAAAGTGTGAAAGAAAAAACTCGTTGTGTGAAAACGATGGCAGTCCCAGTCTCCAGTCCGTCTTCGTCCCTGTCCCCGCTTCGGCCACTTAGCCCCCACAGAAAGCACAGTGTTGATATTCGTATGGAAAGAAAAAATGAAATTCAAGCCAAAAAAGGAATGCGGTTGGAGCACAATCACCGCATCGCATCGCATGCACGGCTCGGCAAAGTTTTGTCGCAATTCAAAGTGGGCTAACGGTTAGGAAAACCGGTTGCCAACCGCGATGATAGCTTTGATGAGAAGCTAAACTCTGTGTGTCACACAAACGACGCTGATTGTCTTCTCTCCGACTTCGACTGTCATAATTTCCGTGAAGGGAGCCATAACGCGATGTAATTTTCTTTAATTGGCTTCGGATTACATATCGATAATTATCGAATTTTACAATGAGGAACTTTAATACGATTAAATTTTTTTAAAATAAAATTCAAGAGATTTTTTCACATTTTTATATTTAAAGTTAATTGGCCAACCCCCCAATATGTAAGCACCCTGAAGGAAACCAAATGAAAATGGCTTGCGGTGAAACCAAATTTTGTAATTCATGGAAAATCCATGTTCAGCACACAGCATCAGCTGCACTCAATGGATGGATACATCCTGTCGATTGCGAATTTCGCACGTAGTCAATTTATCCACTTTAAGGCGAAACTCAACTTCAGTTTAATCGAGATGGATAGTTTCGAGACTTGAATGAAATTTGGGGGTTGAAATATATTTCATTTTCTCTTGTTTTTTGGGATGGGGGGAGAGGGCGTATTTTTGCACTTCTCATCAGTATTTATTGTATTGCACCAAGGGGAGTTGGCTGAAACAGTAGATACAGTATACCAAATTGTTTTGTTGCATTCTTACGATTTGGGGTTGAATTTCAGGTTTTCAGAAGAAGCCAAATATTTTTTGGGGAGCGAAATTGTTTTTCGAACCTTTAACCCATAGTTTACCAATAATATTATTTTCTAATATTCCCTTGAAACATTATTCTTTCTGATTTAAATGGCATTTGGATCCCAAACCCGCTTTGAGTATAAGTTCTTTCTTCTCCTTTGTACTTGCCCATAAATGGCAGCTCCTTCTATGCCCTTTCATATCCATATGGGTAGGTATTTCCAAACGGACGTGACAGTTACTTTAGCAATTTTAAGTCCCGAATTTAAGAATGTGGAAAATGGTCATTTTGTTTCTAACTATTATCGCGCATGTCTACTTATCAAAATGTTATGCATATCAGAAAGGCAATTAGATATGCTCGGACGTGACAAAAAGTTTACTTTTTTCTGGAAATACCCATATGTATAAAAATGTATTGTGAGTTTTAAACAGTGTTTTACTATTCATATATGCAGTTATGAATTAATTTAATGCCGCATTTACACAATAAAAAATTTGTTGAACCTTGAAATTGCGGAGCCACAAATCATATGAAAAAAATCTTAAAATAAAAAAAAAATTTAGGCTTAAGTCTTCATTCTTAAAGCATCACAAAGCTCATTATTCACAATCGGAGCTTCTCTTTAACGATATATGGTATATTTATTGACAATGCTGCTTTCAAAAGACCCGATCTTCATACATACATACATACATATAAAATTCGTTTAAAAAACACAATAGAATCTTTACAAACCGAAGATTTTGATAATATTTCCACTCACATCACGCACCGTCACAGATGAATTATAGATTTTAAAAATCTCAAAGCTTATTAGGGGTTAATTATTGAATTCTACGAGGGACAGTCAACTTTTAGAGAGCAGAATCAATCATTTTTTTTCACATTAAATCAAGTTAGGCACTTTAATCTATCGAAGGACCTTTAAAGACCTTTATAATGAAACAGTTTGAGAGATATTCCTCCCTAAAAATTGATTTTTATAGACTTGAACCAAAGACAGTAGAGTTAAGCCGATGTGCCACACGTCATACAAAGACGTGTAGGATTGATTGACAAATCTTATGACGTGGTCAACTTATCTCTGTTGTCTTTGCTTCAACCGATTCAACAAGGTGTAACTATGTTAATTTATTTAGTTATGTTAAATTTCAAGCCCTTTGGGGATGTCAAAAGTTCAAACATTTGTGATTTATGGACAAGTATTTTCGGAAAAATCATCCATTTCGATTTTCCTTCGAATATTCCAACTTTGAGTCCACTTTTTCCCCATAATTTTTCGTTTTTATCTTTTTGGTATTCCCCTTTCTTATGGAATCACACGAAATTCTTAAATATTTGTTGTGAGACTCAATAAAATCCCTCGGTAAAAACCACTTAGTCGTCGTTCATATTATGCGACAAGACAACCGCCGTGTCGCTCGCTTGTCTTGTCGCATAATATGACCGACGACTTAGTCTCCATTCTAATGTGTGAATACAGTATTCTCTTGAATATACGCCCCCTTATATGTACAAGCATATCACACTTCTAAGGGCCCAATAATACTTATATGACTATGTCAATTGAACAATACTGATCCTCCGAAATTCAATTGTGCATAAATCTACACGAAATTGTGTAACAAATCCGAAAATTTAGCTAAGCTGATCGTCGATGTACAATCCGCGCTTATTCGTTCCCAAATCGAAGCAATACTGTATCCCGAAATTCGCCTTTAAGCTCTTAGGTCCACAAGAGCATTAGCACCATTCATGTGACAATTCACACAAATCAAAACGCCTCAATTCAGATGCTGCTCCAACAGAAAGAAATCAACAAAAATTCTAGTATATATGTATGTATGACCCACTTTGAATGTTTCGTTGCCTTTCAATCCAGCGCTAGCGAAATTTCAAATGGAAAATATATATAAAAAAAAAAAAAACAAAATATTGAAAAAAATAATTATTAACAACAGTAAAAGGCAGGAAGAGGAATCCGCAACTCTAATGGCAAAAGAACACGAGACAATTAACCAAAAGGAAGCCCAAAGTCAAAAGAAAATGAGAAAAAAAAGACTACGCAAAATGTCAGTCATAAAAGGCTGACAAAATCGATTTTTCAACTCAACCAAAGAAAACACGGGGCGACGACATACGGTCTAGAGAAGTATTCTAACAAAAGAAGAAGAAGACGACGAAGGAAAGAAGGAAGTGAAATATTTTATAAAAAGTGACCCTTTCGATAGTTACCTTTTTCGTCTTAGTTTCTTAATAATTTAATTGATTTAATTTCCTTTTTCTTTCCAGATTTCTCAGATATTCTCATTGCGCCGCGGAAGTTTCCATTCATTTTCTTTTAGTTTATTTCATAGATAAAATAATTTAATGAAAATTTTAGTAATTTCCACATTTTTTATGAAAGCATTTTCATATTTTTTTCATTAAAAAAACTTGTATTCAATTGATCACAAACAAAAATAAAGTCGATTTACTTTTTCACAAAATCAAACCAAAGCGATTTTTTTTTTATTTAAAAGTTTTTCTTTTCACTCGATTTTTGTTGCTTCACATTTTTTACATTTTTTTGTTTCGATTGCCAAAATTCTTTTTCGATTGTTCGTTTTTCTTTCAATACCACTCAAGGAAAAACTTTAAGGGCACGATTTGGGCATCAATAAGAAGTATTGGAGCCACATTATTACCACATGGAAGAAATCAATGCGAAAGGCGAAAGTAAAGGTGGGTGTTGACGTATGGTGAATTTCTCTGGCTCTCGCGAATGAGCTGAAAGTCGATTATTTTATTTTCGTTTTCTTTTTATTTTTATTTCATTTGGTTTTTCTGCACAATTTTCGATGTAAGGAAAATTATTTAACACTTTTGCTTTGAATTTTCTTTAATTAATTTTCATTGATTTATGATTTTTAAAATTTTCCTTTTTCTTTTTATTCATTGAAAATCACACAAAAAGCTATTGAAGCTCCTCGAAAGCATAACTTGTGAGCGAGCATTTGCTAGCGCGTAGATACACAAATGCTTAACCATAAAGTACTGTAGCTGAAGCAAGCGACGAACGGTGTGGGACACATCGTAGCAATATCCACCACATAGAAGTACTCTTTTGGCTAAAATTTATTCACCACGGTGGAGTAAAACACTCTTTGTTGTCCAGTCTAAGCAATTTTATGAAATCTTGCTATTAACAGGTTGGCTGATAAGTCCCCGGTCTAACAAAGAAAAACACATTTTTTTGTCAAAATTCGTTTTTATTATTCAACATAGTTCCCTTCAAGAGCGATACAACGATTATAACGACCTTCCAATTTTTTGATACCATTTTGGTAGTACTCCTTCGGTTTTGCCTCAAAATAGGCCTCAGTTTCGGCGATCACCTCTTCATTGCAGCCAAATTTTTTCCCTGCGAGCATCCTTTTGAGGTCTGAGAACAAGAAAAAGTCGCTGGGGGCCAGATCTGGAGAATACGGTGGGTGGGGAAGCAATTCGAAGCCTAATTCATGAATTTTTGCCATCGTTCTCAATGACTTGTGGCACGGTGCGTTGTCTTGGTGGAACAACACTTTTTTCTTCTTCATATGGGGCCGTTTTGCCGCGATTTCGACCTTCAAACGCTCCAATAACGACATATAATAGTCACTGTTGATGGTTTTTCCCTTCTCAAGATAATCGATAAAAATTATTCCATGCCCATCCCAAAAAACAGAGGCCATTACTTTGCCAGCGGACTTTTGAGTCTTTCCACGCTTCGGAGACGGTTCACCGATCGCTGTCCACTCAGCCGACTGTCGATTGGACTCAGGAGTGTAGTGATAGAGCCATGTTTCATCCATTGTCACATATCGACGCAAAAACTCGGGTGTATTGCGAGTTAACAGCTGCAAACACCGCTCAGAATCATCAACACGTTGTTGTTTTTGGTCAAATGTGAGCTCGCGCGGCACCCATTTTGCACAGAGCTTTTTCATATCCAAATATTGATGAATGATATGACCAACACGTTCCTTTGATATCTTTAAGGCCTCTGCTATCTCGATCAACTTCATTTTACGGTCATTCAAAATCATTTTGTGAATTTTTTTGATGTTTTCGTCGGTAACCACCTCTTTCGGGCGTCCACTGCGTTCACCGTCCTCCGTGCTCATTTCACCACGCTTGAATTTTGCATACCAATCAATTATTGTTGATTTTCCTGGGGCAGAGTCCGGAAACTCATTATCAAGCCAAGTTTTTGCTTCCACTGTATTTTTTCCCTTCAGAAAACAGTATTTTATCAAAACACGAAATTCCTTTTTTTCCATTTTTTTCACAATAACAAAAGTTGCTTCACAAAAGACGCTCTATCTCACAAACTAATTGACTTACAGACGTCAAATTTTGACACGAATCATTTGAAGGTTGCCACTATATAAAAATAATATGCATTTAATACTAGCGACGCCATCTATGTGTCAGACCGGGGACTTATCAGCCAACCTGTTATATGAAATTGTATTTTGTTTGGTACGAATAGCGTAACATACAATAAAACGTGTGATATGCCAAACAACCCTGTTAACAAAAAATTACATTAAAATATTCCTTACTTCAGTTTTCACGAAATTCATATATGCAGGCGAGTCTTCATAGTGTGAACCACTGTTGCGAGCTAAGGGGAATTTTCCCTAAATTAAGGGAAATTTATTATCTTTAGTGGAGTCTTAGGGTAGAAAAGTGGTCAGGGAAAGATTTGTGGGACTAAATTTTGTTTTTAGAAGATTTCAAAATGAAATTTTCGGGAATCTTGTTTTGAGACATTCAGTATTGTGACCCTCGGATAGAGAAAACACCTCGTTAGTATGAACACCTCGATCGCGCGAACAATGGTCTGAGACTTTTACAACAGATTACCGATAGTATTCTAACTTTAAAAAACCTTCGCATGAAAGCGAACGTCCCTTGTGATTTTTTTTTTCAAAAATTAAGTTTTTTCAACAAAAAAAATTTTTTTTTCAACCTTATATGTAAATTTGTGTACCTACATATTTCAATGCTCTAGTCTTTCTACTGTTCAAATCAGTTCCTCATAAGCGGTCACCTCTATTAAGCGGAAATATTTTTCGGTCCATCAAGTGTCCCCTTGAATGAGAGTACACTGCATTAAAAAAAAAAAATTGAACCTCGAGAATGTGAACAATCAAAAACCTCTTTAGTGTGAACAAGTTTTTCGCAAATGTCTTTTTGAAATTGACGATTTTTTATATGTGTCACTTTGGTTGCCGATATGTGATATTTCCAATTGCTTGCACACATTTTCATTTCACCACAGCTTATCGAACTGAGAGCGTAAACGAATTGAGCGAACGCAGTGTATTTACCACACATACTCTCTTTTCGTTTCCTACAGCTGTTTCGTATTTTGATGGTAGTTTTTAAGGCGGCCCCCGGTGACTATACGTCATGAATGATAGTTCAGTTAATTTACAGTATATACCCACACTACATAAAACCTACGTGCTCACGTCCTATCGAAAAATCATTATCCGGACATAACGAATGCGGTCATGCGTGATACTTCTTTCAGTTAAATCAACATTTCACAACAAGCGGTTGACATCACTTATGACCTTGCGCGACGTCAAGAAGTTTTTGAAATTTTACCTACTCTAAGGGATTTAAAGAGCTATGGCATTACCTTAATAATGTTTTTAGAGCTACAATATTTCACCACAAATCCCTTTTTGGGTTTTCCCATATTATTTTTTTTTTTTAATACAGTCGAAACTCTCTGTAACAAAATAATACAAGGGACCGGCAAAACAATTCATTACAGAGAGACAAAAAGGCACTAAAAATGTAGCGAAAAAGCCTTCAGAAGATTCAGTATAAGAAGAAATTCGTTATAGAGGAGTTCGCTATAGAGAGATTCGACTTTAACTGCCAACCAAGGGTCATCTGTAGTTGATTTCGTCCTCCACTCTTAGAGAAAAGCTTGCACAGGATTTAATTTTACCTTAGAAAGGCATACGTGAGCAAGCAAACGCTTTCGTGTACTCCACATTCGTTCAAAAACCGTCCCTCTCCTACAATTCAACATAGGATTAGTGAGAAACATCAATAGTTCATGCTCTTGGACCGATTTTGCTTAATGTAATTTGCTCACACAACCTGAGAGTACAAATAAAAAACAGCGGTTTTCCCATTTTGTGTTGATCAGATGAGATACAAGACTGAAATTGTTTCTTAAAAACAAAAATGGATAATTGTCACGAGTTCCCAGAGCCACAGCGGACTAAGTCTTAAACCTTAGCTTCGAATTTTTCGGAATATAAACAATTCAAATCGACATCTGAACATTTTAGCTAAAAGATACATTAGTATTGCTCAATGAGATCACATAGCTTAAGCTATGAAAACAGTCCCTTTAAAAGTTCATGCTTGGACCACATTCATATGTAATTGTCACACTGACAAAGCAAAAATACTTGCAGTTTCTGGCATACCATTGTTTAGAGCTGACATCTGAACTCCCTGTCTTAGTTAACATACGAATGTGCATACTAGTACAATGTGGATCCCAGCACCCACATCGCAATGTAAGACCGATTAATTCTTTAAATTTTCGGAATTTTAATGATCGATACATGCTTATATATTAAATATTTGATTGATCACATATCTGTAGCTTAGTTTCAAGGACAGCAAAAATTATATGGTTATAATTCAATTGCGAGAAAAGTGATTGTCAAAAAGCTACACATTGATTTGGATCGCTCAATTTCCTCTCTTGGGAAGCATACGAAATGTATTGTCATGTGATTACAAGCTCGACATTTCGAGAAATACGTGCTTCTTTATTTGGTTTTAAGAAGGAATATTTAAATTTTGATTAATAAAACAATTAGCAGAAGAAGTGTATTAACTGAAAAAACAGGACGAGCAAATTATTTATAATTAACCAAAGAACTTGGATATGGTTGACAATCAGATTAAAAATGAAAGAGGATGGCAAAACGTCGCCGATGAGTTAAATATAGATGGGTAATTGTTATTACTTTTTTTTTATATCGCTATTTAATTAAAAAAAATAAACTTTCATTCATTTCAACAGCGTGGATGCATGCGAAGCACAAACCAAATGGCTATCGTTGCGTACAACATTTACCACGAATCTAACAAACATAAGGCTAAAAGGTGAAAGTGCTCCTTACACAGTGAAATGGAAATTTTTTGGTTTAATGTCATTTCTAGAAAGTACACAATCACAGCAACAAACTCTATCCGCATCTACGCTTGATTATGTAAGCAAACTATCAATCTTCTTCGTATGAATTTTAAGGATAATTACATTTGTCAATTGCAGGAATCTCTTGTCAGTTGGGATTCATGTGAACCGTCCCCGCTTAAAATCAAACTAGAGTGCATGAATCTTCTTCACCACCTCAATCACCTTTATCATACCATGCTGACGTGGACAACACACCGACTACGACAGTAGTTAATTATAGTAATAGCAACAACAATAGTAATAATAATAATAACACTGAGACTGCTCAACCTTCAGCCAATGCAAATTCCATGTTCTGTCAATATCTTTTGGCGGAATTGCAAGCACTTCCTGAGAAGAAAGCTCGCAGGTTACGTAATAAATTAGGACGCGTCATGTTCGAGTATATGGATGAAAGTCAAACGGATTAAAAAGCCATAAGGATTTCTATATACGATCCCAACCAATGTACTGTTTTTCTCTTATTAATTAAATTCTCTTAATATTTATTATTATTGCTAAGTCTGTATAGGCACCACGACTTAAAAGATCTTTTGTGCAGCCCGTATCCCCCTAGAATAATTCAAGACTGTTGATGAATCTTAGAATTTCTAAGGGACTAAAAGGACTGGTTGCTTGAGGGTCAATTATTCTTGCTCCCAGATGCGAGTTCGCGAGGACGTGTACACAAAACATGCTCTGCTGTTACCTGCTCTAACTTAAAAAAAAAGTCTACAGAGATCTTCGTTTATTGCTCCTATCTTTTTCATGTGATATTTCAGTCTAGACTCTACAGTCCTCCCGTTAAGAGTTCAGTATAGATTTTGATATTGTTTCTGCTCAGGCTTAGATCAAAGTAACATACATACATACTATTAAATGTTCCAATGGAAACTGCAATCTAACAATAAAAATAAAAAAATCTAACAATACAAAAATACACATATACAATATTAATTAAATTTCCTCTTTGAACAATTAGGGAAAACGATCTTCACAAACCAATTGGTGGATACATTTAGACGATATGAAAAACGATTCCACAAAATTGAAATTCTTCTATCGATTGAGAAACCGCATTCTTCTTCTTTATTTCAAAATCGTGTTATGTGCGCTCATTTCTCCAACGACTTTTTTCCTATTTCACGCGGAGAAAGAGGTCACTGGCATTTGCGATGCATGCATTCATGCTTGCGGTTGTAGCTTAAGATGTTTACAGAAATAATTGCTTTGAAAGTTTTTGATAATTGTGCTAATAAGAAAAGTCATGCTATGTACCACTGGAGAGCGTATAAATTCATTGTGAGGGGCGGAAATAATAGAACGTTATTCAGTCGATCATTTGATCAAGAGTCATCAAGATCATCATCATCGAAATGAAAATGGGGAAATTATATAAGCTGAATTTCCATTTTATTATGAAAACAAATTTTTGCCACAATGAAATGAAACTCACCATTCCATATGGAAATTGAAACAAGAAACCTGCACAGTAATCGAACGCATGCGCAGTACATAAAAATAATTCTGGCTTGAGAGTCTTTCATGCTCAACGGAAATGCACAACACAACACACACACACACACACACACACAAAAACATAAGGGATTACAACGATGAATTTCTAACTCTCAAAGGGTGAGTTTGGGGTTGTTTTTATCAATGAACGTGGCTGGAATAAGACATAAAGAGGTAGGTAGGTGGTGGCATAAAGATGATGTTGATGATTCATAGTGGGTTTGGAAGAAGTGCACATTTGATTAAACACTTCACTGCATGTGTTCGTGTTTTCTTTTTTCTATGAACAAAAGTATAAAAGGTATGAATATAGGCTTCTAGAAAACTCAAAACGTAAGGTTGAGTCATCCTCGGCAAGGTTAATTGCCGTTTAAGGTATAAAAGAGTTATGAAATAATTTTGTGACATAATTTTGGATTGCAAATTATGACATGTTACGTGTTTGTTATTTAGAAAATGTCAAAGGTCAAAATAAATTCAATACCAGTCTTATCTTTTATAGTAGATATCTTAGGCAAAGTTGGTTCCATCTTTGGGAAAAACTTTAATGACTCAATAATCTAGTCACGAATAGAATTCAGAGCTTGTAGCACAAATCCCACTTCAATATTAATTAAGCAAAAAGATTTATATCCTCCCTAAGCGCCAAAAAAGATAAATTAAAAAAAAAAAAAAAAAAATGAGAAAAGGAAGCGACATTTTTCATTGCGAAATATTAATTAAAACCGCAATAAGAGCGGTTACTCTGTAGTTCGACTCCAACAAAGATTTTCTCGGGTTCGAACCAGTGCCGTCTTCACGCACGGGCCCAATGGGCCCGCGCCGGGGGCTCCGAGCGGACAATCGAGTCTCGGCAAAAAAATTGAGATATAATCTTGCTTTGTTTGATTCATGTACGTGGTAGGGATCTAAAAATACTGGTCGAATCAATTAACTAGGCTTCATAAAGTTCAAGATGTTCAGAGAAGACTCCTATGAAATTCATAAAAGTCTTCTCTGAACCAAAATAATAATTATTTTTGAATTTTGAATTTTAAAAATCGATATAAAATAATTTATATTTTAAAAATTAGTATTTAAGTGTTATTCTTAGAGTTTTATTTTTTGATCAAAAAACAAAAATTAATTCTCAAGTTTTATTTTTTGATCAGGAAATAACAATTATTTTTCCAAGTTTTTTGTTTTACTCACAACATTATGCAAACACAAGTATTATGCAAATATTTTTTGGATTTGAATTGTGGTTGCCGATTTCGCATCTGGCCTTTTTCATTTCCTCGTGTTCATCATCATCCGACTCTTCATCACTTTATCCTATTTCAGGCGTTATCTTGAAGAAAGTGGTAATATACTTATGCAAGAGTTTTATTTTTCTGAGTAAAAAAAAAAACTCAAAAACCAATTTTTATTTTTTGAGTAATAAATAAAAATCTAAGATAAATTTTTATCTTCAGAGCAAAAAATAAAATTCGAAAAATAATTTTTATTTACTGAGTAAAAATTAAAAATCTAAAAATAAGTTTTTTCTTCTGAGTAAAAAATATAACTCGAAAATTAATTTTTATTTCTTGATCGAAAAATAAAACTCTAAGAATAAGTTTTATCTTCTGAGTAAAAAATAAAACTCAAAAAATAATTGTTATTTTCTGATTAAAATAATAAAACTCTTAAAATAATACTTAAATTGTAATTTTTAAAATATAATTTATAACAGTTATGGTCTGAACATATTGAAATTTATGAAACTGCTGTTTTTGTTTGAAGTCACTATATCGGTTGGGGAAGGGGCGCCCCACACACTTTAGGGCCAGGGGCCCCGCATAGGCTAAAGACGGCTCTGGTTCGAACGTTAACGTACTCTCTTGTTCAAGTGTCGGATGTTCGTTATACGTTAATATTGTTATTCGTTCGACTCGGATTTCGTGTTTGAGTAGAACAGCTTTCCGAAACGAACTACAGAGTAAGGCCCAAGAACCCAAGAGGGACTTAGCAATAACGAAATTATGCTTGATGAAATAGGCAATCCGAAAAGTTTGATTTCTTTTTCATACTTCTCATAATCTTTCCCGGTAACCATAATTGCTTATGCCTTATGCCAGCAACCTTCTGGCTATAAATATATAAAACTTCTTTTAACTGAGCACCACAAAGGTACTGACAGCCCACAAGACCAACAATGTGGAGTATTTATTTTACTGTCATTCGTCTCCGATTCAGATCCCACATTGGATTAAAATACAATTTACTTATGCCTAATACATACATACTAGTTTACTTTTGCAATGCCTTTGGGGTTTTCAATGACAGTCGAAACTCTCTATAACGAATTTCAAGGGACCGGACAAAATTCGCTATAGAGGGAACTCGTCATTTCTCAAAAAAAGTTTGTACAAAACGCAAATAGAAAGAGATTAGTTTAAGTGAAATAAAAATGTAATAAAAAAAAAAATAATTGATTTTAATCAATTCCCTTTATTTCCAGATTCTGTTGTATAAAATTTGTTTTGCATATACACAATTCGCTTTATAAAATTGTCTTAAAAGCTATTCAGATTCATTTTGGGGTATATATCTCGTACATATTTTATTGTATAACTTTGGATTCAACTTCGATTTGTTCGAGTGCACGGTTATAATTCTTTTCATATTTTGCATTTAAAAGAGAATTTTCTTTAAAAAAAAAAAAAACTAAATAATGATAATAGGGCACACGTGAACTTAGCAAAATAGCTTGATTAATAAACTTAATTCGTAATGAAAGTAAAAATTAAACAAAAATTAAATTAGTTTTTGGTTAGTTCAAATTTAATAATATGTTAAACCCACATTTACCTATAAAATATTTATTGATTGTAAATTATAAATCAACTTAATTATTTATTACGATCCTTATAAATAGCACCGGCCTACACCAAAAGTTTTTGAGGTACTTAATTAAAATTTTCCAGTGCTTTCTAATGCCGTCTTTACACTTTTTGTCATTGTTAAGGCAAAGCCAAGAAAAAAATAAGGTATTAAGGGTTGAGCAAATCTTCTCAAGCATTTTTTAACAGAAGTTAAGTCGTCATTGCAATGACCAATCTACGAAGAGGATACTTTATTCTTTGTACCATATATTTGCGGCATGGCCTTATGGTTCGCAACAAGTGTAAGGTCGACATTATACCACACAGCAAAATGTTTTTGATTTTTTTTATGAAAAAGATTTATAGTTATTACCTTTCTTCAGAAAAAAGAAATATTTAAAGTGACAAATTCTTATTATTATTGGGAAGAAAACAGAACATTAGAAATGCAATATTGTTTTGCGAGAAGAATATTAGACTTGCTGTTTCATACTGTTGTGGTTTCTAAATTAAATTAATTTGGATTTTTTTATTTTTGGTAAATTTTATTTGATTCGAGCATTATTTTATAAATTTTTTTTATGTTAATTAAATCTTAATATTTAGATTTAAAAAATTAATTTGCCAGATATTTTTTCGCATATTGTTAACAGACTTGTAGAATTTGGCTGGCATCGAAATATGGAAAACTTCTCATATAATCTATTTGGGGTATTCACATATTTTCTAATTTTATAGATACAAAAACAATGTATTTGTGTAAATTAATGATTAAAAATCATAACTATGCCATGCCCGATGTGAATACCCCTTATAATTTAAAGTAAAATAATTTTTTTTTTTTGTAATGTTAAAATTAAAAATTCTCTTTTATTCTTGAATTTAGGTGCTGCCTTTAATAGAAGACACCATTCCCCTGATTTATTTGTGAGAAAATTTTTTAAGAAAAACATAGGCAATAATTACGTTTAGAAACAAATTTTGTAATTCAAATGGAATTCGAAAGTAGGAATACTAAAGGATCAGAGGATACTTGTAGACTTAATGCTAATGTATGTTTATATGTGAATGCACTTTTTGTATTTGTTGCTTTACAAATGAACCTTCAGAGAGTCCATTCGCGAGGCGATGCGACGACGAAGTTCGGCGTATTTCTCTCTGACTTTGCCGATTTCACGTTCCAGTTCCTGATCGTAGCGTTCTAAAATTGCACGGCATTCCGGAATTGATAGATTTAAAAATTGAGCAACCTCATTGCTTATCTCATCGGTTTTCTTTGCATCGACAAGGAATAATCGTTGAACATCTTCGTGAGGACCGAGCATAACGCGTGTTATCAGTGGGTAGTCAGTGTCCTTGAGGCGTTTCTGTTCGCCATTATCACGTATGATGAATAGTGAGAAATTCTCGGCCGGACTATCGACTTTGTATTTTTCTAACAAAAGATTTATAACTTCTTGGGTATTAACCAGCGATGTTACCCAAACGGACATTTGTGAACCGTACGGTGGCGTAAAGAACGATGTCTCACGATTATAGAAATGGCCATTGATCGAGCAACGTCTTTTCAGTTTTGTACGTGATCTTCTATTACCGCTTCGACGCTTGATAGCACTTGCACCTGAACGTGGAGGCCGACGTAGCACAACGCCATCTTCAGTGACATGCAATGGCGGATCTTCACCGGAAGCACCATTCGTCTTATGCTCACCATTGCTGGCAGTTACCATATCCTCAGTTGTCTGTGTTAATTCATCACCAGCGACTGCCCCGCTATTTGTCGCCAACGATGGACCATCCGTACGACTTGATTCACCTTCTGCTTCGGCGGCATCATTATTATTATTATTATTATTATAATTATTATTATTCTTCTTCGGATAGCAATTCATTTCTATTTTAATATACCGTTGTGGTATATCGCTACGACGTACTGTATTCGAAACACGATGTGCTCTCAACGTTGTATCATCAGCATCGTCATCATCATCATCATCATCGCTATCGGTGTAATCGAAACACGATGGACCTGACTTCGAACGATTGATACCCTTTTCGAATATGCGTCCGCCGTAACGATAATGCTTTTGTTTGGATTTATTTTGTGCACTGGCAGCAGTTGTAGCAGAACCGCTTTTCTGCAATGCATATGCTCGCGCTGCTGAGTGCTGTGAATGGTCACTTCCGGCTTTCAACGTCAACGTATCGTTTAAGATCAACGGGTCAATTGAGCGTAGGGCATGCTCACAGTTAAAACTTTTGCTCATCACTGCATTTTCCCCATAGAGTTTCAATGAATCATGTATGCGAGTTGGATCGATCGGTTGATTCTTCTTCAACGTATTTTCATTATGATGTTGCAGAGAATTCGCGCCAGTTAAATAGTCCTGATGGACGCTACGTTTGAAGTCTTCAAAATCCATTGGCTTAAGTGTTGTATCATCGGTCGATTGAAATTCATCATCGACAGTTGTCGTAACAGTTGAAGTTTCTGCTGCATTTGTTGTTGTTGTTGTCGTTGTTATACCTTCGGTAGTTGTTGTTACAGATGCCGTTGCAGTCATAAACTGATCAGTGCTTGTCGAGGCTGATGAATTTTCATTGCTGCCAAAGCTTTCGGTATTCGGTGTTGATGGTAATGCTACATCAGTCGCCGCGTTGGTGCTATTTGTGCCATCTAAAGGCGAAGCGGTTTTCGATGGCGAACTATCGCTCGACGATGTCGCCGAAGATGTCGACGATGGCAACTTAACCGGCATTGTCTCATAAATATGATCTTTATCGCTAATGCGACGCTCAACTTGTAAGAGTTCATCGATTTCATCCCATTCGAGCTTCTCGAGTTTATCCAATTTTGAAGGCAACGTTGTCGATGAGGCACAACTGGTCGTGACCGTGCTCATTGTATCACCACCACCACCGTCAGCATTATTTCCACAAAGCGTACTGGAAGACTCAGTATTCGTGTCGTTCTCGTTCTCGATATTACTATGATTGTTACCACCATTCGCATCGCCATTTAAAATACCCGCCGTTGTATTCGCTGAGACATCTTCTGGTGTCGTTGGCAATTCATTATATTCATTTAGACTATGTATCGACGTAGTATCGAATGTCATGCTCTCGGACAATGATATATCCGTGGACATATTATCAATTTCGCTTGTCGTTACCGGCCCTTCGCATGATTCGCTTATTTCATTCTCCTTATCCGATGTACTATCGTCGGCGGCTCGTGACATTCGACACGAATTACGTTTGCGAACAACGAACATTCGCTGATCATCATCCTCTTTCAGATGTATGACACCTTGTACTCCCCAAGAGACGCGCAGTGCACCCTCCAATATTAATCGATTGTTGACTTCGCGGCTACGAATTTCCAAACTTTTGTTATCGTAAAATTGATTATATACCTTTAGCTTTGATTCCAAATGATCGCGTGGCAATGCCGGACCATTTCCCGCCGTCGAAGGACGCTGAGCTGCTTTCACGCCATAGCTTTTATGCGACTCAACTCGTGTGCCATGCCCAAAGAGTTGCGGACCAAACAATGCCCCATAGCATGGGACATGACAGTAGGGCATAGATTTATGCTCTGCATGCTGTCCGGGATTCAAACGTTTGCCACATTCTTCACATCGCAAGCATTCGGGATGCCAATCATAGCCCAGGGATTGTTTCCGTTCCGCAAAATAGACCGGTTTACCGCATTTATGGCATTTCCACATTTCTGAAAATATTTCACGAACCGAGTGTAAGGGGTTACATACCATTTTGAAATTTTTTTTTTAAATTATTTTATTTGTTTAATTAGCTAGGATGCAATTGTCGTTAGTAGTACGCTAATAAATATGCTAAGAAATCGCACGTTTAAAACTTTTAACAGAGCAATCATTGTTATGCTTTAAACCCTATTACGGCAGGGTTTCATTTTGAATTCAATTAACTCGAATACGGATCTCGTATAGGTAGACTTTTGAAATTAAAAATTTTAAATGCGCTTTTCTTCGGCGAAAATATAACGAAAAATAAGTACAAAAAGAAGCGATCATTTGGATAAATTGGAAAATTATAGAAGGGCTATTATTGAACGGAAACGGAGGGATTTTATTGCAAAAGCAAAATAAAACGAGCAAATGGAGTTGTATTGCGTCTCAAAGGACACAGGTGCCTTCTAAAAGAAAGCACCTACAAATCGAATCCGAATAAAAAAAAAATTCGAAATCGAATTTAAGTTTCGAATTTTTTATTCGGATTCTGATAGTTTTAATGTTTAGTTTTTAATGAATCGATCGAAGAGTCAGTCAAGTCTGCTCTTCAGAGAGACAGTGTGACTTCTTAAATTCAAATGAATACCAAAGAAGAACGCTTCAACTTAATCTTATTTAACGTCTTTTGTTGTGTTATTTTTTCGACAAATAAAATAATATTAATATTCCAATCAAAAGTTACATTTAGAGACGAGGTTCTAAATATATATATATATATATATTTTAATTTCTTATATAGCTTCTTTGAGATAGCAAATTGAATAAAAAATTGTAATAATTTCAACGGTATGTAGCCCCTTATATTTACTTCACGAAAAATACCGAATTTCACCCGTCGCGATGGTGAACTAGATTCCCGAACGATCGGTTTCTACGCGCTCTATCGTCGGAATGATCAAGAAAACAAATTCATGGGTTCCAATTTGTACACGAAACCATTGACTTTTTTTTTTAAAAATAAATTTTGTAAATTAATAATAATAATTCCAATTAATTGTAAACAGCTACTTGGGTGTGCTACTTGCAGAATCTATTTTAATAAAATGTCTAAATGGAAAAAATAACTATCAAAATAATACGTATGTAAGTTGTAGGATTTCCTGAATAAAACAACTTCTTCTAAAATCTACATATTGGATTTGTACTAAGGAAAATGAGGAAGCTCTATCTCCTGTCTCAAAGGCCGCATCCTTAAATGACACGAACTGGCAAATTTTACTTTGATTATGGATAAATATGGCGAGCCAACAGAGCCATTATAACAAGGAACAAGGTGCGATTAAAACAGAAAGAAAGACTCGGTCGTAGTGGGCTTAAATGATTAGACCATCCAGATATAGAATCAAGCGACGAATGAAGCACATCGGACCTTGGAAAACTTCTATACTTCGCAAAATTTACTTCATTTTTTCGTGCATAATAAATTCTTCCTTTTTTAAGGGTTGATCTGATCGAACCCGACGGATTTACTAAATAGGCAACATAGTTAGCTGCTTAGGGTGGCGAATTCCGACCGTCCATGCATCAATAACAGAAAAGGCGAAAATTAGACTGCTGTCTGAGGCGGCAAAATCGCAACTGCCTAGGGCGGAAAATTGTCCTAATCCGCCCCCGCTGAAACTCCTTTAAAAGAAAAAGAAATTTGAATACACCAAACAACCGCTATCGCCATTCCTAACTTTTATAGGAATTCCGATAGGAACGATAGCGCTGACAGCGCTAAAATCGGCACTTTATATATTAGAAGTGTTTTTTTTTTTTATCAACAAAATTTCAAGAATTTGCCACAGTGCAACAATTCAGGTTTCAACAAACAATAAACGCTCTTCAATAGGATTTTTGCAATGCGTAGGTAGACAGTACGCTGTCCATATTCGAATGAAGCTCATTATGATACAAAAAAGTAAAGAACATATTCAGCTTTAAAACCAAAAAAAAAAAAAAAAAATATAATAAGAGTTTTATTAAAGTCTGAATCACTGACTCCGAACAAAACAGAATGGGATGCCCTTTAGGAAATTTTATGACAATAATATGTTTTTTGTTCAAGATCGTTCAATGGAAATGCAATTCAATCCGAGAAGGGCAACTTTCAATCACTTTCGATGGAATCGGAAGTGTAAACACAAATGAAAGAAAGCAGTAGAAAAAACAATCAAACAAAAGTTGATACGGTGAGCGTTGGGCCCTTATACCAGCTGCAAGAAGACAGTTTTTGATCTACCTACGAGCTATGAACTGATAATTTTTCTAGCTGTTATTTGTATGTACAGCAAGCCTGACAAGAAGCGCAGTTTTGATAATGTTCAATCAAACGAATTGTGATGAAATCAATGGTCATTGAAAATGGTGTCTTTAATCTTTCTTCAAGTAAAATTTTGTTTTCAGTTTACACAAGTTATGTTCTTCCATCGGATTAACTCCTACAGTCCTATTGGTATCTACATATGTATATCTTTGGTGATCTTTGGAACATTATGTCAAGCTCGAAGACACAAATAATCTGTCTTAATCCTTTATCTTTGATCTTGAGTTCAAAAATTGATCATTTACGTATGAACAAAACTACACTAAAAACATAAACCCTGAAATGTTAAATCTATCGTAAATCTAATTCCCGAAAAGTTTGTAATATGACTGGCAATCTCGTCTTGCAAATACATACGTTAAAGTTAATATAATAAAAAAAACCGATTAACTTCATAATTAGTGTTATTTGCATAAAAAAGCAATCATGCACGATTGAACTTACCTTACTTAGTTAATTCGCGTAGCTTTCAAGCTCTTGTAGCAAGCATGACTAATTTAAACGAAATCTCTTGAGGTTTCATCCACTTTTTCCGGAAACCCGTTTCTGCCTCTAGATTGTTATCTCTTCAATTTGCAAACTTACAATCGGGCAGCTCAATACTTTCGTCTATTTATTGCATTCAATTTCGCTGTTACAATTAAGCTATTTCCATCTTTTCTTTCCTTTGTCTTTCTCTTTTCCGTAAATAGTCCTCTTTGATGACTAATTGAAAATATACTTGAGTTTCTTGTTCGTTTGTTAGTAAAAAGAAATTATATAGATTCGATTTCGGTTTTTCTTAGTTTTTTGGTTTTTTATATACACGGACTACCATACTCGTCGACATTTTTTCAGAACTGTAGCAAACCGAATGTAATCGTTACTAAGTAACGGGTGCAAAATGTATTACATTCGTTTCTCGCCATTAGGAGCCAGAAAAACGTATGGCATACCAGTGCTGCCATTTTATATCCCCTAATAGCATTGACAGACACATGGTGTAAAGTCTATAGACTTCACACTACAATGAAAGAAGTTTATGTTGGGGTGAAGTTTATATTGTGGACTTCATTCAAGAAGAGAAAAATTGCTCGTTTCAGAAATGCCCGTATTCGGCAATTCCGTTTTGCTCTCTTTCGTTTTGTCAAATGTGAAGTTGGCTGCGAGCTGGTTTTTGACGTTTGCTTCATTTGCTTTCTACTTTCGAGGTGTTAACAACGGAGGTTTTTCGGGAAATATAAAATTTAAAGTTTCAAATGTCGGGGAAGTGGCCGCGCGAATGCATAGAAAAGCTAATTGTGCTAATGCAACAAAATCCGTGCATATATTATATTAAATCGCCGGAATATGCCCGAACGCATCTTTTTAATATTAAAATCAACCCTTAATCAGGGATACTTAATTATGTTATTTTAATTTATTCCAAAAATCAACCCTGCGCGAACGGGGCAAAAGTCAAAAGCAGACAAAATAAATGAAAATTGCTCGGCAATCTTTTTTATACGTGTAAAAGCGAAGGCAGCTCCAAAAGAGAATTTGGAAAAAATTTCCGGCGATAATTGCCCTAGTGTAAAAGGCCTCAATTGAACTGACAGGGTTGCATTATAACTGGTTGCACAAATTTATTTTACTTCGCAATAATAATGAATATGGTCATTGCTTAACCCAAGTATGTCGAAAACAGTTATGCGCGATGGAGTGAAATTCATAGTGAGCTTTTTACAATGAATATTATATATCTTGTATTATTGAGTCGGCCCGTCTTCGGAAACTCTTCTCTGATTTGCTTTCTTCAAAACAATAGTGGTATTCAAGCAGGCTCGGAAATAGCTAGGTGGAAATTTTGCGCGCTGAAATTTTGAACTATTGCTTGAACGACCATTATGCAAAGCGTGTGTAAAAACTTTGCGAAAACAGCTGGTTTCAATGTTTTCTTGGGTGAAAGAAGGAGAAGCGAATATCGCGCATATTTTGCGAATCACAGTAGGCGTGCAAAATTTGCGAGGCTGCGGAAACTATTTTTCATACAAAATAATTTGCGAGCTCGCGAAATTTCCGAGGGCGCAAATTTTGCATACCTGCTTGAATACCACTAATGTGTTCTTTACTTCCTTCGCACTTACTTTAACATCGTTGAGCCCTTCAATTCTGGCAGCACTGACCGTCATACTTGATCAACAGTACCGAGTACCTTCTCGTGTTTACACGAATTCGAAATTCTGTTGATCGCATGATTTGTTTTGCATCGTTTGTATTAAGATTTCTGAGCACTCTGGACTATCTGGATCGATTGAGTGTCCCGCCAAATAAATTTAAAGCTAAAAAAAAAGAAGATTTGTGAGCTCTAAAAATGACATCAAATAAAATAAAAGAGATAGTGAAACTTTTGCAAATCGATGATGAGATAGTTCTCAAAACAGAAAATGAAGTTTTTGTTGGTATTTTAACATTTAAAGATTGCAATTTAAATTTTATTAAATTAAGGCGCGTGAGAGAGCTAAACCATATGATTGACTACACAATCGATCAGTTGATGCCATTGGGTCGGATAAAATATATTCGAACTATGAAAAAAGATGAAACTTTGCATTTCAATGGAGAGAATGGAGATGAGCAAAGCTCATCGGAAGAATCGAATTCCAGCTTCCTGTCTTTTAAAACAGCGAAAACACCGAACTCACCGAACATGCACTTAACGGTTCAACAAAACGACAGCGAAAAATTATCGACATTTGAAATGCAATTGTTGCAAAAGCAAATTAATTCAACGAAAGTCTTAAAATGCCGTGGAAATGAATACAATGAAGCTATTGCCGATATAAAGTCAAGAAATTCTGTGGCTTTGCACATTGAACCGCAAAGAAGTGGACGAAACCGGAAAACCGCACTCATAACTATAGCCACGGAACGCAATGTCTATGTGTTCGATATGATATTCTTTGAAAAGGAATTCGAGGAACTTAAGTTAATATTAAGTGCTGAAAGACCATGTAAAATAGTTTATGATAGTCGGCTGATATCAGATTACTTTCAACATCGGCAAAATTTATATGTGAATGGTATATCAGATATTTATGTAGCGTATTCTATTATTACTAAGCAACTATTAATATTTAGAAGATATTTTTGCGCAATACTTTGGTATTCCCAAATCTTTTTTTAGACCAAATGTAAATATCGATTCTCACATACTGTTTAGTCGACCACTCCAAGAGAGCTTGGTTTTTTATTGTGCAAAAAAGGCTGTTTTTATGTATAAGCTAGAAGATTGCCTCCGTAAGGAAATGCTCAAAACGTACTATAAGCAATGTAGAGATTTTTCGCGAACTTTCGCGGATGACGACGACTTTTTAGAAATCGCAAATAAAATTGAAATTAAGGATGACTCGGGCTGTGAGCACATAAAAGAGCTTGATCTTAACGATCAAACTTTCTGACTACGCAATTTTTTACAAAAATTAAGGAAAAAATTAGAATAAAATTTTTATTTTTATTTCTATTTATAAGAATTCTTAACTGCTTTGCAAAATGTTATACTTCTTCTTCTTCTTGCGTATTCAATTTTCCCAGTATATCTCGGTGTTCGCCAAACGCGACCAGTTCCTCCATTTTGTTCTATCGGTTGGATCATCCGAGGTGAGTCCTATAGCCTCGAAGTCCCATTTTACTGTGTCCATCCAACGATGTTTCGGACGCCCTCTTTGTCTGCAATCTTGTATTTCCAGCGCGTAGCCTTTCTTTGCCAAGCTCTCTTCATTTGCTCTCAGGACGTGTCCATACCAAGGTAGCCTTGCTTCCCGAATATTCCCAATAATTGGCGCAACTCCATAACGGCAACGAATGTCCACGTTTGGCAAATGATCAAGACGAGTCAGTCCAGAAATCCAGCGAAGCTTCTTTGTTTCCATTACACTAAACCTTATTTCTGCTACCTTTGTTAAGGGCCACTTAGGCCAAGCGGCGTTAACTCTCTCAGTAACTTCTTTTGGACAAAAGATTGCTTCCCTTAAAAGTGGAAAGATTGAAAAAACGAAAAATTGTAAAAAAAAAAATATGTCCAAACCGATTCTAAATATGTATTCCCAGGGAGTTTTGCCGTGCGGAATAGACAAAAACCTCTGCCATTCGAAGCACACTGTCCTTTATTTGACGCTTTGAAATACTTCCTTTTTCCGCGAAGAAAATCTGGGGAAAACCATTATTTAGAACAGGGCTGTTGAAAAAAAATTTAATCAATTAATTTTCAAGGCTTCTTGATGTAAGAGCTCACAAAGTTTTATAGGCAAGTACTCGTTTACTTTCAGCGCGAAGTTTCGTAAAGAAAATAAACAGAAAATTTTCATAAATATAAAATTAAAAAAATTTTTTTTTCAATAAAAAAAATTTGACTGAGGGATAAGCGAAAGCCCCTATTTTAAAATATAAAAATAAAAATCTATTAATTTTTTTATGTGATGAGAGTTAAGCATTTTTTTTTATTACTTTTTCTTTTGTATACTCAATGTGATTTTGTAACAGGAAAAAAATAAATAAACGCTTATTTTAAATCAATGAACGAAACTGTCATCTTTAATTTACACCATGACCTCCATATCTTTTCTATCTTAACTCAATTAACAATTTTATATCTTTCTTGGGTGTTCCTTTAATACTCTATATTTTTTTCATAATGTGTGGATATGAAATTGTAAATTTATGCGAGAAAAGAGAAAAAAAAAATGGCAAATATTGAACATAAGAAGAGGTGAATTGAATATCCTTTCGTTAAAAGTGCATGACCCGAGAAATTTATGGTATCCTTAGGCCTTTCCCGTTTTCTCCTCTTCCGCTTCTCTTTTCAATGTTGTGCGATTGACGTGATGATTTCACCATCAAGTTTCGTATTCGATATTAATTCGTTTGTATTCAGCCGCTGTATCGAAAATTCCTGAATGTGAACAAAAGAAATCGCATAATTTGAACATAAAATTTGAAATGGTTTTTGTTTTTCTTTTTTTTATTATATTTTTTTTCTTGCGTTCGGCGAATGGCGAATGGAGTTCGATATGGAGTTTTGATTTTGCTTGATAGCAGCACACATTGTGTTTTGTTGTGTAATAAGAGGGGTGAATTTTCACATCTGGAAAGAAAAGTGCAAATTTTAAAATCGATTATTTTAAAAATATATAAACCTTACCATTATTAAATCGTTGTTAAATTGTTGCTGTTGTTGTTCTTGTTGCAGCTGATGCTGTTGTTGTTGTTGCAGCTGATGCTTGTTGTTGTGCAGCTGATGCTGTTGTTGTTGTTTGTGGCTGCAGCTGATGCTGTTGTTGTTGTGGCTGCTGCTGTTGTTGTTGTTGTTGTTGTTGTTGCAGCTGATGCTGTTGTTGTT
The DNA here is from genome assembly GCA_020466095.1 of Chlorops oryzae. Lineage (NCBI taxonomy): Eukaryota > Metazoa > Arthropoda > Insecta > Diptera > Chloropidae > Chlorops > Chlorops oryzae. Next base: position 17,918,451 of record CM035807.1, on the reverse strand, counting down.
GTTGCCGCTGAGGGGGGGGGGGGGAAGCGGCGGCGGTAAATAGGCCTTTGCGGCCCTTGATTCTGCCGGTGACGCTGTTCAATATAAACAAAAAAAAAAAGTTAAATTTTTAAATTAAAATTCTGTATTTACATCTTACCATTTGCCTTATCAGCCGCTCTATTTCGGCGGCGTACCGCCGCATAGTCCCCGCCAATTCCTCAATTTGAAATAAAGGATCTGAAAATAGAAAATATAAATTAATAAAAATCCTTTTATTAATAGGGGTATTCACAAAGGCGTGTTAAAAACGTTGGAAAGTTGGAAAATCGGAAAATTGCGACTCCTTAAAAACTGTTTAAACTTTTTTTTGTATTTTGCACAGCTTTTGAAGCAGTTAAAATTTTCAGATTTTCCACTTTCCTACTTTCCAACGCCTTTGTGAATACCCCTAATAATTTAAATTTTAATTTATTTATTCAAAAAGAACTTACCTTCATTCGGCATTTCGAAGTAATGAAGTCGTCTGGTGAGAATCCTGTATTTATATATGTTTTTTGGCATATCCTAGGCCTACTATATAGATTTTTGTGTTTTGGTTTTGGTACCATATCCTAGGCCTACTAAAATTAATAGAGGGGATTCAGGTGAATATCAAATAAAATTTTCAATCTTACACGTTTCCACTATATTATTTACGTTGCCTTAGGTTTAGATGAAACGCCAAGCGACGTCGATTATCAACAACAGACGTAGATAAGCCTCTTCCTGATGGCGAATGGGAGAAATTCGACGATGACATTATGCTTCGTGAGGAGCCAGTTCAAATTGTTGCATTATCATTGGCACCTCTATGATAAATGAGGTGCCAGACACTTCGGTGTTTAAGCGTGCTTAACTCAATCCTCCTTAAAACTAAATTAATAATGTTCCTATTAGCTTTCAAACAATTTATTTTGTGAATTTTTGGATTCGTTTTACATACACGATTACATGTCCCATCTTTTCAACCGAGCTTGATATTGCAAAAATAATAATAACAACAACAACAACAAGCGTCAATACAGTGACCGACAAATGATCGATTCAGCGGAATGATTGGCACAATTAAGCTGCATGAAAGCAAACGACACCAGCAATGAGAAAGTGCAACTCAGCTCGAATGCTCTGACGCAATATCGGAGACTACCGCACGGCAGCACTTGACTTCAAGGGGCCATTGAGGAAGAGCCGAATCAGCACTTTCACTCTTTATAAACGATCATTCAATGGAATTCTTCATCTTTCCTTTCTCATATTTAATGAGAATAATTTAAGACGTTTCTTTTGAATTTTTAATCAGAATAATAACATTATTTATAGTTTATTTTATAAAATAAATATATTATTTTAAGAGTTTTATTATTTATCAGAAATAACAAATTATTTTTGAGTTTATTTTTTACTCAGAAGATAAAACTTATTTTAGATTTTTATTTTTACTCAGAAATAAAAATTATTTTTCGATTTTATTTTTTGCTCTGAAGATAAAAATTTATCTTAGATTTTTATTTATTACTCATAAAATAAAAATTGATTTTTGATTTTTTTTTTTACTCAGAAAAATAAAATTATGCATTAGATTATTACCATTATCTCAAGATAACGTAAATGGATAAGTGATGAAAGTCGATATTTAACACGAGGAAATAAAAAGCCAGATGCGAAATCGCAACCACTTCTTCAAATCGCTAAAAAGATAAATTGTTTGATAAGTGATGATGATAAACTGAGAAATGAAAAAGTTGAGATCGAAAATCGCAACAACAATTCAAATCCAAAAAAATTTCATAATACTTTTTGATAATGTTTGAGTAAAACAAAAACTTGAAATAATTTTATCTTGAGTAAAAAATAAAACTCGAAAAATAATTGTTATTTCCTGATCAAAAAATAAAACTTGAGAATTAATTTTTGTTTTTTGATCAAAAAATAAAACTCTAAGAATAACACTTAAATACTAATTTTTAAAATATAAATTATTTTATATCGATTTTTAAAATTCAAAATTCAAAAATAATTATTATTTTGGGTCCCTGCATTATAATATTAAATATTATAATATCGATTTCCCTTCGTTCATCGATATCCGTACAGATCGTCATCCAGATTGACTCGTCCGAAATCGCCTTTGCGAAAATGTCCAATAAATTTACGGGCTGCCAATAGAATATCTGGTAACAAATCAATTTGTCCATTAAAATTTTTTACTTTCCGCTGTACACCCAATCCATTCGCGATAGCAATCAAAACTTCGCTTATCGAATCATTCGGCTTATCGAGTCCCAAAAACCGAACATAATCGAAGTGCCGTTGTGCATTCAGCCAGTAGAGCAAATAATCCGCAATTAGATCTTCGCCCACAAGGTGGTCGGGCAAACAACCAATCAATGCCAGTTTCATGCCCATTTCATCGTTTCTTATGCATGGCTCTAAAATCCCAGGAGTATCAATCATATAAATAGCAGGTTCATCGCAAATTTTAATCCGTTCCATAACGGCACGTGTTATTCCAGCAACAGCGCCAACATGAGCGGCACTTTTCTTTCTCAAATTTCGATTCCGTAGAACATTAATTAATGAACTTTTCCCCACGTTAGGCACACCAATGATCATGACACTTAAATCCTTTTCACCTGTTCTATTGTAGCGTTCGGTATTCATAATCGATTCTATTGCTAACGGTATTAATCGGTTTACCCCTGAACATTGTTGGTCCTTACAATTTGTAAAAATTACATTCCGAATATTGTTTTGTTGTAATAATTGTCGTTTTATTCGACGTTCGGACGAAGGGTCGCCTAGATCTTTTTTATTCAAAACGAGAATATGAGGCTTTATCCCACCACCTGTTATAGTAAAAAAAAAAATCATTTTATTCTTGTTTTTTTTTTTACTTTATAACGACACTCGAGTAGCGAGAATCTTACGGCAACAAAGCCAGCAAACTCCCATACAACGTACTCCCATACATCCCATACATACCTGTTATAGTATATTCAAATTCGGGATTGCGACCGGAAATCGGAACTCGAGAATCGTGAACCTCGATGATACAGTCAACTTGTTTTAAACGTTGTTGCATCTGCTTCAATCCTTTTGCCATGTGACCAGGAAACCATCGTACCGCTTGTCCTTTGGAGAGCTCGAAAACTTGCCGAAATGACATGATTCTCGGGAATTTCGATCAATTTAAATTTCGGTGTTTTGTTAGTTTCACTTCATTCGTACTGTTAAGAGCCGTTTACATTGGACGGTAATTGCATAAGTGTTTGCTGTATGATCTGGTGTGTTGATGTGTGTGTGATTTAAATGCACATATAAATTGCCAATTGCGAAAACTAATTACGAAATCTCTCTTCAACGATTAATTTGTGCATTTGCAACAGAAAAAGTTGCGAAATTTTGGACTGGAATTAAACTACCGACTAGTCTGAACCTTTTTTAGTACACATAAACATATGGTTTCAAGACAAAAGTTTATCAAAATATGGCAGCCTTGTTGCTCTTTATTGTATCACCTGAAATATTCATAATCCAGAAAATCCGTTAGAAAAGATTTATTTGCTTATTCTATGAAAAATTATTAATTAATTACTTAATTTAATTTCATATCTATAGCTTAGCTTTTAGTTTAATTTAATAGCTTGTTGCTTAGCTTTTAGCTTAATTGAATTTAATATCTATAGCTTGGCATTTGGTTTAATTTCTATGAGATCATTATTTGGCTTTACAACAAACTTTAGTAGCGACGTATAACGTTTTAAAAGTGTTTCCCAATAGCATTCTATGTCCTCCATTTTGAGGTTATTCCATATAAATTGAAAGCCACGTTCGGCTATCTCCTGTGCTAGTTTATCATGTTTTTGGAAAAACAGTAAAATCTTTTCAATCTCCTCCTCGTTGGGATGGCTTTTTAATGGCACATAATGTACCCAAGGCTTCAAGGCGCTATAAAAGAATTCATTCCATTCATTTCCGATATGAAAGACTAGAGATTTGCATAGAAAAAGATGTTTGAAGCGAAAACTAGCTGCTACACCACGAAAATTGAAAAGATATTTGAAACGACAATGATCCTCGAAGGAAACTTCTTTGGCCGGTTCGGCATTTAGTGTATCTTTCGGTGATTTCCATGCTTGATTCTTTGTGTATTTTGCGTCGACAAGTTTCGGTTTTCGTCTTGAAAGTAAGATCAAAGAATCACGTTCATCATTCGTACGTGAACCGCGAAAAAATGCCAATGATTCTTTATTTTGCCAAGGCGTTTGCGACGCTGCTTTTAATATGCTTTCTCGATGCAAATCCCAACGACCTATTCCTGTTGGATGCAGGGAAATGGCAGGACCACCAGCCCAAAATGTCCACGCCGGATACATTATATCGAGATATTCATTTGTTTTTGAAAACGAAAAAAGTGGTCCTTTCCTAGTATGGTAATGAGCTACTTGCGGATAATCGCGTGTGTTTATAATCATTTCAGTATTATTCAGATAGGGCAAGAGTTTCAAAAGGAAATGTTCAATGCCAGCACATCGCGTTGGAAACATACAATCAGGATCTCTGTAGAGCACATGATTACGGATTTGATAACGTTGTCCATACTTAGCTGCAACGTCTAGAGATGATTTCGTTATGCCATTCTTTTGATAAACCGCCAAATCGTTAGAAATTACATCATCAAAGCACTTGCAACTGATGTCTTTGGCATCGTCAATTATACAAGGATGGAAGGTCTTAAGGGCATTCGTTATTTTCTCATAGATCTCGTTGGAATCTGAAAGAATCATAATTAAGGATCATTTTGTTTTCAATAGGATTGAAGGTTTAAGGCTTCAAGGGTTAGGTTAGGCAATAATGTCTCCTTATATGGGAAATATAGAAGCCCAAAGATAGCCAATAAAAAGGCGCTTCTTTTCCATCTATATATTCCTAAATTCGTTCATAAAATGTATTGGCATTTTCTCGTCAATTCAAGGTCTTGGCTCCTAATGGTCGTAAGTTTTTACTCCTATATTTACATTTGTTTAAGTTTCATTGAACATATTTTCTGTCTTTACCTTTGTCATACAATTTTGCGGGGTTATCTGAAAGGCCACAGTCTGTATCTGACTCCGAACATTGTTCATTTTGAAAAGCTTTTTCAAAAAATCCCAATAAAACAAAAGTTAGTAATGTTAATTCAGCTTTCATGTTATCCTTTTTTTGTAAATTTACCCAATGTAGCAACCAGCGTTGCCGATTAATAATTTTTTCCCTAAGCTAGCCGAACATGTTCGATGGTTTGGTGCTGCTCGCTGAAAATTAGCGCTGTAATTTCTTGAATTGACTTTCCGCTAGGTAAGACCAAAATTCCGCAAGATTTCCATATATGTGTTCGAAGAGGATGCCGCTAGAGTGTGCTAAATAAAAATCTTCATCAAACAATTCCGCCAGAATATGCAAAAGTTTTTAATTTTAAGATTTACATGTAAGTTTGTATGTAGTAAAAAAAAAAAAATTTATAAAAATAGATAAGAAATGGTAATTCCTATGGTGCACTGCAGTACGCATGAGCAAAAATCGATTATAATTTTCTCGAATGCTGTATTCAGTCAACGCGTAGAATACATTGAAATTAGTGTCACGAATCTTCAGAAAATTATTACAAAGAACTGATGGCGTGACAAATATACTTGGAATCAGTTTTTTTTATTTATCATGCAAATTATAAATAGAGAGTTTTAAACTTAAATAAGTTTTATTTTCTTAAAAAATCAAAAATCTAATATTTTCTTTTTTCATAAATAAAAATCTATGAATTTTTATTTAAAATTTTTAAAAAGAAAAAATGATTTTAATAATATCAAAATTGTATGCTATAAATAAACAAAAATAAATAAATTTTTAGCGAAAGGCATTTTTGTCGCTTTCTCGCGTCTGATCTTGAAAAATATTAAGCGACAAATATGAAGTTACTAAATCGCACAATGTCTGATGCAAAAGTAATGAAATCACGTACTAAGAATATAGCTATTCAAGTACGAATGTCGGTCGCTTAACAAATTTAACCATTAAGTTCTCTATAGTTCATACAAAAATGAAAAACTGCATTTTATTGAACGATGAATATATAGAAAAACAAGAAGTTATCTTAACGTGACGCGTTTAATACGCTAACGACTAAATGCGGTCACGAATGATAGAAAACAAGACTCTGTCTTGCTCAAGTTTCATCATACTTGTACACAAAATCATTCCTAATCATTAAAAAACTTTAAAATATCCTGGGCAAGTTCCCGGTATGGGTGACACTTTTGTTGATTCAACATTGATTGCAAAAACTAATTTCTTCGGAATAAGCGCAATAAATTGGTCCCATTTACTTACATAATTATACACGCTCGTGTAAATCAGCGAACGGAAGCGAAAATGGCGATATGGCAACGCTAAAGAAAACTAAAGAACAATGAGAAGAGGAATGGAAATGCAATGGTACTCACACAGTAAAACTTGCACGCCGACATAAATCATTTTTTCAGTTGGCAGCATTTTAATTTCTATTCTCCCGATCTTCTAAAAATAATAAGAAATCATGAAATTCTGAGATTTTGTGTCTTTATTCGGTAGGTCTGGGAATAGGCCAACATCTATATTCCATACCCCTAAGCCTCAATATGTGGTACCATCGAGCAATTTTTAGTTTTAGTACCCGACGCATGAGCAATGTTATTTGAAAAATTTAGTTGGCCGTGACATTACATATACGTCTTATTTTAAAAATTAATGAACTGCTCATGGAAGAAAAAATTTTAATTTTTAAATATAAAAATATGTCATGTCACGTTGGAACGTCAAGGAAAAGATGAAGTGGAAGTAGGGAGACAGATAGTCCACACATTCAATTCAATTTGTATAAGTATGATAGCATTGGGCGACCTAAACATGTTCGTAAACTAGTGTAATGATATAATGTCCGGAAATATAATGACTAATAAAACTCCTTTTTAGTTGAAAGTAATGAAGGTTCTGGTGCATTAATAGACGCATTGCGGAAGCAACAGATTTGTGCCTTGCTGGTTCAAAATCTCGAACGGCTGAATGAAGAAGTCAAAGATGAATCCAACGGTGTACACAATTCATTGGCAATTGTTGAGAATCCACCACGGAGGGAGAAGGTGTGACGAAGAGAATGGATGAGTGAGCGCGTGACAGGAAGAGGGAGCGAGAGGAAGACAGAGTAAACTCAAGAAAGAGAGGTTCACAGAGGATAGAAAAGTTGAGAGAGTGAGATTGGGATAGTGAGAGAGAGAGAGAGAGACGGAGTGAGAGATAGGTAGGGTGACGCGGAGTGAGAGAGAAGGAGAGATGGTGAGGGAGTGGGAGAGAGGGTGGGAAAGAAGAAGTGAGAGTGGGTGGGTGAGATGAAGTGAGTGGAGAGAGAGGGTGGCAAAGAGAGAAGTGGAGAGTTGTGTTAAGGGTGAGATAGTGATGGGAGTGAGGAGAAGACGTTATGAGTGAGTTATTGATTTTGATAGAGTGTTATTGGCTTTCGGAGAGACGATGATGAAGTTCGCCAGATCTGCTAGTATTCATACAATAATTTTTAATCAAAACAGTAATAATCTCTAACTTCGCAAAAAATGCATTTTTCGCGCATGCATGCTCTGCAACATGTATTACCGTCCATCCAACCACCGCAAATGAACATATGACTTTTTATCAACAAGGGGCAAAACATATATTTGCGGGATTCACGAAATTTCAGCAACAGCGATTGGAATTTAATATTCGTTGAGGCAAATGCTCTAAGCATGTCCTTTCACTGGTGTGACAATCTGCACACAACGGTATACACGCCAAGAGACTATCAAGTTGAGCTTTTGGCAACAGCTTTCGAACGAAATACGTTAATTTGTCTTGGGCATAAGTCTTCAAAGGAATTCATTGCGCTCAAATTGCTGCAGGAGCTTTCAAGGCAAGCTAGATCATCGCGGAAATGCAGTATTTATCTAACAAGCGATCCGGCCGAATCAAGATCATCTTCGATGATGTTGCAGCATTTAACGGATTTGAAAGTTTTCATCCAACCAACAAATGCTTTAGAAGATTTCAAATTCTGGTTGGTGGACTACGATGTATATATTGTTCATCCGAGAGTTTGCTTGACTAGTCTGAGAGAAGATAATTTCAAATTGAATGAAGTCAATCTGCTTATACTTGAGGACTGCCATGAAATGAGCATTTACGAACAGATTCTGCCAATATTCAAGGAGTTCTATTGTGCTCCTTTAAGTGATATGCCAAAGGTTCTTGGACTAGCAGGACCGCTCCATAATGCAGAATGTGCTCTTCAGGAACTCGGAGCGATGCTGAATTCATTGGAAGATAATGTCAAATGCATAACAGAGACTGCAAGTGATATTGTGACTGTTCTGAGGTACATATATCCATCCATATATCTATGAGTATTCTGGGTATATTTTAAAAAATTTCATACATGCTTTAATTTTCTCTTTTAAGATATTGTGCCAAACCGATTGAGTGTGTTCTTCAGTGTGCACCATACGAAAAGGATGAGCTTACCGCTATTTTGGAAAATATAATTTGTACACGAAAAGCATTCCTCAAGGATCATCGTTATGATCCTTTCGAAATTTATAGCACTGATGAGTTTCTCGAGGAACTTAAAGGTAAGCCTAAGAAATGACTCAAATTATTTAATTAAAAAAAAAAAAAATATTTTACAATTTCCTTTGTCCATTGAATGAAGATATACCCGATCCCAAGAAGGAACCACTAGAATTTATAGATATCATGCTGACAGTCTTACATGAAATGGGACCCTGGTGTGCCGATCGAGTAGCTCTAAATATGTTTCATCGCATTGAGAAGCAGAAAATCAAAACACCGCATGAACGTCATTATATTCTCTTGTGTCTGGTTAATACTGCACTTGTGGAAATACGTGCGATTTGTGAGCAAAATTTCCGAAAATTTAATAATCATAAAGAACTAGTCGAACGCTATTCGAGTCCGAAAGTTTTACGTCTTTTGGAAATTTTACGTTTATTTAAACCGGAAGAATTCACAAGTGATAATGAAACAATACAAAAACTCAGTCAGGATCTAGAGAAATTGGACTTTCAGAAAATAACACGCACACTCGAATATGGTTGCCAAAATGTAGATAGTATTGCAACGAGACAGCAGCTAGAATCACGCTCGATCGTTGAGAATTTGGATGCAATTTTAAAGCCAAATGAAGATTTTAACAAAGAACAACAAAACGGTTGTGTAAAAGTTCTACCAAAGACTGAAAAAGATGGAATAGCTATAAATAATTCTGTAAATACGAGTCATACTACTACGAATAATCATGGCCGTCGGAATAGTTCGGCGCAAGGACGTACAAAGCGTCGACCATTCACAAGACGACAAATGCGCGGTGGCGACGGTGATGGCCTGGATACGTTATGTGGTATTATTTTTTGCAATTGCAATTATACGGCACGTGTACTTTTCGAATTATTAGCCGAAATGAGTAGACATGATGCCGATTTAAAGTTCCTTAAATGTCAATTCACAACGGATCGCGTTGCTGATACGCAAAATGAACCAAAAGAAGCCGAACTCGAACATCGCCGGCAAGAGGAGGTACTTAAACGTTTTCGTATGCACGATTGTAATGTTCTAATTGGTACGACCGTGCTCGAAGAGGGAATCGATTTACCGAAATGTAATTTAGTTGTCCGTTGGGATCCACCGACGACATATCGAAGTTATGTTCAATGTAAAGGACGAGCGCGAGCCGCACCTGCATATCATATAATATTAGTTGCACCCAAATTTGATATGTCTTCCAGTATTGAATGCATGCATGATCAGATTAATCAGCGTACTCATAAGTTCTTATGTGATTTAAATGATAGTCAGAATTCTGCTCTCGATTCCGATTCAAATGATGAAAGCGGCGATGGCGATGGCGATTTCGATGAGAATGATTCTTCAAAAAGCTATAATAATGTTGGCTCAACAAAGGGCATAGTACGAATATTAAATCCAGAGGTTATAACTCATAAACCACCGATGCAAAGTGATTTAAAACGATATCAAGAACTGCCTGCAATCGAGCATATAGAAAATAGCAATGATGAAAATGGAGTTACTCTCACTGAAATCCTCGATGATTCGTCCCTGTCAAATGGTCTCGCTGATATAAATAGCACTATTTTGGAAACATCAATTCAAGATTCAAGCAAAACTTCGCACAACGAAGATGTTTATTTCGAAATCGTCGATGTAAATGAACTTATAGCACAGCTCAATAATACAAGTATCTCAGCGATAAGCATTTCATCAGCGAAAAAGTCAATGGCGAACAATTCCCTTACATCTATAAGTAGTAACGCTGAAGAATCTCCTAGAGCTTTGAAGGATAAAAAAGACCGTCAGTTCAAGTGTTGTGTGCAAGATTCTGATTTAGAGATTTTGAAGGATGACTTGCTGGATTTAAAATTAAATGGAATGATCAGTGCAACAAATGAAATTGTTGATCAATTAGCGCAGTATCGGGAAATTGAAAAGGTATGCAATTAATTTGGTATCCATAAACAATTCTTAAAGGCTTACAAAACCAAAAAAAAAAAAAAAACGATTACAAAAATGAATTTCTTTTAATAATAACTTGGGAAATTCTCTTCAAGCGAATAGAGATTGCTGTCGAAATCGCGATTTTTGAGTTCATAACAGAGATAGGGAGAAAAGAAACGAAACTCCCAAAGGCTCATTTAAAAGTGGGCTGTATACAGACCTGGGGGTAGTGAACTAAATTTTCAGCCCCACTAGTTCTTTAATGAGTGAAACTTTAAAATATTCGGTTCCACTAATTCGTAGTGAATTTTAATTCTCTTCCACTATTTTCAGTAGTAAAATAGTGAATGTAAGGAAATTTACACTAAATTCTCTGTAGTGGAAGTGAAAATGTTTCTGACTTAAGCTTTTACTAGTGGCTGTAAGAATATCCCCACTAAATTAAAAAAAAATTTTTTTTTTATTTTTTCCAAATCAAATTTTGTTGTTGAAAAATTAGTGGCTAACAAAATATCTCCACTAAATAAGAAAAAAATATATTTTGAATATATTAAACACACATTCAATCACGAGTTTGAAAAAGAATAAAACTGGCAACGGGCATGCCAGAATACACTGGCACTATGACAATCATTCACACATGGCTGGCAGGAAATGTTGAATATTCGATGTGCTGCTGGTGTTTCTGCTGGCACCTTTAAATGATATGCAGATAGATTGTATTTTATAATATTTATTCAAAGTACAAAATTAATTCAAATTATTAGCCTTCATTCAAACTAATCTTTCAAAATTTTTATCGCTCAAAACTTACTGAAAATAATTTAGTGGAACAGTTTGATTTTCCACTAGTTATTTAAATTTTGAGTGGAAAAAAATGTTTAAGCACTAATTTTATTTTAGTGGAAATTTTTCAACTTCACTACCACTAGGCTTGTAGTTGAAGTTTTGTTTCACTACCACAAAAAATAATAGTGAAACTGACACGTCGGGTTTCTTGCACTCAAATTTTTTTTTATTAAAACCCACTAGCTCCACTACCACTAGATTGGGATTTAGTTAAAAATGTGAATCACTAAAAATTTAGTGCACTACCCCCAGGTCTGCCTGTATATATATAAAAAAAAAATTATATAAAATCTTTACATATATAATCTTGATCTTGTATTGTTTCCATACAACTTTAGCCTGACCTATATATCTACTTCAACTTTATATTACTTGAATTTTTGAGCTCCTGAAACCCGTTAAAATTTTATTGGAATGGTGAAGGGAAAACGCAGGAACTCTTGATTCGAAATGAAAAAAAAAAATCAGGCTACAGCAAGAAAGCTTTTTTGTATAAAAGATTCCAATAGTGAACGTTTTGAAAGTCTTATTCGATTGTACATATACTTTACTTGAAGTAAAAAAAAAAAAAAAAAAAAATTAATTAAAACTCTTTTACATGTTCACAAGATGCTTTTACAAAAATGTTCGAATTCGGAGCCACCGGAAAGCGAACACCATTTAGCGGATAAATACACAATATGCATAGAACCTTATAAGCCACAAACACATCTATTAACTAGCGCATCGGTAGACCTGAGTACATCCATTGCATTGATTAATAAATACTGTTCGAAGCTTCCAAGTGATACTTTTACAAAACTGACTGCTCTATGGCGTTGTGCAAAGACCATACGAAATGGTACCGAAATGTTTCAATATACATTAAGACTCCCTATCAATTCTCCTTTAAAATATGATATTGTGGTAAGTTCTACTATGATGTGAAAAAAATTTCGTTTGATTAATTATCAATTTCAATGATTTTATTTTAATTTAAGGGACTTCCGATGTCGAGCAACGTATTAGCAAGGCGAATGGCTGCATTTCAAGCATGTATTGAATTACATAAAATGGGTGAATTGGATGATAATTTACAGCCAATTGGTAAAGAAGGCTTCCGAGCAATCGAAGCGGATTGGGAAAGTTTCGAATTAGAAGAAGAAGATGAAAAAATTGTCCATGAAAATTCTGAGCCACGTCCGGGGACAACGAAACGTCGTCAATATTATTACAAAAGGGTAAACAATTTTTTGTTTATTTTTAGAATCAATTCTTATATCAAGTGTAAATTCATTTAATTTCTTTTTTTTTTTTTTTAGATTGCTTCAGAGTTCTGTAATTGCCGTCCTACAGCCGGTGTGCCATGTTACTTATATCTAATCGATTTAACACTTGAATGTCCAATACCAGAGGAACAAAATACGCGAGGGAGGAAAATCTATCCACCTGAAGAGGCACAACAGGGTTTCGGTATACTAACACTAAACCGAATACCAAAAGTCAGTTCCTTTCCGATTTTCACACGTTCGGGAGAAGTTAAAGTGTCTATCGATCTTGCGAAGGAAAAAATTTTACTAACCGAAACCCAAATACGCTGCATCAATACATTCGTAAATTATACGTTCACAAATGTTTTAAGACTTCAGAAGTTCCTTATGATCTTTGATCCCGAGTCAACAGAAAATTGTATCTTCATTGTCCCAACAGTTAAGACCCAAAATGGGAAAGTTATTGATTGGCAATTTTTAGAATTGATTGAGAAAAATTCCAGCATGATGCCAATAGCAGTTCCAGAGGACGATCGCAAAGCACTTGAATTCGATGCGAATAAATTTATAGATGCCGTCGTAATGCCATGGTACAGAAATCAAGATCAACCACAGTATTTCTATGTCGCTGAAATCTGTCCACAATTATCGCCATTAAGTTGCTTTCCCGGCGAAAATTATAATACGTTTAAACATTATTATTTTGTAAAATATGACCTCGTCATACAAAATGTGAAGCAACCATTGCTCGATGTTGATCATACGAGTGCACGTTTGAATTTTTTAACACCTCGTTATGTCAATCGAAAAGGTGTGGCATTGCCAACGAGCTCTGAGGAGACGAAACGTGCTAAACGTGAAAATCTGGAACAAAAGCAAATTCTAGTACCCGAATTATGTACCGTACATCCATTTCCGGCATCGTTATGGCGTACAGCAGTTTGTCTACCATGTATTTTGTATCGCATTAACGGTTTACTCTTGGCCGATGATATACGTAAGAAGGTCTCGGCCGATATTGCATTGGGTAAACAAGAAATCAATGAAGATTTTGAATGGCCAACGTTGGATTTTGGATGGAGTTTCTCTGAAGTTCTTAAGAAATCAAAAGAGAATCAACAACAACAACAAAACGAAACAAATAACGTTGATTCGAAAAAAATAAATAGCGAGAAAAGTAAGATGTCAAAATCAATGAAACAATTGGAAAATCAAAGCGACGATGAGAATGAACAGGCTACAGCATCGAAGGTCATGAAAAGTGCCAACGAAATATGTATGGAGGGTGAAAAGAAATTACAGGTAAGTAGAGGTATTGGTGATCGTTCAACACGTCAATTGATCATATTTTTTCTTTTCTTTTGCACAGGATAACTTCATTGAAATCGGTACATGGTCGAACGAAATGGCCGATGATATAGAACTGAATAGTAGATCAGATATTACCGATGACGATGATGAAGAATTTATGAAGTACTTACCATCAAATGTTAGCTTCTGTAAGTTTGAAATATTTTTCCAGATGATAGATCTTAAATGCATTTTAAAAACAAAATTAATAGGTGATCAACAAACACGTTACGGTTCTCCAACATTCTGGGATATTAAGGATACTGAATTTGGCAATCGTCCAAATGGTATAAGACCGTCAACTTCAACAGCTGCTAACAATGTTAATAATAGCTATCGAACAAGATCAGCGAATATTCGTAAGCATTCCTTTAGTTATTACGGCTCTGACGATTCGATTGCATCAAGCTATGATAGTGTCGATGATGACGATGATGATGATGATGATGATGATGATGATGCAGACGATGCTTTCGTCGGGCCATATCATATTGCGTTCACGTCGAAAAATGAAGCTGAAAGCTATGAAACTGCTGCTGAAATTGAACAGCGTCAAAAGCAATTATCAATAATACAAGCAACAACAGCTAACGAACGTATCTATCAACAAACGAAAAATCTGCAGGTCGGATATAATTTTGCCAATTTAAAGGATGAAATACAGGAGCAACTAAAATTATCAGTTGCACAATTTTTGGTTTCAACGAAAGTACTTAAAGACGATATCAATCGCTCCGGAATGCTAGTAAAATATGACGAAACTTTGAATCTGCATCGAAAGGACGGAAATGTAACGAAAATGTTAGACAGTACGCCATTATGTGCAGTCGTGGAAGCGTTCGCAAAGCTTTTACCATATGTAAATAAATTGGAACTACTAACGCTGCTGCAAACGAACAATAACACCTTAACAATAGACAATATGAGTATGCTTAATTTAAAATATGTAAAAGAGAATACGGATGAGATGTTTACCATAATCGGAACTGGTGATATCTTTGATAATTTTAATGACAAAGAAAATATGATAATCGAAACGGAAAGCAATTGTCACAAGGAATTGAGCAAACGTATAAAATTAAACTTTCAATCGAAGCCAAAAAATGAACCGATTTCATCTATAAAATCCAATCACTCTCATCAGAACAATATCAGAACGAATGAGTTTAGCTTTGATTATCAACCCGATCTGACTGGTCATCCTGGTCCAAGTCCAAGTATTATATTGCAAGGATTGACAATGTCCAATGCCAATGATGGCATTAATCTAGAACGTCTTGAGACAATTGGAGACTCATTTCTCAAGTACGCCATAACAACATATTTGTATATCACGTACGAAAATGTACACGAGGGTAAATTGAGTCATCTACGTTCGAAACAGGTTGCTAATCTCAATCTTTATCGATTGGGACGTCGAAAAAAACTTGGAGAGTACATGATTGCAACGAAGTTCGAACCCCATGACAATTGGCTTCCGCCATGTTATTATGTGCCAAAGGAACTCGAAAAGGCTCTCATAGAGGCAAAGGTTAGTTAAAAAGTACTTATTTTAATTTAATCATTTATATTATTATTGAAAATTTACAGATTCCACCTCATCATTGGAAATTGGTCGACCTGCCGAATATAAAAAAATTGACGAGCACAGAGATATGTGAGCTAGTAAGGGAAAAGGCGGATAAGTTGGGGTTATTCAGTGAGGTGAACATCTATCAACTGTCTATCTATCGTCAATCAACTTGGATATTCTATATCTTTCTCTTTATTCAAATTAATAATTTAACAATCGCATTCTCTCTCTCTTTAGGACATGAATTGCGATGAATCAAGTTTGGATGAAGCGCAGAATGGTAGCATCTTAAATGATAACGGAGAGAATGGAGATTTTACATGCTTCATACCATACAATCTAGTAACACAACATAGCATTCCTGGTAAAAAAAAAAAATGATCTTAAATATAAAACCCAAAAAAAAAAAAATTGTAAATTTCTAATTCAATATGTTTTCATTGCAGATAAATCCATTGCCGATTGTGTTGAAGCATTAATCGGTGCTTACCTTATTGAATGTGGACCACGTGGTGCACTTTTATTTATGGCATGGCTTGGTATACGAGTTCTACCATATAAACGTGTACCTTACAATCCAAATGCTCTACGTGTTCCAGGTAGCATGAAACCAGATAAAGATATGATTATAATTTTTGAAGATTGGACACCTCCAAAGAGTCCATTGCTACGCTATGCACCGAATGCGGAAAAGGAGCTTGATGCCATGCTAGAAGGATTCGATGAATTCGAAAGAACTTTAGGCTATAAATTTCACGATCGTTCGTACCTACTTCAAGCTATGACCCATGCTAGCTATTCACCAAATCGTCTGACCGATTGCTATCAACGTTTAGAGTTTTTGGGCGATGCCGTGCTCGATTATCTTATAACACGTCATTTATATGAAGATCCTTGGCAACATTCACCGGGAGCGTTGACCGATTTACGATCCGCTTTGGTAAATAATACAATATTCGCTTCACTAGCTGTTCGGCATGGTTTCCATAAATACTTTCGGCATTTATCACCTGCCTTGAATGAAGTGATCGATCGTTTTGTGCGCATACAAAATGAAAATGGTCACAGCATTAGTGAAGAGGTAAGAATCGGAGGACTAAGATAGCAATTGTAACATAATTTTTCATTAATATATATATTATATCATATTTTTCCAGTATTATCTACTTTCCGAAGAAGAATGTGATGATGCTGAAGATGTTGAAGTTCCAAAAGCATTGGGCGATGTCTTCGAATCTGTTGCTGGAGCGATTTTCTTAGACTCTGGCATGTCGTTAGATACTGTTTGGAAAGTGTATAGCAATATGATGAAACCAGAAATCGAACAATTCAGCAGTTCTGTGCCAAAGTCACCAATACGACAACTTTTGGAGTTAGAACCTGAGACTGCCAAATTTGGGTAAGGCGCATATTATTCTCCCTTCTCTTCAAATTATAACTTTAAAAAATGATCTGCTTCAATTTTATTATTTTTTTTTTTTTTAGAAAACCGGAAAAATTAGCTGATGGACGTCGAGTTCGTGTAACAGTTGATGTTTTTTGTAAGGGTACATTCCGAGGCATTGGTCGCAATTATCGAATTGCCAAATGTACAGCAGCAAAATGTGCGCTACGTCAATTAAGAAAACAAGGACTTATTTCAAAGAAAGACTAGCCCCAATAGAGACATAGAAAAGCATATTCCATAACAACAGCGTTTTCCTGTGAAAATGTTATTTCATAACTTCATAATTTTTTTTTTCTTTCTAGTAGTTAAATAACTGGGAATTTTTCTATTTAATATAGGTATTTAAATAATAAGTTTGCTCTCAATATAGTGAAAATAAATTTCTTAATTGTGCATATGTAAATCAACAATTTATTCAATAATCTTTCAACTGAGGAACTATGTAAACAATGCACAATGTAAAGATGGGCATCTTCTGCGTACAAATTGTAAAGCGTACTGTCAGGAGTGTGGTTATTAGGATCATATGACGAATTCACGAATTGGGCTGATACAATTAAGTTGCAATTTCTATCCAAGCCTATGTGAAAAAGGGTGTGTCCACAGTGAATCTATAAAATCTAAAGAAATGCAAAATAGACTACATTTGGTATGACCAAAGGATCAGAAAGTGCTGCAAGCAAATGATACATTTTTTGTATATAAAAATACTATGAATTTAAATTCCTTTAAAAAAATGTATTCAATTGGAATAATAATATCTACGGAACAATCGAAAATTAATTATAACCCTTTATCCCTTTGCTGACTTCGTCTTGGATTTCACTTTTTTCACACGCTTCAGGCCATCCATATTGCTTTTCATAAATTGTGCATACATGCTCATCATTTTTGGTACATCGTCTTGTTGTACTATAGTAGAAATCTGAAAAAGAATCTTTTAGCATTGGTTTTACGAATTATAGGAATGAATTCTAACCTTTTTTGATTTATGCTGCGCTCGCATTAGGCATGAATAAACCTCTGGTGGCGGCAGTGGTGGTCTTTCCTCTCTGGGTTTTGGCTTATTGTGTCCATCGACTGTTAAAAATTAAACGTTATCAAATATTTATTGAAATAATTCGTAGCAAGTCTTTTATGTAGTCTGGCAACCTTGTTTAACATGTGAGAAGAAGTTTCACTTACAACGTTTAAATGTCACCGTGAATGAGGAATCCTTTTTTGCTGCATTTGCAAGCTTTTCCAAACGAATGATAAACTACAGACGAATGGGAGATGATGTATTGAGAAGCTTTGAATGAAATTTCTTTTATTTACCGTTGAGTTATCCAATAAAACCATTTCTACCCCGGTGGCAGTAGTGCTGTAATAACACAAGCTCTTGCGCTACTTTCGTACCAAGTACCTTTTTGATGGACGGCTGCTTTGACAAGAAGAAGGTATTCTATTGTAAGATCTGTTATACTAACAAAAGAGTGGAATTACAGTATTCCCCAGGTATGAGAATCCTGTTTAAAAATACTAACTGGTCAAAAGCGTGACAATCGTGATTCCTATTGCGCGGAACATGAGAATTCTCCGGTTTCTATGCTTTGATATGAATGTTTTAGAGATATTAGATGCGATGTAACTAGTTGAGAACATTTTTATGAACACTAGGAACAAAATTGTGTCCTTGAATTCGGGATATAAGCCGCTGTTCATATAAGGCGACAAATCACCAGCGACACATCTGGTTTGCTGGCGTGGGACGCACAGGGAAGAGTGAAAAAAAAAACTCCCATACCACATCTCCGTACGTCCCTCGCTCTCAAACCAGCTGTTTCGCTGGTGATTATTTCAGGAGGTGTTTTTGGCATTAAAAAACTATTAAGGGTGTAATGGAAATCGATAACTGACGAAATTGATTTCGAAATCGACAAATATTTTCTGGATGTGTATTGCGGAGAGGGTATGAACTTCATAAAAGTCCCCCATATGTAATCCCGTGGTTAAGTTTAGGAAACAGGCCCGTGCGCAGGAGGGAAAAAATTCCAGACTATTCATAGGGGTTCTTAGGCAGTACTCTAAAATCCGACAAATTCGATAGTTCAACACTACCCCGCAAAACGATTGCCGAATTACCGGAGGTCTACTGTAATACTTCAAACCTTGGGAAAACAGGCGTGTTTAAGTAGTTTCCTATATAGACGGGGATGAGACACAAATGTATTTTCAAATATATATATATATATATCCTGCTATACCTCCTCCTACCATTCAAGTAAAAATAAGTTATAAGAAATCCTTGGTCCTTAACTGACGACTCACCCACTGCCACGCCCACAAATAAGATATATGTGCATATGTTCATTCCTGCTCACATATACGAGGGCTTATGAATCCATGCCCTTCCCTTTGAGACGGAATCAACTTGAAAATGGGGCCATAAGTCTAAAGTCTACTTTGAATTTCGAACCAGAAAAAAATTGGACCCCCTTCTTCATAGCCTGGACCACGCCCTCACACCCACACCCACACTCTCACATATTATGTTTTACCACAGCTTGCGCACGGAAGGGTCAAATTGAAAGTCTAGATTCACTTTTACGAATAAGAAAGATGATTGAGGAAAAGGAGCAGGGCCTGCCTATTTCCACGCCCCAAAATATTCTCAATTAAGAATATTGTCCCTTCGCTCGACCAGAAAGTTAGTTTGTAAGTACATAGCTTGAGTATTTCACTCAATCTGCTGTGACAAATTTAAACAGGATTAAACTTCCCCACCGAAAACTCTTAATTGTAATTAGCGAGCCCATATCTTAGAGTATTTGGGTATATCTAACTTAGGCTTTACTCACTTAAGCTATTTAAGGTTTTTTTTTTTGTATTTTTTAACTTGATTTACTGAAAAGAAATGCACACAGTTTATTGCCGTTCAGACCAATGTCAACCCTCTTCAAAAATGAAATGAAATTGAGGGGGCGGAAAAAAAAAGGTGAGGACATAATCGTTGTTTATAGACCCAGCCCACGGAAACATATTTTTTTCATTCTTTGAGGGACTGCAGATGAATTGATGGGAAAATATCGTTTCGTATGGATATTTGCTTTGGGGCACGAACGGGAATGAGGTGCGAAGGTCGTAAAAAGGTCAGGCAGATGCTTTTAATCTTTGGTCAAGGAAAACGGGAACAATCATTTTGAAAAGTGTCCAGCCCATGGGTTGGTCACAGTTTTTTTTTTTTTTGTTTGATTTTTTTTATAAAAGTTAAAAAATTTGACCAAAATGCAAACATGTCAATCTGTTCAATTGATTTTTATTTGGATTCAAAGGGGTCATTTTCGTCGAAGTGGGGTTAAAAGGATTTTTTTTTTTATTTCAATGAACTTATTTTCGGGGTTTTTATTCATTTCGATTAGTTTAAAAGCGATAAGATAGATAAAAGATACATAGATAAATAGAGGGATGTATGAATAGTGACATAAAGAGTTGGAGAGGTTGGGTGATTGAGATATAGAGTGGTAGAGAGATGGTATGATAGAGAGAAAGGGTAGTAGAGATAGAGCGGTATAGAGAGGCAGAGATATAGGTGGTAAAGAGATAGAGGGGTTAAGAGATGAAGTTTAAGAAAAAAGAAAGATACAGAGTTGGATAGGTGGAGAGTTAGAGATATAAAATAGCAGTGGGGAGGGGGAGTTGAAGAGGTGGAGGGATTAAGAGGTAAAAGGGTAAAAGTAAACAGGTAGATAGATAGAGAGTAGAGCTAGATAGATAGATAGAGATGGAATTAGAGTAATTAAGATGTGATTAGGGAGAGAGATCGATAGAGAGATAAATAGAGTGGTAAAAAGACAGAGAGATATGTAGAGAGGTAGAAAGGGAAATAGAGAGAGATATAGAGAGATACAGAAAGAGAGATAGGGATAATGGTAAATAGATAATGATAAATAGATAGATAGAAGATAGATAAAGAGATAAAGGGATAGATAGAGATATAGGTAGAGATATGGATAGATAGAGAGGAGTCTACATTTCGAGGCTGCTAAAAAATAAATAAATAAAACAAACATCCATGACGAAGGATAGGGCTTAGTGAGGGAAAAAGTGACAGAGAGAGAGAGAGAGAAGAGAGAGAGAGAGAGAGAGAGAAAGAGAGAAGAGAGAAATAGGGGGAAAGAGAGGGAGGGAGGGAAAGAAAAAGTTAGAGAGGCAGAGCAAAAGAGATCTAGAGTGTGAGAAAAAAATTTGCAGCAATCGCATGAAAATGGGTGATTTGTTCAGTAGGTCCTTTGACCGAAAATCGCAATACAAACGAAGTCCTCAAAGAAAAATGACGTCAAAGCGATAAAAATGCTGCAATGAATTTTCTGGCAAAAAATGTTTGCCGAGCTTCAGTCAGTTCTCATTTTCTTTTTTGTCAAGAGACACGTTGATGGGGGAAGTAAATTTAAAAAAAGTAAGTGGAAAAAAAAAGGAAAAAGGACCCACTAAACTGTGGTGATGTGGCTCCCATGGTAGTATTACGCACATTCCCTTTTCGTACTTCTTTCGTAATTTTCGTACTTTCAGTTTTTATTCATTTAGTGGCACATTTTTTGTTCCTTTGTTTCGCCTCCCCATTACATATTCGAGTGCTTACAATTGCTGAATACTCCAGTTAACACGTTCCATCGAATTGAAGGCAGTCGAAGTAGTACAGCATACCTACCTGGTTTCGGTATGGAGTACGATGTTAAAATTAATGCGAGAAATTTTACTTCCACTCGAAATCATTCAAATGCTCCGTTTAAGTATATTCCATTCGTGGATTGCGGTTTTCGCGGTATTAGTTTGGAGGGATATAAACGCGTTAAGTGGGTGTGGGGACGAAGGCGGGGTTAGGGAAGGTTGGAGTTCCGAGAATCGTTTTTGTATAATAATGCAATCGAACGACGTTATTCGCATCATGTGTCTTCGCTTAATGTCTATCGAAAGTCCTTTATTTGTCGGAGTTGGTTTTTAATGGCATTGGTTTGATACATTATATGGCCGGGTTCAAGTGAACTCGATATGCAATCCATTTCTCTAAAGTACTTTTTGTATTATTTGCTTTTTTTTTTTTTGGTTTTTTGTTTATTGAATTCAGTACCTTTTACCGGCTTTAAGGGGATTTTTCGAGCTGTTTAGGATAGTCGGGGAAATTGAAGAGACTTTTTTTTTTAGGCTGTGGATTTGTGTTTATGTTTTGTCTCGAGGGTACCTGGTACTTTTCTGATATAAAAGAGACTTTTTCTGAATCTAGTTGAATTTTTTAAAGCCTTCAATGCATACGAACCGATATAAGGTTTCTGAGGAAAAAAAAAGAGGAAAACGCCACACAGTGGATCGACTCCATACATTTCTTGGCCAATATAAGCAGGAATTGCCCTAGAGCAATGAAATTCGGCATGGAAATTTTGAAAATTTTTTGCCAATTTTTTAATATATCATGCAGTAAAGGGTTAAATATTTTATTGTTGAACGTTTTATATTAGAGCATGCCAAATTCACCGATAAAGCTTTAAAAAATTTTTAAGTCTTTAAATTAAATCGCCTGTAGGCCCTCCTTTTTCTGAAATTTTTTCAAAAAACTGATTACAACTAGTCTAGTTAGGGCCCAGTCCCAAACTGGTCCAAAAAGGACTAGTTGTAATCGTTTTTTTTTTTTGAAAAAATGTTATCGCCTAAATTCTTAGTATTTCTCACATATTCTATAAGATGAACTTTCATCGAAATCGGACGTCATGAATTTTTAGGATTTTTTGGGTTTTTGGTCCAAAGCTCTCGAAACTTCCTCTGTTCCCCCCCAAAATTTTTTTTATTAATGTTTCATAATTATTCAATATATCACTGTGCCCAATATAAGCACTACTAAAGCACTCTTTCTCTATCTACGTCCCTGATTCAACCTCTTCAAAATCAAACGAACTCATGGTGTCATCTAACAACGACTGCGAGACACTACTTTAGGGATATGGTTTTTCGCATAAATTTGAAGGATACTCATACTGTACCATCACCATTTAACACCTTTTAACTTTTAAGGGGAATTTCTGTTTTGGATCCTTTTTTCATAATTTACCAAGTACGATCAAAAATGTTAAAAAATTAATCAATTTTCATAAATGTCCTTATCGGCAAAACTGATGAAATACATAGAATATTCATTGAAAATTTTTCAAGGCCAATACTATGAAGAAGAGGAAAAATATTTATATTTGAAATCTGACATATAACAACCTTCTCCGAAGCTCTCCCCGTTCGGAGTAGATATTTATTTGTAAGTGAAATCCTCCGGTAATGAAGAAACTTCTCCTTGAGTGCTCAAGCACTCCACCAAATCAAATTATCCAATTCCTTTCACAAAATTGTAAACAATAACGATTTAAGTTTATAGCCTTCGATGTCGCTAGCAAATGTAAAATAGGTCAACCAAAATTGGATGCCATATTAAAGCCGCCATCGCGCCTTGCCTCGGCAAAACATTTTATTGAGATAGCTCAACTTTTAACAGCGCAATACAATCAGACCTTTTGGTCAAAAATAAAAAAAAAAAAAAAAAAGCAACAAAAAAAAAACGGGAAAAAACCCATAAACATTTTGTTAAAAAGAAAATATATAAACTGATTAACTCTTTATGAAGGCAAAGAGCTTCACCCAGCACCAAAGTATACAAAAACAATTCATTCATCCTTCCGAAAAAAGGGTTCTCTTCTCCTATGCTTTGGAAAACAACAGGAACAACAACAACAAAGAAAGAAGAGAATAAACATAAAAATAAATTACCCAAGTCGAAAGTTAAAAAACCATGTTAAGATGTCAAATTCTGTATGAGAGACCAACAATCAAATCTAGCATCCTTGAACTGTATAATGAAAAAGACGACAAAAAAAAACAAAAAAAAAAAAGAAAAGGTTGTACTCACAGTCATAGAAAGTTACCCTCATACCTCTTCATCAATACAAATAAATTTTGTTGAAACAAAACATAGAAGAATCAAGAAAAATAACCGAGTCCTTGGCAAATTGAAAAACAAAAGTTGCTGTCTTACAAAAAAAAAAAAAAAAAAAAAAAAAAGAGCCGAGCATGTTGAGGAAATTTGTTCCTTGTTTCTCTCTTCAGAGCACCATATGGGCTAAAACGTTTTAACGCGATGTCCCTTGTGTGCTTGTTCAAAGAGACGAAATTCTGCTTGTGAGCTCTGTGTTAGGTCTTTCGGAAGTTGAGTACTTTAAAATTTAAGGAACCAATGAAATTTTAAGGAAAACTCATGCGTCCTGAAGGAAAATTCGAACCGATTTCCTCACCTCCAACTAACGATATCGCTATCCTTTAAATTTATCCTTTTAAAACAAAATGCAAGAGCTTATTAAAATTATTCAAATTTAAATGACGACATCCAAATGAAGGCTGTATCCTTTTTTTTTTTTTTAGAAGGTATGAAAGAAAAAATTGCGCCTTTAAATCGTTTATTCAATTAAATCTATTCAAAAGATCTCTTGGAAAAGCTATATTGTTGTGTATTTAAATCAAAGAATCGCTCAAAGAAAACGGACAAAAACGTGCAACAATTGAAAAGCAAATGAAATTAAAGTCCACAACAAAGGAGATCCCGGAAATTCTATTCAAGTTTTCTAATAGAAAAGTACCATCGACCACGACTTCTATGCACTCTAAATGCGTAATAAAAAGATCTTTGAAAAAATTTGTTTGAATTTTGCTTTTTTTTATTTATTAATTTAGTTATTTATTTATATATTTTTTTTATTCATTAATTTTTTATTTCCTTTTTGATTTTTATTTTATTTTTTATTTTTTATGATTGATTGATTTATCTTTTTATTTATTTATTTTGCGGACCCGGGATAGGCACGCAAAAAGAAGAATTTATTTATTTGTTTATATTCATTTATTGTATTTCATTTTTTACTTATTTATTTTTCTTATAATTTATTTATCTTTAATTTATTTATTATTTATTTTATTTAGTTATTATTTATTTAAACCTTATTATTTATTATTATTTTTCTATTTTTATTTTTCTATATTTTTCTATTTTATTTAATTATTTTATTTTTATTATATTTATTTTACTAATGTTTTTATCTTTTATAGTTATTTTATTTATTTTTTTAATATTATTTTTTATATTTATTTTATTTTTTTTATTTAGTTTTTATATTATATTTTTTTTAATTATCTTATTTTTTAATTTTATAGCTTTAATTAAATTGACACATTTACTTAAATCTAATCAATTATTTTTTAAAATATACTTATTTACTTTTTTATTGAGTATTTATTTTAATTTATTTTTTTTGTTAAAATA
Organism: Chlorops oryzae; assembly: GCA_020466095.1. Taxonomy (NCBI): domain Eukaryota; kingdom Metazoa; phylum Arthropoda; class Insecta; order Diptera; family Chloropidae; genus Chlorops; species Chlorops oryzae. Next base: position 17,893,063 of record CM035807.1, on the reverse strand, counting down.
TATATTTATTTTGATTTTTTTTAATTTATTTATTTTTTTAATTTAATTATTTTTATTAATTTATTTTATTATTTTTATTAACTTTATTTATTATAATTGTTAAATTTTTTATATTTATTTTTTATTTATTTTTTATATTTTATTAATCTACTTTTTTATATTTATTAATTTTTTTTTTTAATCTTTTTACTTATTTATTGTTTTTTCTAGCTTTATTTTTTTATATATTTATTTATTTTTATTTATAAATTTTATAAATAAATTGTTTATATTTATTTATAATTTTTATAAATTAATTTTTTAATTTTTATTGTTTTTTATTTATCTTTTTATATTTTTAAAAAAATATTTTTTACTTATTTATTTGACAATCCGTTAGAAGACGACATAGGTACATGTAGCAAACTCCCTTTTCGACTAAATTGCCGCCACAAATTTCAAAAAGGAGAACAAAGGAAGTTTGGAGCAATAGAAAGACCACAAAATAAAACAAAAAAGCGGGGAAAAAGAAATTGCTTATAATAAAACGAGCTCTCACCTGCGGCCTTTTTGATTCTAAATCGCCCGTTTGGGTGCTCTGGGTGCATTCAGCTGCAAAGGAAATTACGATGTGCGATGGAAAAGTTCGTAAATCTTCCATAAAAATTCATTTTCTTGTCTTTAGTGCAAAGAATTTCAAAAGATTTGAATCCATTCGTACCCCAAAAAATCCTGAAAAGTTTTTCATGAACTTGTTCCGATCATGCAACCCGGATAAAAGCTCTCACGATAAAAAAAAATCTGCCAAGTTAAGTCGTCATTTTCGTGCATTTGAGTTGGTTTCTAAGTTAGGACAATTCTTCACTAAGATTTCATGTCTCAATTTTTAAGAATTATTTCAAGATGTCTAAGTTTGAAAGCAGGGCGTGTTATTTTTGCATTATACCACTGTAAGCGAGACTTGCCGCAACTTATGAGTCAGCCCTCGTAATGGTTTTTTATTCATTTAGTTTTGAAATCGTGCTAAGCCTCAATGGCTATCGCCATCATTCCGGGAATAAATACAACGTAAATCAATTGTCTGCCACTGGAAAACAAAGCGAAAAAATAAAAATAAAAATGAAAAATAAAAAATCAAAAATAAAGTGAATTCCCAGAAACGAGCGCAAACAAGTACCAAGCACCAGGTGGAAAACGTAGCCATAGAAAAATTCCATTGAAGGAAAAATACTAAGAAAAACCTTTAAGGGACTCTATTTTTTTCCATTAATATGAATATATATATTCCTCTTTTTTTGGCCGGATGGAAACAACAATAAATGCTTACAAAGCAAACAGTCGCACCAGCGTATGCACCATGGGAGGAGGAAACAATTTTTAATGCAAAGGTAAAAAGCTATTTCCAACAGAAATGACGAGAAGGAAGCAAAAAATAAATGAAAATAAATAAAATTGTGTTTTTTTTTTGTGGACCTCAAAGTGAAGAGTGGGATTTACTTTCATGAATCTATTCGGGATGTACTTAGATTAAGGAGTGATGAAGAACAAAAGAGAAAACTATAAAAAGACGGAAAGTAAAAATTCTTGCACTCATCTGATCATGATTCCATGGCCTTTGAGGCTTCACGTTTGAACATGAAAGAAGGATTTTGTTTTTAAATAGACGAATTTCAAGGGGAACAAAGGAGGGTAGCATATGAGGAAGAGATTTATATCAGGCTTAACTTTCTCAAGGTTAAGATGAAAGAACTTAAAGCAAAAAAAAAATCCTTAACTTCTTTTTCCCTCCAATTCATGCTTTTCTTAAAAACTTCTAAAGGAAGCATATACAACAAATATATATCATATACATAGCTTAAGAATTTTCCTTTTCCTTTTCCACAGAATGGAGCTTAAATGGAGATACCAAATTAAATTGAATTCGACAACGTTGAGATAATCTCACTTCAAGCATAACCGGAAGTGTCTTTGTCTTCGTGGCAAAGATGGCGGTCATGGAACTGAAGTGAAACGGTTTTCTGGTTGATTTTATTGCAGATCACGCAATGAATAAATTTGGCAGAAAAAAAAACAAAAAGAAAATCATCGGAAAAAGTAAGGTAAGAAAATGTATTACTATAGGTTTGACACGACCGGTTTGAACCCTTTTATAAGTCACACAAATTATTCAAGAAAAGAAATTTTTTCTTCTCAGTGTACCTAATTTTTTCCCCAATACGAAAACCCAAACTCAAATATTCCAGAAATTTTTATTTATCGACCTAGTCAAGGTTACGAAAATAATTCTTTTATCCAAAAAAACGTTCAACTGAAGAAGGTTCTTCAGAACAAAGGTGACAGCATCAATATTAGTTCCTCTGAGTGCAGCTCAAAACACAAAGAAGATTAGAAAAAAAACTCGATAGAGTGGAGAAAAATAACAAAAGCGTTTATAAATAAATGTATATACAGGGTGTCCCGTTTGTGATGGTCAACCGGTCGGGAGCTGATAGACGGGGTCAGAACTAACAAAAAATCGTATGGCAGGGGGGGGGTCCAAAATGCACCCCTGAGGAGTTATAAGGGAAAGAAAGAAATTTGCAGTTATTTCAGAAAAAAAATAAAGATATTTAATTTTCTCATCTTATTTTCAAAAAATTTATTAAACATATGGGGTACCAAATTAAAGGAAATTGATCCAGCATTTTGAATAAAATAAAAAATGTGGGTGTTAATAGGACTTTTTTTATACCAAAATGGCTCTCAAAGTCAAAAAATGTTTAAAAAATTTTAAAATTTTGACTTTGAAGGCTCAAATACCCTTGAAGCTGCAATAAAGTATAAGACTATTTTATACGCCTAGAAAGGTCTGACAATTCTCTGTCGAGCTGCATTAAAATTTTTATCTTGATTTTAAACGTTACTGAAGGCGTGTTTTTTTCTGAAACAACGCAAATTTTTTTTCCTTATACTCCTCAGGGGTGCATTTTGGAGCCCCCTGCCATACGATTTTTTGTTAGTTCTGACCCCCTCTATCAGCTCCCGACCGGTTGACCATCACAAACGGAACACCCTGTATATATATGTACAATATACCAAAAAGAACTTTATAAAAACCAAGCAAGAAAAAAATCTTGAGAGTCTGGCAAAACCTTATCTCACGGCCATCAAAATTTAGAATCTAAAAAAAAAATAATTTTTTTCCTAATCGACGTTATTTATGGGTTCTCTTGCTATAGTTAAAACCTTATTGTTATCTCTTTAATTTTTAATGGAGACTTTTAAAGCATCGGGGGGACTTTCTCTAGCCAGTTTGAATAGGTTCAGTCCAATTGTGGTTGGATCTCAAGCAATCAAAGCCAAGCTGATAGCAAAGGCATTCAGTAGTGTTGGGATGTTTTCTTGCGTGAATTTCCCATAGGAAGCCCAAGATTGACCATTTTATCGCTTTTGTTCTCAATAAAATGTACACGAAAATTCCCACTAGTTCAATGTAAAGTATTCCCTGGACATATGCAACCCGTATATAAGCACCCCATCCCTTAAAAAGATCGAAACTGTACCGTTGTCATCCTTTATTCTACTGACTTCAATTGGATAAATGCTTTCCTCGCTTGTATCGACAAGTTTTTTCATAATTTCTGATGGTGCTCATATCCGGGAAGTACTGTATAATATAAAGCTGAATAAGACTATATATTGGTCTATCGATATTTTTCCGCGGTGTCAACAGAGTTTACCGTTCGGGGTTAATAGACAGATATCCCAGCACTGGCCCTGAGTGCGATAAATGGCACTGAGAGTGTGCAGAATTTTTGAAGAAAGTACCTACCAGTTAATATATCGAATAAAATCGAACGAATCCATGAATTGCTGAAATCGGTATGAGGGAGCGAGCGAGAGGAAGCGAGAGAGATCATATGTTGTAGTTGAACTTAGGAGCTTTAGCTTGCCGATTTCCTTATAGAAGATCACCATAAATAGGTTTAGATAGATCATTTAAACTTCAGCAAAGCTATATTCCTCTGCCTTTTCATTAGTATTAAATAACTTACAGTTCTTATTATTGCGGTTTTATTTTAGGCTTCAAATTAAATTATACAAACAAATTATTATATATATTAATTTTTTGCATAGGAACCTCCAGAGCCTTTTGAGCAGTTTGTTTCTTGGAGCGTTTGTTAATCACGAAGCCTTCACATTATCGAAGTAGGTACATCATTTAAAAGCTGTTAGTATTTTTGTGTCCTTATATGTAAATAATGGATTTCCACGATGGTAGGTATCTTGTCACAACCTGATGAAAGTGCTAAGCAACTGTGGCATTGCATGCGAGATTACTGACGAATGAGCAAGCTTAATTGAAGAGAGGAATTTCTCAATTTCAATTCAGTTCGATTGCATTTAAAATGCCAAAATTTTACTTACGGTTTCGGGTGCGACAATTGAACACACTCAATCGGCAGCCATTTCCAAAAGTTGTCAGCTGTCCAGTGCAATTGGCACAAATCGGTGCATACTGTAGTGTGCAAAACCTCGGGCAGTTTGGACGCACCCACCATGCGCCTGTGGCCACGATGAGAGCAAAAAATACGATCAATTTAGCATTGAGAACCATTTTGAAAAAAGTTCCAATGCTGCTGCCCTCAACGAGTGAAAGTGAAATGATATCTGCTATCTGAGAGATACGTTTTATATATACGCGAATTTTCGTAAATCTTATGCAGATTTATTTCTGTGGCTTTAAGATTGCATTATAGCAAAATATTTGTTTAGGTGATCATTTTAATGGAGCTTATTTCCCATAACGACTTGCCGTAAATGATAGCGAAATGGCTTAGAAGATATTTTCAAAAAAAAATTTAATCTCCATGAACCGTTAAACTATTTCCTTAATTGTCTAAACGTAAATTTTTGACTCAACAAGAAAATTTGAATTTTAAGGAAATTATATAGAAAATTAAAACAATTGTGTTTAATACCCATACACAGTGTGTTTGGGGTTTATTGCTGGCAACGTCTAGAAATGGTTTGGGATATTTTCTTGAGTTAATTTCCCATAGGAAGCCCAAGATTGTCCTTTTATCGCTTTTGTTCTCAATAAAATTTACACGCAAATTCCCACTAGTTCCATGTACAGTATTCCCTGTCCTTTATTCTACTGACTTCAATTGGATAAATGCTTTCCTCGCTTATATCGACAAGTTTGCTTGTATGTTTGATGGTGCTTATATCCGGGAAATACTCTAAATTGTAGAGCTCTACATTATTTGGACTATATATTGGTCTATCGATATGTTTTCCGTGTTGTCAACAGACTTTACCATTCGGGGTAAATGGACAGAAATCTAAATTCCCATACTTTACGCTGCGGAAAATTAATTTCTATTTAATCTCAACGTTGGTCTAGAAACCCTTGATAACGGTGCAGATTTTATCGGGATTTGTCTGACCGAAGTCGAAGGAGTTGAACTACTTTGATGATGTTTGATATGTAGATTAAGGCAGACACCTAGCCAAGACGGCACGAGGGCTTAGGGCCTCAAACACCCCTAAAATGCAGATTAATATTTTGTAAGTATGTAATGCCTTATAATTAAGACTAGGAAAAGATGTCTTCAAATCGATAAAAAAAAAATGCATTAAAAAGAATGAAAAAATTCCGGTAAAGTCTTCAAGCTCATTCCACTGAAATATATCCCTAAGGTCTTTTAATTATGCTTCATTGAAATATTTTCTTATAAGGGGATTTTGTAAACCAATCAGCCCTTTGTTGAGTTCGAGATTGGACCCGATCGGACAATTATTAGGGCTACCTCCGCTACTAGGGTCTATCACAAAAATCCCAAAACTGACCCAAAATCGGCCTTTTTCGAAATAATTGAATGAAATTTCGAATTTGAGCATATTCAAAAATTGGGAAAAGTGGGCGTGACAAAGGGGTGTTTTCATAAATAAATTGAACAAAAGTCGGTATATGGGGCCCCTTATGGCCTTAAAAATCTCTAGAATATCCTTTTAAAAGGGTTCTGATTTTCGGGCGTGTTTTTGAAAAATTATTTAAGCATCTGTGTTGGGCATTCTATTGAAAGGCTTGCCTAACTATAACACCCTTAGTTGTTTTAATTTGAAAAACTTCCACAAAGTTTAATTAGGCATAAGCTTAGGGTGTATGCTTTGATAACATGTTGATTTTGAATTAAAATATCTCAATTGCAATTGTATTTTTATCTCAATAGTTATATCCGACGCCTAAGTGTACGAAGAAATTCTATTGTTAACAGTGTGCAGAGAGCGCAAACGGGTTAAATAGAATTTTTCCGTGAGTTAATTCGGCAATGACGCATTCGATTGTCCGCTGATATGGATTGACTGTTGGTGGATATCAACGTTTCGAGATTTTTTTTAATGAAAATTTTGAAATTTCTTCTTATTCTAAAGCCCGGATCCCTGTATCTGCGCAGTGCGCCGATTTTTGCCGAAATCAAAGCGCCGATAGTGTGAACGAAATTTTCGGACTCTGATGCTGACAAGTGTGATCTTCTTGAAAGATTTTTGTCCCAATTTTATTGTTCCCCGATATATTTTTGACAATAGGTGACGATAATGTGAGCCCAAGCAATGATTGTGGAAATTGTTGAAACTTGTGCCGATCTGGCCCGATAAAAATCGGCGCAGATTGTGCTGTTTGCGCAGATAGTGGGATCTCACCTTAAGACGTTAAAATTGATTCATTTTCTTAAAAAAAAAAAATACAAAAAAATGGGCGTGTCAAAGGGCCGACATACAGAGTGTGCCGGGTATAAAAACCGTGTCACAAATCGAAGTTTTTCATTGAGAGAACCTGGGTTTTCTATACTCAAACCATGGAGTACATTTGTATGTACCTATATTAGCGCTAAATAATTACAAATTTTTAATTTCTCCTTCCATTCAGCGGTCGTCAGATAGAATTATGACAGAAACCTTAATCGAACTTTCCATTTATAGATTTAAAAAAACTAAAATTATAAAGCGATTAAAATGAGAGAAGCTATTTTTAGAGTCCCACACAAATGAATGGTATACGGGAATGCATAAAATCTAAATTTAGGCGATGAGTTAATGTCGAAACATGATCGAAGAGCTAAGGAACGCGACGATCGCTTTGGTATTAGCTAAATTTCCATTGGGTATCGAACTGGATCGAATTAACAGTTAATGTATTGGGGGCCATTTTGGGGGTTCGAAGGCCCCTCCAAATTTGAACGATATTGAAACGATCAAAATCTCTCCGGCAAGAGTTTTCGATCGTCTGATCGGTCAATCGGTTTTGGAGTCATATGTATATATCATTTCAAAGCTTTTCCTTTGCCACGCCCACTTTTTATGTATTGAAGTTAATGGAGATTGCGCAAAAATAAAATTTTTGTGAAATTTTATCAGAACATCGTAAGACTTGAAAGGACCTTAAAATAATGCCCTCAGTTGAAGTTCATCTAATTCGAAATTCTCCTTAGTCCCATACTCTATGCCTTAATCATACTCAATGTCGTCCTTGGATATGAACAGTGTACATAGTTTAGAAATTCTTCCGGTGCACGATGTTCAATACTTTTAATAGACCATCATGAATGTCCCACAAACGATAGGTACTTTGAAAAGTCCTTCTTAAATCTCACACAAAATGTGTGGACTTCCATGGCTTTTCCTTTACTTCGACTTAAAGATACAAAAGCATTTTTTAATGTAGCACAGCTAAAGTGAAAGTCCTTCCGTTCCAAGTGCCATCTACTTCCTATGTATGCATGTATGGATGTATATGTATATAGGTATATGGTATTTATGAATGTGTGAATGCAATGTCCAGAGAAGAGAGCATTTTAAATGACATTTAGACTTGCATGTGGCTCGATTTCGCCTTTTCCTTGTGCGCTGAATTTCATTAAAAACACTTGTGCATATCAAGTATCCGACATTATGAAGAAATTTTATATCCAATCTAGCTTCGAAAACTGTGTCGCTCTTCCTCTTTTGCCTTATGACAATATTACTTTTTTCCTTCTTTCGTTTTTTTTTTTTTGGTTTATACATATACTTTATTGTATTCGAATAAGGCCACCTTTAAGGGGAAATACCGTTTAGGTTATGCAGATAACAAACTCGTTAAGCGGCCATTATTCGATGCACCATCATGGAAATATGTTGCTCTGGAAATTCAATTTCAGTTTCAATTTTGCGCTTGAAGCTGCTCAAAGGAAATTCGAATATTTCGTGTTCATGGGGAGTACTTAAAATTTTTGAGGGCTTAATACACAATTTTTGGGGTCGTAATAAAAGAGGCTATTTAAGAACTTTTTCGGTTTGTTGCTTTAAAAACGGTCAAAGTTTTCGAATGGACTTGCATTTAAGTGGGAAGAGATAAAATTATTAGGAAATATGAATTTTTGAAAACGATAAAAGGACTTGTTAAATTCGAATTGAGGGTAATGATCATTACAATTTCTTAATCATTTTGAAATGAAGTTGATTACTTGTCATTAGAATTGATTAGAATTTCCGTAAAAATACAGTCGACTCTGGACAGCGTGAATCCAGAAAAGAGTTTTTAAGAAAGATCTAAAATAAACGGTGTACTCCTACTTCGGCCTCGGGAATCGAATTGTATCATTAATTTTTCGATTTACAGCTATGATCAGTGGCGTAGCGAGGACTAATCTAGACTTCGGCGAGATTAAATAGCGGGTTCCTATAACATTTTTTTATACTTATGAACTATGCTTGTATCCTTCAATCTAATGCTCGCTTTCATCGGAGTCTGATTTATGCTTAAATATGTCTATGCGGGGCCTAAGTCCTTCTAATGTCATTCAATTGACTTCTTGCGATGCCCCTTTGGGCGCGAGGCCGTGGGCGATAGCCACTGGCTATGGTTTCATATACAGTGTACTCTTTCTTAAAAGCGGACAACCTGCCGGATCGAAAAATATGTCCGCTTTATAGAGGTGTCAGCTTAAGAAGAAACTATTTCAGAGGCAGGATCGCCAAACTATTCCTAAAAAATTTCCGCTTAAAAGGAGTGTCCGCGAGGAGAGAGTATACTGTATATTCATATTTGTATATGAGTTGAAGCCTCATATTCTCGACTGGCCTAAAAATGTACCCAAGAGTGGTCTACAAAGTTTTCGATTTAACTATGAAGATGGCAACACTGAGTACTTTAAAACAAACAAAAATTCAGTCTCAGGGCATTTCAATTTTTGATTCATTAACATTTTTTTGAGACGATTGGTATCCAGCTGGACATCTAAGGATAAACTTTCTTATAGACAAGAAAGTAAAATATTAAACGGTATATTAGAAACAGCCGTAAGTATGAGCCAAAACATTCGGAACTTAATTCTCGGCCAAAGTAGAAATCGTTTTAAAATTGACCTGCAGCCAATGTGGCCAAACCAAAGCTAGGGATCTCCTACATTCCCATAAAATTTCAATAGAGATAGATCATTAAAACGGCTCCTTCCCTACATGTAACAATTTTTCGAAAACGATTAGAAAAAAAGAAATAAGTTTCACTCTTTTTTATACTATATATAACTTTACAATAAAAGTCATAGAAACCACTGAAAATTATGGCAAACCGTCCGTGTATCCATGTATGTATGTATGTACATTTATAAAAAAAATTTCCTTCAAAAATGAGGTTAAGGAACATTTTCGAAAGGACATTATATTTTATAAGTACCGTAATAATCTTCAATCGAAACACGATAGCAATGGAGGAAGGTTTTCTCCCAAGCTCTGTGGAATATGAAAATGCCAGAAGCAATTTCGACGAGAAACTCAAGGACCTCGATGGTATTACCTCTTTTGACGAACTATCGAGTTGTCCATTAAAAACGCAGGCTGATTTTCTACTTCCGGCTAGAAGAAGAAAAGAAAGTAAATCTACCAAGGTGCCTGGAACTGGTCAAAAGGAATCATTGCGACCGCAAATGGTCCCCATTGAAAATATAAGTAAAACCCTTAAAGCTATACAGCAAAGTACATTGAATATGGTAAAAATATTGCAAGATATGGAACAGAATTTATCAACTGGTATAATGCAGACTGAGAACATTAAAGAACGCCAAGGAGAGTTGACCAGAAAATTCGGGAGCCCGAAGAAAACAAAACGGGATATTCAACAAGGCGGTCTTTCGAGACGGCGAAAAAAGCAAGAAGACGACAATGAAGATAGTTCGGACTTTGTAAGTCAGCTAATCGGAAGGACTCAGGCGTCCCTGCAATCGTGGAATGCACAAATTGCTAATTCAAAAAAATTATTAAACGTAGCAAAACTTAAGACCGGTGGCCAATTCGCTGCTGCTGAGGACATGAACTAAATGAAAGAGCCTTAAAAGAATCAAATCAGGGATTTCATTAGACACCATGAAAAAAGGCCTTCTTATAAATGGGGGGAAAAAATACTTTGTTTTTCTAGTTTTTATTTTTGCTTTTTCAAGGCAATTGAATGGCTCAAGCATATGGATGGGGTGTGACCCCAAGTTAAAAAATAAGATTTTGTTATTTTTCATCAAACCACGAATGTGCATTATCTTGAAGTGCCACACACGCGAATTTGATTCCATCGTCATCATTATCCGCATTAAATAGCAATTTGAGCTGTGAGTGATGCGAATGTTTTCGTTTCGAGCGAGGAAATCACAATCCACGAAGACATTTCATGGCATTAAATTTAAATTACAAAAAAACAACTTAGCGGAAATATTATTGAAAATAAATAGGATTGAGTGGAGGAACTCCTTGTGGAAAGGCTTTGAAATTGAATGTGCTTATGAGATAATAAGACTGGGGAGACAAACATAAATTCTATGAAAAAATTCACGGTGTGATATAACCAGCTAGGAAAATAGTTCGAAAATGGGTAAATTTTTACTCATATGGGTTAAATTTTGATGACCTGATCTCAATTACGTCCGTCAAACGTTGATTCGTCGAAAGTAGGGAATAGTATGGAAGTCGATTGGCGGTAAAAATAGGGCATACATCATAGGGCATAAGGCGTTACGTCTTCAAGGTTAGGGAATTGAGGTGGCAATTATACCAAAAACTGGTCGAAAGTAGTCGAAATTACCAAATAACCTTAACTGAGCATGTGAATTAAACGAATGGGTAAATTCTTACTTATATGGGTTAAATTTTGATGACCTGATCTCAATTACGTCCGTCAAACGTTGATTCGTCGAAAGTAGGGAATATTATGGAAGTCGATTGGCGGTAAAAATAGGGCATACAGCATAGGGCATAAGGCGTTACGTCTTCAAGGTTAGGGAATTGAGGTGGCAATTATACCAAAAACTGGTCGAAAGTAGTCGAAATGACCAAATAACCTAAACTGAGCATGTCAATTAAACGAATGGGTAAATTTTTACTTATATGGGTTAAATTTTGATGACCTGATCTCAATTACGTCCGTCAAACGTTGATTCGTCGAAAGTAGGGAATAGTATGGAAGTCGATTGGCGGTGATAATAGGGCATAAGGCGTTACGTCTTCAAGGTTAGGGAATTGAGGTGGCAATTATACCAAAAACTGGTCGAAAGTAGTCGAAATTACCAAATAACCTAACTGAGCATGTGAATTAAACGAATGGGTAAATTCTTACTTATATGGGTTAAATTTTGATGACCTGATCTCAATTACGTCCGTCAAACGTTGATTCGTCGAAAGTAGGGAATATTATGGAAGTCGATTGGCGGTAAAAAAATAGGGCATACAGCATAGGGCACAAGGCGTTACGTCTTCAAGGTTAGGGAATTGAGGTGGCAGTTATACCAAAAACTGGTCGAAAGTAGTTGGAATTACCAAATAACCTAAACTGGGCATGTGAATTAAACGAATTCAAGGAGACAAAAAGAGATAGAGATATAAATGAATAATCAGCCCACATTCTATATATTACCGGGGAGTTTTCCCATTTTCTCTCTATTATTGAAAATTAGATCACCTCCTTTTTCCGCGGAGAAAAATTTCCAGAGGAACCAATTCCCGGGGAATATTCATTTAGAATAGGGCTGAATTTCTTACTCATCTATACGCATTATTTCAATACAGCAATGGGCAAAAGATTCTATTGAGTATGTCTTATGAATTGAAAAATAAATAAAATATGGACTGATTGAGAAATATTTTTCCATTCATAAATGCTAAGTACATAAGCTAGTTTAGGTTTATGGTGAAAGTGTTCCTTGTACTTCTTCATTTTTCAAGGGCCATCTCAATGATCAGATGCAAAAGAAGAATTTTCAATCTGCCATGCGAAAAATATGACAGAACGTGAAATTGGTAATCACTTTTTTTACCTTATTTCGCCGTTAAAGTCGAAACCGAATCAAAAGTCGAATTGAAGACAAAAATTTGGTCGAAATTCCTTAAAAGATTTACCTAGTTTGGAAGTCAAAGTTAGGTCATTACTGGGGCATTTTAGAGAGACTTTATTTTCGACCAAAAATATTCTTCAAATTCGTATTTACTTTGAAGACCTAACAATGGTCGAATTAAGGTAAATTCGACTTCCAAAAATATTCAATGAAAACGCAACAAGAAAAATAGGAAAATTTTAACAGCCTTAAATCCATTCGACCTATTTTGATAAAGTTTTACCTATTTTTAAAGGTACCAAAATAGGTCGAATGGACTTAAGGCTGGTCAAATCTTTCTTTTTTGCTTGTTGCGTTTTCATTGAATATTTTTTTTTCTTCTTTCCTTGGTCGGGTATGACCTATCCTAGGTGGTTGCACCTAGCGGTAAGCCATGTTTTCTATCATAGGGGCTAGCGGCCAAATTTCACTCCAGGTTCTAATATGTTTTGATTCGTTCAGTACAGTTTCGTATTGAGGGGCGGAGGGCAGCCGCCCCGAACGCCAAATCATATTATAATTTTTATAAAGGTCTTTTTATTTAGACCCGGGGCATTTCCTTCATTGTTTCCCGGGTGCCGAAATGTCTCGCTATGCCACTGGTTCAGTATACTCCAATTTTCCATGTCGTCCGTGGTCTGGCCTCTATGTCTGAAGATTGTATTCTAAGGCCACTTTTGTGTTGTTATCAAATGTGGGCGTGGTTATTTATTTAATGAAAATTTAATCTTATAATTAAATTCTTGTCAATTGAGGCAAGAAAACTCCTGACATATTTATGACTAGTTAAGGAACAGTTAGAGAGTAGTCGGATTTACTGCTTGGGAAACTTGAATAACAATTCTAGTTTTTTTTTTTTTTTTTTGTGACTTAAGCTCTTCTCACTCTTATTGGCCGAATAACAGGAGTTATAGAAAACAATGCGAGTGCTGACAGATTAAAAACTAATATATCAATGTGATAAATTTTGTTTTTTGTTCAAATCCAGGCATTGGAGTCACTCGCAACATTCTGAACGAACAAAATTTTTTGTTCAAAGTATTCTCCGTACACAAGCACTCTGTGAAAATCCACTCCCCGCTTAGAATCGCCATCATTTGTGCTAAAATTATTTCCATATAAGAATTTTCCAGTTCCTTCACTATCGATTAGTTATTTTCTTCTTCTTCCGCGCACCTACATACATAAGAGTCCGCTTTTCTTGACGTCATTCTCCGCTCATTTCCATTTGGCTCTTCCGCTTCACTAGCGCCTGCTGCTGTCAGATTTTCTTTGATAATATTCATCCATCCCTTTAGTGTAGTTCCATTATATGCATTCCGTATTAGAAGGATCTTTTTCCCGTCCGTTGATGGTACGTCATATTTGCCTTCGTAGCCTTAGCAAGAGAATCCAGTTATATAAAATATTTAGTCAACGAATTAGATTACTGAAAATAGGTATTTAAAATTAATGAATCCTCCTTTAAACAGATATGTGAAGGCGTAATTTATTCCTCTTATAAAATACCCCCTCCAATTTTTTCCCAAGAAATCCCACACATATTTGCGTTCTCTTTCCGAAAATAATAGCATCAACATGATGTTTACTTGAGTTAAGTTAATCTTAATTCGCAGCAGAATGGCTCTATTGAATAAAGCCATTTTGGAGCTTCTCCTATGCAAAATAAAAAATACAAAAAAAAAAAAAAATTCCATTCTAATTGTTGCATCCTCTGTGCACATCCATGAAAGATGAGTTCATGTTTGCAAAAACAACAATTTCTTCCTTTCGAAAAGGCAGCCATGAATACGATAGCAGCCAGCAGAAGACCTTCGAACGAAATTGTAGAGAAAAGCCACAAGAAAGATAAGCAGAGCACCACATGCTCATCCGGCCGATGGTTTTGACTCGAAGGATCCAAGTACAAGTGGGTTTGCCAGCAAAAACATTCAAGTAATTGTGGTAGAAGCCATCTCTCTCTCTCTCTCTCTCTTTACACACTATTTCTATTTGGCATTTATTTTCTTGGAAAACATTCCGAGTACAAATTGCTGCAAATATTCTATTCCATATTCCCATAAACCAACCACCTGCTTCTTCATAATAATACGAACGTTTTTTGAGGGTTTTTTTTTTTTTTTTTTAGTATTTTTTTTTAGTTTAATGTAGAAAACGACAACGAAATTCGCAATGCCGAATATCATTGAATTTATTTATCAATGGCGGTGTTGGTCTTAATTGCAATAACACATTCTTCACCACAAGATTTTAAAACAGTGCATAAAAGATCCTTTCCATTGTCAAATTCAGAGCGAAGAGTATTTCCCAAATCTCCATCCGGTACCTTTAAGTCCTCACGAATCTCGCCATTATCGGACATGAGAGTTAAATAGTTATCATCACTTATATCGTTGAGCTGATAGTCTTCCCTTTTGACATGGGGAACGTCCAAATTATGAGTGGATGGACAGATATCCTCGTATTTTTTATTTGAAAATATATCGATGCCAACCATATGAACCTTAGCGTGGCCGTGCTTTCCCGTCTTCGATGTTGACATCTCCACGATTTTGCATGGGCGTCCCTTAAGCATCACGAAACCGTTTTTACGCAAAGCCGAGCATTGCATGGGATAAGTTGCCGATGCGCCTGCATCTCCAGATTCGAAATGCTCTTCGATTTCCTCCATTTTTTTTGTACTCGCTTCAGTAAAAAAAATTTCAACCAGCAGACCTACCAAAGAAGAATTTTAACAAACATACATACATAAAATGAATATCATTCGATAACGGGTGGTTTTTTTCATACAAATTTCGAAACTATGATTTTAATGTGACATTTTTCTATATGTGAATTCGATTTTCGTTCGCTTTAAATGCAGGATTTCGGAATTCTTTTTTCACGACAGTTCTCACCTTAACAATCGGCAACAGCAAAAAGATCGCACATTGAATGTAGTGCTGTTACTCTATGTGCATTTTCATGGGGGAACTTACTTTTCTGCGGGACGGAACACTTTTTCATACAATTGAGGGATACACCGGAAGGAATTTTATATGAAAAGGGATCGTTTTTGTATGGAAGAGGGATGTTCAGAAATTTTATTATCACGTAGATAGCACTTATGATTTGTAGAC
Source organism: Chlorops oryzae (assembly GCA_020466095.1). Classification (NCBI taxonomy): domain Eukaryota; kingdom Metazoa; phylum Arthropoda; class Insecta; order Diptera; family Chloropidae; genus Chlorops; species Chlorops oryzae. The sequence goes on along the minus strand of CM035807.1, from coordinate 17,877,585 downwards.
CTGTTAGTGATGTTCCTCTGCACGGTTTTGGCGGGGAACTTGTTTATAAATAAACACATAGAGGACAGCCGACGTGGCAAAGTCTATTGAAATATGAACTTACGTTGCGTGTTCGGCACTTTCTATTCGGTCGTGGATCTTTTTGATGTCTGCTTTTAGTGTTTTTTTTTCTTTTTCTATTTTTGAAATATATTTTTTTCTAATGCCGAAATCATACGCCGAAAAATTCCCCTAGATTTTAGGGAACACGCCCTAAGGTGGTAGCACTGATTTAATAAAGAAATCGAAAACAGATTTAGTGTGGCCAGAAAAAAGTTGAGCTGTGTTTCTACAGCTACAGGTGGAATTGTTGAGAATCCGCTAAATTTCGTGGACGTACATTTCGCAAAATATATAGCCCGATTCTAAATATTCCCGGGACATTTTTTCGATCGGATTTTAAAAATATTCTCCCAATCAAAACAATGGGAAGGATATATAAGGTCTGTGCTCCGTACTGCACGAAACTGCCCAATATTTTGAAAACTTGATGAAAATTGGGCAAGATTGGGCAGTTTTGTGCCGTACGGGCACAGACCTATAAAGGGAGCAAGATTTTCGATTATTTTTAATTAAAAGTCGTCACATTCTTCCTTATATTGATGCATAGAATACTTCATTTTGCCGCGGCAAATCATTTCTAGAGGCGATATTCCCGGGGAATATTCATTTAGAATAGGGCTAATATTCAAAAAATCGTTCATATTAACCCTCTACTGCATACGCGCCCAACTATTGTTTCCCAGCGAACATTTTCCCGCCATTTCGAAGAGAATTATGGCAGATTTTATGAAAAAAAAGCCGAGTTTGGTCAGAAAACGTACCGAAAGTTACATGGGCGGTTGACAAGAAATCGGAACGGTTTGTAGAAAAAATTTCGGTATAATTTTCAGACAGATTTCGTTTAGAATTCGAAGTGAAATACTTAGGAAATTCTGAATTAAGACAACACGCAAAACTGACGCTTGTTTGACTATAAAAATATCTGATTTTGCTTAAAAAGTTAAGGCTCAGTTACTCTTGATTGAACGTTACTTGACTTAACTTATAGAAATCTGTTTTCCACAGATTCTTATCTTAAGTCAAATTAAGTTTTCAGTAACTGCTCCCATAGAAAATGTACTAAACACATCAAGTCAGCTGATTAAATAAGTAAAGTCAAGTTACGTTCAATCAAGAATAACTGAGCCTTTAGGATAAAAAGTCAATAGATTTTTATGTTTAAGACATTTTTTTCGTTCAAATATGAACATAAAAATTAGAGAAAATTAAGACAACTTGGAATATATTCAGAAAAATTTAGATTTAGTCTTACATCATGCATATCTGATACAAATGTTCGCTGGATTCTGACATAAAAAAGAATGGAAACATATGTTATTTGTAAATGGAAAACGATATGTTATTATTTTCTAATCCTTAATAAACCCATTAACAACGAAAAAACATTTCCAAATTTTTAATATTTCATGCGGACAAGGGTTAATATTTCAATTTAATAATTTACCACAATAAAAAAAAGTTTCCGCTTATTTAATATATCATGCAGTAAAGGGTTAACATTAATATGCAATTTTGGGAAAACACAAATTTTATTCACTTAAAATCCAAATTTAAAGTTTCATGAAATCTATAAATTCCGATATATGTTTCCAGCCAAGTTTATTTGAAAACCCACTGAATCTAGCGGAATTCCACAGCACAGTGGCCACGTTGCAGTAGATAAACACGAGTTCGATTGACACTTAAAACTGCTGTTGATCAATGAAATTTATTGACATTTTCGATTAATATGCCAAGTCAGCATGATCAGGAGCCATCAGTGATGTTCACTCTTCATTTTTTTTTTTTTTTGTAATAGCTCAACGCGCGTGAGGACTTAACGCCAACGCAACGAAAATTTAATTCACGCAATAATGACGCAAAATAATCAATTATTGTACACATTCATTTATTAAAGGGAAAATTATAAATTTTTGCTAATATTCGACAAAGTCTTGTGAGAACGTACACGGAACAGATAATTTATTAGCTGATATTATTTGCGAAAAGGTTTATTGCTTCACATAGAAAACATGTGATGACATGTGTGTCGCGCAGCTTTCTCCTACTCCAAAATATTTTCAATGGGGTGAGACTAATTTGCCATGTGTTTGAAAAGTGGATGAAATGCAATATCTACGTATTCTTTTTACATCAAAACAACAACATAATTCATTTGATTGAATGGCTATATTATATCGTATTTTTGCGAAAAAAAGAGTTTTTAATTCTTCCATTTCATACTAACGAACGCACACCTCACTCACTATAAAACCGCTTTTTTTCTGTCAAAAACAAATTTTCTTTGTTAGCTCCCCTGCTTGTTTTTACTAAATCACGGTATCATTGAGCGGCGTTCTTACAATAAAGTATAAACAACCGAACGCAAATTCATTTGAATATTAAGCACTTGCAAGTATGAGTAATCATTTTCAATTTAAAAAAAAAGTATTCACGTACAATTTTTACCAATACTTCACGCAGCGAAAAACTATGACAGTTGAGTATAACAGTTCGATAAATGTATATAACAAAGCTGGATGACTATTGAGTACTTTCTTCAAAGGTACTTGGTACCGATGACCAATCTGGTTCAATCGTGTAAGATGTATAACAATGCGTTTGGTTTTAAGCATTTATTTGTGTTTTTTTTTTAACGATTTCTTTTTTGTCTTCGTACATACAAAATAAGACGAAAAGAAGATTTGAATAAAAAATTTATAAATTTTTTGCTGTTGCAACATTGTTGGCAACACTTTTGGAAGTATTTGGGCGCAGAAAGGCGTTCGGAGATTTGGAAAAAACTATTTTTCGTAAGAAAATGCTAGCAAAAACAAATATCAGTTGTTCTTTGTTTTGAAATAAAATGTTAAAAAATCCCTCAATTGGATGAAATTCCATCAATATTGTGTCACGCAGTCGTTTTGTAGCGTAGCGATATTGGTATTCTCGCGATAGTGTAGATTGGCCTTTAACCAACACGTGCTGTCGATTGTTTGTTTATGTATGATAACCTAAAAATGCTTGGAATTCGGTATTTTGGAAGTTCTCAGTAGTTCGTGATGCCCTATTCATTCCGTTAACCACGAAGTAAGTAATTTCATAACCTATTTATGTACGTAAAAGTTTTACTTAAAATAGGTACTTAAATTTCAAAAGACGCCTACGGTTTTTTGAAGGAATGAGTTGACAGCCAATGTTGCTAATCAGTTACAAAGCTTGGAAAGCTTAGGCCCGATTTCACCAAGCTATTTAAATACAACTCAAATGCAAATTTCCTTTTTTTTTTATAAAATTTGACAGGGTGTTTCATTTAAGTTTCATTTAAATAGCTTTGAGAAATGGGGCGTTAGTGGCGTGGCCTTAGTAATTGTTTGCTATACATACATACATATACATACATACATAACTTACATAAGTATGTATGTATGTACAATATAAAAATTTTATATTAAGAAATTAATGGACTTGGGCCTATTTGACGGTTGCCGATGGGACCATGCCCATTTGGGTTAGTTTGAATTATCTTTTATCTGATTGAATTAATATACATACATATGTAGGTTTAAATCAAAGGGTATAGCCGACTGCGGACCCCTTAAATGGATTTTAAAGTTTTGTTGATTTTTTGATAGTAGGTAGCACATATAACCATATATGTCACTCTCATAGATATTGCGCGGGATGTTTCGCGCCAGTTAGAAAGAGATGGTACTCGGCAGGCAAAAAATGAGCGAGAGAGAAATACTTTTGGTGAGTACCTAAGTGAAAAATGCTCATTTTGGTGGGTACACAAGACCATGGTGGGTACCCAAGACCGTGTTGAAAAGAGCCAAAATAGAAACGGCTCCTGAGTGACATATATAGTTATATATGGTAGGTAGGTAGGTTGAAGTGGCTGCCACTTAGGCCGTTAATCGGCCCATTGTGATACCACGAGAGGTTTTCTTGTGTTTTGTGTGAGTGTATATGTCTTATTATGTAGTGTGCCCCTAACATGCGATTTTTGAAAAACCAGTGCTAGGCTTGGAACATTACACTCCGTTTCGCCTGTGCCGGGAATCGAACCTCGGACCCTGGGATCAAGAGCATAGCACGCATCCCCTACGCTATCCCAGAGCCACTTTTTGATAGTAACTACCTAAAAAATCTTTATAAACCGATTTTTTGATTCTTTTTGCGCAGTGTCCTTGAAATATCTTTGACAAAGTCAATTTCATAATTTTATATCTTAGAAATAATAATTTTTTTAGTGCATATATGGTTACACGCCCTCTTCTGGCTATTTAAAAGAAAACAACTCTAATTATTACCTTCCATAAAAATTTTTTAACCAAAATCAAAAGGTCGCTTTTTGAGATTTTTAGAGAAAAAAAAGTGCCGTAAGGCTGATTGCCTCCCTAAACCGGCCAGACCCTTTTCTACGCACTCACCCAAATATTAAAAAAAAAAATGCCGTAATGGTTTTCTGCTGGTATATTACATAATCCAAAAAATTTGAAGAGATCACTTTTAGAAAATTTTAGATGAAACCATTTAAAAATCCCAACACATATTGTATGAAAAAAATATTGAACGAACTCTTTCGTATCATATATTTTTTTATATGTATGTATGTAGCTTTTTGAAACTTTAAATTCGATTTCCTGAAAAGCACTTTGTTGGATTTACGACAGAACAGTCTCATATGTAAGTTCCTCTTTAAATAATAAGTGGTTTTCCTTTACTTTTTATGATATAACCTTGGATATGAACCCTGCTATAAGCCTGAAGTAATATGGACTGACCCAAGTGTAGCCTTCGGTCCGTGACTCGTGTTAACAGTACTAGTCCCCTCATAATTCCATTTGTAATGCATTCAACTGACCATTATAACATGGGCCTGTCATTGGAGAAGGGCCGGTCCGTCCTACGTCCGTCCGTCCGTTTTTTTGGATCAATTGTCGTTATTTTGTCTGGTTTAGGCTAGTCATATATGGAAAATAAAAAATCAATTTCTAAGTTGATTTTGAAAGTTGATGCAATTGTCATTTACATACTACCCCTAAACCAACCCTCTTATTACCGACCGCCGACTAGCCGAATTTGATGGAGTGAACTACCATAATATAACCGGTAGGATTAAGACCGGTCAAAGGCCAGTCCTTCTTAGGAAATAAACGGGCTCATAACTGCTTGGAATGAAATGGTTTCGGTGTAAAAAAAGACCAGACCTAGGTGAGCCCTTTTAGGACCTACCCAAAACTTATATGAATCGCGACCGTTCAAGGGTTAACCTCTATCGGGCTCGACCTCGTCTAGTCCCAAAACGAGCGTAGTTGGGTGTGTTCCTTAAAACTTTTTTGTAAAGGTTTTTTTTTGCTTTGCTTCAAAGGTAGAGAAAATATATTTCAATATGGCGTGTGAAATGAATGTTACTAGAGACGAGCGGTCCTGCAGACAAAAAAAAAACATAAAAAAACTCACCCTAATTCAAAGACAAAGGGACTTACCCGCAACCAATCCCACACGCTTTTTAAATGGACGGATTGTTTTTCGATGACATCCCCAATGGGGTGGACCTTATTTTTAAATTTTGGTTTTTTGGGTGTTCCGGCAACGGATTCATGTTAGAAAAAAATTTTTTTTTTGTTCCAGAAGTCCACAATTGAAAATCGTTTGGTGGGGCGCATCGTCCTTGAAGTCCTGTAAAAATTGAAAAAATACATGAAAACCTTTATAGAGGGGTAAAATATAAGACCAGCCCCATTATATTTTCTCCCCCAAAATTTTGGTACATTTTTCGAATATGCATACCGAACATGCTCGTTCTTGTTCCTTCGGCATCTATATTATAGATTGAAGTTCGTGAGGTATTTTTCTTAAATTTAAGCCTAATATTGTATTGGGACCCACCTAAAGATGGGAGATAGAGGGTAGGTATGTTTGAAGAAAATGTTTAGGGTAAAAAAATCATCTCTCTAGGAGGGGTTTGAATGTAGTGACGGCCATTTTGTATGAACTTGTGATAAAATTAAGGTAATTTTGTATGGGTGCCCTCTAAGGAGGGGAGATAGGGGGTCAGTATGTTCCGAAAAAATGTTAGGGGGACAAAGTTAGTGGGGGACGGTCATACATTTGACTCCTCTAGGGGAACTCTGGGGCTAGGACGATGGGGTAAAAGATATAAAAATATAATTTTTGTATGGGAGCCCCCTTAAGGAGGGGTAATAGGGTATATTCCGAAAAATTGTTGGGGGGCGGGGAATCAATGGTGGCTGGTCTTACATTTTATCCCTCTACGAGCGACTCTGGGACAGTTATAAAGGTTTTCATGTATTTCTTCAATTTTTACAGGACTTCAAGGACGATGCGCCCCACTAAACGATTTCCGATTGGGGACTTGTGGAACAAAAAAATTTAATTTTTATTTTTTCTAACGTGAATCCGTTGCCGGAGGCCCAAATATATTAGTTTTAAAATCGCCCATACAACAAAGGGGCCACCTTAATCCATCCCATGTTAAAAGAGGTGAGTTGAATGTATGGAAAGGCGACTGAAACTGACCTCTTTAAGACCGACTCGCAGTCGATTCAGGACCGGTCCCAGGGAAGAAATAAACGAACATAAAAGTCGAACTTGTTGTTGTGGGCCCGCATTTTTTTTGACCATTTTAATCCGCCTTTACCCTTATCATCAATCGTCATTGTCCAGCATCCCCCCTGTTGACATCATCTTTTAGCCTTTTATTATGTCACAAGTAAATAGAAATTTAATTTCTTCAAAATAAATTGCGAATTGATTCCCTCCCCCTCATCACCAAGCGTCATCATTCGCGAGACCCCCTCCCCCTGTATGATGACGTTATATATGGACGGAAAAGAAACTTTGAAATTATTTCTTGGAATCGCCTATAAAGCGCACAATTGAGAACACTGAATGGAAACAAGGTAAAAAAAAAACACTCAGCGTTATTCAGCAATTCCGATCCGCCATTATGTATTGCCTTTCTGAAGCAAAAAACACAATAAATAGAATTTATATAGCTTTAAAAAAAAATAAAAAAAACAACTAAGGGTGTTATAGTCATGCGAGTCTGACAATAAAATACCCGACACAGACACACATGTTCAAATAATTTTTAATATCCAGAGGTGTTTAAGGCCATTAAGGGCCCCATATGCCGACTTTGGTTAAGTTTCTTTATAGGAACCGCCCCTTGCCACGCCCAATTTTCCAATTTTTTTTTGCATTTTTTATCGGAGGCTTAAATATACGGCCAAATTCTAAGTTTCATTGAAATATTTCGAAAAAGTCCGATTTTGAGGCAGTTTTTTGATTTTTGTGACAGACCCTAGTACTGGAGGTACCCTTAATAATGAACCGATCAAGGAAATTTTTTGAGAGGATGTTTACGGCTACAAAGGATGCATAAGTACCAAAATTCGTCAAGATAGCTCAACTCCTTCGATAAGAAACAGACGGGCAGACAGACGGACATGTCTAAATCGAATCTCCTGGTGACGCTGATCATTTCCATACATATTAAATATGGTCTATCTCGACTGATTCAGGGTGTTACACACAACAACACAAACGGAATATACCCTCGACACAGAGTGTGTCGGGTATAAAAATAATTTTATTAATAAGAATAAAAGGTTCAATGGGGTTCTCTAAGTGATTTAACGTTATCCAACGCTCAGTATATCCTTACAAGGTGTATCAATGATAAAAAGTACCTGCTTTTTACTTTGCATAAAATGCGAAGAATCTTCAAAAGAGTGAAAAGTAAATCCGAACAAAATTTTTCAAAAGAATTTAAAATTTGAAATCGCATTTACATCAAATATCAGATATTGATAACCATAAAATTCGAACTTTTTTTTTTTTTTTTTTTTCATTTGCAAAGCAATCAAAAACATCAAAAGACATAAAAAAAACACGTCTGATGTATCAATTTTACAATCGATTCTGGCATAAAAGCGAAGCATTTCACACGATTTGTTAACCCTTCAATTGACGCACATTTTTGAGGGGGAACCTATACAAGTAGGGTTTATGAGCTTATCATACGCACCAACCTACATGTATGTATGTATGTACCAACGCGCATATACATACATAGTTCTCTTGCATAATCCACAAACGCGAAATGTATGCAAATTTAATATGCTCTGCGATTTAAAAGCGATTTAAAAAATATTAAAATATATTATACATAAATATTTGGCATCAAAAAGGATATAAATAAAACGGAAATTTGATTTAAAATCGATAAAGCCATTTTTGTATCGTAAATGTAGTTGATGTCCTTCGTAAAAGAGAGAGCGTTTTGCACGTCTTTTGTAAAAATCATAATGGAATCTATATGGCATTACCTTTAATAAGGGTGTTATAGTCTGGCGAGCCTTACCCAGCGGCAAATGTCCCGCTGACATCATCGATGAAGTCACGGTGACTTTGGATCCGGTATGCATGACAATTCATATGACACTTTGTATGGCATTTGTACAGGAGTTGGACAGTGAATTCACCGGTGACAATGTCATGCTAGGGGTTGCGATGGCGAAAAAAGCATTTGAGAGCAGCACATTGCTCTTTTCTCTCTAAATGTCAATTTATAGATACCAGTTTGATAACTCTCTTCTTTGCCCTCTCTTTGAATAATTCGAAATTTTTTAAAAATCTATTTTTAACAATTTTTGTTCGCCTCAGCCAGGGATCGAACCCTGCATCGCTCCACGATGATATGTCCCCCAAAGTGTCATGCATGACAGTGTCACCTATATGTCATCGATGACATCACTGATGACATTGTCATGCAGAAGATCATTTTCCGCTGGGTAGAATACTATATATGTATGTTTGCATGTATCTTTTAAAACGGGTCTCAAGACAATGTGCTCTGGAGATTTGATGGATGGCCATAAAGGATCGTCATTTGCCATGTTATATTTAATTACTTTAGTTAAACCTCAATTTTGCCACGCCTACTTTTAAAATTTCGGAATTTCAATGCGAGACTCAAGTAAAAGCTTCAATTTCATCGGAAAATCTAGAAAAATTCATATTTTGGAGCGATTTTTGCGATTTTTGTGAGAGACTCTAGTACTGTAGGTACCCTTAAAAATAGACCGATTAGACTAGTTCTTATGGAAGGTGGCTATGACTATAAAAGCAGTTTAAATGTCAACTTCAGTTCAAGACCATTTTCATTTTCAGGTGTAAGGGACAAGTTTCGAAAAACGCCATTTTGCCACGCCCACTTTTCGAATTTTTAAAAATTACGTTTATGCCTTCGAATATGAAAAAAACATAAAATTACATAAAAATAATTATTTCCAAAAAAAAATCCGGTCTAAGAGCTGTTGTTACAGACACTAGTACTGCAGCTACCCCTTTTAGATCTGGTCCATTCTTAAACTCGATCTTATCCATGTCTCCGCCAACACGTACAGGTACCAAATTTTGTCAAGAAAGCTCAAAGGTACAGATTCAGACAGGCTGCCAGACAAACTGAGGGACAGACAGATGGACGGATGGTCGGACATGACTGAATGGAATATCCAGATGATGCCTTATCGTTTTTATTCTTTTTTGTTGTATACTCTATTTCGAAAGGTATTACACACGTACTCACAAACGCAATATACCCTCGACACAATATGTATCGACAACAAAACTGATGTGTAGGAAGGTAACTTTTTCATACAGCTACATATATGTTCAGATTGATTGCAGTAACTCCTACAAAAGATTATTGGCAAAGTTGTCGTCAACAAAAAATTTGATACCCAATCTTAAATCAAAATCGTATCTCAATCTCTCCGATCTGTGAGCCACCATAACTGCTATAACATTGAACACAATGTGTGGAATTGTAATACATGGAGTGCTCTCCTTGAATTTCGACTTAAATCCAATCGCGCATTGGATAATGCCTCCTATCAGTTAGAGACCGCGATTTTCCGCCTCTCAAACGGAATTGAATTCTCCTTTTGAAAACGGTTCGTTGATTTTTCAATCTTGGACTCATGCGCTCCAAATCCATCAATTAATTTGCATCCGATTTCAATTAGAAACCAATTAAATTCGATCCCTTTGCTGCACATCATGACAACGAACCAAACAAAGGCTCCTTGACGAAAATGGGACACAACAAGAAATGGTCTCAGAAGCGGAAAAGGACAAGAAATAAAAAATTGCCAAAAATTAGAAAATGATTCGAACATCGAGTCCACAGAGTTCGGTCTCGAGAGTCGTCTATTTGTGTTTGTTTCTTTTTTTTTTTTTTTTTGAAGAATTTTCACAGTTTATTTTCCGCCCGTGGTTGCATGTCATCTTTGTGATGATGTGTCTGTCTGCGAGTGTTTGGAAAATAGAAAGGGTTTTTTATTGCTTGTATACTCCAAAAGGAGTAAAGCCCGCGGCCGGGAGACAAAAGTAGCAATTGTTTGCTCTGTTCGGCTGCGATAAGAAACAAATGCAAGCGATGAAGGACCTCGCAGAACATCGGGTAGCAAAATGACAACAATTTGCAAAAAATGTAGAACATGAACGAAAAATTCGTCCTGGTTGATAAGGGAAACGGAGGAAAAATATTGACGGCACACACAGTGGCGTAGCGAGACATTTTGGCACCCGGGGATCGGTGGGGGCACAATGCAGGAAATGCTGCCCCCTCCAAACGGCCTCAATAAAAATACCTTCATAAAAATTGAAATATGATTTGGCGGCTGCCCCCTGAAACCCCCCTCGTTACTCTACTGGGCACACATACAACTGTGAACGAAAAGAATAGGTCAGTTTCTTTGGCGGTGAGTTGGCTTGGACTTACTAAAAAATTTTTAGAAATAATCACAAAAAAATGGAAGCATTTGGAGGTGTTTTTGTGGGGAACTGTTTTCGGTTTTTAGCCACCAACAAACTTTTGGGGCTTCTCTAATGCCCATACAATTTAAATGAAACCATTTTACCAATTAAACAAATAAATTTATAAGTTATCCATTTTTAAAATACATATGAAATCGAACATACAAAATAAACATACATATATGTATGTATATAGAAATGATCAGCGTCACCAGGATATTCGATTTGGCCATGTTCGTCCGTCTATCCGTCTGTTTGTATACAGTTTTCTTATCGAAGGAGTTAAGCTATCTTGATGAAATTTGGTACGCGTGCTCATGAGGACATGAGTAAGATCAAGTTCGAGAATGGACACGATCGGACCATTTTTAGGGGTACTAGGGTCTGTTATGAAAATCACATAAACCGGAGTTTTTCCAGATATTTTGATTGGATTTGACGTTTGAACATATTTTAAGGCAAGTAATATGATTTCCAATAGTTATAAAAGTGGGCGTGGTCAGTAGGGCGTTTTTCGAAAATTGTCTCCTACACCCGAAATTCAAATGGGACTTGAACGAAATTTGGCACTTATGCTTCCTTTGTAGCCACAAACATCCTCCCAAAAAATTTCCTTGATCGGTCCATTATTAAGGGTACCTCCAGTACTAGGGACTGTCATAAAAATCACAAAACTGCCTCAAAATCTGACATTTTCGAAATATTTCTATGAAACGTGGGCGTGGCAAAGGGGAGGTTTTTATAAAGATTATATGGCCTTAAAAACCTTTAGAATATTGTTTTTAAAGGGCTCATGCTATCGAAAAAAAGAAACTGAATTGAAAAATTTTTTAAGTTTACACAATGATTTTCTGTGTCGGTTTTTTTTAGAAGTTTTGTAAAAAATAAAGCAAATTTTTTGAAAATTTCATTAATAGCTTCTAACAATGGTTGGGTCAAAAGGTGTTCTAGGCATCGTTGATAGGGAATTTAATTACAGTGTACTCTCCCCTTGCTGACACTCCTTTTAAGCGGACACCCCTTTTAAACGGAAATTTTTGGAATGGTCTGGCGATCCTGCCTAGCTCAGATAGTTTCCTCTAAGCGAATCTCTATAATGGCATATTCTGATCGGCAGATGTCTTTTAAAGCCACGTACACTTTACTTTTTTTGCTTCATGCATAAAATTTGAAAACACATAAATTTTAATCATCAGCTTAAAAACTGATTGGTACAGTGTACTTTCTTAGCCAGGACATTCCCAACGGTTTCTCCATTAAGAAGGGATGTCCGCTTAAGAGGAAGATGTCCGCAATGAGGGCAGGTATCGCCAGACTCTTATTTTAAAGATTAAGAAAGCTTATTTTTTCAATGGTTATCAAGCATTAGTCCATTATTTCCATTCATTTACAGGAAAAAATAAATATTTATTCATTTATTTTCTAGAGAGAAATCGTTCAGAAAAGTTTGCTAAAAGCTTTCTCAACTGTCTTCGAAGAACTCCTATTGTTTGTGGTCCATTCTAGGAAATAGCCTAAGAATAAACTTCGATACAAATTTTAATATTAGAAACTTGAAAGGCGATGCCAAAACTTTTTCCACACTTTGTTTACTCTCGAGTTAAAACTAAAGAAAAGTGATAACGGAACTAAAAGATAACTCAATAATAACAGAGCGAAAAGTTTCATTTTAACACTATAATGGAGTTCAATGACGAAGATGATGATCATTATGATGAAGAAAAATGAACTTTTCAATTTAAATTTTTTCCCACCAGCAAAAGTAATTGAAGATTCATCTTTAATTTATAATTGGTAATTAGAGAATTTTAATTGTATATACCTACTTTAAGTCTTTAAGAGTCTATTCAACGTCAACATGTATTTGTAATGTTAAAGATTTGAAAACAAAGACATTCATAAGTGTTGATATCCTGCGGTTTATTACGACCCCGCATAAAGTACAACATAAGCTGTTCCTTAAATAAAAAACCCCCTCACCTACCATCCCATATAATGAGGTTCGTTATGCTCAACTTAAATGATATATTTCTACTTATGCTCCTAATTGTTTGTTAGAATGTACATATGTATGTATGTCTTTCAAAAGGATATGCTATATGCCATAAAATACCGCAATTAAATTACCATAATAATTGAGTTATGAATAATTCATATAATTTTGAAATATTACCCAGCCACTGAAGCATGCCAATGATATAAAATGTTCAATCCAATTTCCAAAATCGAACCGGAAATATTCTCATCTCAATGTTAGAACTTTTGATTCCACATATTGAGTAACAAAATATTATGCGCTAAAAGACAACAGCAAATCCCCTAGAGTCATACGTGACATTTCCTACTTGGTTGCATACATTCAATGTAACCTATTTATTCAGGCAATTAAGAACGAAAGATTGGTGTCTAACATCATCCTTACTATAAAATTGAGACGTAATTACTTATCAGAAACTTGTCGACAACGTGACTTCAGGAGAGAAAATTTTAACAGGACTCTGAGCCCAAAAGACAAGAAAATCTAATGTCTTTGAAAGACAATTACAATACAGTCATCTCTGGACACAAATGCAGTAGAGTTTGTGTAAAGCGACAAAATCTATGAATAGCCTGTTCATGTTACCGAGGCTGTTCACACTATCGAGACAACATTTTTTGTGTTTTTTAGTATGCTTTATTTGGTTCATACATAAGTACCTAAATATTCGAAAATTTACATGTAAGGATCGCAATAAAAATTTTGTTAAAAAACTTACTTTTTTGCAAAAAAAAAAAAAGTTCAATAGGGACGTTCAATATTTACCCAGCGGCCAACAGTGCATGCCGCTAACAGAGCTTACGAGACTGTAATCAAACTGCCTACCAATAGATTACAAAGTATACCAGAATGTAGGCGAACTGCCTACCAATAGCTTACTTTATGTGGTGGTGATAGGCGTCCACTCTACAAAACGGAAACGCTTGAACAAAAGTATACTGGGATGGTATATGAGGTTGTATGCATTACCGCCTGAAAAATGTGTTGCGATTCATCGCTTCTGTAAGCAGCATTTTGGCCGCTGGGTAGGTTCTCCCAGGTTTTTTTACCCGCCTTCCCGCGAATAGTTAAAATACCAGAGTAATCTCTAGTATAAGTCTCAGGTCATGTGGTCAGACTATCCAGACTCGACTGTATCTCCAAAAAGGTTCGATAAAATGTGCCTAAAAGCGGAGAGTGCCCCAAAAGAACTTATTTCAATAAAATTACAAATTAACAAACGTTTAAGATATGAAATACCACAGTCCGGGAAACTATTATCCGGGGAAAAATGTAATGTAAAAGAGAATGAAAAAAAGGTCAGAAAAGAAAACCTACAAAAATTGAACTTCAAGTTTAGTGCAAGACATGTGAGTGAAAAAATTTAGTCCCCAAACAGTATGGCATTCCTTCAGTGTGAATCCTTATAAGTAATGATGAAAGTCCTTAGGCATGAATATGGAAGAATAGAATTCATTTTTCATATTCACAAATGGTATTCATCATGAAAATAAAGATATAAAAATATTTAAAAGAAAAAAACCCTGACAAATGATGATGTATGTATCTGAAGGATATGCACTGCCGAGACATCTCTTTTAATGGAAATGGGAAGCACGCGTGGCCAGAAACTTGAAAAACTTAATCAAAACTGCAAAGCAGTAAGCAAAGTTGGAGACAGCAAACTTGAACTGATGAGCGCCCAACGAAGACCGTGTGATGTTTTTGATGAAGCGCTTTGCATACATAAGTTTTCCCTCCGGTCTCTGCTTTTCGTAGCTTAACACTATAGTCGCTTCAAGGAATTTGGCTTCACAAGAAACGTAAGTAAAAGGCATTTAGTTAATTAAATTGAAGTTCCTTGGCATTTTTCTTTTATGAAAGGAAACTTTCTCTTTATACTGAGCTGAAGGAGGGGAGTAGAGTGAGATGTCGATGTAAAACGTTTAAGTAAGAAGGTATAGATACTTTTGAAGATATTTTAACGCCTCTAGTGGAGATATGTATATGCAGTGTTCTCTCTCTCTCTCTTAAGTGGACACCTGCGGGATCGAAAAGTATGTCCGCTTAGGAGGAAACCGTTTGAGAGGCAGGATCGCCAGACCATTACCAAAAATTTTCCGATTAAGAGGGGTGTCCGCAAGGAGAGATAACACTGTATACACTCTCTCTCCCTCACTCCCTCTCTGCCCCTCTCCCTCACTCCTCACCTCACTCCCCTTCTCCCCATCACTCCCTCTCTCAGGAGATATAATTGCTTTAAAGAAAGTCCTTTCAAATGGGGCATAAAATATTTTGTTTTGTGATTATGAGCCTTATTCCCCACGGCAAGCTTTTTGTTCGTGTAGCCTGACATAAAGTAGAGTACCTATGATAATTTCTAAATTACTAATAAAAAAAAGAGAGTGGTCCCAGAGTGACTTCTAATTCATTAATAATGTTTTTATTTTTCTTGAAGTCTCCCAGGAAAATGTGTATGAACAAGTGACAATGTGAGGAACATTGATTTGATATATGTATTGTATGTATGTATACCCGAGAGAAATGCCCTGTGGGGTGAGAAGGCAATAATGAAGATCCTTAAAATGTACATAGGTACATGAAAACGACTTAATAAAAGGACAATCAAAATGAGCATTAGAAATACAGTAGCCCTGAATAGTTTGAACGCCGATAGAGTGAACACGCCGGTGGTGTGAACACATACGTTTTTCTCATTGAATACTCTGTTGTGTTAACATAAAAATGTGAACATGTCATTTTTTTGCCATATTTACAATAAATAAAGCAAAAAAAAAACAATTAAAAATTGTGTCTCGATAGTGTGAACAGCCTCGGTAACATGAACAGAACTTTCAAAAATTGCTTCCTTCCATCTAGACTCTACTGTATTACGAAGTTGAAAATCTGGTTTTTGAGTGTAAGCAAGAAGCTTAGTTTCCTGTTGATGCAATGATGATGATTATTCTGTAATTAACGATGAGAAAACGAAAGGAAAGGCAACATAAATTGTTTTTTAACAACAACAAAATTTTTTTATGTGATAAAAGGGAGTGCTACAGTATTCCCTTGATATATGTATGTATGTTCTCCGGGGAAAAGGGATGCCCGCTTTGAAGCATCGGAATTTTTTCTATGAAAGCAATTTATGCATTTATCCTAACATGACTGTAGATAGTCTGTAGGGGTCTTAGACCCCAGAAATGTTAACCTGAGAAAACCATCATAAAATATACACCCGGTCAAGGGTATATTTGATGCGGATCAATGATAGGTACTCTAAAATGGAATAACCTTTAAAATCTAGCCATAAGTCAAAAACTAACTTATTTTGAAGTAACGAAAAATTATTCCCCCTTTACCATAGCGTAGACTACGCCCTTGCTCCCGATTGTGACGACAAATCATTGTACCATAAATTTTATTTAAAAATGTCTAATACCGAAGAAACTTTCGACAAGAAAAGTCACTTGAGAGCATCCATTCGAATCAACGAGATTCAGCATTCCTATGAGCTTTTCTCAAATAACACGAAAGCTCGAATTCCTTTAATAAAATTTGAATTCTCTATAAAAAGAATTTTTATCTTTGACATGACCCCAAATCAAATAAGCAAAAATTCCAATGTGAAAATTAAAGCCTATTGTCCTTTAAAATGCTCCAATTACATACATATGTACAATTGCCGCCTAACGTGCCTTTCAAAATTCAAAGCATTTATAAACGCACAACACCATATCCCTACTCTAGAGAATTATTATCTTCATTATTCGTTTATGTCGTAAACAACGCATTGTAATTCCAAGCCATATTCATTGCTCTAATTTCAATGGAATCCTTGAAGAGTTCCTTCGATTCCCTAGTAACGAAAAATTTACACAAATCTTGAATTCGAAATAAACTTCTAATACGCTTGAGAGATATTCGAACTCAATTTATTCATCGTACATAATGTACCTACATACACACGCACATAGGTACGCACACACAAAAAAAAACTTGCACACACATGCATGCATATGTACAACGATATATGTATAAATAATCATTCGTGATTTTCAAATACAACAACATTTAATGGCGACCCTGCAGTAATGAAGAGGTCAATTTGCCAAACAGGAGTACTCTGAGGTTACTCGAAATATGACTAGTCAAAATTACAGTATTTTATGTATCACGAAATCTATGGGGCTGAGTTTCAGGATTCCTTTCGCTTTGCTCCGATTGGAGACAAATCATTGTACCATAATTGTTATTGTAACAAATGTCTAAGTATCGCATTCTGATACTTTCGACAACGAAAGAGTCAGTTGAGAGCATGATTCGATTCAACGACTATTCAGCATTCCTATGGTTGGTCTCAATACCGGCTCGGAAATATTCTTTATTTATACAAGTTTTATATTCTCTATAATGAATTTATTATCTTTGACATGACTCAATATAATTTAGAAAAATTCCAATTTTTTAAATTTTTTTTTAATATCTTTTCTTTTAAATGTCTTTTCAATTACATACATTATGTATAAAATTCGCTAACGTGCCTTTCACAAATTCAAAGCATTTCATAGCAACACACACATATCCTACTCAATGAGATTATTATCATACATTAAATTCTGTTTATGCGTAATGAAACGCATGAATTCCAAGCCAATATCAGTGTTCGAAGTGCTGTCAATGCGAGAAAATTAAAACAGTATGAAAGAAAGATTTTAAGATAAACAGTAAAGACGAAAAATTAATACACAAATCTAAGAATTGAAATATTTTTTTCATAAAATTCTATTTTACAATTGACAAATATTCGAACCAACTTTATACTCAGTCTGTCATAATGTAGCAATAAACTGAACTAGTATCGCAATGACAGCTCAAGTAAAAAAGACGTTGCACAAGCATTGGTGCATAATTTACATAGCGATATACTGTATATAATATGCTATTGTGATTTTCAATAATGGAATTATGCGGGAATTTCAGGGGATTTCGCATTTTGTAAGACGTAAGGATATATGAAGGCTAAATGACAGCGGAACAAATTTCAAAGCCCAAACAGATTAAATGAATTTGAGTAATGCAAATTCTTTAAGAATGAATCGAATTCACTTTCAAAGGAGCCTCCGAATGAACATGAATGTATTTTTAAAGTTCGATTTGCATACATAAATACATACATACGTACATTCAAACATTCAAACAAGGACATGTCTAAATACATATATGCACATAAGTGTGTTTTCGATGTGCATATTGAAATGATTGCTTGACTATCGAAGTGAATGAAGGGCAAAACTGAAAAGTTCGTTCAAATATTCATACATACACAGTCAAACATCCATAATTCGAGTTGTCATTATCAAAAGAATTCGTCGGACACATCGAGACGGGGTGTTAACGAACGTGTTGCGTAAAACGATATTGCCACTCGATTTAATTTGAGTTATATAAGTTTGAGGTGTTAAAAAAATGCTTTTTGCGGGGCTTGACTGTGTATCTATTTATGTATCGTAGTCATTGCAAGGGTGACTTCTTCAAAAATTCGACACAATGAACTGTTCCTTTTGGACTGACTTAAATTGAACTGCATCAATTTTCTTTTAAATTGAAAGCGAGGGGGGAAAGAAAACTAATCAAACAGATCTAAGACCTTAATCCAATGCCTTTGAAGCTAATATGCGGAAAAGAAATATTTAAGCCAAACGAAATTGAGGCAAATATTGGTTGGGGACAATTTAATCTTGCGAATTGCATTGCAATACAAACGTCAATGGCCATGCGAGGCCCTTCAATTTTGAGACATTCAATTCTTTGAGCTTTGGGGTATTACGTAACACAATACGTTTCATAAGCCGTTTTTTTTTTTTTTTCAACAGAAAATATCTAATTGAAGTTTGTTTCGCAAACGTCTCAGGTTTCTACAGAAAAACGACAAGAAGGAGGTGTTAATATTCTTTTCTTTTTAAGGGATGTGTGGATGTACAAAGCTGAGGAGAGTGGTTTCCCTCAGTTGAAGTATGTAGATAGCCCACAGTAGAAAGCCACCTTTTCCGAAAGAAACGATAAATCCATTTTGTGTTCCCCCCTCTACGACACTGCTTTTCAAAAAACAAAACAAACAAACAAAAACATAATACCTTTTATATTGACTATGTGGGTTTATCTTCTGTTCATCACAGAACATTAAATGCCATTAAAACGCTAAAGAGTAATTAATTCAAATTTTTAAATAAACAAATTGTAATTATAAATAATGATTTGCTTGCGTATTTGCTTTTAAATTTTTAATACAATAGGCTCCCTATAGAAGTTCACCAACATAATTGGAATTAAAAGTGGTTTTATTGTTTTACATATTTTGTTTGTGGTTAGCTCATTTATATACTTTAATACAAAAAAAAATTTTTTTTTGTGGTTTGATATAACTTTATGGTAACTAGTGGTGAGGAGTAAGTGAGTGAGAAAGACCGTTTTTGATTTTGATTTTATTTTATTTATTCATAGAAACATAAAAAAGCAATGAAATAATTTTATAAACACATTTCTTATTTATTTAACAATATTCAAACAAACAAAAAATACAATTATGAATTTCCATACATAATTAAATGCACAGTCATTGATTCAACTTTCTTGTAGAATGGGTGAAAAGTAGGCAATTTTTCAAATGATGTGTCTCTTATGGTTAAATCATTCTAAAGTTTTTTATATATATGTTTCGTTATGCAGGGCTTGCCTGTAAATGAATCTGAGATCATCAAATTCATCTCTGTCCTATTGAAGATCGTTTGACTTTTCTTATTAAAATGCAACCCTGTGCCCACGATCAGCTCCACTCAAATCTAGATTATAATCAAAATCTAAGTTATAACTTAGCTCCGAGGATAAATCTAAGTTATAAGTAGTGATGCCATTTCTACGGATTTAAGCCTTAATTTAGATTTGGTTCGTTCGTGAGATTTGGTTCGTTCATTAAGTTCTTTCGTGAGGTTTTGTTCGTTAAGTTCGTTTGTGTAATTTGGTTCGTTCGTTCGGCTTAGGGCGTACGTTCGGCTTAGGGCGAAGATGATAAGTTCGCAAGAAGCCCGGACTGAAATTTCAACATATCCCCAACAAGCAGAATAGTGCGATTCGACCAGCAGTAAGTCGAATCGATCTATTTAGGTTGAAATCACCTTATTCCAATTAGGTCGAGAATTGGTCATTTCGACGTCGTACGGACTTCTTTTCGACTAATATTTGGTAAAACGGACTTCTTTTCGCCCTGACTTTGAAGTCGAAATGCCCTATTATGCCCTATTATTACTTCCAATCGACTTCCATTTTATTCCCCACTTACGTCGAATCGACGTAATTTCGACCTAATTAGGTCAAGTCGGAAAGTCTTTCTTACCTAAAAAGAGGTCGAACGGACCTCTTTTCGACCTATTTTGTTAGTTGGGTCATTTTCAAATAGTAATCAGATTAATATCAATAATCGATATTAAGGATATTAAAACGCCAGTGCGTGGAATCTAAAATAGAGCTGCAACTTTTACTAATATACTCAAATTTGCAGTAAGAGTTCGTTTCGACTATTTTGACGGCTCTCAACAAATTTGAAAGGTGTCACATTAAAATTACGAAGGGAGATTGTTGACAGTTTTTTCAGCTCACCCATCAAATATATAATTACGGATATTAGAAGGGTCGGCTACTTTGCGACGCGAATAACGAATCTGAAAAATGATGACTGCAAGCTTTTATAATCGATTTGACTTTTCGCTTGTAGTATATTCGCATTTTCTACTATTTTAAGGCCATTTAAGCAAATTTGAACAAATTGTTAAAGAATTGTCGAAAACATGAATACATCTCGTCGATGTTGGGTCATTGAGTTTTGCAGCTGCTTTGGTCTACAGCACCGAACATAATATCCGAAGAATATGCAGTGCAAGTTTGAGTAGATCATGATTATTGAATCGCGATAATTTCTATCGTGAAGATCTGAAAAATCATGATCTGGCATCACTTTTACTTGAATCATGATACTGACATTTGGCGCGAAAGTTGACGTTTGACAGACAGCTCTCAAAACAGTTTAAACACATTTAAGAAATTTTAAAGAATTGTTAAAGAATTGTTGTCGAAAAAGTGAATAAATATGTCGATCTTGTTAGCGGACATTGACGCCACATGCGCTGCTCTGGGCTACAGCGACGGCGAAAAATATCAAGCAGAAGAAGATGCAGTGCAAGGTTTGAAAGTAAGTCGAATGAATGTGATTGTTTTCGCTTTTAGTATATATATATTTTTTTTTTAATGCATTTGAAAGCATCTGATTTGGATACTTCGTCGTGACTTGGACAATCATGAGTACCGTCGTCATTTGGGTCATGCAAAAGTTTTGCAAACTGATTTGGTCTACATGCTACCTGATTACATACATGACGACGAATTGGCTGATGTACTCATACGTTTGTTGGTGATTTTGATGAATCCAACACTTCTGTTGTATCGTGAAGGCCCGCCAAGGGATAACCATGGACGGAAAGTTTTCCTTGAACTCATTGATATACTTCAAGGCTATAAGACAGCATTCGTATGCGATAAAATCTGGTCAGCGCTTTTCGGGAAAATGCAAAAGTCTTTGGAAATTGTAAGTTTGACCGCCTTTAAGCCCATAATACCATTTGAACTGATTGAATTTGAAAAAGTTGCAAGCATTTTTAAACAATTTTCAATGTCTAGACAAACGCTAATACCTTCTATCGAATCAAACTTATTTTTGTTACACTGTCAAGTGTTTCTACACGATGTCTGCAGAACAGAAGTTGTTAGCTTTTGAAATGGGAATGCAATAATCAAAGCAGGAAGTAGTCAAAGTGCCGTGCCTGTCGTCTTGAAAGTTTCTTGAGTTATGCAAACTTGTTGATAGCGCGTTTTTTTGTTTTTTTTTAATTTTCTTTCTACAGACACAATTGAATTCCTATTGCAATATTGAAATTGAAAACAAAAATGTCACATTGATGGATTTTGTTTTTCTCTCCTTACTTTTGATCACGAAAAGATGATTGAAGAAGTTGTAGAGTCATACATTTCGAATTTCAGAATTGCTTTCATGGATTTAATATTAATCTTTAAACAAAGCATAAAAGGAAAATTTTCCATCACACTGATTTGGGGTTCTTAGAAAATCATTCATTTACGAGGTGGCCACCTTTTTTGTTCAATAATATCAATACTAATGAATAGAATCATCTCTGTAAAATAAAATAGCCTTTGGTAATAGTAAGAAAAGTTTTCTTACTTCCTCAATTTGTAATTAAATTGTTGAAAAAAGTTTAAAAAATATAGCTGGTCACGACATAAGTAATCACTGTTTGGGTGGCCCCCTTTCGAGAGCAGTAAATTGTGAACGTCTGGAATATGAAACCTGCAGCATGGTGATGAGAATTTCCTTCTTCTTTTTGAGCAAACAATTTTTTTTTTCATTCCTTTGCCAAGTTGTCCGTCTAACGGTTTAATTAATCGCTTAAATGACTTCAAACTAAGATAGCAAGTAAAAAGCAGTCCAGTTCGTTTTTATCCTTAGAATTTTTATTATTTTTTTTTTATTTATTTATTCTTTTTTTTGTCTTGTGCTTGCTTTTTATACTCTCCACGTAATCTTTAGCTAAATCGAGAACTAAAAGTTTTAATAGCGGCGGCAGAGAAAAAAAAAAGAAAAAATTGAAAAATAAAAAGCACTTTTTTCATTTAATTTTATTTAATAGGCAGCAATTTTAGTTTTTCTCTTTTTTGAAAGCACATTTAAATAAAACTTAAAATCTCTTTTTATTCATAACTAATTTCCTTCAAATTGGCACATGTACTCATTTTGCTTCATCATCGTTTGCCATCATCTTTCAGTCCCGGGCTAATAGCGCTTTTTATGTATTATTTCCTTTTTTAAAGCTCGTTTGCGCTTTCTCGCTTTTTCATTCTTTATACTTTTTTTTTACTTTTTTTCATTTTTTCCATTTCATTTTTGCCGTTTTTTCTTTGACATTTTATCCATTATTATTCATTTTTTACTCATTCCATGCATTCCATTTTTTGTGCATTTGTTTAATTTTTTGATAAACTTGGCAAAAGTTCTTCCTACAATTTTCCATTCTCTTTCCCATTCCTTTTTTCCCTATTTCTCTTCGGGGTTTTTTCCGTCTTTTTTTATTATTTTATTTTTTTTTGTTTTTTGGTTTTGTTAGTTTTTCTTAAGCTTGCATTTTCTCGCAGCTTTTGTCTTGCTTGCACTATTTTAACTTTAAAATACTAATGGACTTTACTTTTTCTATGGTTTTTTTTGGAGAACATTTTATGGCGTGAGAAAGTGGTATTTACAGTTAATCTTTGCATTGTTCTCTTTAAAAGAGTTGAGAAAAAGTTCAAATACTGAAGTTGCAGAAATTTCGCAAAAAAAAAAAATCTTGTTGGATTGTTATTTCTTTGGAGAGTAATTGAAAAAAAATGAAAGTTATTTTTGCGGCTTAAAGTGAAACTATTCAATCATCATTAAGACGTTTTCACTTAATTTTGAAGTTGCCGTTCGACTTATTATACTTTCTGATCAATTTCTATGGTTTTTTACATCGTAGAACTATTCGAAATGATCAGCATCACCAGGAGATTCGATTAAGCCATGTCTGCCTCTCTGTCTGTCCGTATCAGGAGTGTTGCGAATATTCACACCCGCAAGTACAGAGCTTCCGCAAAAATTTCAACATCTGCGTCCGCATTCGCATCCGCATTCATCAATGCGGATTTTCACCCTTTTACACCCCGTCATTATTGTCTGCTGTCTTTGTAAATAAAAAATAATGAAACCTTAGGAGTTGAAAGTACCTAATGAACCTCAACAAAGTTGGTTGGAAAATATAAGACTATTTATTTTAAATAATTTGTATTAAATATAGAAAATGTGTCGAACCCAGGGGTCTCTCACTATGCATATTCTATGGTCTCGCAGTGGCCGAATCCAATTTTGAGGTCCACATAGTTCCTTCGGTTCCAGATTTAGCCATAACCTCGAAAAATTATTCTCGAGCGCGGGTTTAGAGCCCACTGTTGCCAGATTTTTAGGGGAATATTCCCTTGACTGTCTCAAAACAAGGTCAAAATTCCCAAAATTACAATTTTGAAGTCTTCTAAAAACTAGGGATGTGCCGGATATCCGGTATCCGGCATATTCGGCCATATTCGAACTATCCGGACAGCCCGCCGGATATTGCTACTATCCGGCCGGATATTAAAACAAACTAAAAATTTTTAAATATTTTTTATAAACAAATCAATAGCAAAGTTCGACAATTTTAATAGTTTTCATTAAACAAATTTTTGGCATTTTCTGGTAACAATCTGTTTCTATATTCTGTAACATAGAGCTTGTGGCACTAAAAAGTCTTTCCGATTCCACTGATGAAGGCGGTGGGCAAAGGTATTTCATAGCCATTTTCTTTAAGTTGGGATATTGGATGCCATTCTGTTTCTACCATAATAAAGGCGATTCTTGCCTTGGAAGTAACGGCAAATTTATAAAATTTTCAAGTTCCATTCTATAGCTTGCCATAGATCGATCACTGCCTTGACTCTCAAAGTTTATAGAAGTTGCTGATTGTATCACTTAAACAGCGTTGCCAGAAAACGTATTTAAATCTACCTGTCAATTTGTGTTCAGAGCGGCCAGCTAATTTACAATTTCATACAGAAAAATTATATTAAGATATCCGGCCGGATACATGGTATCCGGCAAAAATTTGGTATCGGATATCCGGTTAGCCGGAAAATTTGCTATCCGGCACATCCCTACTAAAATCAAAAGTTTGGTCCCATATGGTCTCATACAATTTTCCTTGACCACTGTTCTGTCCCAAGACTCCAAAAAGGATCAATAATGTCTTTTAATTTAGGGGAGATTCCCCTTAACTGGAAACAGTGTTAGAGCGATTCAGTGACCCGGAAAACATATAGTAAGCACAGTCCGTATACAGTTTTCTTA
The DNA here is from genome assembly GCA_020466095.1 of Chlorops oryzae. Lineage (NCBI taxonomy): Eukaryota > Metazoa > Arthropoda > Insecta > Diptera > Chloropidae > Chlorops > Chlorops oryzae. The sequence continues at coordinate 17,852,617 of CM035807.1, read as the reverse complement.
TCGAAGAAGTTGAGCTATCCTGACGAAATTCGGTATGAGTACAAATTGGCGGGGACATAAGTAAGGTCAAGTTCGAGAATGGGCTTGATCGGACCTTTCTAAGAGTACCTCCAGAACAAAGGTCTGCTATCAAAACCACAAAAACCGCATTAAAACCCAAGGTTTTTGAGATATTTTGATGAATTTTGAAATGTGAACATGTTTTAGGTCTTTAAATGCAATTTACAAAAAATTGGCAAAGTGGGCGTGGCTTAACGACGTTTTTCGAGTATTGTCTATTGCTCCTGAAAATCAAATGGGTCTCAAAAAGTTAGTATGTATGCTTCTTCTATAGTCAAAAATATCCTCACCACAAATTTTCTTGATCGATTCATTATTAAGGGTACCTCCAGTTCTAGGGTCCGTCACAAAAATCCCAAAAATTTGTCATGTGAAGCCCCTTATTGTCAAGGGGACTTTTAAAAAAAGTATCAAAAATATAAGTATAGCTTACTCACTACAGCGACAGGCCGAGCGACAATTCGGCTGTAAGAAAAAATTTCGTCGCATCATTAAGACCACAAATTGTACCCCGTTGTAAACGGGATTAATAATCGCTAAGAAAAAGAAGAAGATATAGCTAATTCATTATCTTTTTCGGAGATTTCATTGTCAAGTTCGCCTGACCTTAACACCCTTACTTGGTCCTTTGCATCAAAACCGATGAAGCCATCATCACTCATGTGCCCTTTAGAGGACATTTAAAAAAATTTTCATTCGAATATCTTCTTCGTTTTGTGGTCCAAGGCTAGTAATTCTTTTTATATCGAGATTCTTAATTGTATTTTAGAGTTGTAGGGGTTTTCTAAAAGCAAGGATTAATCGCGAACAAAAACTGAGCCATCTTTTTTGTGACCGGATACAATTTTAAAGGGCTGATTCCATTGACTTGCAATTTGACACACAATATCAGTCCGATTCCAAATATCTTCCGCGGCGAATTTGAAAAAAATACTCCCATCCTAAACACATTGGGAAGGAAATAAAAAGGGAGCAAGAATTTCGAATATATTTAAGGAAATTTCATAACATTCTTCCTTTTATTGACGCTTCCTTTTTCCGCGCAGAAAAATTTCTAGAGAAAAAACTCCCGGTGAATATCCATTTAAAATAGGCCCCTAAGGCAGAATTTGTGATTGAAAGACGCTCGTAAAAGAGACCTTTGCAGCTGCTTACTATTTCTTTTATCTTTAAGAGAGATTACACGCCATCTTTCTGTCAAATATAAAAAAAAGGGATTCCTAGAAAATTTCCTCGAAAATTTACTATGAAATGAAATGAAAGTGGAGATCCTTTTTACTCATAAGAAGGAATTCTTTGAAATCCAGTAAAAATTAAACTTTTCCCATTAAAAACCCACGCATAAAGACTGCTTAGAGACTTGCTAATTCATTACCTATTGCAGAATAATGTCGAGATTTTATTTTTCGAAGTGCTGTGAAGAGTATGAAAAAATATTGTGTTTTTTTTTTGACAAAAAATTCTCAAATACGCCGAAAGGACATTGGACAAAACAAATTAAATTTTAAATTGTTAAAAAAAATAAAATAAAAACGAAATGGAAAGTGAAACTGGAAAAAAGCGTATTCCCGTCAGGAAGAATCACCGTCAAATGTTTTACCGAAGATTTACAAATAAATCTGCGGATAAATGTTTAACTTTATTTTCAAAGAAATTTTTCAAAAATAGAAATTGAAATTGATTTCTTTATGTCTTGACGACGACCATACTATCATCAGTGATACGACGACGACGATGATGCCGACTATATGTATATAGTCAAGTGATATAGCCACCAACACCGCAACACCCACACCGTCGTAGTGTAGCAAATCCCAGTAGTCAACTGAGCCACCCAAACACTGGTGTTTTCACCAGTCCATGGTGGCATGGACGCGTCCATCGGCTATCCAAAACGCTGTCCCATTTAACATTGTGATGTCATTGCCATGGGCGGGTCGTCCGTTTATACGCCTTCGTTGGCGAGCCTTTTCGCTAGCGAATAAGGACATGCGTTTTGTTTAGATTTCCCCCGTATTTGTTTTGCTGACAACATTGAAAATATTTTTATATTTTCTACCTCTTGGCATCACTTAAGAGAGATCAAGTGAGTCATGAGAGAGTACAAATAGGTACTCACCAACAGTGAGAATAAGGTTTCTCAGAATTCATTTCAAATGAGTATAGCCTGCCTATTCTTCTATCTTTCTTTCACTAGTGAAATGGCTAGCCATCATAGATCGGCGTAATGGTTCGTCCTTTATGTCGGCGGCGCACTTTCGACTACTGGGATGGTAAACGGCAGTTTCAATTTTTCCTGCCAAAAAACCACTTGTGTGCGAAAAAACTTCAACGAAATGCCTACGACTGAATACTTTTGAGCCGAGCAATATCGAAAGCTTAACGCGGAAACCTATTTCACGTCGATACTTGTAAACCGCACAAGCGAAAATTACGTACGCGAGAATACAAATTCAAATTTGTCGGCTTAAATGCGAAAAACATGGCACCAATTCCGAATACATTCTCTGCACGGAATCCGTTTCCCTGTACATTTGTCTGCGGATAGAGATGAAAAAAAAAAAAAAAACTAAAATGCTCAGTTGGCGGAAGAACAAAAAGAAGAAGAAGAAAAAAAAAGGAGAAAAAAAACATTTTCGGAATGTTTGCTCGTTTTGTCGTACCATCATTTTACACATTGCCTCCCTCTGGGGACTTCCTTTGGAGTTCAAAATTTTTCGGTTCTCGTCGAAAAATAGGCATTCATTCCCATTGCCCCCAAACGCGCTTGGATGTCGACGTTTATGTCAACAACAAATGCCATACAAAAACAAAAAAAAAACAAAAAAAAAAAACAAAAGGAAATCGTTTCCAGAACAGTCAAGGTTCCTGCAAGACGGAGAAAAGCGAACGAAAAAAAAATTCAAATAAATAAATACGAATCCGAAAATCCATACTTAAATCAAAATTCAAATATCGTTTAAGTTTATGGCGTGGATTGCGCGAATTGCGTAGTTTATAAGGGATTCCTAGAAATGCATATGCTGCCGCCGAACTTGGATGGCTTTTCCAAGACAACGAGAACGGAACGGAAAACTTCACAAACGGGCTTCATCAATTTTACGGTCATGAATAGTGGTGGAAAGGCGGACTGAGAGACTCTTGAATGAAAACTTTCGAAGAAAGTATAAAATCAGTGGATATCTCGGAATAATTTGCAGTGTTGGAAAATTTTGCCTTTTCTCCTTGCTAAAATATATACAATTTAAAAACTAATGGAGCGATTTTTATGAGCTTATAAAGCTAAGTGTATATGAGATATTTTTCAGATCTTTTTAATACAAGGACTTTTGTGTCAATAACGATGATGATGATGATAAATACTTTCCGAATGAAAAAAAGGGGATCTGTTTGGCACGCGGCATCGTTGTGAAAGATTAGTTCAGAAGAATCAATTTGGTGCAAGGAGGTAAAGGAGTGCCAATAGGAAAACCAATAGCCACACTTCAATAGCACGCTCCTAAGCATTCCCCGAATTAGGGGATGGAAAACCGGGAAAATTGCCTAGAGCGCCACTGTCAAGGGCAGGTATTTCACATAGTTATACGAAAACAGAAGCCCATTAGTGCCTTCATAGGGGCGGAAAATATTGTAGCATAAAATCTGGATCGAGCCCTGTTCCGAATTCGGAATAATATTCAGTGGTGTTATGGAAATCAGTAGTTGTCAGCAGGGCTTGGATTTTGTTGACTTTTATAAATTTAAAGCATACTTTATGGAGTACAAATTTTCTTCAACTCACATAAAGTTAAGATTCAAATCGATTTTTTACTTCAATATGCATTTTATTGAAGTTAGAAAAGCGGTTTGAAATTCAACTTCGCTGAACTAATTCGCAAAATGTTGGTAACAAAATTTTTGCCCCATAAAATATGCTTTAAAATTATAAAATTCAACAAAATTCGAGCCCTAGTTGTCAGAATCGGTTTTGAAATCATCATTTTATTTGCACAATTTGCAAATAGAAAAAAATCACTGAACTGAAGGGCATCGATAAGATCAGATCCCTGGTTGTGGTCAGAATCGAAGGCGCTAAGAGTATCAATAATCATAATGTTGTATAGGGAGAGAACGGGAAGCAAGGCTACGCTGGTATGGACACGTTCTGAGAGCAAATGAGGAGAGCTTGGCAAAGAAGGGCTGCACACTGGAAGTACAAGGTCGCAGACAGCGAGGGGGTCCGAAAAAGCGTTGGATGGACACAGTAAAATGGGATCTTGAGGCTGTAGGACTCACCTCAGATGATGCAACCGATAGAACAAAATGGAGGAACTGGTCGCGTTTTGCGGACACCGAGATTATTATTATTATTATTACTAAGGAGGGTGTTCGCACCGCGACACAAAGTCTTTGTGAGATGTCTAGTAGCTTTTATAAGTTACGCTTCGAGCGAAAATTTGTAGGGGGAGATTATGGCATCCCCAAAGTGGAACAACCTGCGGCTGCTCAGTGATGGGCAGCTGCAGAGAATGTGTTCTGGCGTTTCTTCGTCCATTTCAAGAATCGGCATGTAGATTCAATTGAAAGTTTTTGAGAGACAAGCAGTGCCCTGTCAGGTATTCGGTGAGAGTTTTTAAATCCTCTCTACCGAGGCAAAGTAGTCTCTTTGAGACTTTTTCGTGATGAATCGTTTGGCACCGAGATAGGCCGGCAAAATTGAATACGCAAGAAGAAGAAGTAGTATAGTGAGAGAAAATTAAAAGGCTAATTTCTATGTTATTGTAATCAAATCAAAGAATAAATCCTAGAAAATATTCTTGTACGCTATCTATCTATCAACGTTATTTCAACTCTTATTTTTCTCACTCCGTTTTTCCCAAATCAAAAAAAAAAAAAAAAAAAAAAAATCCTTTCTATGTCCCTCTCAAATCAGTATCGAATAAATACAAAAAAGGACTATCAAGTTTTCTTTTGCACTTAAGTAGCACAAACTTTTTGCTCTGTTGTCGAAAAGGGTGCCCAAAAATCCATTCTCTTAATGCGCTTGAAAAATTTTTACTTCAGTTCACTACTTCGAACAATACGTCTTCTGGACATAGTATTCTCTACGATAAAAGCCAATAAAAAAAAATACTTCTTTTCGCGTACGGTCATTTTGTGTGCTTTGAAGCTGCCTTTGTCTCGAACGAATGGCCGAACGAACGAAAGTAAGTAAATTAAAATGGCGTTACACAATGGCGGAGTCTTCCAACCTCCCCCCTAGAGAGTTCATTCTTTACATTTAAATCGCCACTGAATTGAGTTAATAAAATTAAATTAAATTGTATAGAAATTTACGACTGCCACAATCGTTGTTGGATGCTGCTGCCCACTTTGGTGGAAACAACGAAATGGGAAACGGAAAGGCGAACTGAAACAAGATCATTACGAGATTCAAGCGCAATTCACGCAGTATGGAGCAAGTACTGCAACAACGCCAGCTTCGTTGTCATTAGTAGCGTAATCGTTATAAATCTAAAAGTAAAAATCAATTTAACTTTGCCCACTGGCTTTCATTTGGAGCGAACGCACTTTTGAGACGACGGTTGGCGTCACGCCTAACGGTGCTGGCTTAAAAATAAAACCATTCCTTCTTCAATGTGGAAATTTTCAAAGCAATAAAATAGAATATAGAATCAAAAAAAAAAAAAAAAGGAAAAAAAAAGGAAAAATGGAGGAACACAACAAAAATCATCGTATCCAAGGCAAGGCGAAGCTTCAAAGCTGTTGTGTTAAAAATAAATGCATTGAAATGCTAAACAACGACCGTTAAACCCCAGGCTCTAACCGCTCTCTCATTGTTGAAGCTTATGTTAAATTGTTTTACTGTGTTAGAAATAAACTCAAATTGACAAAGAACAATGAAGAATTGAACAAACAAACAAAAAATTCAACACATAAAATTGAGAGAGAAAATACGAATAATTGAAAGACAGGAAAAGAGTATAAAGTCAAATACGTTGAAAATCCTTTTGTATTGCTCCCCAGAGTGATATGACTGTCATGGCCATCAGCCTCAATTGAATTTATACGCTCTCGAGGTCAGCTAAGAATGGCTACACAGATAGCAACAATAGCGGGAAAAAGCAAAAAAAAAAAAAAAAACGAAGGAAGGAGAAATAAATACTTTTGTGCATTTAAGCAGTAAATTCTAAAGAAACGATGTACATAAATAACTGTTTAGTAAATAGCAAATAAATTACTTACTCTCATATCGATAGGTCAGTAGGCACTTGTGTAAGCAAGTTTTATGTTTAACCTTTTTCCGTTTTCAGATGAATGGAAATTGTTTATTGTAAAATACAATGAATTGTGAAAGAAATTGATAAAGATCTTTAACTGTATAAACAGTGTACTCTCTCCTTGCGGACACTCCTCTTAAGCGGACACCCCTATTAAACGGAAAATTTTTTTGGGAATGGTCTGGCGATCCTGCCTCTCAAATAGTTTCCTCTTAAGCGGACATCTCTATTAAGCGGACACTCCTCTTAAGCGGACACTCCTCTTAAGCGGACACCCCTATTAAACGGACAATTTTTGGGAATGGTCTGGCGATCCTGCTTCTCAAATTGTTTCCTCTTAAGCGGACACCTCTATTAAGCGGTCCCGTAGGCGTCCGCTTAAGAGAGAGAGCACACTAAACAGCTTACTATCTCTGCCTTTAGACACCCCTCTGCAACGGACACCCCACTTGAACGGACACTTTTTAGGAGTGCTCTAGTGTTCCCGATTCTCAAATAGTTTGATCTTAAGCATAAATCTCTGTTAAACTGATATATTTTTCGGTCCCGTAGGTGTCCGCTTAAGAGAGCGAGTATACTCTATATGCAAATAAAACAATGGCTATACACCAAGGCTCATAGTCTTCATCCTATTTTAGACTTTTTGAATTTTCAAATGATAGTCTTTAGGAGAGTTAAAACCAGGTTCATTAAATTTATTTTAAAATTAAAAAAAAAAATTCAAATACCTATGGCAAGGGTATTTGATTAAGTTAAAGTGGAATGAAGACTTAAAGAATATACAGTCGAAACCCTCTACACAGATTTCTTAACGGACTGGAAAACTCCACTATAGAGAATTTCGACTGTATTTGAAAATTTAAACTTTCGAAGTTCTTAAACCGAATTATGCTATGTTCTCACTAGGCCGGGTTAGGGTTATCAGCGAAACCCAGGGTTTCAAATGTCAAAACGCATATAAAAAAAATCATTTAACCCGAAAATAAACCCCGGGTTAACATTTAACTCTGAGGTTAGCGCAGAGTTGCATTTGAAAATTTCAGTTACATTTGCTAACACCGAATACAAAAACCGGGTTTATATTTAATACGGCACTGACAGGGAATCTTTCCCGTGCAGCAAATGAGAGGTGAAAGATGTGTTTGGAAATGTTAATTTTGATCACAGGTCTTGGAACATTTTGTGATGCTGCTTTCATCATTAGCTCCATTAATCTATTTTTGTTCCTGCGGTTATTGCAATGGTCTTCTAATATTATTGCTTCCAATATTCCTTCGGCTTTTTCAGCTTCTTTAAACATTTCTAATAAAGCAAATTCCATTTTTATTTGCAATTTCTCGATGATATAGTATATGAGATATACCTTGCGCGTTTTTTATATTTCAAACTCCCAAGCTGGACATTATCGCATGCATGTAATGAAAACAGCGGCCATCTTCTAACAAACTTCATTAACAGTTAGGATTAGTAATGCGAGTAGCCGCAGTATGAGTTTTCACCATTTCGGAAGTAGTGCAGAAGTAGTCCACTTTCCGGCTGGGTCATATGACTTTAGTAAACCCTTAACTCGCTCAAAGCTAATATGAACGCTTTGAGTTAAAGTATCGGGTTAAGAACTTAACCCCTATAGTGAGAACATAGCATTAAGGACTACAACTCTTAAATTTCATCCTTGTTAGCGCCGGTCTTTTAAACTTGGAAATTTAAAGATTGGTTAATAATAACCCTTGGATATTTCAGGTGTTAACCATAGATTGTGTCTTTTAAACTCTAGTTAGGTCAGCAAAGGGTGGTTTGGTTAACTAACCAAGAAAATTAACTACCGGCCGAATTTTGTCGGTTAAGACTATTTAACCAGGGGTTTAAAAAAATCTAATTTAACAATTTGAAACCAATCTTCTGAACATATTTCCTTAACTCTTAATAATTTTTTAATGTAATCTAAGTTGAATCTGATCGGTTCGGTACATTTCCATATAATATTTCGAATATTTACTGGACATAAGGAAATTTTAATCTCATCCTGAATATTCCAGAAAAAAAACGACAGAGGATTATAACGAATCTGGGAGTTGTTGAAGGTTTCCATGGTTCTGCATTGCTTCGCAAAGCACTCTTAAAATAGCCAGCTTATTAAAGCAATGGCGTCACACTCTGATCTTATCAAGACTTATTCCCGGAACTCGCTGACGATTGTCATGCGATTTCTCTTACGTCTTCTTGCAAAAAATAAATGAATAAAAGATAACATTTAAAGTGCATTAAGTATTTCTTTCGAAAGGTTACTTAAAACTGAGTAACGCTAAGTTACTTTCTAAGTTTCCGAGCCTTAAGAAGATTGAGATAAAAGTTCTCTTGTTGCTCAGAGTCGATTTACAGGTAGAAATGTTTCTTTCGAAGCCCATAAACAAACATAAACAAAATGAAAAGACCATTGTTTATTTTTCCCGCATCTATCTGTTTCGCAATCTTACTCAAGATTCCAAAAAAAAAAGGAAAATTTATACGAATGGCAATCAGCATTTGGAACTTCTTTACTTTTGACAAAAAAAGTTCTTCCAGGAAATCTTAATTTTTCTTCATTTTTTTGTTTTGCGTAAAGTACAAGCAATTATTATTATTAAAAGGCACAGCATAATTACTTGCGTATAAATATACAACGACGTAATATTCCTAATTTAGGAGTATATTAAAATTATCTGAATATTTATGTATGTTGGTTTATTTTCTCCTCGTTTTTTTTTTTCAATTTTATGCTAGAACAAGTAAAGAAGTTTACATGGGCAAAGCCGATTGCACACATACCTTTTCCTCAGCCTAAAATATGTTAAAACATTACCTTAACGAAAATTCCTGCCGTTTTCGTTGTTCTAGCTTGGATATCTATTTATACCTTATCTGTACTTCGATTTAGGTTCTAAAACTCGAGATTATTATTAAGCAAAAAAAATTTCGCGAATGGTGGTCATGGTCAAATTTTAATCGTTAGAGGACAATATGTCTAGCTGCGAAATACTCAATTCAAAATAGTGAAAATAAAATTTTCGCGAATTTCGCGGATGGTGGTCTTGATCAAATTTTAACCCTTAGAGGACATTTTGTTTAGCTGTGAAATACTCAATTAAAAATAGTGAAAATCAGGTTTTCGCGAATTTCGCGGATGGTGGTCTTGATCAAATTTTAACCCTTAGAGGACATTTTGTTTAACTGCGAAATACTCAATTCAAACTAGTGAAAATCAATTTTTGCGAATTTCGCGAAATGTGGTCATGGTCAAAATTTATCCATAATGGACGACTTTATTTGGCGGCAAAATACACAATCAGAAGAAGCAAAAAAATAATTTTTGTATTCAGATATGAGAATAAGAGAAAGAGTGTTTTTTTCTATTGTGTAGAATGATACCATAGTTATAGCGATGTCGCAATTTTTTTTCAGCGAAAGCTTAAGTCTACATAGTAGCTATACACACACCAAATTTCAATAAGCTGGGATGTATAGTAAAAAAGTTATCCAGGAAAAACGTTAAAAATCGTGATTTTTGAAACTTCTGAACCACTTCCCACGACCCAAGAAGGGACTACGAAAAAAATTTGTATGCAGTTTTTCGGACATTTACCTGGTTGAAGTCCATGCCAAATTTCAATATGATATCTTTCATGGCTTAGGAGTAAATTACGAAAAACTAAAGTGTGACCAGACAGACAGACAGACAGACAGACAGACAGACAGACAGACAGACAGACAGACAGACAGACAGAAGACAGACAGACATGGCTAGATCGATTCCTCTTGTCACCCTGATCAAGAATATATATATATGTCTATATCTACCGCGACTCCTTTGGTATGTTACATACACCGTGCCAAACTTAATATACCCTTTCCTTCGGAAAAGGTAGAAATATCAAAGGTGGATTATTTTCCTTAGTTAATTTTTCTTTTTTTCCTAGAATTTTGTTTATTTTATTATCCAATGGATGAATTTAATTCAATTCAGTGACAATCTGGGTTAAATATTTTTTTTGCGAAATTCACACTTGAAATGATAAACAGATTCCGTTTTTTCCAACTTCCCACGTTAATTCAAATCTTCCACCGTTAAAAACTTTCTTTAAAGGCACTCGAGAGATAGAGAGTTCTCTTTAAGCTCATATTGTATTTTCGAAATCATTCTTTCGGTGAACTAACGATGGAAATCCTTTGATAAATGTATTAAGTGTGTTCTCTCCTTGCGGACACTCCTCTTAAGCGGACACCCGTCTTAAACGGACAATTTTTGAATGGTCTGGCGATCCTGCAGTCTCAAATATTTTCTTCGTAAGGGACACCCTCTTATTTTAACGGAGAATTTTTGAAATGGTCAGTGACGATCCTGCCTCTCAAATAGTTTTCCTCTTAAGCGAACACCACTTAATATAAGCAGATCAGTTTTTTGCGATGGTCTGCGTATTCATCTTCCTCTTAAATAGTTTCCTTCAGGCTTAAGTCACAAGTCTCTATTAAGCGGATATTCTTTTTAACGGACATCCCTCTTAAACGGACACCCCTCTTAAGCGGACACCCCTCTTAAACGGACAATTTTTGGGAATGGTCTGGCGATCCTGCGTCTCAAATAGTTTCTTCGTAAGCGGACACCCCTCTTAAACGGACAGTTTTTGAGAATGGTCTGGCAATCCTGCCTCTCAAATAGTTTCCTCTTAAGCGGACACCTCTATTAAGCAGACAGTTTTTGAGAATGGTCTGGCGATCCTGCCTCTCAAATAGTTTCCTCTTAAGCTCACACCTCTATTAAGCGGATACTCCTCTTAAACGGACACCCTCTTAAACGGACACCCCTCTTAAACGGACATTTTTTGGGAATGGTCTGGCGATCCTGCGTCTCAAATAGTTTCTTCGTAAGCGGACACCCCTCTTAAACGGACAGTTTTTGAGAATGGTCTGGCAATCCTGCCTCTCAAATAGTTTCCTCTTAAGCGGACACCTCTATTAAGCGGATACTCCTCTTAAACGGACACCCCTCTTAAACGGACAGTTTTTGAGAATGGTCTGGCGATCCCGCCTCTCAAATAGTTTCCTCTTAAGCGGACACCTCTATTAAGCGGACATATTTTTCGATCGCGCAGGCGTCCGCTCAAGAGAGAGAACACTGTATATAATTCAGATAATTTGAGAAATACCACAAAACAACAAAAGCCTAACCAAAAACAATGTATCATGCCATAATTTCGTTTCAATTCATAAAGGAAAGAAGATTTCCTGAAACTCCAAGTCATCAAACTTAGGCAAAAGTTAAACTATCTCTGCCTATCACATTTACCTTACTCAACTTCTACATTCCTTATCGAATACATTCCATCATAATATTTTCCATCATTACGATAGACTTGGCCTCTTTTCATTATGTAAGAGGCAGGCAAGAGGGCGATGGCGAGTGCCGTGCCACGGAATCCTACTATTCCTCCGTTCTCGTCCGGACTACTTCAGTTCAGTTTATATGCTCGAACTTTCTTGAAAAAAAAAAAAAATTTTTTTTTCTCCTTTTTTTCTTCTTCTTATTTAGTTTGCTAACATTCTTTATTGACTGCATCTTTTCACTATCATTTTCTATTTTTATGTTACTTCTTCTCTAAGAAATTTATATGTTTTTTTCTTCTTCTTCTTTTTTCGTTTTCTTCTACTTCTACGCCGTTCAGGATTGGGCATTACGCAGCGAGGAGCAAAGTCTACTTATTGAACGTATTTTAGTATTGATACGAAACGTGCTTCAAGTGCCCGCAAATCCAGAGGCAGAATGTCGTGCCGATAATGATGCCAGCGTACACGACCAAGTTATCTGGGCATTGCATCAGTCCGGCATTTTGGATTTAGTTTTATTCATCGTCTCATCACCGGATGAGCATCAATTCCATTTGCATTGCTTGGAAATACTATGCCTGCTCTATCGCGAACAAGTAAGTCATGAATGCCGTGCATAAGAAGAATGTGCACTTTGTGTGTCACCCTTTGCCCTGCGATATCCTGCAAAATGAAATTGAGATGAGGTGAAAAGATGGTAGAGAAGCAGCACAGTAGGTACTTGGGAGACATTTAAGAGGGCTATGCAGCGGTAGCGGAAGATAGATATTGATAAATGCAATTTATGTTTCCTGGGTCAATGAATGACATGAAAATGGGAAGTTATTGGCTTTAAAGTGTGGGAAGCTGTGTCGATAAAGAGGCTTGCGAATATCATTAAACTATGGCATAAATTCTCGACGTTCTTTTGTCAATAGAAGCTATATAATTTGTAGGTACTTTAAAGGATTAAATTGCTGAAGGAAAGAATTTAGCTCATGGCTAAAATAAGTCAAAGATCGTAGAAGTAACCGAACGTCTTAGGTTTTATCTTAAGTTAGGGGATCATTTAAACGCTTTTAAGTCAAAACAATGATCTAAAATCCTTCAAAATCGCCTCAAGAGACGTTAGAAGTAGGCTCCTTTATTCCCTTATAAAAAAATTCTATTAACATTGGGAAAATTCAAAGAAGAATACAGTTTACTCTCTCCTTGCGGATACTCCTTTTAAGCGGCAAATTTTTGTGAATCGTCTGGCGATCCTGCCTCTCAAATAGTTTCTCTTAAGCGGAAACCTCTATTAATCGGGCACTCCTCTTAAGCAGACAATTTTTGGGAATGGTCTGGCGATCCTGCCTCTCAAATAGTTTCTTCTTAAGCGGAAACCTCTATTAATCGGGCACTCCTCCTAAGCAGACAATTTTTGGGAATGGTCTGGCGATCCTGCCTCTCAAATAGTTTCTTCTTAAGCGGACACCTCTATCAAGCGGCAGGTGTTCGCTTAAGAGAGAGTACACTGTATTTGTACCAGGTTAAAAGCGAACTTCGTGAGAACATATAGCTTGATGATGATGACGATGATATGGGGGTGGGTGGGACAGCAGTCCCCTGGTAATCAGGAAATATTTCCCATTTTGTCGTCCCGGGAGAAGAGGAAGGGGGAAAAAGGAAGAGGAAAAGTGAAGGAAAGAGGCGGGAGAGGCACATGTCAAAGATATACATAGCTTAATTTTCGAGAACTTTCACTGGGCAAACGGAATCATTAACAGTTGTTATAGCTATGTTTTCATTACTGATTTTTCTCTTGCGTACCTTAATTAAGAGCTTCATTCACATGGCAACTCCAATTTAAATGAAAGCGGTTCCATAGAAATTTGTCCAACCCATGAACTCAAAAAAAAAAAAATTCAAATTCAAAAAATATTTTTTAAATCACATTTTCGCCGGCAACCAACTGATGCCTGCTGCCGTTTAGCTTGATACTCCATGTACTGCCTCGATGGCAAAGTTATGAGATTAGAAAGGGACTTTCCTATCGCGAAATTTTGTATCGTATACACTATTTTCTATTGTAACTGACACTAATTTCCCATTTAACAGACAGCCGAATCCCTGGCGGATGCATCGTTGCAGCGTAGCGTCGCCGAAAAGGAACGCGACGAACAAGAGCTGATTGCTGCACGGCGACGTGAGAAGCAACGGCTGCTGACAAAACCGCCGCCTGGACGACATTCGCGTTTTGGCGGCACGTATGTGATACGAAATTTTAAATCCGTATCGGATCGGGACATCATCTGCCATCAGCCGCTGGAACGTGTTGCGGCGATTGATTTCGATCGTGAGAAGCAACGACAAAAACGTTCATTTCGTCATATTAAAGAAGAAGCACAAGTTACGCGACGCAGTGCGTTTTCAGTACGGTAAGCCAACTTTCGGTCGCGTTGTTGCATCTATGTATGTACAAAGCAAGTCTATTTAGTCTATCTATCTATATGTCTGTCTATTTGTCGACCGCTATACGGTAGCTAAGGTATGGCGGTGGTGCGATTGAGTGGGCGGTTGTTGTGCGTTGTGCTGTCACTTCAAAGGGACTTAAAACAAAGTCACGTTTGCACTTTGTGGTTGATTAGAATTAAGTTGATGCTTATGCAAGCGCAGAAAATGATTTTCTGCCATTTTCCTGCATAAAATGTAAAATTTTGCGTTGCCGTTATCGTTGTTGTCTTTACCGACAGATTCATAATGCTCGATTTCATATGGTTATATAGATACCTATATATACATATATAAGTATATATACATTTGCATGCATATATTTTGTATATATTTTGTTAAGGTTTTCAATTTGAATCGACTAACGCCAGATGACGCTCAGACTGAAGCAGACGGCGATGTTGTCGTTGGTATTGCAATCTGTCTCCGACGTCAAATTGACGTGAATGCGGGCGGGCTTTATTGATGTCATATCTCGAATAGATTCTTTAGCTTTATCCTCGTGCTTTAGATTTTCAATTATTTTAAGATGGAAGCTCTTCAGTGTTCCAAGTTATCCATTACTAATTCTTTGTTTTATTCCAGTTTTCTCGTTCATGTTCTAAAAGAACAAGGATTATATCTGGAATTTGAAGTAATTTTTTTGTAGAAGCTTTTTGGGTTTTTAGTTCTTTTGAAGAATATCAAATTTTTGAAAATGATATGAATGCGAGCAAATAATTTTAATGGATTTAAATCGAGTTTCACATTTTCTATTGTCCCATAAAGATATTAAGCTGGTAAAAGTCACTTTCTTTTATAGAATTTTATGTAGAAAAAGATGTAATTTGATTTGATTGCTTAGAATATAGAAGGGCCGTACGTAATCCTCCATAAAGGCATTGTCGTTCGATACTTTTGTTTTTATGTTAGATATTTAAATGTTTTTTTCATACAAACTTTTTCTATCAACATTCTTTAGTACAAGCAAAAAAATTTAATTTTTTCTACAATAATTTAAAAAGGCTTAGGGTTAGGTCACCTAAAGTGGACTGTCACTTCGACTGGACCACTTGAATGTTTACTAATTTGTGGTAGTTGAAATGTCAAACTAACATCACAGCCAACATGACTGCGAACGTCAACCGTAATTTATAAAGCTTCCAGCTGAGCACACGTGTTTTTATTTAAAAGCGAGCGCTTCAAAAAAAAGTGAAATCAATTTGATTTTTATAATATTGTGCATCTTTGTACCTGCTACGAATAGTTCCAACAACGGTTAATTCTTCTTGGTAATTGGCGCATCGTTCAAAATCATTTGGAAATTTAAGTAGATGTTGGAATAAGTTTTGGTGGCTCGCTTGAAATCGTATTATTCACCTTGAGTGGACCACTGCTTGCAACCTTGATAATTTGGGCATTGAACTTGACAGTTCAAAATCCAAATCCATAGGGGGTCCACAAAAGGTGACATTACCATACATATTTTTAAATGTCTTCAAACCCATTTCTAACTATCAGGCATGCTCTAGAAATCGAATCCGAAAAAAAATATTCGAAATCAATTAGATTTCAATAGAAATTTTAAGCTATTTCGAATTTTTTATGGGGATTCGATTTCTAGAGCATGCCTGTATATTTTAATATCATTTCGGGGTATTTATTCACTAAAAGACCCGGCGAACTTCGTACCGCTTCCAAATTAACTAATGTGTCAAATATAAAATTGTTAAAATTTGCAAAAATATATGATGTTAAGGAGCTTTCTCATACACTATTTTTTGAACCTCTCCCTCCCTCTCTTTTCCCCTCGGAAAAAAGAAGGAACACTAGCTTTTCTTCCATTTAGGAAACGTGTTCGTGTTCGGAGTTGGAGAAATGACACCGTTTCCGATTTTTACCTGCTATCATGTGATGCTCCTGAGTGTATTTTGCATGTCCAATTCTAAGCCGTACAAATTTTGATAGTATCGTGTTATTTTTACTAAAGATCCCAGCAGCTAACAGTGCCTACCGCCAACAGAGTGTACGAGACTGTAAGCGACCTGAGTATTTATAGATTATAAAGTAAACGAGATTGTAGGCGACCTGCATTGGTAGGCTGGCTTACTTTATGTAGTGGCAGTAAGCGTTCACTCTACAAAATGCCCACATTCGAACAAAAGTAGACTAGGATGGTATATGAGGTCGTACGCACTGCCGCCTACGAAATTTGTTGAGGTTCATCGCTTCTGTAAATAGCATTTTGGCCGCTGGGATATTTCTCGTGTTTCTCTGTGTGGGCTTAGAAACTTATAACTGTGTTGATATGTCTCCATTGCCGTAGTTTGCTTCAAATATTTATGAAGCGGTAATTCAAAACAGTTTTTAGACAAATTCCATGAGGGCCATTTTGAGTGAAAGTACATAGTTCAATGCCGATGGTTAAAAATAAACTCGCAATGGAAAGAATGAAGTGGAAATATTAGGTGTAGTAAAAAAAAAATCCATTATTTTTCCAATAGATGGCGTTATTTATCTGCATCTCGCGTTGTATAAGTCCGATCGTGTTCCGCTAGGGGGCATTAGAAAGATGACAGTTCCTACTAAAAAAGCTTTTTTGACACTTTTTTGATTGATTGATTCAGTTTTGTTTGAGAGCTTGTCAAAGATGGACATCAGCAAAGAGAAAATTCTCTACATTTTACAGTTTTTCTTCGATAAGGGAGAAAACGCAAGCCAGGCGGCTGAAAATCTGAATAGCGTTTATGGACCTGATACTGTAACAGCCAATCATGCGCAATTTTGGTTTCGTCGATTCCGTTCCGGTAACTTCGATGTCAAGGATGCACCACGCACTGGAAGGCCAATTGTCGAAAATGTCGATAAAATCATGGAAATTATCGAGTCCGACCGTCATGTTAGCACTGTTTCGATTGCAAAAGAGCTAAAGATTGCACAAAAAACCGTTTGGAACCATTTGAATAAGGCTGGATACACAAAGAAGCTCGATGTATGGGTGCCACACGAGTTAACGCAAAAAAACCTCATAGACCGAATTTCCATCTGCGAATCGCTGCTGAACCGCAACAAAATCGACCCATTTCTGAAGCGGTTGGTGACTGGTGATGAAAAGTGGGTCACTTACGACAACGTCAAGCGAAAACGGTCGTGGTCGAAACACGGTGAACCGGCGGAAACGGTGGCCAAGCCAGGATTGACGGCCAGGAAGGTTTTGCTGTGTGTTTGGTGGGATTGGCAGGGAATTATCTACTATGAGCTGCTCCCATACGGCAAAACTCTTAACTCGGAACTCTACTGTCAACAATTGGACCGTCTGAAGGAAGCAATCGCCCATAAGCGGCCAGCTTTGGCCAATAGGAGAGGAATTGTGTTCCATCAGGAGAACGCCAGGCCACACACATCGATAGTGACTCGCCAGAAGCTCCGGGAGTTTGGTTGGGAGGTTCTTCTGCATCCACCTTATAGTCCGGGCCTGGCACCAAGTGATTACCATCTGTTCCTGTCCATGGCGAACAATTTTGCTGGTGAAACATTCGCTTCAAGAGAGGCTTCTGAAATTCGACTTTCTCAATTTTTTGCTAATAGGAACGAGGGCTTCTATGAGAGAGGCATAATTATATTACCTTTAAAATGGCAACAAGTTATCGAACAAAACGGCGCATATTTGACCTAAATCGGGTCATTCTAACTATCTTAAATAAAGCCCTCAATTTAATAAAGCCCTCAAAAATAATGGATTTCTTTTTACTACACCTAATATTTGTTTCCCTCATACTTGAATATTAGTAACTAACACGATCCGGAATCCGATTATTTCGATTCGAGAAATTTATTTCAATACAAAAATTGCTATTTAAAAAGCTCCCGTATTTTGTTACAGTTTAATTCATTAAAACTCCCTTTTTTTTTTTTAGTTGTAATTCTAAAGCACACCGTGCACGTGTTTCATATCAATTCTGCCATCAGTTCATTTTAAATTGAATTTCGTATCATATTTCATAGAATATAAAAAAAACCAAAAAAAAAAAAAATCTTTTTATTTTTCCACAAAATTCGTTCGGTTGATGTATATTAAAATTTGAAAATAAATTACACACACAAAATACTCACTGCGCTCACAATAATAAAAACAACAACAACATGGACGCACATTCGACGACTTCACGTTGATTTACTGCATCGAGCATTGATTTGTAAAATATTATATTACCAAATCTAAAGAGTATTGCCTTCAAGGCTGCTCCTCCTGGCGCTTCAGCCGCTGCTAGTACATGCATACATACATACACACAAACATACAATCGTACATACATACATACATACAGTTTACACTCTGCTTGCGGACACTCCTTATAAGAGGACAAATTTTTGGGAATAATCTGGCGATCCTGCCTCTCAAAAAGTTTCCTCTTAAGCGGATACTTCTATTAAGCGGACACTCCTGTTAAGCGGACACCCCTCTTAAACGGACAGTTTTTGGGAATGGTCTGGCGATCCTGCCTCTCAAAAAGTTTCCTCTTAAGCGGACACCTCTATTATGCGGACATATTTCTCGATCCAGCAGCTGTCCGCTTAAGAGAGAGAACACTGTACATACATACATACATACATGCATAAAATCGTACCTAAATACATACAGTGTACTCTCTTCTTGCGGACACTCCTTTTAATAGGACAATTTTTGGGAATGATCTTGCGATCCTGCCTCTCAAAAAGTTTCCTCTTAAGCGGACACCTCTATTAAGCGGACATATTTCTCGATCCAGCAGCTGTCCGCTTACGAGAGAGTACACTGTACAAACATACATATAATCGTACATACATACGTACGTATTGTAATTTGAGTGTTATAAATTTGTTGGTAATTTATAAAAGCTGCCTAAATTCAATCAGTGCAACCAGAACAATAACGAACCGCGAACAATGGCTGCTGCGTTGGAAAATTGAAAAATCCGGTGATTAATCTATTTCCCATATGCTCCATGAATAGCAGTGCACATATGCTACCGAAGTCAAGACAAATTGCAAAAAAAATGTATTCTTTATTTTTGCCCGTTCTTCTCATTTCATCCGCCAACGAGAAAGAAATTTCTTTCACCATGCATCCATCGATGCGTCTGTTTGTGTGTGAGTGTTACGCTCTATTTTGTTTATAACATGTCATGTTGTTTGCACATTCATAGGTACTTCAACATCATATTGATGTATGTATGTATGTATGTATGTATACACACTATCCTAATCGTTTGCCGACTCGTTTGTGAACACGACGACTTCAGACTGTCTGGCGGCCTGTCGAGTATTGGAGCATGACTCGAGTATGCAAAAAGTGCGAGCAAAGTCACGTGACATTGATGAACTTCACCGATGTCATGTTTTGTTGCCGTTGATATGCATCAGGAAAAGTGTTTTGTTTTTACTTTTTACTTATTTTGTTCGTTCCTTTTATTCTCTCCCACCTATGTATCTTCTCTATCCATCTAATCCATCTCGCCACCAACGCTCAACCTCTACATATCCGTTTTATGTAAAACATATGTCTGTGCAGCTGCTTGGAGTAACCCCTTTTTTTTTTATACCCACATCCGATTTATGCGATCTTTTTATGGACTTTTTTGTTTTTATCTCTGCCATTATACCTAGTTATATTCTCCCCATTCAATGGGGGGCGGGGGATACCCGGCATCGCACCGTAGCGTGGCGCACTTACATATCGCACATATGTGTTTGTGTATCACGGGTGAGCATGTTTTGCGTGTTGATTGTTGCGGGTGCTCGTTTTTTGGTTATAACTCGGTTGGGTTTGTATTCCACATCCTTTCGTTTCCATCATGATGATGTGGCTGGCATTGCTCCCTCTGCGGCGGGGTATAAATCGTTTTGTTACTTCTTCGTCTAATCTCGATGTTATTTGCACGTAGTGTTAAAATAATTGCACTTGTTTTATTTGCTGAGTGGAATTTAAATTCTCCCCATCATACATAGAGGGTTGAAAACAACAATAACAACAACAAAAGGATTGATTTCCTGATTTCTTTGTTACGTTTTTGCTTTCGAATCTTTGATCTATGGGAGGTCTAACAAAACTTTGATGTAAGAGAAAAAATTGTGCCCGGAATTTAAATTTGCATTTATTTATGTGTTTTTCTTTGTTTGTCCCGTGGGTGTTTTATGTGCCAAAAAAAAAAAAAAAAAAAAAATTGAAGAATTCAAAAGTAGTAGATGCTCAAAGTTCTTCCTTTCCTGGAAAAAGAAGAAGAAAAAAACAAGCCAGAAAGCTAAACCTTTGATATACCCAGTGTCCCGAAAATATTGAAGCACTATGTTTTGCCTTTCCGTACGGAAGTTTGTTTGTGGGCCAACTACATAAAGATTTTTCCTACACCTTCCATGCACGGCCGTATAGACGGACGGACAGACAGACAGATGGACGGATATTCAGGCGGACGGACAGATGAACGGACAGAGGGAGGGACGGACATGTCTAAACCGATTCAGTTTTCGATCCTGATCAAGAATATACAGTGCACGGAACCTAAAAATATGTCCTCTAACAAAGGCGTCCGCTTAAGAGGAACTATTTGAGAGGCAGGATCGCCAGATCTAGCTGTTACAAGATTTGCACAAAACTAATATACCTATCCTGCTTACGCTGGGTATAAAAGTGTATATAAAAATGTGGGTATTTTAAAAATGTGAAAAGTAAGTGCTCGAGAACTGATGATTATCAATTCGTTCTACACACCATAAGATAGGGGACGGGGGACATGCGTCGCTAGCCTCCAAAAGAATGTTTCGTTATCGAAATGTCTTAGTGTGTAAATTCCGTCCAAGAGACGAATGTAAGATTTGGAAGGGGAGAAGTGATGATTTCAAGATATGGTGACAAGATATGTGTGAGAAGAATCTGTTTCCCAGTGTTGCTTGCAAGTCGTTGTGTGGAAATTTGGGAACAGTACGAAAAGAAAAGTTTTGTATTAACTTACAAAGAAGGAGATTAGGAAAGGGTCCCCGAAACAATTCGCTGGAACTATTGTACTAAAAAGGGTGAAAAGGTTTTGTTATTTTTCAATTTGGGTATTCTTTTTTGACGAATGTGAAGGCAATATGAAGAAAAATTTGAGCTTAAGAGGAATAAGAAAGTCTATTTTTTACAGTAATTTTTTTATTTAGGTTTTTGTTTTTAATTTAATTTATTTTTTTTAATGATATTTTTTATTATTATTATTATATTTTTTAAGTAAACATTTTATATTGATTACAGTATTTTACAGAATTTTTTACAGCAGATCTAAATGCACTTTATTTTTTTTTAAATATATTATTGCTTTTAAAGTTTATAGGTCTACAGAATCTTATTTTCTTGGCCGATCTTAAAACTGTGTCTTAGAGGGGTTAATTTTCTTCAATTTGAGGGATCATTTGTTAAAATCATATCATGCACTTTCGAGTTATGCTCGAAAAAGCTGCAAAACTCCCATCAAAAAAAAATCAATTAGGCAATTCACAAAGTCTTCTACAACCTCTCTTAAACTAACCCCCCCTAAAAATGAGAATATCTAGCTCTAAAAATACCAGTTTTTGCTTGGGATTAATTTAAAAAGAGACTTAGAAATACTTTGTGAATTGGCTAAATACAAATAAAAACCTTTCTATAAAAATTTTTAAAATATTTTCTTCGTGTTTAGAAGGCCATGTCTATAAGAAAAGTGCTTTTAGATATTCAGATAACAAACTATTTATTATTTGTAAGCTAGTGTAACCCAATCTTTCTTATAATAATGTTAAAATATTTATGCTCTGATTATGTATGACAACTAAACTCAAACTAGTTGTAATTTGACGATTAGTTGTATTAAATATTCGGTATTATGTTTTACAACTAGCTTAGCAACTACTTCGTTTTCAGTTGTGTTGTAATTTTTTTTTTTTTACTATTATGGTAGACAACGAATTTAATTTCTAGTTGTGAGAACTGTCAAAATCATACAATATTCTAGTTTTGGTTGTAAAACATAATCAGATAATGAAGTTTAGTTGTGTTGTCTTCAAGTAGACTAGACTAATCGGGTTGTGAATATATAATCAGGACATTAATTTCCGTTTTTTTTTTTTGTAGTTTTATTTGACCTTGTTTTTTAAGTTTTTAATTTTGATTTTTAGTTGGGCATTAAGGTCACTCATTTTCTACTTTTATTGTCTGGCAATCGAAAGATTCATATACATATATGAGGGCCAAAGTTTATACATATATCCCTTATAGAAAACAACAGATACATATTGACTTTTCCAAAATCACTTAGTAACAGTTACTTTTTTTTTCAATTCACCTCAAATTGGCGTCAGAATGTGCCCAGTCCTTTAGATATCGTTAAATATTGAATTAAGCTCGAAAAATATGTAGCATAAATTAGCCAATAGCTACAAATGTTCTTTTGCCTTCGTTTACATTTCGCAAGATCAAAAATTAATTCGTAAATAAAGCCACACTTTACGGCACATTTGTGTTCACTATCAAGTCAAATCAAGCCACTACAATTTTACTGTCAATTTCCCATTGCTTTTTAACCTTTATTGTTGCTGCCTGCCTTCGACCATTCTTGTTTGTGTTTCGCTTTCTTCGATTGCAGAAGGTTTTCTTTCCATTTGGAACATTAACAGTGGAAAAGGGAAAAGAACGAAAAAAAATGAAGGGAAAAAGTGTAAAAAAGAAAAACGAAAATATCGCATAAGAAAGCAACTAATGCACTCTACAAATAGCCAATCAAACGCCATGTCCGGCCAGGACAACCGATTCTGTAATAAAATCACTGAATGGAACTATAAAATCGAACAACTTATTCGTTGCGATTCTTGGAAAGAAGTTTGTTATTCTTCTTTTTTTGTTTTTTTTTTTTTTTTTTGTTGCCCTTCCGGATTCAATGCAGCATTCAACCTAAAAGGAATATTGCAATGCGGCTTCAGTGGCAAATCGAAAGCAATATGCATTGCTTTTTCCCATTTTAGTCGGCTTCAGGTGATGCTATTACCACCAACAAGCATTCGATTCTTCTATCTGTTTTCTTCTACTTTTTTTTATATTTTTATTTATTATTATATTCTTTTTTTTTGTCGTATACCACCCAAAATGTGTGCCAATAAAGATACGAAGCGTATGTGATGTAATCTTTTCCAGAGTTGTATTGAAATTGCAACACAGCAGCAGCAGCAGTAGCCGCAGCAGCATAAATAACCTTTGGAATACAATTCAACGAAAGGAAAGTAGAAGGAAGTTTCCTTTTGAGAAAAAGAAAATATTACTCTGCAGTTGGTTTTTTGGTTTGGTTTCTTGCTTTTTACCTATCCTTTTTGGCAGAGGATAGATATTCATTCTTCGAACGAGATTTCATTTATTTTTTAATAATTTTTCGAATTTTTAAAATTTTTTTGTTTTTGTATTCACCTTCTTGATATTTTTTTTTTATTGTGGTGCATTGAATCTTAACTCTGAGTGCTTCTGGGAATGAAGAAGAGAGAAAAGTGAAAATGATTTTCTGAAGGGGTTGTGCTGATGCTGGCCACTCACGTTATTATACCGATCGAAGGGATCGGTATAAAAGTACGTTGTCCACACACATCATACCGATCCGTAAACCAACGATTCCCTGTCTTTGTCGCGCGGTAAACATGCTATCAAAAATAGGGGATGAAAATAGGGCAAAAAAAAAAAAACTAGTTTGGGTGCAGGAAATATGAGAAAATCCACCCACAACGCGCCACTCACGTGCCAACCGATCGTTGGCTTATGAAAAAATTCAAATACTTTTTTATGGTTAAGGCCCATTTGCTACTGTTCCGGTTAAAGTTTTTCGTTACGATATTTTCTAAAAGTGTCAAAATTTTTGTTTTTCGGAACGAAAAAAATCAATCGAAACAGTAGCAAACGAGCCTAAGTCATGAGAAATATTTGAAATCATAATAAGAAAACCTTTTAAAGATATTTCCGTTGGTAATGCTTTTTTTAAAATTGCTTAAAATTTAATATAAACACGTAAAAGCACTAAGAATAAATCCATGAATACCCACCTTTTTTTTTAGCCTACTCTGGAGCGTTCCTTTTATTTTTTATTTTTGACCATTATTGCTCGGTACCCAATAGGAAATGTTCTATCGCATGACAAGAGGAAAATGCCCTGATTTTATAAATTTAAACTTTCATAAATCAAATCACCATTTTCCAAATAGTTCGAGTTGTAGAAGTTAAAATTATGGAAGTTTGACTGTATTTACAACCCGATTAGTTGTTAGTCTACTTGAAGACAACACAACTAAACTTCATTATCTGATTATGTTTTACAACCAAAAATAGAATATTGTATGATTTTGACAGTTCTCACAACTAGAAATTACATTCATTTTCTTCCATAAAAAATTACAACACAACTGAAAACGAAGTAGATGTTAAGTTAGTTGTAAAACATAATACCGAATATGTAATACAACTAATCGTCAAATTACAACTAGTTTGAGTTTAGTTGTCATACATAATCAGGGCAAAAATTTTGTCATACTTAGATGAAGTTATCGAAACATCACGAAGTTCCTTAACGATGTCATTAAATGTTCTTTCATTGATGACATATAGGTGATAGGTTCATCCATGGCACTTAATGTCACTTGTCATTGTGAATTTTTGTTTTGGGTTTATTTTCATTGGAATGAGTTGCATTTTGGTGTTTAGTGTGTGGACTAAAAAGGCAAAAATATGTGACAATGACATTCAAGAAGCAGGGGGGTTTTATGGGTTCAAAAAATGTGAAAAAATGTCATTACAAGTGTCATTGAAAATGTATGGGGATTACCCGTGTCACTCGGACAACATCCATGACGACATGGGAGGATTGTTCCCGTTGGGTATATGATTTATTTTTATTTTTTTCATTTCATTTCGGTTCATGAATCAAATAGCGAAACAAAGTGCTGCATACGTACATACATACATATGTATATGTATGTTTTTTAATCCATTTTTCACTTCAATTGAACGTTTTTGTCGATTTAATGCAATTCTTCATTCCTTTTCATTCATTTTTGTGTTATCTTTTGTTTTTTTTTTTTGGACGCTTTTCTTTTAGCTTGTGCCTGCGTGAATATTGCATCGAAGTACTGCGGTCAGCTTACAACACGCTCGTACGGCAAGTTCGTCGTGTATTGGAGAGGAATGCCGGTTCAACGAATCACGATGATTCGTATCTTCTGTGGGCGATACGATTTTTCATGGAATTCAATCGTTTGAGTGGACTGCAATTACAGCTCGTCAGGTGAGTGTGCTCGGTGTTGTGTCTCTGATCTGGTCTGCTCTCCTCTGCTCTGCTCTGCTCCAGTTGTATTAGGTTGTGAGAAAAATGAATCTTGTCTGAAAGTTAAATTACGTTTACGTTGATGCTGTACTTCAAAGCCATACATATGAGATAGATATTGCACAGCATGTATGTATGTTGGTATGGATGTGTTTGTGTGTGCTTGGCTTGTTCTGTGTTCAAAGAAAACATAAAACTAAATTGGTTTATTTAAATACAATTAAGCGTGGGCAAACAATCATTGCGGCCAGGATAGTCGAGCTTCCGCTGTGTGTGTTTATGTGTGTGTGTGTGCGAAGGACGATTGGAATTGACGGGAATTAATGTATTGATCTATGTAATGAAAGTTTGAAATGTCAATATCGATTGTAGGAATCTGTTCGCGCAATGGAATAACATATTTTTGATTTAAGGAATAGCTTCTTCGTAGATTCAAGCTTAATATATAGCAGAAAATGATCGGGAATTTGAAAGAACTGCCGATGAGCCTAGTTGTTTAGTTATAGTCTTTCTATATTTGCATCAAAAAATTTAAAAAAAAAAATGTTTATTGCCTTGGGAGCTAAAGGCCATACAAAATAAAATATGATAAAAAACACGTCAAATCTTAGGAATTTTTGCAATTTGCACCTACTAGATAGAGTTTCTTTCGGGTCGGTTTGTGCTAAAACTATATAAAATGAGTTCAGAGCTATGTACATATAAATTGTGATAGATAGGAAATGAAAATACTGAACGGATTACGAGATATAGCCATAAGTAAGTGAGTAATTTAATTCTCGGCCCCACT
Source organism: Chlorops oryzae (assembly GCA_020466095.1). NCBI lineage: Eukaryota > Metazoa > Arthropoda > Insecta > Diptera > Chloropidae > Chlorops > Chlorops oryzae. The sequence goes on along the minus strand of CM035807.1, from coordinate 17,826,356 downwards.
TTTTGAAGTCTATTTAAAAAAAAAGTAGAAGTGACTTAACTAAACTGAGTATGAGGCGTTGTTATACTGACCGAGCGCTTTCAAAAACAGTCGTAAAATTTTTGTTTACAAAACATGACCTCTAAAATGCCGCACAGCGTATCTATAGATCTGTTCAACACTTATAGTTTCTTTGATATTAAATTTTCATCGAAATCGGAAATCATTGTACATTTTTATAGATTCGTTTGATTTTTGGTCCAAAGCTCCATCCGTTTCAAGTTTCCCACTAACTTGTTCTGGACAAAGTTTTATAATAAGAAACGAGTGCTGATTTTCCGCTTATTTTCCGGTTATTTTCGTGTACATTGTGCCATGTCTTATCATTAAAAATGAGTGATGAATTTTTAGTGTACTTTCACTTATGTATGTGCCTAGCTTTTGTACTAATTTTTCACTAATCGATGTAGAATCGTAAGCACTATATCTGATTAAAATATGAGACCACCTTTTCAAACCAATTTTTTTTTTATAAAAATTGTTGAAATTATTCAAAAAAAAATATTTTTTGACATACGTGAAGATAAATCCGGAACCACGAAATGCCATTAAGGATTAAATTTTGTATTGACGGATATTTTTGTGACCTCTTTGTAGAATTCTCGCAGGGTCTGTAGAAGTGTATTTAAGAGAACTGATAGATACTTATGGACACCGATTGAGGAACTCTACTTATCCAATAATTGAAATTGAATTGAAAACTGGTTGGACGAATGGAGCAAAGGGCACATCCTTACTTTCAAGGCATGAAATCAATGATGACAACAATCCAAACTTGTCCTTATCTGTCTTTTGTAGTGGGAAATAGGTTCATATGAAACATTTTCTTCAATTACTCAACGTGATGAATTCCTTTCCTAGAAATAATTTTTTTCAAAAGCCTGATTCGATTTAAGAGATGATTTTTTGTACACTCCACATGTCCACTCTTAATTTTTTAAAAAATCTTGGAAATTATGAAATATGTAGGTTAATATCCACTATTACGGATCCCCTTAGCAAAAGTTAAAACAAAAATTTGTTGAAGAAGGTTAACCGTGGATTTTATATATCATTCGTTAATCGATATTACTAGCAAACTTTCCATGGTAGCAGATCTTCAACCTGTTGTTTATAAAAAAAAAAACAAATACTTAATTGTGAAGGGTAGAATTTTTTGTGTGGGAAGAAATGTAACCTTTAGTGGACCATCCGATGAAAATTTCAAAAAATCGGTCGAAAGACAAAAAACCACATAACTACAAAAGTTGAACTTATATTGAAAGGCAATCGGTTTAATTACAATCATTACAAAACTTTGTCTCGCAGCATCGGATTGAGTGTCCTTAACCGAGTCACAATGTTTGCATATAAAAAAGCCTTTGACTCTGATGCACTACTCGACGACATGCAAAAATCCTATTTAAAAATCACCATAAAATTTAATAAAGATAATAAAACTAGTTAACACTGTTCCAAAGACTATTTATATCAAGGTTGCAAGCAGTGGTCCACTCAAGGTGAATAATACTATTTCAAGTGAGCCACCAAAACTTATTCCAACATTTACTACTAAATTTCCAAATGATTTTGAACGATCAAGTTCAAAGCCAATATTTAAGTGGTCCACTCGAAGTGACAGTCCACTTAAGGTGACCTCACACCCTACCCGCTAGAAAAATTCATTTTTAAAAATTTTAATTTTTTTTTTTTTTGTTTATCGGACAGACCAACTGTGATGTCTAGCCAGTTTTCAACTTTTTTCATTATACGACTGAGATTTTTTTAAAAAAATAGTTTCATTCCAATTAGCACTGATGAAAATATAAATTCCTCCACTTTCTGAAGCAAAAGAATTTTTACTGCAACATATGAATTTCAAATATGCTGCCGACCGACCAGAACAACCAGACTGCAACTTTTCATAAATACGAACTAATTAACTGCATAAAGTAATGAACTCGAATGCAAATTGAAATATTCTTTTTAAACCAACAAACGAACATTTTTTCCTTCAACTATTTTCGTTTTTTTTTTTTTTAACTTTTTATAAAAATTTTTCTTTTTTTTTTGTTTCCATCAAAGAACGTACCTGCAAGGAACAACATTGTTGCAATAAATTTCCATGAATCCGGAGAAAGTTTGAGTAAAACTTCAAAGCTGAACATAAATAATTTCATTTTTGAGGACCCTACCGCATCCTCGCGTCAAAGAGATTTATTTTTTCGTCAACAAATCTTGCTACAAAATTTTCTACTATTGTTGTGGAGCCTTAAATTTGGTTTATTGTTATTTTATTTCATTTTGCGGCCCCCCCTCATTTTGTTATTTTCTTCGCCTCCAACTATGGTTGGTTCATAAAATTTATTTAGTGAACCAGGAAGAAACGTTTGGTTTCCAACATGAACTTAATTCTCTAGACAATTTTCTTGCCATGACCATCTCTGGAGTCCTGAAAACTTTACAAAATTTCTCTCCCTCTCTCTCACTCTCTCTCTATCTCTCTCTATCTCTCTATCTATCTATCTCTCTCTCCTCTATCTCCATGTATTCCTTTTTTTTGTTGTTATTTTTCCTTCTCCTTTTATTTTCGTTTTGAACTATCTGAGCGCATTATTTTCATTCTATTGTTATGCTGGCCACTGTTGTTGTCGTTCCAACGAAAAGTTGGTTTCCTCGTTCGTGTTTCAGTGCTTTTGAGTGAAAATTTCTTGAAAATTGTTTTGGTTACTTTCAAATTAGTTTCTGAATGACAAGAATGAAGCTTTGCGAAAATTGTTGTCAATGGACTAGGGTCCAGTGTACTATTTTTTTCCGTAAGTTTTCATATTTTTTTTTTTGGATTTTCCTTCTTTTGCTATTGCTGCTGAGGTTGGAGAGGTTTGTTAGACCAGCATCAATTTTTGATTGTTTTTTTTTTTTTTTTTTGCAATGTTTGCTTTTAGAAAAAATTTTCTCTTTCTCTTGGAAGTTTCCTTCCATTGGGTGACTGCGTTGGATAAATTTAATTCTTTTCGAAAAATATGTTCTAGGATTAAATTAATCAAGAAGAACTGTCGTTCCATTGACATTTATAGGGTTGTTCTTTAAATAAGAGCAAGAATTTTAGATTTTTTTTTTTTTGGTCTAGAGGAAGATCCCAGAGCCGTCAGACCTACGGCATTTTAGCAAACTTGAAATTTTGAGGATTTCTAGTCTAGTATTTAGTTAAGGCAGTGTATGCGTACCTAGCAGCTCGAAAGTGGGGCCCTTCCAGAGGTAGTGCGAACTAATGGTTTATAAAGGCCTTACTCACCTACGTAGGTCTGTTGGGTCATGTACCTTAGACTAGTGCTTTTATCAGCGACTAATAAATATTACGAGTGGGTATACAGATCTTATCCCCTTGGAATCAATTTAAGAGTCTGATATACCTACATAAATATCGAATTTTGCCTCAATTCGATCAGCTATTTGGTGGGATATCCCATCACAAATAGGTGGAGAAATCAATAATAGGACATTTTAACCCTGCCGTGGTAGTAACATTGTCACAAATAAGGAGATATTTCGATTCCCATGAGGGTTTCTGCTTCGGGAGTGTATAGAAATGTCTTTCTGAAGGAGGGACAGCCTTCGATACCATCTGTATTTAGAAAAACGATTTAATGAAGCCAAAAAAAAAAATGGCCTCGAAATTAGAAAATAAATACAATTTCTATCGAAGTAAATTCTCCCTAAAAGACCATTTTTAAGACCAAAAACTTTAAAGGCCTTTTAAAAAATAACTTCTAAAACAAAATTGATTCGGCAAATAGGGCACTCTAAAGCGAAATAATGCATCCAATTATTTATCCTTAATTTCGGCCTTCTAAATCCTTATTCAAATAATTTTTCTTGCTGTCTGTTTTCTAAACGATAAAACCACCAGATCCCATGGAAAGAAATTCATTTGAAAAGTTTGAACTTTTTACCTTGGCAATAATTAATTACTGCATTACAGGTGATGAGCACATTTTACTCATTTATCCGCCACTGATTTCGTAATCACCACTTGCAACTCGAACTTCTTGCAGACAGCGACAGCTACAGCTACAGGGAGAGTGCGAGTGCGAGAGAATGAGAGAACGAGAGAGAGAGAGAGAGAGAGAGTTAGAGCGAGAGCGAAAGGGAGCAAATGAGAGACAAAGACAGAGTGTTGTTGCATTAAGCAAGTGCCACTGCAATTCCCAGTTACTTATACTTAACTTTTCTTTTGACGAGTCAAATATAATTTCGTTAATGAGTTTTCTTCCATTACATTTCAAATCCGTGGTTTGCTTCTACTTCTACTTCTTCTCCTTTTCCTTCTCCTCCTTCTTCTTCCTCCTTTGGATTGCAACTTAAGAGGTCCTGCTGCAGTACTTAGGTCGCGTGGACGTCTTTAGTTCACTTTCACGTTAATTTCACATAAAAAGTGCTTTTTCAATTTTAATTTCCTCTTCACGACAAGATTGAACGCTATATTTTCCTTGAGATTTTCCTTTTGCCATCCTCATTTTCTCACTTAAGCTCACGCTATTGATAGGTATGTATATTGCGTTTGTGCATCTTGGAAGTCCTATAAAAGTCCTATTTAAAAAAAGTCCTTTAAAAGTCAATCGAAAAATTTCCTAAACAATTCCGGGTACTATCCGGCATTCAATGACTTTCCTCTAATACATTAACCTGTTTTTCTTTTTCAATTTGCAGTGAGTCCTTGAGCGTGCAAAGCTTCCATTGGGCCCTAACGCGTATGCAGCACGATATGGATATGATTGTCATGGACAAGAAACAAGCGCGTCTTTGGGCAAAGCGCCTTCATGTTGGATTGCTGGTAAGTGTACATAAAAAAAA